>OX402582.1:9892846-11142846 GCA_948098905.1 Tiliacea aurago
CATGTGCGTGAGGTACGCACTCGACGTCTATTTGCTACTCGCCTCTGTAAATCCAACGCTGGCTCGCGTTCCTTCATCGTTTGGTTGAGACATATAACAATGAGTTTAATTTAATCGACATACTTTTTCTTAGTAAAAATGCATGTATGAAGCAAATCCAAGCAACCCTAAAGGATCAGCAAAGTATGTGACGTAATGTTTAATAATGTACGCACACAATTTACCTACATCTTCTTCTTTTTTTTTAATTTAAAATTCCAGATATAATTTCTAGGTTAATAAATAAATTTTATTGGAACTATAAACAACTGAACTGAACATTTTAGTATAATAATGTATTGTATGGGTTACTAGCTAGTTTTTAAATACTTTCCATTGTAATCTGTGGAGAATGTAGTGGGTAGCATAATTGTTTAAAATGTAATATTTAAGATAGATATAATGACTATATCGTATTATAATTTAATTAATTTTTCAAGGTCTTTATTTACACACACGTTGTTACAATAATGTTTACAAATGATCTTATTCTATTTGTATACAAATCATAGAGGTATTTGTTACATAGACTGTGTCGCCTTTACAAACATTTAAACATATTTTTATTATTTAATTTTGCGTTAACATGACTTAACCAATTTTTTTTTATGTGCATTGTTTAGTAAGTAGGTATGTGCAAGTCTTAGTATGGACTCACATAATATTTACAGTGTTTGAGTTACACAATGTACGCTTTATTATAATAAATTATAATGATATATAGTAAGTAGCGGGTAGTCCGCGAAAAGATCAAGCACACTTGGCCGGAGTGACGGCGTCGGCTAGTAAGCGAGCTATCGTCATAACGCGTCATGGAGAAAGTAGTGATGGGGCAGTCGGTATCGATTATATCGTATTGTGCTACTGTTTGTTTTTCCTTAAATAAATAAAAGATTTGTGAGGCTTTATTGGCAAAAATGATCATGCCCAAAAATTTTTTGGCACTACCAACTTACTACCAAAATACTCTGGACAAAGTAGTTCTCACTTGTACAGCGATGGGACATAACAAAACTACCTCTTATTTGTATGAAACCTATGTCCAGGGTTGCACTAGAATTCGGAGCGAGAGTGCATGGGAGGCCGTCACCTCCTTCTGTGAAGCAGTAATGCTCGCGAAGGAGGAGGCGGAACGCGTGAGGAGAGGCAAGGTTCGCGCCGTCGCGCCCCTAGTCACCGCAAGAGACGCCCCGGGCGTCGTATAATTAATTGACATTTTGAATACAAACCAAAACAATTCTATTTTTTTTTTATCTATTCTCATAACTTAAAATTCGAACTTCAAAACCAGTTTATATTGACAAACAACACAATACTGAAATTTAAAACTAGAGTCATAACAGAACACTTTTTTTCTAACTAAAAATAATGTTACACGAAAAAAAAAATTTACCAATACGATACAGGGCAAATCACTAGAATTCGGAGCGAGAGTGCATGGGAGGCCGTCACCTTCTTCTGTGAAGCAGTAATGCTTGCGAAGGAGGAGGCGGAACGCGTGAGGGAGAGGCAAGGTACGCGCCCTCGTGCCCCTAGTCACCGCAGGAGACGCCCCGGACGTCGGAAGTCGCAAGACGACTTCCGGCCATCGTAGGCGCGGGCTTGCGTACGGTGAGCGATGGGTAGCTCGCCGTCCGACAAGGACCAGGCCAAGGTCGACGGCGCGTTGTGTTCCACGCGCGCCTCAAAGAGATGTCAGCACCAACTGACGGGGTCAGTTAGGACCAATGCCTGTCTGGGTTGCGAGTTTGTACAAAAGGGTTATCGTGGCCCTGGCACACAGGCAACGGAAGGAACACGGGTACGTTTTAGTCAGTAAGAGTCTGACACGCCCTCCCGCTCCGCCCAGAGCGGGAGAAGTTATTTGATAATTTCCCAACCAAAAAAAAAAACAGGTTTGCACTAGAAGAATCCTTGTATTGGAAAGCCCCATATAAAACTCAGCGTGAAAACGTTCACTTATGCGGTACTGGAAAATTAAAAATCAAACATTGTAAATGGTTTGATAAATCACATAACATTATAATACCTTCGAGTATCTTATAAACATTCAAGTTCAAAGAATTTCTAGACATTGTATTATCTATCGATTTCTCCCCACGTGTAGGAGCTTTTCCTCGCAAACACCCACTCGTCGGTTTCTTGAAATCAGTTGTTCAGGGTAAAAGACAAGCTTCTGAGGGTTTCACGTGGGATGAGAGTAACGACTCCTCGACCTTTTGTGGGGGTGTGGGAACGTGGAAGGTTAGGTATTTCATATTTAATAGATACCTGACTACAGAGTGCATTTGACGGTACAGTTTTATAATGTTTTAGAATTCGATTGCAAAGCTATTTCAAGGCATTTATTTATTTAATACTTTAAGCACACAAATAATGGTAGGTGCAATAGCGAGAATTGAGGAAAAAATATTATTTAAATATAAAAATATAGGTACATATACCTATTAAAACTATAAATATAATATATAAACGTACCCTGCCCATACATAAACTGTTAAATAAATAAACCTATTTTTTTCAACGTTTCTCCACACTATGAATTTCTCTTGTATTGTGGGTGCGTTTACAAACATTTAAATTCACATACACAAACAGCCAGACCCGGAAAAACTCCTTGTAGGTCATACAAATAGTTGTTCCGTGTAGGAATCGAACCCACGACACGTAGCGCAGCAAGTCATCGCTCAACCACTGCGCCAACCGTGCCGTCAATTACATATAAATCTATGCACAAACATCATCATCATCGTGCATTCTATGTATAATATATGTGGTGGTGTAAGGAAATATTCCGACATTTTTCCAGCAAGATAACTAGTGATCCGATTAATTTTATCTTGTTCGGATGCGGACATTCGCTCGGTAAGTTCCATCGTCGATCGATCGGTTTCGTCTACGATAGACTCAGGCGCAAAATGCGGTACTAGCATAGGTAAGTACTTTTAAGAAAGAAAGAGATTTCGAAATGAATTCTTGTCATTAACGAAAAGCCATGTTTCGAAATGAATTCTTGTCATTAACGAAAAGCCATGGTTTTGCTTCTAAATCATCTTTGAAACCTGACAAGCTTCGTGTGCTTTTCATGACTAATTCAATATCTAACCTTGTTGCGTTAAATGCAAGGCTCAAGACATATGCACTATACATTCACACACATCAAACACACAATGTCACTCAAACACTTGCATTTCGAAAGGATCAAATTGTTTAAGTTTACCTTTAACATTTGCGCCACCTAATATTGGCTCGCATACAATATTAGATCAAAATTACGTTTTGATTAGTAGTTCGACCTCGGGTCTCAAGCAGGCGCATAGCCGTACCTACTCATATCGATCTTAGTATGAATATTTGAAGCGGACCCGTCCTTGCAAGCGCGGTAGACTTGGAGATATATGTAGAGAGCTGCCATTGCAGTGTAACGGAATTGTCTGACTTTTGGGTAATACAAAAGTTAGGTATGTATTTTAATTTTGAAAGTAAACTTGCACGTGATGCTACCAAAAAGATTTACTTAGCATATTCAAATATTGACGGTTGATAAACTAGAAACGAACCTGTCGATTTAACATTTAACATCTTTCCTCGAGACCATCAACACAAACAAATCCAACTGAGGTGTATAATATAATAAATTATTTATGCAAACGAGTCACCGTTTAACGTTAAAATATTGCCTTGATTTGTAAATTTTGCTGCTCTAGTCAAATAATTTACACTAAAGGCAACGTACTTTGTAAATCAGCATTAATTTACTAAGATAAAGATCTTTATTCGATTTAAATTTATAATCCAAATGAAGTCATTAATTTTATATCGCATTTTAACAAATTAAAATTAAATCTATTCATAAAAGTCTATTTAGTGAATGGCATGGTAATAAAGAGTTAATTTTGGTTTATCTATTAACAACAGAGCGAGTAGAGTTACTGGCTTAGCCAGTGAAATAGTAAGTGTTAAGGATTTTATTTTGGTAATTTATTTTTTTTGTTAGGAAAAACAAACAATTGTACATTATATATTTTATCTAAGATTAAATTGGATGTGGTTCAATGTACAATCTACGACGTTTCCACCGATAACCTAAGTTGATGATACAGTGAAGACACAATTTACAAAAACACTAAGAAGAAGACAGGAAGAGAAAAAAGAGGATGTACTTATCTCAAACTAAAACATAAAGTACTTTATATGATAACTACGAAAACAAACAAAAAGAAAAGACACTACACATCACGTAAATGAAGACTATCCACTAAATATTTCTTAAACTTTTATTTTTTTTAATTAAACCAAATATAGGCACTTTTGAATTGTCAAAGAGTCGGTCAGTTAGTCAGATAGTTGAAGCTATTTGCCAATTCCAAAACGTGGATCTCTATGGAGAAGAACAGGCAAGCAGAGAGGCTCTTTGAAAAATGTGTGTTGACCAAAGGATTATGCCACGAAATGTTTGGAATCTGGTACCAGCTCCAATAGGAATAAATAATATATAATTAGAAAGGTATTATTTACTAAAATAATCCCAATGGCCTTTATCTTCATTCCTTGTTCGATCGGAGTAATACAGCACCAAATTCACAAAATGTGTGTTTGTAGATATTGACTAGTCTATGGAGATACGCCGTTGGTAAAAAAAGCGGGTAAACGCAAACAGAAACAGAGGAACTCTCGTCGAATAACTGTTCTGGGCACTACATAAAATATATTATTAACTAGGTCTGAGCAGTATCTTGTTCTGTAACAGAACATGAAGGTTCATGGTTTAAAACAACAGACGCCTTGATTCCAAGGTTAGAAGGTTAAACTTTTGTAGGGACTCAGTGTATGAAATACGTTCCATATGACATCGAAACTGCATTGTTCTTAAGAATTTGCGCTGAATTTTTTCTATAGCAAGATTGTATTCAGCATAGTATAGATCCCATATCATGCAGGCGTACTCAATTTGTGGTCGAATCAAAGAATTAAAGAGATACAGGAAAGTGGCAGGTCGCTTAAAATAGGTTAATCTTCGAACAACATTTGAAATGCCTTAGCAATGTGTAGATTTTGGTGCAGTTTGCCCAATTGGATACCCAAGTCACTAATCTGAGTCTCTGTTAGAAGTAATTCATTGCATAAAGAATAATCAAAACTAACAATTTTTTTATTTTTGGTGAAATTCATAATCTAATATAATAAATTAAAATTAAGTATCGCTAAGTGTAGACTTACCTATACTTAATTTGAATTTATTTGTATTACTTACAATAGTCAGATAATCTATTTTAATCACGTTGTAGAAAATAACAATCATTGATCGTTACAATTTTCCTTAAGGTCATCAGCACACAACAGAAAATCACAATTATGAAAGCAGTTTCCGATGTCATTTATGTAAACTAAAAACAATAAAAGGTCAAGAATTGATCCCTGAGGGACACTGGAGGTAGCAAGGAAGGTGTCAGAATGGTACCCATTACTCACTGCAGTTTGATTGCGGTTATAGAATATAAGACTGAAACTAACGCAGCAAGTTGCCTCGTTGAATGCAATTTTGTTGAATAGCATTCTGTGATCAACTCTATCGAATGCTTTTTTAAAGTCCGTATAGACGGCGTCTGTTTGTTAGTTAGTTTTGATTGATGTATTAACAACAGAGCATGTACTGTTACTGGCTTAGCCAGTGAAATAGTAAGTGTAAGTATAACGAATGCCACTGCGCCATTTCAAGGTTTTTTTTGTGTTTACCACTTCGTATTATAGTTATAGTTCAAAGGTTAGTTCGGTTAATTAAGTTTTAATTTAAAATCTTGAATAATTGTACGCCGTTAAATAAACTATGAAACAAAGAGACGTACATTCAACATTATACAAATTGTTATGATATTTTTGACAGAGATTCTTATTATTCTGAATTTTCAATGACTATTTTTGTAATTGTATCGGGTTTAAAATACTTTTAACGAAGCCGAGAGACACTTGTTCTTCCCGTTTTAGTGTTTTTTTTTGTACCGGACCATAGTTTGGGACCATCTCGATAAAGGGATATTGAAGGTTCCAACTTTATTTGATGTTTTTACGAATACTTACAACTTTTAAATGTTATAACTTTAAATACTCCCACGATCCCTGTACCGTTGCATGCACCTATAAGCATTTTTTGCGTACGTTACTGTAGTATACCAACCAAACTCTTTAGTGATGTGATCTTATGGCATCCATGTATTGTAATGTTACTTGTGTCATAGCTTATTTTATCAAATTGCTTAACGTCTATTTGGTTGATTAAAACCGTTATTCTACAGGTTTATCTTATTACAAATATATTAGTTTTCCAGCAATTATATTTGCATAAAGTTACTTATTTTGATCTACAGAATGCGTTGATGACAGCTTCGAGAAGAGTCTTGTTACTGTTAGTTGTTACAGGGGGCTGTATGACAAAAAGTTACCACATCATACAGTTCTAAGCATACATTCATTTGACGTTTCCCTCAATGTTAATCAATAAATTGTCTAGGGCAGGTCGTGTGTACAAGGGCACGAGTGACGACACTAAGGTTCAACAATATTGTTTCACAATATGGTGAGTTTTCAGTGTGACGTACCGACTGACGTTCGATGAATATTTATAAGTTTTGCTATGATTGTTGTCATTGTCCAATCACTATTATACATCTTTTATGTCTTGTAAAAATAAGTTTAATGATGTCTTCGTCCATTTATTCATGGAACATAATCTCAGTTTTCTTTTCCTTCTAAATCTAAGCCATCGCAATGGCAGACTTAATCCTAACACAAGCAATTCTTGCTTATAAGGTGATCTCCAAATCATGTATGTTAATACACTTTGTAATTGAAAAAGATTGAAAATTATCTTTAAAAAAAAAAGAATTAAAATAAACATTTTTATTATTTTTATTTTTTGTATTTTTCCCATTTTGTATGCTTTCTGTACTTATTAATTGTACATAAGCCTGGATGAGGGAGGGGGAGGGTCGAGCTTAGAGTTGTTTAAAAGCAGTCGACATTTCCAGCGGTGGATTGCCAAAGGCTGTTGACGATGCTCCACTTTTCGATTTCCGGCCATGTGACCTGCTCGCTTTCATATATTAATTTGTAACTGAAAGGCAGCAATTTTTATTTCCTAATTTTTGTTATCACTCTTTCTTTTGACTTGAAATGTCAGTCAGTCTCATATCAGTCTTTCTTCTACCATTTTAGTTTGAGAAATAATGTAAGTACAATCTATTTTCGTAAGTGAATATATAACATAAAACATGTATTACGTGGACAAGTTCCATATACGTTATTACGGGTCTAGGAATAACAGTCTTCCACCTTTATATAGGTCATATAACCCTTCGGTCTAATAGATTTTGTATATTGAATGATCGAGAAAACATTTTTACAATATTTTTATTTACTGGACTCAGTAAGTATGATAGAAAATACTTCTTGGAAAGCCTATTGAAGGATATTAATATAGGGACGTACATGCTAACAGTTTAAGTATTTATATTTACAGACTTATAATAATTATGTAGTATTTAGAATCAGATAAATCGACTTAGTTCTCAAGCGTAATCAATAATTTATTAAACAAATATACCATTCATCAAGTTTTCTATGGATTGAATCTATTTACATGTTGGATACCAAAATGGAGATACGTTTATTACACTATTATACAATACATCAGTAATCTAGTCTGTCAGATTATAAATTGAATCAGTATTATGATGTTGAACCAGATGTACCTACATAATCCTTCGAAGAATAAACCCCAACTTTTAAAGAATTGCTTAACTTGGATTGAAAAGTACAATACCACACAAACGGTAATTCAGGTCAAAACTGAAAAAAAAACTTGCAGAAATCTAAACACCCTCATATGACTTTCAACGCAAACAGCTCACACCCTTTATTAGAATCTCAATCTTCAAATACATTAAAAAGAAAAATGGCGTCTTCGTTTTTTCTTAGAACGAAAGAAACCTATGCCATAGAATTAAAATCTATAGAAGCGACACCACCGCTCTGAACGCATTGTAAAGTCAGGGAAATTAATTTGTGAAGCAAATTGACTACTAACTTAAATTGTCCGTATATTTCAATCAAAACTGTATTTTTTTAACAGCCGTGTGTAATGGCTTTACCATAGCAATTTGCTTACCAAAAAAATTCCCTGACTTTACCTACCTAAATGGCTGCAGTTTCGAGCTGGTAAGACTGGTCAAGCCGGTGTCTCGGCTGGCTTACCGTACGCTCTTATAGCAGTTCATTATGAGATGAAAAGTGAAGTGCTATTCTATTTTTTACCATGTTTACATGCAGCAACATTCCAATAAGTGAAACTACTGATAATTGTGACCTTGACCTGCCTTGTACAGACGCCAGCATATCAAACTAGTACAATCTGTCAAATTTCTTTAACAGATTTTCAACTTTACCCCTACAGCTTATGGTTCAAGGTTGATTGGGAAAATTTGACAGATTGTAGTAGCTTGACCTGCTGGCGTCTGTATATCACCAGCCCTGCAATAATTATTAAACAAATCTTGACTTTTCTCTCTCCACAAAGGTTCACATAGTAATAAACATAGAGACAACAATTATAGTGTTTTGACAAAAGTGCTCAAAATATGATCCTTTGTGAGAGACTGGCGTTCATGTTAGGATACCCTGAGTGACGGATCACCAGATCATATTATTTTAATGGGTTCTCAGGATTGCAATTAATGTACCTTTTAAAATATTGTACTAGATTTTAAAAGAGTACCGGTGGAGTTTCTTGCCCATTCTTCTCCATACGAAATATGGTACACATACCCTTTTTGGAAGGGGCGACTAGAATCAATTCTATTTTTTTGTAAATATTGACGTTCAAAAGTGCCTTTTATGTGCCTATTTGAAATAAACAATTTGACTTTGACTTTGACATTGACTTTGCAGATTTTAAAGTGCACGCACTGACTGACCTTATTGACAACTCTAGTTTTGACTTTGGCTAGATTTTTGGATTGATCGTATATCAGGCGGTAGGTGATGATTTCGGCAGCAACGGCGTAAGTACGGAAGGCCGCACGTTAGTGGTAACAAAATATAACCTGGCCTTTTATTCTATTGAAGTTCCGTAATACGCTAAGCCAGCTCATGGTCAAAGTGTTACTAATGTTGAGTCTGCACCAATAAAACTTACTTTTAGGCGCACTTAATACTTTTATTATTTCACTTGCTTGCAACTCAGTTAGTAGCAGACTGACTGAAGAGCCAACGTGCTATGCCGGCAACTAACAAGAGTGGGGACCGGATGTACCACGCCACCTCGTTTGGTAAAACAGTAAATATAATGAATTGACATTTGGAATACAAACCAAAACAATTCTAAAATTCTTTAATCTACTTTCATAACGTAAAATTCGAATTATGAACTTCAAAACGAGTATAGATTGACAAACAACACAATACCGAGATTTAAAACTAGACTGTTAACCGAACCCTTTTTCTCTAACTAAAAATAATGTTACACAAAACATTTTTTTTACCATAAAATACAGGGCAAATCCTAAAGGTTAATATCACCAAGGAGTTTACATCAACATTTTTTTTCTAATGGAACTCCTAAGCGCCTCGGGGAAGCCTGGGTCGACCCAACGCGGTTGTATGCGTACATTCGTGGTGGGGCGACCCAGACTGCCAGGCACTTCTTCTCTTGCAACCGAGCGGGTGGGCAGGTTGCGGATAGCCCAACTCCGGCTGCGGGACCGACTATTAAAGGTCGATCCCGCACCCGGAGCATCTCGTTGAAGATCCCGGACAAGAGAAGTTTCCGAAGGCCAAACCCCAGGCTTAGGTTAACCTTTCTACCTCTTCCTATGTACCTACCACCTAACTATCCGTCCTTCCTTATCCATACATCCTGTCGATCCCCAAATCCCTAGGCCAAATTCCAAACCTAGGGTGGCCCCACAAGTACCCGCACCCTTTACCCACGAATACCTTCCCTCCCATCCCTATATCCCGTCGGTCCTAGAGGAAGGGTAACCTCGATTCCAAAAAAGCCCACCCCCAAAATGCCAAATGATGAAACAGAATGAGCAAAATACTACCCAGGTGGGTCCCGGCCAAGCCGGGGAATCCCACACCGCCTCGGCGGTCAGCCCCCAACGTAATCTGGGGGGGGCACCCATCTGTTCTTTGGTGCCGCGCTCTTTAGCGCGGCCGGCTGCTGATTTAGCGCCCATTACCCAGGCTGCGACTCACGCGCCCACTAACCCGATTTCGGCTGCGACCAACGCGCCAACACACCCAAATCCGGCTGCGACTTACGCGCCAACACACAGCACAAAAGGCACGCTTCCCGCGAGCATCTGGCAGCAGAGCATCGTGCGGAAAAGCTTTGCCTACCCTGATAGAGACCAAGACCGACACGGACAGAGAGGGATGGGGAACGATGACGGGCCTGGCAGCTCCAAAACTCTCCCGGTTGATGTTGATGGAGTACGCCTGCTGAAAAAGCGCGGAAAAATCTGGGCCCGGGAGAAGAAAGTAGGCGACCGAAAGCCCGAAACCCGCCAAGGCACTAGCCAGCGTGGTGCGCGATCGGACGCCGAAAGGGAAGTACGCGACCAGCCACGAGTACGCGAAGGGGAAACCCAGCGCGAAAAGTGGCCGGACGCGGAACCACGCGACCAGCCGCGAGTACGCGAAGGGGAAACCCAGCGCGAAAAACGGCAGGATGTGGAATCACGCGGGCAGGGGCAAGTACGCGAAGGGGAAACTCAGCGCGAAAAGCCTCCACAAGCGTCGGAGTCTGCCGGGGCCGACAGCCGACCCCAAAACACCGACAGCACTCACGACCGACCTCAACCCAGACGCAACAGGGGTAAGAGATCCGGAGCCTTGTACAAGGCGTCGCCGGCAAAAAACACCCAGCCAGGCACCTCCAAGCCGCAGCCTGGACCGAGCGGTACAGGGCCGGCGAAGAGGGAGCGCCCTGACGATACAGCTTCCCCAAGCATGCTTCAGGGGGACGCCAAACGCTCCAGGATCCAGTCTATTCCGGGGGAGCAGAGGACCTACGCGCGAGCCACGAAGGACATCCCTGCGCGGCTGGCCGTAGCAATCTGCTTCCCCCCCCCCCTCTAGGGACCTGACGAGAGAGGAGGCCGAGCACACCAAGACTGCCCTAGAAAATCTTCTACTAGACACGGACTCGTCAACACCACTCCCGGCCTTCCGCGGATACCCTCGGGTAGCGGAAGGGACCGTGCAGATGTGGTGTGAGGACGATAACTCCCTGACATGGCTGACCCAGAACGTGCCCAGAATCAGACTCCCAGACACTGACCTCACCCTCACAGTACTGAGACAATGTGACGTGCCCACACGAGTCCGAGCCTCGCTTTTCGTCCCTCGTTACGACGGTGACGTGGCCCGGCTCCAGAGTATTCTGATCCGTCAGAATACTTGGTACGACATCGCCAAGTGGTCTTTGTACAGGGCGACGGCCGTCGGCGGCGACAACTTTGGGACATTTTTGACCCTGGGTGTACCGCCGGAGGAAGCCGCAAAGGTCCTAGCTCGGGAGCGACGTATATCCTACCTGCTTGGTTCGATATACGTCCGCTTCAGCCCCACGACCAAACCACCTGACACTCAGACTGACAGCACGGACACGACAACGACACAACCGACACAGACAAAGGACACGGACATTGCCCAACTTGAGGAGGTCATGGCCAGAGCAGCAATGGCTGATGACTGTGACACCATACCGCCCTCATCCCCTGGCTGGCACGAGCAACTGCTCGCTTCGTCGCCGGGCGAACAGCACGAAGGCCAATACAGAGAAGAGGTGGTGGAGAGACTGTCCGATGGATCCATCACAGACTAACTCCACTCCACCACCGTCACCGTCCCTCAACATCATCCAGACCAACCTCCAACATAGCCAGGCTGCAACGGATAGTCTACGCAGGGCACTGGAGGTGAAGCCCCGAACCATCGCACTGATCCAAGAGCCGTGGATCAGGAACAACAGAATATGCGGCCTCGGTAACATCGGAGGTAAGCTAATCCTAAACACACACAGCCCAGACAAACCAAGAACCTGCGCTTACATACCCAAAGAAATCCCTATCGCCCCACTTACTCAATTCTGTTCCAGAGATCTGACAGCTATCAGGCTCCAAACAGAAGGCGACGCTCCAGATGTTGTACTGGCCTCGGTATACATGCCAGGCGAGGAAGCCGACTGTCCGCCGAAAGAGATGGTCGACTTGGTACAGCACTGCGAGCGCGCCAACTTGCACCTGATCATCTGCACTGACTCGAACGCCCACCACCCGCTCTGGGGCAGCGACGCACCGAACTCCAGAGGAGAGGTACTATCCATCTATTTATTTTCAACTAATCTTAACATCGTAAACCGCGGCTCGGAACCCACTTGGGTCACAGCCCGAGGACAAACGATCATAGATCTAACGCTCTCTACAGAAAATGCGACAAACTTTATCACAAACTGGCACGTGTCGGACGAGCCTTCTTGCTCAGACCATAGAAGAATCCGCTTCACACTAACAACCAACGTTAAAAAACCCATACCGAGACGAAATCCTCGGCGCACTAATGTGCCGGGATATAAGCGGCTCCTAGCCTCACTGCTAGCTAGGCACCTAACACTAACAAGCTTAACAGATCCTGTACAATTAGAATACACTGTCACAAAGCTATCAGAATACATAACCGAAGCCTACCATACATGCTGCATACTAAGGGCACCACAAACCAAGACTGAGAGAAACCCCTGGTGGACCGCCGAACTCAGTAAACTCAGAGATGCACTTCGTAAGCAATTCAACAGAGCCAAGAACACCAGACTCCCGGAGGACTGGGAGCTATACAAAGAAACCCAATATCTGTACAGGAAACAGATCAGGACTGCCAGGAGGACAGCTTGGCGGAAATTCTGTGAATCCATTGAGACAAATAATGAAGCCGCAAGGGTAAGGAAGATCCTGTCAACTGACCAGGACCGAACTCTTGGTGCGCTGAAAAAACCCGACAACTCTTATACAATAACTGACCATGAAACCAGCAAGGTCCTTCTTGAGACTCACTTCCCGGACTGCAAACTCTTAGAGGACAGGACATGGGAGGTTGTGCCAGAATGGACCCCTACGGATCAAGACTGGTCAAGAGCCCATAATATAGCAACAGAAGACCGTATAAAGTGGGCTATCAACACGTTTAAGCCATTTTAGTCCGCAGGGCTGGATGGCATCTTCCCAGCCCTGCTACAGTGGGGAATAGATTATCTGACACCGTGGCTGGTCGAGATCTATCGAGCGTGCATAGCCCTCAGACACATACCACTAGCATGGCGTGAAGTGAAAGTCATCTTCATACCCAAACCGGGCAAAACCGACTACACACAACCCAAGGCCTTTAGGCCTATCAGCCTTACATCCTTCCTACTAAAAACCCTGGAGAGACTCTGTGACAGACATATCAGAGACGGACCTCTTCGGGTAAAACCACTCCATAAACAACAGCATGCGTACTCCACGGGCAAATCAACAGAATCTGCGCTACACAGCGTGGTTTCTAAGATTGAATGCGCAGTGGACCACAAATGCTCATCACTGGCCGCCTTCATTGACATCGAGGGCGCCTTTGACAAAACCATGTTCAACAGCATCAACATGGCTCTAAACAGACATAACATTGACTCGACCCTGAGCGGCTGGATCACCAATATGCTCAAAATGAGAGCTGTACAAGTCACGGTAAATGACACTACAAGGGCCGTTGTGGCGAAGGGTTGCCCACAAGGGGGCGTCCTCTCGCCGCTTCTGTGGAACCTGGTTGTAGACAGCCTCATCAAAGCACTCAATGACAAAGGTTATTTTACCGTAGGCTACGCCGACGACATAACCATTATAATAAATGGCACCCACGAGAACACCTTATGTAACCTAATGCGCCAAGCCTTGAAAATAGTAGAGGACTGGTGCAATAAACACCAACTGTCGGTGAATCCGACAAAAACCGAATTGATTCTCTTCACAAAAAAGAGGAAGTTGGCGACACTACAATTGCCACGACTCTTTGGAACTACCCTAAGCCTTTCAACTGAGACCAAATACCTGGGCATCTATTTGGACAAACAGCTGAACTGGGCAAAACACACCAACTACATCACCACAAAAGCCAGCATATCCCTATGGCAGTGCAAAAGACTGCTTGGAAGGAATTGGGGCATCTCTCCCAAGGTCACCCACTGGCTATACACCACAGTCATCCGACCAATTATCACATATGGCTCACTGGTCTGGTGGCCCAGGATGGACCTGAGTACAGCCCAAAAAGACCTCGACAAACTGCAGCGATTTGCTTGTGTAGCAATAACTGGCAGTATGAGGACTGCACCCACTGCCGCACTACAAGTAATGCTAGGACTGCCACCCCTACACCTCATCGTGCGAGAGGAGGCAGCCCTGGCCGCCTTCAGGCTCCACATATCGGGAACCCTGAGCAAAGACTCTAGGGTCAAACACACACGCATAAAGGAGGAGGCAATCAAAAGACAACCGATGATGGCATCACCCTGCGACAAAGCCCCGAAACTACACTTCTTTCAGAAGCACTACAACGTTATACTTACAGAGGAACGGTGTGATCACTCAGGCCCGAAAGAGATGAGAGTATACACCGACGGATCAAAGACCAACTCCGGAACCGGAGTCGGAGTCATCTCACACGATTTTAACATAAATATATCCAGCCCGCTTGGAATGTTCAACACCGTCTACCAGGCGGAATGTGTGGGCATTATACAAGCGGCTTACGCCATCGAAGCCAGGAAAGTTACGGACACCCGTATACGTATACTGTCCGACAGTGCCTCAGTGCTGCAATCCCTAGAGAAAAAATATATAACCTCCAGACTAACACTAGAATGTCACAATGCACTGGAGCGGGTGACGGTGTGCAACCGTAACAAAGTGACACTGCAATGGATAAAAGGACACAGCGGATCGCTGGGTAACGACGCAGCTGACGAACTGGCTAGGAGAGGATCCAGCGCGCCAGCCTGTGGACCCGAACCTATTGTACCCATCCCCTTTAACCAACTACGTAGGTGGCTACAGGAGTTCACCCATACACTAGCGGAGAACTGGTGGACCTCGGCACCGGGCTGCAGGCAATCCAGGGAAGCCATGCCATCCTTAGATGGCAGGCTAACCAGGCGTTTGCTACGCCTGGACAGGAACGGCCTGCGCCTGGTGACGGGGACTATAACGGGACACTGCTCACTGAACAAACATTTCCACACAATAGGTATAACGGACAGCCCTCTGTGCAGGGCTTGCATGGAGGCTGAAGAAACCGTTGCGCATGTGCTCTTTGACTGCACAGGCGTCACCCAGATCAGAACAGAAACCCTTGGGTCACCCAGATCTTTCACAGACGTCCTATGCAGACCAGGAGACCTAATCAGCTTCTGGAGGGAGGTGGGCTGGTTGGAATAAACCACTGACGGCCGCCATGGCCCACGCACAATGGTCCACATGAAGGACTAAGTGCGGAAACCAAACCTTCTAACATAGAACATAGAACTCCTAAGCGCGCGCGCCATTTTTATAGAATTACAAAAAATATTTGATTCCAATTTTTACTTGTCTGTGCAAGCAACCCGCTTTAGCACATGCGCGGTAAAATAAAGTATTTCTTACTCTTATAACTTTGATCTTTTTTTTTAGTAGGTTCAATCACAATGTATGAGAGTAGATAAAGTAGTGTATGTAACTGCACTTAACTAGGTATTAAAAAATACTGCTCAATAAACAGCAGTTTCATAAACTATTATTAAATATTCGATTTAAAGTTATATAAAATGAAGAAGTGAATTAATGCAAACTTTAAATGTAAAAACAATTATTAACAATTGATATGGATCCTAATCTTATCAAAAGTAACGCCATCTAGTGGTATAAGATGACAGTCATAACCAACGTAAAAATGACTTTATTATAATTTATCATTACAGTTCAAAAATAAATAGCCTATGTTATTTCACCTAAGTTCTAATAACAAAGACGTGCCTTTAAGTGTAACTTATATAAGATTTTCTTACTCTATGCCTATACCTAAGTATATGCCATGTTCACATCGTAATAATTGGATTATAGTCGGAGTATTTAGGTCGTCGTTTGTTGAACCCTGTGTATTTCACCTCCAGACTTTGTTATTGAAGAGCTAACTCACTGTTTCCTATTAACATTATATGGCGTTATTCATGTAGGTCTGTACCATTTGAATTAGGTTCTATTGAATGAGGTTTTTCAAGAAAATTCACGACACCAGAAGGCGCCACTTTGACAAGAGGTCTTCTATTTTGAAAATGATTAAAACGTTATTGTTTTGTAAATATCAGTCGGAAAGTCGCAACAATCTTTGACATTTCTAATAAGAAAATGGCGCGAATTTGCAAATGGCCACACGTGCACATGGTGAAAATTAGTACTACATCTTTCGTCTCATTTTCTCTTTAATAATAAAGTGAGGTAAACGTATTGAGCAAAAGCGCTTCCAAGGAGGTTCGATCATTCAGCTTATTTATTTTCGTAATTTGAAACTCCATGGTGGAATTCTTATATATTTTTTATGATAATTAAGAAAAACCGTAAATATGGATAGGCACGGCGCTATACAACGAAGGGGGCGGTAAAACATGTACTTAGGTGAGAGCACCTTTTTTACTGCCCGTTCCGTATGGTGCGTAATTTTTAATTTTCGAACAATGTATACAGGCTTCGTAAATCCATTTTTTGCGCAAATATGTTGAAAAATATATATGATGAGTTGATGACGGTCATCATTCGTTTCATTCATTCGTTTATCATTCAGTCACGACTAAAGAAAATATAAGCGCTTTGACCTTTGCGACATGGCTGACGTCTCAGTGCTGCCAGAACACCCTCATTGATTATATCGAAAATAGGGCAGTGTTGAGGTACGTACAGTTTTTCATTGGTCACATTATTATATTAGTCGTAGATTTCTATGCCAATTTCAAAGTGTGATATTCATACATTTAATAAACATGAGAGGTTAGTGCCAGTCTTAAAGTTTATTTTAAGTAAGGGGGGATACTGGACTTCCGACCTTATAATCAATCTTTGTTTTAGTAAAACCTGGAAATTATCCGACTCGACCTAGGTTTATCGTCGCTGCTGATAGTCTCGACCATTGTCTAAACTTAGGTACCTAGTGTCCGACAAGCAATTTGTTTGTGGCTGTTAATAATTTTAATGAATTTATTAATCAAGCTACACGAAAAATTTAAAATCAATAAAGCTACAAAAACTAAAAGTATCAATAACACCATCATAATAAGACATCATTATTATTCAATGAAATTCATAAATGAAAGGCTTTTAAATACCACAGCGACTCAGCGAGTAATAAATCAATTCTGTAAATTTATTATTGGTAAACGATTTTTAAATTGCTTGTGTACTTAAATGACAGAATCAACGTCCGGTTGGAATCGTTTAAAAAGCTTTCATCTTTGATTAATTATTTTTCACGGCGATGTGGAAGCCATTTAAAGGTGTATGCGTATTATGGTAGAAGCGGACTGCGTTGCAAATATTTTGTTCAGGCGGGAATAAGCAAATTATGAACTGAGCAACAGGTTTTATGACTGAAATACATATTTGGTCGGGAAGCTACTGTTTTTTTTTATACAATGTGGAGACAACAATAAATGAAAACTCTAGCCATAATAGAGCAAAGGAGTATTTTGAAACTATTAAATTAATTAACAATCAACAATTAAATAACATCGAAATACGAAAAGTAAATTTTTCAAACAAATTAAATTGTAGTGAGGTCAACATGTATCAGTTTATTTGACCACTGCTAAGAGGCTAAAATAAATGATTGAATTGGATTGGATAGAAATTGAGGAGTCCTATCATTACAACTAAAGCCCCGTTTACACGAAGAAACTTTCTTGCAAATGTCATACAGTTATTAAAATAACAAATCACTTGCATCGTCCTTGCAAGAGTGTCCGTGGAGTTTCTTGCTTGTTCTTCTCTATACCCAAGTAGCACAGACCTGAATTATAAATTGTCACATAAGGCCCACAGCGTCAATTGGATTGGATTGAAATTGAGTCCTATCATTACAACTAAAGCCCCATTTACACGATGAAACTTTCTTGCAAATGTCTTACAATTAAATTAATATAACAAATCACTTGCATCGTCTTTGCAAGAGTGTCTGAGGAGTTTCTTGCTTGTTCATCTCTATAGGAATCTACTACACTTGCTTCATCTTTCTGACTGACTGACCTTGACAATTCAAAAGTGCCTGTAATTGGTTTTATTGAAATAAATGCGTTGAGTTTCAGTTCTAAACACTGTTTAGACGTTGGAATTGTTATTATAGCATCTTGGTAGATTACTCTAAAAAGCCTACGTAAAACATTTAGTTTTATAAGCTTATGCAAAGCTTCCCAAACAAAAACGCACGTCCACAAAAATCTGCCCGCCCAGCCGCACAGTATTGTGGCCGAACACTTACATTCATAAAAACACGCACCTTATATCCATGTATGTTCGTAATTGGATTGAATTGAATTGGTACGACGATGTTCGCAGTTTATTCAGGTCATAGTGGCTTGGTCTGACGTCTGACCTCTCCTATACGTTTATGGGCCCCGTGGCTCAATCGTTAAAATGGAATTCTAATGGTGATAGCTTGTGTAGGAATTGGTGTCGCATTTCCATTTAATCTGTAATTATCGGATAGTTTCAGCTGTTATTGGGACACTTTCATTTACGTCAGTAGGTACTAGATGAGGGTAGCTAGATAATACTAGTAGGTACTAATTGGCGGAGCTATATATGCAGCAGTGGACGTCTTTCGGCTGACTGGTGATGAGTCCATCCTAAGTCTCTAATATCTGGATTTAAAAGAGTGTCCTTGGAGTTTCTTGCCTGTTCCTCTCCATAGAGATCTACGTTTTGGAATGGGCAAATAGCTTCAACTTTCTAAGTGACCGACTCTTTGACAATTCAAAAGTGCCTGTAATAGGTTTAATTGAAATCAATGTTTTGAGTTTGAGTCTCTCTTTTTGGAGCACCGAGTTTTTATTTACTTTTTAAAATTGTCAAAGAAAGCAGCAAACAGAAGTTATCATAGCTTTATGAACCTAATAATATAACCTATTTATTCATATTTTCGATTTGCTTTTCTAACTTTCGAATGTGTCATTGGCAAACTGCACGGCATCACGTAAGGTATTTTAGTTCAACGGCCTCCAACGTTGAAGTTCATACTGAACCTCGCAGTAATCAATTACTAAGTGGACTTCAAAGGTAGTTCGACATAGTCATGAAGTCATTCAAACTAGATACTTTCCGAACTACCCACATTTCCCTAAAAACTGATCCTTTTATAGCTACATCTCGTAACTCTAACTCGAGCCTTTACGTCGCAAACTTATTTCAGTACATTTGTTCTTATACTAAAATAGTTCGATAGTACCTAAAAAAATCTTCGTACGTCATCAACATTTTTTTTTTGTTTTCTTGGTGGGAAATTATATAAATAACTTCTCCCGCTCTGGGCGGAGCGGGAGGTCAGACTGTTACTGAGTGTCAGACTTTTACTGACTAAAACCCGCCCGTGTTCCTTCATTTGCCTGTGTGCCAGGGCCACGATATCCCTTTCGGACAAACTCGCAATCCTGGCAGGCATTGGCCCTAATGGACCCAATTCGTGCTGACATCTCTTTAAGGCGCGCGTAGAACACAACGCGACGTAGATCCGGGCCTGAACAAAAGTTTTCGTACGTCATCAACCTGCGGTTGTATTTCAAAGTTTACGAAATAAATAGGAAAGATTATTCGCCATTATATGGTAGTCAAGTTTACGTTGCATAGTTGTTATAAATGTGTGTTTTCTTTGTTTTCCTCATCGTAAGATAAGTTATTAGATTGCACATCACGTATTCGGGCCGGGATGCTGTTCCGACGTTATTGTGGCCCGTGCTGTACTTAGCTCATAATTATCGACTGTAATTAGTTTCATTTTCCTGTTTTGTGTCATTTGGTTATCATGTGTGGTGTTTATACTGGTTATCACGTGTTTTTATTATTGAGTGTGTAGGTATTATTGAGTGTAAAACATACAGTTATTAATAAAGGTCTTGTTACCATGTGTTATTTTATATTAGGTAAAACGTACCTAGGTTTTACCTAATATAAAATAACACACGTGCTCAAATTAGGGAGTTATAAAACTTAGATATTACGAAGTATATTTTCTAGGTAGGTAATGTACCTAAGTAAGTAAACTCATTGTCCAACGGCCTTATTGTGCCTAACCACAATCTTCAAAGTCAAAGTCAAAACATTTATTTCAAATAGACACATAAAAGCATTGATATATTAAAAGGAGGAAGATATGTTACGCACTAACATCTCAATCAGTAAACCTGGGCTCGGCGCACGACTACTTGCACCAAAGCTGCATCAGTGTGATCACAGTCGCAAACCTAAAGTTACCGATAGACAAGAACAGAGATAGGAGACGACGCTGTCGTGCATCGAAATCGCGTTAGCTGCCGAATGTGGGCTGAATGTATGTTATATCTATCTCGCTCTCACAAACATGGCGAAGCAAACATTAAATATTATTATAACTTTCAACAAATTAGCTTTTTGGCTGTACTTACGAGTGGTAAGTAATCCCGTTTGTCTTATTTTTCTTCCTTGTATTATTAAAACACTCATCAGTCATTTTGATGCGTATTTATCACAAAAAAAACCTTTAATTATGGAGCTGTTTGATCAACGATATCCCGTGCGCGACTGAGTGCCAACTACAGGCCACACATAGTTTGATTGGATCAAGCGCTGTTACTAAGTCCCGTATCTACGCTTTTAATACATCAATGCATAAAAGGCTCTTTAGAACGTCAAAACTTACCGAAAAATAAAAGTGATTAGTCACCCCTTCCAAAAGGTAGTTTCGTATGGAGAAGAATTGGCAAAAGAACTCCACCGTTACTCTTTTAAAATGTCTTACAATATTTTGTACAGGTCCATTAATTACGTAATTATATGTGCAATGAAGACGATGCATCTACAATAAAATGACTACATCACATAAGGTACAAATAATTAAAATTGAAGCAATGACAGATAAATTAATTATGTGATAGATACATGGTGCTCACAGTCACATTTACAAACATTATAAAAGTAGACGAATTTCATAAAATATTAACAAGTAATAAGTCAGTGTGTAAGGTAAAGTAGTCATAGAATGTAAAATCAATGTCATAAAAATAATAAATTATACAATTAAATTAACAACCAGTTTGATTTCATTGTCCTATGGAGCAGGACCAGCATGTTTCCAATCATTCTTATCTTGTATATAATCCTCTAATTTGTAATATGCTTGTTTCCAAAGTGTTCTTTTATTAAGAGTTTTAAATTTTCTTTCATTTATTTGCAATATATCACAAGGTATTTTGTTGTAATATTTAACACAGTATCCCATAAAAGATGTATGAACTTTAGATAACCTAAAAAATGGTTGATCTATTTTGTCTTTATTTCTAGTATTAAAATTATGTCTATCACTTATTTTATTAAAAAGATGTAGATTTTTCCTTACACACATAATATATTCATAAATGAATTGGCAAGGTACCGTCATAATATTAATATTTTTAAATAGTTCCCTAAGAGATTCGCGGCGACTCAGATTATAAATTGCTCTGACAGTTCTCTTTTGCAAAATAAAGATGGACTCAATGTCAGCAGCCCGATCCCACAGTAAAATGCCGTAGGACATATCTAATGCTGTGGAAGTAGCTAAAATAGACCAAACGCGCGGTTTCAATGGAAAGGGCTATGCTTGGAGTTTCCCTACGTGATCGAATCAGAAATGAAGAGATCTGCAGGCGAACCTAAGTAACACAGCCCGAAGAATTTCTAGGCTTAAGTGGCAGTGGGCAGGGCAGATTGCCGATGGGGCCGAAAAATTCTGGAGTGCCGACCGCGTACTGGAAGACGTAGTGTTGGAAGGCCTCCTACAAGATGGAGTGAGGACCTTGTGAAGGCTGCAGGTATCCGCTGGATGCGGGAAGCACAGAACCGGTTGAAGTGACGGTGGTTAGGGGAGGCCTATGTCCAGCAGTGAACGTCTTTCTGAAATGATGATGATGATTATAATTCTGTAAATACATATATGTTAAACATGCGAATCATATTTTGATCAACCTGACACTGACCATTGATGTATTAAATAGGAAGATAGGCTACTCTCTAACATCACGTAAATATTAAATGTACCCGATGCCGTGCGTCATGTGCTCGACAACCGAAATAGAGAAACATATAATATTACGCGGGCTATATCTGGAACGAGATAGCAATAATTGTCACTGTGACGTACCCATAACAACGCGGAAACAAACTACGATTCGGGTATTCCCCGCAAACCGAGAGTAATGTAGGTAGATTGTGTCCTTTCCCCTAATTTATGCGGTCCACGTCAAGGAGCGCGTACCATATCTTCCGATTTAATACATCAATGACACTGACCTACAAATTGCAAAAAACGTAAGAAAATTTGAATTTCGCGGACTAAAACTGCGGGTTTACTTTAAAACAGAAAAGTATGCCCACTATGCGTCTCATCAGTGCTCATAAAAGCGAGTGTTTCCCTAATCATCATGATGTAACAACAATACCAATTTTTCATCAATAACTGCTTTTAATCAATTAAAAGCATGTCCACGAGTACCTAAATAGCTGGCAAACGTTATCGTGCCCGCTTATCATTCTGTTAACCAATAATAACGCTTTAACTGATTATTTTCCTTGCAACTGTAGACCTTGAAAGGCGTAGAAGCGGAAAAAATGTTTGCCAACACGATATTCAAATTATGTTTGTGCATACGTCGTTTTGTATTGACGTGTAGCGTAATGTTTGTGTGGAGGCTTTGAAAATCGAACGGTGGAAGAGTACAGGCTGGTTTGATTGACAGGACTTGGTTTGAAAAAAGAATGGGACTGGTCTAAAAAAATAAAGGTTCACGAACAAAGTTTAGTTTTACACAGGAAAATAATGTCGTTTTAGTGCCGCCGCTGTATTCCCAGATGGGGTAGGCTACAGTACAAAGTACACCCAAAATCAATCTGCCTTTTCACAACTATGTTGGGATCAGCTTCCAGTCTACCCGGATCCAGCTGAATACCAGTATTTTACATGGAGCTCCTGTCTATCTGACCACCACGACTTAGTTACTGGGTAACACGTTGGTAAGACTGGTTGTCAGACTTTTGGGTTTCTGCAGACTACCCGTAATGAAGGTCAAAGATCTACGAATGGCAGCCGGAATCAACGGCTTTTAACGTGCCTTCCGAGGCACGGAAGGGTCTCAATATTTAATGGGTGGGAACCCATCCACGAACCGACCGCGACAAGCGTAGCTTAACCTTTGACCATACGCACACGCACGTTATGTTGTATTAAGTCCATGTAATAATAATAAAAACAATTATTTTCAGAAATTCATAGCAACAAAATGTACGTAGGTTTATGTTGTAGCATAAAAGTTTAAATGTTAAGATTACGTAGTCATCCTCATGCAACATGAGGCTTCAGGGGCTAGGGTGAATCTTTAGGTTCATTCGAGCAATCGAGTCTGGTACAACCACGCTGGGGTCGGTGCATTTCATTCATTCATTCTTTTTATTCATTCATTCAATCACTCATTTCAATCATTCATTCATTCATATGATAACGTTGAGTCCATTTCACGAAAGAAGTCCCGCAGACGTGGCGCTGCAGGCATGGGTTATTTTAGGAATGTTGCTAACTTAGCGTATAATAATAATTAGTTCCACTTATTTCCGCGGGACTTCTTTCGTGAAATGGATATTGGCACTTTGTTCAATTCAACCCTGTTGAGAGACCTCGTTCGGATATAACCCTGATATGAAAGAGGTTTCATATTCAAGGTTAAACCTTGAATATGAAACCTCTTTCATTCATGTCTGAAGGCAAATAAGTGACATAGGAAAATTAAGGTAGATATAGACTCGTATAGACCGTAGATTTGTAGATCATTTTCTATTTTGTTAAGTACCTGGTACTTGTTGACGGGCCTATACTGTCCTCCCATACTATTAACACTTTTATTTGAAAACATTGTAAAAACCAATATTACTTTTAAAAGAGTAACCGTGGAGTTTCTTGCCGGCTCTTCTTCATAGGAAACGACCAATTGGAACCGTGCACCTAGCTTCTCGCGTTCCGTGTGGTGCCGGTCGTAAAGAATAGCACCGTCCCATTTCTTCACGTGGGTGTCGTAAAAGGCGACTAAGGGACTTACTAGAAAATGGGCCGCAGCGTTCTCAATGCATTTTTCTCAGTACACCATACTGCGATCGCCAACCCGCATGCCAAGCGTGGCGATTATGGCAACCCCTCCCTATTGGGGGAGGCCTATGTCCAGCAGTGGACATCTTTCGGCTGGAATGATGATGATGACCTAGCTTCTGACGTTTCATAAGTGCCCATGTAGGTTTATGTGAAATAAAATATTTAGATTTTGAAGAATACGATAAGTCTATAGAGTAGATAGAACTGAACAGACCGCTGTGCTGCTGGGGAGTTTGTAGAGCCACTTCTTATTTCCAGTTATAGCACTAGGGAGTGGTGAAGGGCGAGCGTTTTTGTGGGACTGTCTTATGCAATTTTGAAGTCCGTAAAGTGCTGATTCTCAGCCTAGTTTTAATAAATGACTTTTGATTTTGATTGAGATTCATTGATTGGTTATGAGTTTATGACGTAAATCACACTAATATTATAATTGTGAATGTGTTTGTTACTTCTTCCACCAACCAATTTTGACCAATTTTGATAAAGTTTTGTATGGAGGTAGCTGACACCCTGGATTAACATATACGTATAGGCTATTTATTCCGATATTCACAGCTAGTATAGTATAATTACGTCAGTAAAAAAAAGAAAGAAATTAAAATGATTTATTGGGACTCAACACAGGAGATCACAATTTATTTAAACTAAAACACACTCTGAGAAACATAAAAACCAATAACAATAAAAAAAAAAACAAAGTAAAATGAAAATAAAAACCAAGTCCAGCGGGTCTATTCTGAAGCAATAATTCGAAGTATCGGCGGAATGTTCGGCCATTTCTTGACTTCCAAAGTTTCGTTTTTTGACCTTAAGTCTTTACCCGACTTCAAGTAAGATTTTTTACTTTAACTTATCTCTTTGACCGTAGTTTTAATTTTCCTTTCTCCGTAGTCAGCCATAGTTAGCCGTAATCAGGAAACGGCCGAACATTCAGGCGATATTTCTGATTTATCTTCGTAATAGACCCCCTGGATGAGGCCAAAATGCTCCTAAAGCTCCTCCTAAGTACGTAAATATAGTAAATTACGAAAGCATTTAAATATACTTCGCTAAAACTATTTATCAGCAGAAAAACACCAAAAACCTATGCAAAAATCTGGCATGTCTAGCCCAACAGATTTTTCGTTGGTAAATCGAGTACATTGTTAGGTCTACATCAATATCCGAACACTTCAACGTCACAGGCACGCCTGAAATGTTATTTAATTTATTTGAAAGCTTTTAATACGACGATGGACAAAAAGTGGGCTAATCTGCGTATGGGCCGAGCCTAGCCAATATACGCACATACTGTATTCACTAAATACTTACAGGACACGTTACTGATTTTTTGGTACGAGACATTGGGATTTTTCAGGAAGATGTTTGAAAGAAATAAAGTTATTTTTAACGTCGTCAATAAAATTTTAAGTGTAGATATTAATTTTTGTAGGTTCGACTAATGTTTTTTTTTTAACTGCGGCCAAGAAACTGGGCATCCTAAATAGGGTGAAGCGATACTTTACGCCTGGACAGCTTTTGACCCTTTACAAAGCGCAGGTACGATCCTGCATGGAGTATTGTAGCCACCTTTGGGATGGCTCAGCAAAATACCAACTTGCCGCGCTTGATTCGGTGGAACGCAGAGCTAAGAGGCTCATTGGCGACGTAAAACTGGTGGATGCCAATCTTCACAGCTTGGCCCATCGCCGCAAGGTTGCCTGCTTGTCGGTCTTCTACAGATTATGCTTCGGTGAGTGTGCCCAAGAACTCCACGATCTCATTCCACCGGCCCCCTTCTATTATCGGACATCTAGATGCACTGCAGGTTACCATCCCTTCCTGGTTGCTATTCCACCAATTCGCACTAAGCGTTTCCAAATGTTTTTTATAATGCGCACAGCAAGGGAGTGGAACTCTCTGCCTGCGTCAGTGTTTCCGAACGCATACAACCGTAATCTCTTCAAAGTTAGAGTGAACAGGCTTCTTCTGGGTAAGCTCACTCCATCGTCGACTTTGTCTCTGTCACCTCTGCCCTAGACTAAGGTCAAGAGCAAAACCATCAAAAAGTAATAAATAAAAAAAAAACTTTATTTACTTCTTCTAATCAAATACTATGGTAAAGTACACGACACGAGAAACAGACAGTGGCACGAAGAATGGTAAGGGTCTCATTCAGAAGAGAGGGAGGTCATTCAGAATCAGATTAGGTCGTCGTTCAATTAAATAAAAACCTGACCATGTTTTAGGTAAATAAGTACCTACCTAATATTGTTTTCATATCCGAATCGTTCAAAAACCCAATTACCAGACATTGTTTTTCTCTGAAATTCAGCAGACATAATAATATACTTCAACGTTGTCAACCTTTTGACCTCTAGCGACGATTTATACAATGTAGAAAGAGATGAAACACTGGAATAAAAACACAGACAATACGAACCTAGCATCAAAGATATAAATATTAGACATACAACGTGCCGCTCCAATAGCGACATTAATTTAACACACGGGTAGGGCTAGTGGCCAAAACGCGTTGTGTCCCACGCGCGCCTCAAAGAGATGTCAGCATCAACTTACGGAGTCCGGTAGGACTAATGCCTGCCAGGGTTGCGAGTTTGTCCGAAAGGGAATATCGTGGCCCTGGCACACAGGCAACGGAAGGAACACGGGTGGGTTTTAGTCAGTAAAAGTCTGACACGCCCTCCCGCTCCACCCAAAGCGCGAGAGGTTATTTGATAAATTTCACTCCCAAGAAAAAAAAAAGGGCTAGTGGGCCATCAATCATAAAAAATATAAAATGTTAAAATAATTCCTATTCGCCTAATATATGCACGTTTTAATTTCATTGATGCGATGGTATGATCCGTGACCCCGGCAAACGACCTCTGCACTATGTTCTTTAAATACAGGTTGCTTCGAAATGCTATTATAGAAAAAAAAAAAATAATAATAATGTAATAACTTATCATTAAAAAAAATAAAATCGATTCATAAAAAGAAAATTCAAAACCGTGTAGGTAGGTGAATTAAATTAATGTCGCCTTAAAGCGGCATGCCTTGCTATATAAATATGTCTGATAGACAGTCAAAGCTGTGCACTCGCTGAAAAAAACTAAGTCCAACTGTTGGCCGCAAAATGCATGCACACTAGAATAACACAATGACAGCACAATGACGTGGCGCGAGTGTAAGACGTAACTGTCATGCACTGCAGCTTAGCAAATCAGATCAGATCTTTAGTTCTTTCGCAGCGCGACACTATCTACACATATAAATATAAATAGGTATAACAAAGCCTAACATCGTTAATAGAAAAGAGATCTTTTTGATCAACTTAAATAGTAGTGATGCGCCGACTATGGGTTTTTCCAATCTTTAACTATAAGCTATAGTGGCTAAACTATTGGATATATTTGGTTGAAGTTTTGTATGCAGACTGGGAACGTCAATAGAAATATCATCACCATCATATCAGCCGAAAGACGTCCACTGCTGCACATAGGCCTCCCCCAAAGGTAGGTTTGCCATAATCACCACGCTTGGCAGGCGGGGTGGCGATCGCAATTATTATGGTGTTAAAACACATAGCTGCTGCTGCAGCCCATTATCTAGTAAGTCCCTTAGTCGACTTTTACGACACCCACGGGAAGAAATAGGGTGGTGCTATTCTTTACGTCCGGCACCACACAGACATCTATTATTATTTTTTGGGATTACGATGACGAATACGATTTTCTTTTCAGAATTTAGTTCCTGAAAAATGTTTTTCCTTCCTACAAACGCAAGAGTTCATAAAGTTTTCAGTTTGAACATCACTCAAAAAGCTTAAGGAGTAACACTCGTAGGCGATAGACTAGGTACTTATCATCCATCCGTACATAATATTGATACATCGATTGTATAGATACCAATACCTACACACTAAATTGTGCATTTAATTTTATGTGGGTACTTAGGGCCTTATTACAAAACAAGGTTTAACTTCAGACCCAAGTTTAAACCATGGAGCCATTATTGAATTTCGAACTCTATTCCGTCTACGGTAAAATTCCTAATACAAAACTGACAACTTAGTACCGAACTAAGTATTCAGTTTAGTATAATAACGGTATTTCAATCAGAGTTCCGTTCTCACTACAAAAACTAGCTCCACGGTTTATGCCATGTCAAATATAAATCTTGTTTTGTAATAAGACGGTTACTGTTTATTATTAAATTGTGGTTTTATTTAAGTTTTGTTTTTCATCAGCCTATATGTTTCCACTGCTGGGATACAGGCCTCCTCTCTTTGTGCGAGGGAGTAGTGGGCCATAATCCACCACGCGGGCCCAGTGCGGGTTGGTAGATGTCACATGTCTTCGAATTTTAGGTTCTAGGACATGCCGGTTTCCTCACGATGTTTTCCTTCGTTTTGAGAGCAGTGGTGATGAAATATTATAATTTACACAAAGTAAAGCGTCTGTCTGGGTTCGAACCCACGACCGTAACTCGTAAGTCGAGGCCGTTACAACTGGGCCACCACTGCTCTGTTTTGCAACACATACATTATTTATTTGCCTATCTAACTCGTCAATACTCATGTACTTAAATACATACATAAACTCACGCCTTCTTCCCATGGGGGTAGGCAGAAACTATAGAACGCCACTTGCTACGCTCCTTACATACTCCTTTTGCTTCGCCTACGCTGGTCATACACGCACGCCCGCGCCGGTTGCGAGTACTACGCACGTGACCTTTCTGAAGAACATCACCAATTTGGTCACTATATGTCCTTGTCTCCTATACTCATGTACCTTTAAACTATTTAGTCTTTGCTGGAGCGGGGGAAGAGGGGGGGGGGTAACCTATTGAGTCTCTGCTGAGCAGGCTTAAAAAGTGTTAATGTTTCAGTATCGTCACGAAATCTGGATTTCCGCCCGTCTAATGACTCGCCAATTCCATGTGACTTTAAGATACCTATCTATGGTGTAGCTATTCACCTCTGCCTAACCCTACGGGGAATATAGGCGTGATGTAATGTTATTTAATACCTTTGATATTATTGTAAAAAAAACTGGAAATGGTTTATTAACTGTGAAATTGAGGCTAATTATTATTTATAACTTTTGAAGATCCAGTATTATTATCTTGCTATTTATAGCAAGGTCCTGTTTTCATAGCAAAAACTTCAATTTTAAAATTATATTTGTAATTAACGTTCTACTGTTCCACAGGTACCAGACTAATCACCGAGTGGGTGCCAATCAATGGATTTTAGGAGACATTGCGGTTTGAAGTTCAAGTGAAATTGGCGGGACGACCTTTAACGCCTACTTGTCTGTATTGGTATTAGCAGAAATATGTAAAAAATCACTTGGGAAATTTGGAGCCTTTGTTTTTGTGGCTTAAAATCAAGAAAAAATTTAAATTCCACCAATTTCCATTTGCAATTTGAAATATTTTATTTATACAGTATGTAACAAAAACCTTGTTGTTTCTTTTAGGGACGTATACATTAACCTACAAGCACAACATTGGTGGAATTATGATTAAAAAAAATTAAGCGTTGGCTAGTCAAGAAGTCAAATCAAAGAATTAAAGAGGTAAGAAATCAGTTAAATATTACAAATATTAATAATTAAATATTTATTTTAATTATTTTTGTTGAAGAATTTTAATAAATGACTTGCTTTATTACGTATGTATACCGATTCTTAAAACGTAGGTAGAAGGAACAACAGAGTTTTTGTTTCATATTGTATAAACATTTAGAGCCAAGTATAGTATTTATTATTTCGTTATTTTTATCTCATTAAATGCTGCATCGGTTGACGTCATCACGTCTACGCCGGCTGTCGCTGAAAACCAGCGCTGGGGCTCTGCCTGGCATAGGGTCGCAGCATTATGCTGAGCGATGGCCGTTATGCGTGAATCTGACGCATGTTTTCCCCCAACTTGTTCTTTCGTATTTGTGTATTTTTTCCTTTGCGTTATGATGCAAATAAACGTATTTTCTGTCATTTTAAATGAATTACGCAATTTATGTGTCCATTTAAAAGATTTAGGCTTAAAATATTTAACTAAATAAAAAGATAGAGTTTAAACGAAAGCAATGCAATCTAATTATTTAACATTCCTCACACACAGTTAGGGTCGCCGTCAGTCGATAATCTGTATGACATTTCGTACTGAGAACGTCTGCAGGTCGAAAAAAGGGCACCCAGCTTATTGGCTGCAACGAAAATTCTGTTAGCTTCTATTGAAAACAAGACAGCAATTACGTTCTGAAAGGTTTTCATAATATGAAGAGTCACATCAATAAATGTGTAGGTAGGTAAGTACTTACCTTTTTATAAAAAAAAAATAAACAATATTAATATCTAGCTAGATAGACAGTCAAAGCTGTGAACTCTTCGAAAAAAATTGCGTCCAACTGTTGGTCGCAAAATGCACGCCCACAAGAATAACATGATGACAGCACAATGACGTGGCGCAAGTATAAGACATAGCTGTCACACACACCAGCATAACAAAGTTGGCCTGTTTGTTTTAGTTCTTATGCAGCGCGACCCTCTATCTAGACATAAATAATCAACTTGTATAGGTAAATAATAAACTTAGTGTACACGTAACTTGGCAAGAATCGTTAGATGTTTTTCTTCTTTCTTTATCTTTCTTCAAAATCAAATAAAATCAAATCATTTATTTCTTTGCAAACCGGGGTAAAGTACAAAGGTGTATTATAAAAAAAAGTTCTCCATATTTTACCGACACATGGGGCATGCAAATGTTTACAATTCCTATTAACAAAATCAAAATTAAAAAGAAAAAATTAAACATATAAATCAAAAATGTCAGCGTGGTCAACTTAAATAAAATAAGACACACACACACGCACACATTTCTTTCTTCTAAACAGACATGTTTGAAAATAAATTCTGGCAATAACCATAGAATAATGACAAGCAAAGGGGACTAAGGGACTTACTAGAGAATGGGCAGCAGCGTTCTCTATGCATTTTAACACCATACTGCGATCGCCAACCCACCTGCCAAGCGTGGCGATTATGGGAAACCCCCCTTTGGGGGAGGCTTATGTCCAGCAACGGACGTCTTTCGGCTGAAGTATGACAAGCAATAAAAGTGTCAATTTTATTGTTGCACTAAGTGTACAAGCCTGAACTTACTTCCACTACGACAAAACCTTGCCAATTTCCGTGCCGGCCACTTATAATATGGTTTACTTGTTAAAATAATAAACCATTTTCATATTGATAATTTTTAAATAATGAAATAGTTGACTCTTTAACTACGTAAATAAGATATTCAAATAAAATTGCTGGTTTATTTTAAAGACGAGAGACTATTCATAAAATTATCTTGACGTCATTAAAGGAATACCTAATTATACCTAAAGGTGTTGAAAAGGTTACGTAACTGACATTTGTGTATTTTGAAGTGTGTTATGTTTAAATGGTTATAGACAAAACAACCCTAAAAACCAGCTAAGTGCGTGTATGACCGCTTACAATGAAGGGTTCCGTAGTTGTGATAATTTATCATAAGAACAAACTTAACATTGTAGTTGAAAAACACATTCCCTCATACATTCCAACTGCAAATGTTTAACTAAAATATTAAGTGATTTACCATGTTATTTTAAGACTTTTTATAGGTTTTCATGTAAGTAATCTATAAGTATAGAACTATTCTGTCTATTTTTTTTAAATTTAGGCTTATTCGTTTCGGAGATTAGGGGGATAGTCGATTTTTATCAATTTTCATTAATAACAAAAAAAAAAAACTATTAAATAAAATTATTTGAAATCTTCATAACTAGTCCTTTCATTTGAAGTGTCACACAGTAGGTACAGACTACAAAACTTTTTTCTCAAATTTTCATCCAAAAGTGACCCCCGTATTCAAAATTCATTTATTTACGTTACGCCTTCGTGTTTGACACAGAAATCATGTGTACCAAATTTCAACTTTAGCCCCCTTATTACAAAACAAGATTTATATTTTGACATGGCTTAAACCATGGAGCCAGTTTTTGTAATAAGAACGTAACTGTGATTGAAATACCGTTCTTTAAACAAAACTGAAAACTTAGTTCGGTACTAAGTTGTCAGTTTTGTGTTTAGGAACTTTACCATAGTCGGAATAAAGTTCAAAATTCAATAATGGCTCCATGTTTTAAACCTGGGTCTGAAGATAAACCTTGTTTTGTAATAAGGGGGAATCGGTCTAATTAGAAAATTCAGAGCAAATCAGCTGTGACAGATGGACAGACAGACATTTAAACTGCCAGAGAGACACACAAGTGATCCTGGAGTTCCTTTTTTCTTTTTGAGGTATAGAACCCCAACAATCAAAACATTCATGAACCATTGGAATAGTTTGGCGTGCCTATGCCAGTCAAAGTTTAAATTCCAATGAAATTGATCCAACCAACTTTTTCCGTTTCCCAACGTCAACTTTCACAGCACAACTTTTCCACCTGCAGTGTCAAACTATGTGCACAAAATGAACTGAAACCAAACAGGTTGATTGACCTTCATTATACACAAACGAGGTGAGTTTGATAAGGTAACAATTTACAACAGGTACCTAAGTTATTTCTAATCGGCTTCCAAAAAGCAGGAGGTTATTGGAAATAAGTTTTTATGCAGAAATGAGACGAATTGTTTGATGCAAATTGCAGCCAAAAAAATTATATGATGTCCCGGAATTAAGGGGTGATTGTATAATATTGCCAACTTTTAGTATGGGACCAAAACTGACATCGCAAAAAAAAATCAGCTGTTCCCTACATTTATGTTCGAATAACTCGTTAAAATGTAGGGAACAGCTGATTTTTTTTTCCCCTTATTAAAAGTAAAATAAAAATCATTTATTGTAGACAATACAATAGGCAATACAAGGTTGTTAGTAACAAGAATTTTGCTTATAACTAGTGTTAGTAACTAAAAATAACCGCGCACCGAGGGTTCCGTACGAATATATGATGTTGATGATTTCTGAAAAACTGTGCTATTTAGAGATATCGTTTTATTTTTCCTGTAATCTTTACATAAGCTTCTATCATATAGAATAATTTCAGATTTTTATCTCTGCAAACTTCGGAGATAAGGGGTTCATCAAAATTCGGACACTAAAAAAAAAATGGCTGAGAATGTGCAAACAGCGTTCTTTCATATGATACCCCACATGCCCTAGTAACCCCACTTCAAATTTTTAAGACCCCCTTTCAGTCCCTTTTACAAATAAGATATATTTTTTTAAATTTCTTTCTTGCTTGCAAAATAGTTGGGCAAACGTCATCTAAAACTATTCTAAATTTCAAGTTGATAGCATTAGTAGTTCTTGAGATATGCAGGTGTGACAGACAGACAGACAGACTTAGTCTCACCATAAGGGTTTCTTTTTACCATTTTGGTTCGGAACCCTAAAAAGTAAAAAGAAGAAAATGGACACCGATGAGCAGGGGCACTGCTCAGTAGGCTCATCGGTCTCGCAACACATGGAGTTCAGTGAACTTGCTGAACAGAACAGTATCGGTAGTAAAGTTGTTCATGATGAATAAAATGACCCCATATGAGGATGTGCGGTAATTACGGGACATGTTGTAGATAGGTAGGTTTTTACGGTACTTCAATGTTTTTACGTACTTTGGGTTTTACGGTAGCAAATAAAAGTATTTGCTTTTATTTTTGAATGAATGAATGAAATGCACCGATCCAGCGTGGTCACCAGACTCGATTACTCGAATGATCCCAATGATTCGAACACTAGCCTCCTGGAGCCTCATGTTTCATAGGACTACAGAGATAATTGTATATCAAAGAGTAGACCGGGGGGCGGGATAATGGTAGGGAAGACGTGTCCTTGGGATATGGAAGGATTCTTGGAGCCGAACCGAATATGCATCCTTAAGCAAGCATTGGAATAGTGGAGAGACGGGTGTTATTTATCCATGGGAGCCATCTTTTAATAGCGTCACCGGCCAGGTTGGTTCAGGTCCAGCTGCTTTCTCGACTCTTTTCTGGTTCACAGCTATGCTGTGTTATATGTTGCTGATTCCAAAGTCTTCGTCTGAGGTCTCACTATACTTGTCAAAACATATTAGGCCCGTTTTGACATTTAACTTTAATCGATTTATCGTGAGTATCGAGTACCGTGTCGTATGGTTACTTCACTAGTTACGTCGCGATGGTATTGACCATCTACTATCCTGTTCAGATTTTTATTAAAATTTAAATTTGCGATAAATATCTGCGTTATTTATAACTACATCGATGGTCTTAGAATCGCAAGCGTCACAGCTAAGGTCCTCGGTTTGATCTCAGGGTCGGGCTGTGTTATTTAGGTAGGTATTTTCATTAGAAATTTCTCAGAGTCTGTTGGTATTTGTGCCCGGTTAATGGCAATATGGACTTATCCCATAGTACATGGGATTTAAATTTTATTGATGAAATATGAGTCTACCTCTGCTTACCTCTTTAAGAAATACCTTCCAGCGTGATGTTATGGTTTTCTTTATACCTATCTTTCAAACTCATTAGGTAGGTCACAGATTTAGAGTAGGCTAGATACCGCATGTTCATTAGATAGTATGAAAACCGAGCGTGTCATCTTTTTATACCTACGATGATGTCACCCCAGCCATTTAGTGATGTGCTCAATGTAAACAGAATCATTTCAATCGCTAAGCGCATCTGTTCTGTGAGCTACACTCGTTCTTGCTCGGTCACTGAACGGAGCGCTCCGATCTAGTACAATCTGTGAAAAGTACTAGTTCGGTCTTCTTGTACTATTAGTACACTGACTGAATTAGGAGTTTTACAACGAATGCTTGGATGGTATCACAGGTACCTACAGATATGTTAGTATATTGTGTGTTATTTTGTTTTACAACCTCCACGAAGTTGCTGGCAGATGCTAATATAGGTAAATAATAAAAAAAATACGAGAATTTCGAGAATACGTGTGAACGACATCTTAGTGTACTTAGTGCGAATTTCACCATTGAAACTGAACGCGATCAGCATATCTGAACCGAGCTCAAGAGCTGTCAGTGTCAATATTCCAATGAAAATAATGACACTGACAGCTCTTAAACGTGGTTTATGTGCTGATCGCGTTCAGTTTCATTGGTGAAATTGGCACTTAGTCTGTGGAACCAACTCCGAGCGAGCGATCGGACGGATCACGGAACGTGATCGAAACGAAGTACTAAATGACCGAAGTACTAATAAGCTTACGAAATAGTTCATTCTAGTATAGTGTCAGGAATGAATTCTTATACATGTACTACACAAACCTACTGTGAGCTAATAGATTTCGTCAGGAGTAGACGTGCGTTGACATTTTTCATGTGACATGCAATAGGAAGTCGCAATAATGTCCGAAGTGTGTGCACAGCACAAACTTCGTGGCACGCTTGGTCGGACGACTTGTGGTATAGCCTACTCTAAATCTGTGAGAGAGGTACTGTTTCCTTCGATACTGATAAAGTATTCATAAAGCGTGGGCTCCGCGGACAGACAATGAGTAGGCGTTTTGATTCCTCCACACCCTTGCCGCAAAGGGTGTGCTGCTCTAATTTCATAACTATAGCTTAACATAAATTATAGGATAGGTATATATGTTATTTTCGTTTCATCCATATAAAATTCTGAAGAGTAAGCAGACCAATGGAATGTGTTAGATGTTTCACATTTTTGCTCGCTTTCTGTGGAAGTAATGTCATTAAAAGGAACGGAAATGTGTAACAGGAAGTGACAACTTGAGCATGGAATAAGTAAGTACTTTTGAATAGCATGAAGTTAGTGTAGGTAGTCATGGAATGTAGGTGCTCCGTGTGGTGCCGGACGTAAAGAATAGCATCATCCCATTTCTTCCCGTGGGTTTCGTAAAAGGCGACTAAGGGACTTACTAGAGAATGGGCAGCAGCATTCTCTATGCATTTTAACACCATACTGCGATCGCCAACTCGCCTGCCAAGCGTGGCGACTATGGCAACCCCCTCCCCCCTTTGGGGGAGGCCTACAAAGGCCTCCCCGCCTTTGTCAAGCAGTGGACGTCTTTCGGCTGGAATGATGACTCATGGAATTACATAATACTATATAGATTGTAAGTAGAGGGGGTCGAATTTCGACCAGTGGGCGACCACTAGTAATTAATAATTATTTAGCTTTTTTAAATTTTGAGTTTAATTTCTGTCGCATGCTTAGTTGCTGGAGTGATACCAAGGTGAGATGTCAGATGTTACACATCATATGCGACTATTGTAACGCTCGCTCGTTTTTTTTTTGGAGGCAAAAAGCTGACCTACCTGATAGTAAGTAACTATCGCACTCCCAGCAGGAACATCTGTAAAGCCAGTGTCATCGTAGGTGTGTTGCCACCCTAGAGCCTGCCTTTGGTCGTTTGTCCACCGGCACCGTCAACTGGACGTCAACGAGAACAAGATGGCGGCACCGAAGTAGCGATACATCTATTTAGTATGGCCGCGTGTCCACCGCACACCACCGGCACGTCACGTTCGGTTCGAATAATCTCGTTTCTCGTTGACGTCAGTTGACGGTGGCGGGGGACAAACAATGTAAGCCTGACTGTAACAACACCGACACTCGTCCTGTTTTAATAAGTAAACTAGAAAGAAAGAAAAGAAAAGAAATACGTTTATTTGCGGTAAACATGACGCAAAGAAAGAACATAGATACAAAAAGAACCAATAGGGGGAAAATATGCGTCACATCCACGCAAACGGCCACCCTATTCGAGACAAAGCCCCAGCGACAACAACCCAGAGCAACTGGCTTTCTGGCTGAAATTAATACCTATTTCTAAATTAAATCACACTAAAGGGCTCGCCATTATAAAGTGGTAACTTTTACTCAACGAAATAACACATTTATAAAATACAGAGGAACTCTTGCAGCCATCTGTATTTATATCGGTATTTTAGTCATCAACTTGTACAGAAAATTCAATTTACAAATGCGTTTTATGACTGTTATTTGTCTAGATGCTTAGTTGCTCCATGGCTGCGCACGCGCAGTTTCCTTAAAATATTCCAATCTAGACCTAACAAACAGAAATATACGGATAAATGAAGGGAACTTGTAGTTAGGAACTTTCAAATCATCATCAACTCTAGCCTATTCCCAACAGTGTTGGTGTCTGCCTTCAAACTAACCGAACGCGGCTGAATATCAGTATTTTACATTAATGGGACGATAACCGACTTTTAATGATTTTATACTGAAGATCACGTCTAAACGAGTAGAGTTAATGATTTGAAAAAAATATATGTTAAATTAAAGCATTTTCTCAATAACTTAATATGTGAATATTTTAGATTATGTTTTATTGCATAATGAAATTAATTTGTAAAGTTATGTCTAACGCGGATAAAAAACTGAGAATGGCGCAAATTCTACCTAGCGTATTTTTCTGAAACCTTCACCAATTTCATTATTGATATTTTAGTATACGCGTTTTATTAAAATACCTTTTGTTTTGTGTACAATAAACTAATAATGCGTCAAATTGGGGATAGCGCTCCTTGATGGGCGAGTCTTATTACTGGCTGAACGTACGACGCGTTGCGTGAGCTCAGTACAGAACACGCAAGCTAACCACTCAAGGTCACTGTCAAATATCTGCGTCTTATGCGACTGCCTATCGGACCTCCAGTGTCAGGGTAACACGATAAGCCTTAGTAAGATTGGTTGTCAGACTTACTGGACAGGCTTTCAACCTGCAGTGCCTACCTACTTTATTATTTATGCTAACTACATAAACCCCTAATGAATTCAGGCAATTTCTTATTAATAGTTTATAGCCGCAAGCTTTTTGTTTTATATTATGTTTAGCTACCTCAGTAGCCGTCCTTTGTCTACGAATACCATCTCAATGACATACACTTATAATTTAACTTATTTATTGTGCTATAAAAGTGCGTGTAATGCCGAAGTATAATATTGGAGCCATATTTTATGGCTAAGTGTTTTAACGACGCAATCGTTCTTTAGATTCTTAGAGGACAATATAAATTATCTATTTCAATCTCTGGGCACATACTAAGGTCTCAATTAAATAATTAAATGATAATCTCGTTGATCTTACCAGCAATACTACGTGGCAATTGGTCGTGGTTTTTGAGGTAAACAGTTTTTTTTACAGGTGCTTTTCACGTATTCCGACTAGTTTCGGTCTTTACCTGAGCCGCAACGATAGGAGCATTAAATTCCAGTAACCCACTCATGAAAATTGGGATAGTTTTTTTTTCTGAAACGAATTCTGTCTGGAAAATAAAACCAGTAAATCATTTTGTCCAACTGAAAGACATATTAACTAATACGAGTAACCTACTATTTAGGCGTTAATATGAATCTGCCGGCGAAATAAAAAAGATCTTACGTTTTTTGCTATATACAACATTATTTTTAGTATATGCGAAACCTGAATAAAGTTTGTTCAGAATAAGGAACTGAATTGATTTCAATAATTTTTACACCATGTTATATTTTGTCCCAAAAATATTTAAGTGTGATAGAAAATGTTGTCACCGTTTAATTACTTACAATACAATCGCCGCCGCCGTATGGTTAGGTACCTACTGCCAAATTATTATCAATGAGCGCAAGACGACTCTGGAGGCGCGGGGGCGCCGTTAGCATGTTTATGTACGGACAACCCGGTAACATAACAACCGTATAACTTTGTGATTTTTCATGATACAGTTTTGAAATTTTGTACATAGATTCTTTACATAAAAATATAAGACACGTGTTTCGGGTTCGGGTTTCGCATATACTAAAACTAATATGCAGGTCAGTGTCATGTTCTATATCTTAATCACAATATGATTCACGACTATAACAGATATGTATTTAAATAACTATAATCATGAGAATCATTACACTCACTTAGTTAGATTTGTTCCATTTAATGACTTTTTCGTGATATCATGACATTGGGGAACAAATTTAACCTATATTCCATTAGTTTAGGTAGTTAAATAAAGGTAAACAAAAAATACACGTGACGAGACAGCTGTGAAGTAACCGACTAAACGAAATAACCTGTCACTTCAGTTGTCATGCTACTTCAGAGTTATGCTCTTCAATTTAGCAACGTTATAGTTCGTGGACGTTTTGGGCACCTGTATTTTTGGGCTCTTTACAATAGACAGATTTCAAAATATTATAGTATTATTAATCTAATTAAAAAATTGGGCTCTAGCAGTTACATCAACGAAGAGTAGTTTAAGAATAAAAGATAAAGTTTAACATACATTAATGAAAGAGTAAACTATCTTAAAAATCAAAAATCCATTTAATTTGGTTATAAGTTACAACGTGCTATTAAACAAGAAAGTGTCATCTAATAAAACCCTTTACGAATTGTTTACCTTTATTTAACTACCTAAACCAATGGAGTATGGAGAAATGTAATAATGATTCTATTGATTATAATTCTGTAAATACATATCTGTGATAGTCGCGTATCATATTCGTCTTGTGTGTGACTTTTTACTCTAAAAGTCTCACCGCCCGCATTTCCTCTTAAAGGCCATTGTTGTAATGGTCATGCCACATGAGTAGTCATGCTCCTATTCAAAACCATAGCAAATCAATAATTAATTAAACCTCTCTGCAGTACCTATAGGTCACACCTTAGTATTCATGGTGCGTCATAATGTAAGCGGTACCTACAGCTTAGATATGACGTCAAGTCCTAGCCTTCTGTCAAGTTATCCCCTACCACACAGACTTACTACAATTTATTATTTTATGGCTTAACAAGAAATTAGCAACTTCACCGTAATATTATTCAGAAGATTCAAATAGAAACGATAGTATTCAACTGCTTAGTTGGGACTATCTGAAGCAAGGAAGCATCAAAAGTAGACCTCTAAAGCCAAGGTCAGATTTGATGATATACCTATTCAAATCCAGGTGGTGGAACCGAATCGGTATATTAGGTAGAACTAAGAAAAAAAGAAAGAAAATACGTTTATTTACGGTAAACATGACGCAAATAAGAACAAAAATACAAAAGAACACGTTGGGGAAAAATATGCGTCACATCCACACGAAACGGCCACCACTCAGCATAATTCTGCGACCAGACGAGACAGAGCCTCAGCGCTGGTATTCAGCGACAGCCGGCGTTGACGTGATGACGTCGACCGGTGCAGCATATAGTGAGATTATAAATAAGTACAAACTACTTAGATAATTAACATGTTTATAATATAAAATTTTTACAATGGCACTAAATATAAGACAGCGAAACTGAAAGGAACAAGGCAAGAAGAGGTGATGAAGATTTCAATCAGAAGTAGAAGAAAGTTGCTGTGGACACTTTACGGTAAGTCCCTAATCATACAATTGAGATAACAAGAAGATTAGTCATAGTCTCATCATTATCATCACATCAGTCCTAACACTTAGAAGATAGACCGCAATTAGAATACGCAGTAACGATTTGGAATCCCTATTATCCTGTAAGTACCTTCATCCAATTCAATCCTATTTATTTCCCTGGGTGTCGTAAAAGGTGACTAAGGGACTTACTAGAGAATGGGCAGCAGCGTTCTCTATGCATTTTATCACCATACTGGGATCGCCAACCCACCTGCCAAGCGTGGCGATTATGGCAGCCCCCCCCCCTCTTTGGGGGAGGCCTATGTCGGCCAGTGGACGTTTTTCGGCTGAAATGATGATGAAGTTCTTTCATGCTTTACAGTATAGATGTTTTCGAAAACAAGCATGTTACCAGTTGCTTCTTTTAAGAGCATTTACGACTTATGGCATTTCATACAAACTTTCAAGCCCTTGTTTTTTGAATTGACTAAAACCGATTTTAATGAAACCTCATACGTATAAGCATGATAGGTACAAAGGTCTAAAAAGTTAGTTAAGAACATTTAATAGTGTTAGTTAGAGCCAAATTAGACCGATTTTAAATTTTCCATAGAAACAGATTTCCAGTTATCTGTTTTAAATAAGACTTTTCGAAAGTGTTCTTAACTAACTTTTTAGACCTTTGTATCCTGCTTATGCGTATGACGTTTCATTAAAATCGGTTCAGTCATTTCGAAAAACAAGGGCTTGAAAGTTTGTATGAAATGCCGTACGTCGTAAACGCTCGTAATGTATGCCGAAACAAATTTGATTGCCCAGACTTGGTGAACAGTTTGTGTTACGTTCCTCAAACTGTGCATGGGCCACCAGGAGACTGTTCTCTACCAGCTTCTGTTAATCCAATGCTTGTGCACGCTTACCGCTACACCACTTAGTCGACACGTATAATACGCGATTTAATGAAATCGACATACTATTTCTTAACCGTAATACTTTAAAAAATAATATAAGTAGTTTAAATTCTGATGGATCAGTAGTAGTAGTAAGCAGTAGATTCCGTATGCATAAGCAAATTATTATTATTTATTTTGATGTGCTAACATATCTGAATAAATAATAATAATTTATAGTTTAATATAATTTATTTATAGGTATATTTTTTTTATATAGTTAAATTTCTGATGGATCAGCAATAGACTCCGTATGCTTAAGCCAATTATTATTATTTTATTTTTATCCGTAGGAGACAAAACACAAACAACAGTTTTGTTTTGTTATTTTTAGTTGCTTTTCTTCATTTAATTGATTTTGCCCTGACACCATCAGTTTGAAAATATTTAAGTTGTAATCTGGGGAAAATGTAGCGGGTAGTATATTTGTTAAGTTAAATGTTATTTCCGTTTATTTTTAATATTTTTTTTCTCTAATGGAATAAATAAAGACATTCACTGCTTGACATACATATGCCCAAAGCATTGCCGATTTGCCATCTAGAAGCTCATGTGGCTACAGAAACCCCAGGTATAATAAGCTTATAGTAAAATCTTAAATAAATATGTTCTTGCCATTTGACTTTTTTTTTTCACAGTTTTTCGACCGAATAGACAGTTAACGGATCTATAATATAGTAGATGAATAAAAGTTCCGCAACATAATTAATATCAATTTTGTGGTTACATTAACACATTGTCCATACTTGTCAATGTTTTTTTGACAATACGGATATTGACCAGTCAATCTCGTTGTACAAAAAATGCATTTTGCGATATGATTAATTTGAGTTGTTAGACCTTTTCATAAGTATGCCATTCTTTCCTGTCTTGTGTGTTAATTTGTATGCTGTCAGCTTTCCTTCTCTAAATTTGTTTCTATTTAGAGGTCTCATTATTGGTTCAAGAAATAGGAAGTCCGTTTATAGTTTGGTAGTCATTTCAAGTAATGCTTTCCAAGTTGGTTTACTAATGTAAGAGTTTATAGAAAGTTATCAAAACGCTAGAATAATCAGGAAAAGCTTAAGGACTTGTAAAGGTGGATTTAGACCAAATGAACATAGAATAAATAAATGAATTTGAAGAGCATTCTCCTGAAGGCAGGTTTTCATAACCTAGCTAGGAGAGCAGTGAGTGCTCCACCACACCTTTGTAGATATAGTACTTATTTTGTAAAACTGTATTTATTAACGTGTACTATGGAGTTTCCCTACGTAATCGAATCAGAAATGAAGAGCTCCGCAGGCGAACTAAGGTAATCGACATAGCCCGAAGAATTGCCAAGCTTAAGTGGCAGTGGGCAGGGCACATTGCTCTCAGAACTGATGACCGATGGGGCCGAAAGGTTCTGTAGTGGCGACCGCGTACCGGAAGACGCAGTGTTTGAAGGCCTCCTACAAGGTGGACCGATGACCTTGTGAAGGCTGCAGGTATCCGCTGGATGCGGGAAGCACAGAACCGATCGAAGTGGCGGTGCTTGGGGGAGGCCTATGCCCTGCAGTGGACGTCTTTCGGCTGACATGATGATGATGATGACTACAATGCTCTCTTTTGAGTAAATAAACATTATTATTATTATTGTTCTTGTCTTGATATTCTTGTAATTATAGTATGGATGACAATGAAAGAATGCTGTGTTCCTATTTACACGAAAATAATTTGGTAAATTCTAGACAAAATCAAACTGGTTGCTATTTTAATTGTATAATTTATAATTTATATGACATTGATTTTACATTCTGTGATGATTACCATATCTCACACAGTGACTTATTACTTTATTTTTTTTAGGAAAACGTAGATTTTACGATGTTTGTAAATATCTGAGTACCATGTATCTGACGGAAGCCATATTGTTTAACAGTTGCGAGAGGCGGCGACTAGATGGCGCTAGTGGAACGTGCACCATAGACAAATCATTCATTCTATCGGCCATTTAGAAAGAAAGAAGAAAGAAAGAAAATACGTTTATTTGCGGTAAACATGACGCAACAAAGAACATAAACACAAAAATAAGAAAAGGTTGGGGGAAACATGCGTCACATCCACGCAAAAAGGCTATCGCTCAGCATTATACTGCGACCCTATGCAAGACAGAGCCCCAGCGCTGGTTTTCAGTGACTTGAAAGACTAGAAGTCAATTGAGTGAAATATTGTAACGTTATCCCCCACTAGCAGATCGCCTTTATAAGGAGCTGCGCTGTTGAGTCCGTATGCATTTTGAACGGATGTGTCTTGGTGCACGGACCACTGTCTCTCGACAGACAGTACTGCCCGGTTATTGGATGTGGAACGGTGTCTCCGACAAATTAGTACTATCCTTATTGCGGTAGGTGCATGGACCACTGTCCCTGACAGTCAGTACTGCCCTATGTGACCGCCAATACCATTATTAGTTATTTAATTAGTTTTATTTCATTTCTATATTCTCTCGATTTAAAATAACTGATTGTTCGATTGAAATAGATTTCTGTATTGCCTTATCTGAGTGTTACTTCTGATGTCTGGACCTATCCCGACATATTTATCACATAAATAAAGTATCTGTCATTGCTTCATTTTTAATTCTTTTTATTAAATAAGTATATAGTAATTTTATTCTAGGGTGCTTCACATAATTATATTATGTAATTAATGTACCTATACAAAATATTGTAAAATATTTTAAAAGAGTGGAGTTTCTTGCCTATTCTTCTCCATACGAAACTTCCTTTTGGATGGGGTGACTAGAATCAATTCTATTTTATTGTAAATTTTGACGTTCCACAGTACCTTATAAGTACCTATTTGAAATAAATAATTTGACTTTTGACTTTGAAATAGAACTGACTTGAATCTTGAAGACCGGAGAAGAAGATAAATGAGAATACGAGGGAGCAACAATTAGTTATTAGGGTTAAGTTATTTTTACACCTTAGACCGCAATCATGTAAATGGAGCCAAGTACCTACCTACTACAGATTGTTATAACACGATAGTACTAACAATAGAACAGCTTGGATGTATTTTTAAATGAACATAGAACTCGTAGTAGGGGTAGGTTACGTCGGCCCCGACACGAATATAGGGCCGGGGAAGGGGTGACCACCCCCCACTCGTTTTACGTGATTGAATGAGGAATTGTTAGAAAGATCACAATTTTTTTAAGGGTTATTTTTTATAGACCGGTGTATGGACTATAGGCTTTTGAAGTGTTGTTTTCGATTTAGGTTTTAATAATTTTTGTAGTGTTTTTGAAGATTTGTGGAATTCCTTTCTTAGTTTTGTTTTATTTGGAAATTGCCAGGAAGTTATCAAAGAGACTTTCTGTAGCCATTTTCAGTGGCATTTAAAATAAACGGACCCGATTATTCCACTCCTTTCTACCAGACAATACGGCAATTAAGCATCATTCTTCAAGTTAACAGTCTCCGCAAAAATGAAAAAAAAAAAGCTACAATTGACGGGGAGGGAAATCGCGGTTCGGATCGAGGGCGTTAGCGGACAGACAGTACTTGTGTTTAATTAAAAATAATGTCTGAGGCAGTGTTTTCCCGACAATAACCGAGCCCGGACGAGATAGCTTGTTATATAAATTTCTGCAGACTCCTGGGGGACGTGCCGGGAGAATAAGGCGAGGAAGCGGCGGTAGTGTGAGTATATTATACCCATTTTCTGGGTCGTCCTTCCTACAAATACGCTTTATGCGGAAGCCAGTCAGACTCCGCCGTTCCACCCTAATACAATCTCTAAAACAATAGCCCAAGACTCAGTTTACAGTGTCGCAAATACAGTCCCGGTAAAAGGTACTTATTTGATTAGGGTGTCAGGCGTATCACCGCGAGAGTGTGAGCGCGGATCCCGAGGTTTTGGATAAAATTTGCGTGTTTCGATTTTTTGCTTACACCGCCACGCCACCCCGTAAATTGTCGTGAAATTGTTTTTATTTTATTTAACTAACACATATTTTTAATTCTATTAAACTTTGCTAAAACTACGTTGCAAAAGTAAAGAGGTCGGAACACAATGGTTGTTATCGCAAAGCCGTATTAGAATTCATATCGAGTCCCCTGAAAGCCCCTTCATCTCTTTCATGGGAGACGACCTCTATAAATCATCGAAAAAGACGTTAATATCTGAACTCTGTACAAAAAGCGCGACCTTGTCGTTTAAGTCGAGAATGGCCGGCCGGGATCGTGCGGAGTCTCGTGGAGCCGTGCGGACGGTAGCGTTTCCGTACATTGTCATAGCCGAACGTTGTATGCAAACTAACTGGTCGTCTCGTCAATATGAAATGTGAAAAAGCAAAAAAATCTCGTCGAAATGAACGGTCCATCGATCTCCGGTGACTCGCTCCCGGATTTTCCATTGGGAAATGAATTAGCCGAGAGCTGAAGCGGCGAATTTACATTTTTATTGACAAGCAATCTATTTTCAAAGCAGATGGCAATGGGAGTAAGGAATCTTTTATGTAGCGGAAAACACGAAAGCGTATTAAAGTAAAAAAATGCTTTGTCATCTCATTTACTTCATGCCGGAGGGTAATATTTTATCACGATAACTGTATTAAGTCTCATTAATAATTTTCTGTGAACAAACATAACATTTTCATTAATATAGTTATTAAATAAACATTGATTTTATTACGTTAATATGTATATTTACTAGATTGAAAATTAATAACAAATAACTAGAAGTTGTCCGTTTGGTGCCGGACGTAAAGAATAGCACCATCCCATTTCTTCCCGTGGGAGTCGTAAAACGCGACTAAGGGACTTACTAGTGAATGGGCAGCAGCGTTCATGCATTTTATTTAACACCATACTGCGATCGCCAACCCGCCTGCCAACCGTGGCGATTATGGCAAACCCGGGGCTTTAGGGGCGGCCTATGTCCAGCAGTGGACGTCTTTCGGCTGAAATTATGATGATGAACTAGAAGTTTCCATTAGGCATATTTAGTTAAAGGAAAATATTTAAAATATCTAACATGATTTATTATACACAAGCCAAAATAATAAATTTATAATCATACTCAAAACCAAAACAAGAAATCCACAACAATAATAATTAACACTACCTCCACACGCTATAAAGTTACCAGTAAAATATGTGACGTCATCATACAAACCACACTGCAAAAGTAAATCGAATAAATGTCAGCAACACAGATACGGCCCAAGCTCATCTACAAATTGAGGCGAAAACGCGAAGTAATTATTTAAACCGTCATATAAATTACTGCTCAACTTTTCACGCCAGTTTCGTACCCGCGTGTGCGTGAAACGCTGTGTAAATACGCTAGAGTGTGTGCGTATCTCACGGTGGACTGAAAATGGTTCCATCATTTCATTCCTCCATCCTTTTTCAACATTGTGTTACTTTTATACGGGGTGCTACAGTAAATAGCAAAATTCGCAGATTTGAGTAAGTGTTGCAATATTTTTTGTTATTTATAAATATATATTTTTTTTCGATTTAAAAGTGTTCAGTATTTTCAGCATTTGTTTTATAATTTTAGCAATATTAATTCAGTTGAAATGAGATACTCAAATAAATAGGTACAGGAGACGGCCAATCCCTAATACGAATTTTCACCGCATGCATCTACTTGAAAGCATCTTAAATCCTTATTCTGTAAATCAAATATATACTGTGCAAGGGTAAGTATCAGCTTGAAACATATTTAGCTTTGTTCCCTTCACTACGGTTAATCTGTCCCGTTTCCTCCCGTGTCAAGTGCAGATAGACTTTTTGGGTCGGGCGTGAGGGGTGGGGGGAAGGGATAGCCGGCCCGAGAGGGGGGGGGGGGGAGTGCCACCCATCCTGATGATGAAATATTGTACACGTGGTCTGATTTTGAATGACAACGTTTCCTCGGCCGCGCGGGAGCACCCACTCTCAGCGCGACTTTTTATAGCGAATTGAGGATTTGCTCTTTGTAACGATCAGCTTCTTTAATGTATTTTTTTTACTACCTGACTTTCCCCCTTTTTAAGGAAGATTCCGTCGCTTGTCTTTGATTTTTTTTTAATTTACCTTCTAGAATGTAAAGTAAATAGTCAGTACTTGGTAACAGGTAAAGAGGGCAAGGAGAGACCCAAAAGGTCATGTGGCCCGTGCCCTTGGCCAGCTTGTTTATTAATTCGTGCCCGATGTCCACCCGCTCAGCGCCCGCCACCCTCCCTAACCCTAATGGGCGGGAAACAACACGGCTTTTAAATTTCGGGCTTTCCTAAAATGATTAAATTTTAAAAAAGTGATTTTTTTCATTTTATGGCGTGTAAAATTAACTTTATTATTTATTAAATCGGGGCATTGTGGAACCCGCTGGCGTGCCGTGCTTATACAAGTTGACCATAACTTGCCGAGCCAAACAAACATCAACATTTTCCTAATTTATATTACACCGCTGATCCCTAACCACCAGAACACTTTAATCTCCTCAGAGTGTATCGGCGGAGGCCCTACTATTTATTCCCACTTCTTATTTTCACCTTGCTTGCGGTAAATAAAAATGGCCCGTACAACGGAACATCAACCTATTCTGTGACACATTTCGGTTCACATTTGTGTGGAGGAAGGGGTCCGTCGTTGGATCGGTCGTCGAACTAGTCAACTGATTAATTCGCCCCTTACCTCGAGAGGAGATTTATTGGTTCCGCCGTACGCAAAACTGCGGGTAGGTAAAAAATCTCTATCGAAAATTGAATAGAAAAGCCATTTCGGGGCCGCGAACGAATTCTGTTGATACGGCTCGCATTCGCTTTCACGGCTATCTTCATTTTATTTACCTGAGAGAAGTTAAAACACCAGCTTAATATAGGCAGGTACCTAAAGATGTTCACGTGGCTGCCAAGCTTCCCTTTTTATTAAGCTCCCGCTTTTAAGATCGGAAGTAAAACAAAGTTGAATGGGTATCTGCTTATATTGCTTATAAAAAGAGAGGGGTTTAAAAGGTTAGTATCAAGTGATTTTTTGTTTCTTTTACCATGTATTCATGATTTGTTTTTCACGTTAACTGTGAAAATAGACAGTCCACTCCCCATTTGTTAACCCGCGTCCGTTGAAGGATTTCCCAGTACACATTCATTTTAGGCGGACATCCCTCGTAACTTTATGGGTCACCTCGTTCTACGAAACTTTCAAACCCGTACGCTGTAAGCAAAATTTGTTTAATGGTGATGAAATCACTTAACGGACTTTGTTTTGAGTTAGTAGATGGGACGGATAGAAAATTTCAGAAACCTCATGACACTATTTTCAAATTGCCAAAATAATGGCCGAAAACGATACCGATGATGATATTCAAAGCCTCTCAAACGATTGCCTCCAAAATAACCATCATCAGAATAAGATTTTATAACACAATTGAAGTGGCCACATTTTGAATTTTAGCCACAATTTGCAATAAACCGCGTCGGGAAACGGGCGGTTGATTATCGCAAAAAAATCGGGATCTCCCGGAACCTCGACCTACCAACATTCCCGTAATATGTTTGGGGATGAATCCCCCCTCGCGGGGAGTTTTTTATTTTCGATCTCCTTCGTACCGCCCCGCGTGGACATACGTGCCTCGGTTTAGGGCGTCAGGGTTTTGTCAAAGAATAATAAAATATAGCTAGAAGAGTCCTTGATTTTTTTGCCAATGTGGAATCAGGCTTTTGTATTAATTTTCGGGTAATAAATATAACTATCAATAATAATAACACTGAAAGTAACTGAAAGATACTTCAAGGGATATAATAGACTGCATAGACTCTTAAAACCAATAAATACTGTTCAATGTAAGGCCGTATTCAGATAACCCGCGCCGACCACGCGCACGCCCCGCACATGCGTTGGGCCCGCCTTGCACCCGCGTTCGCCACGCGCAAATCCCACGCATGCCACGCGCCCGCCTCGCACCCGCTTATACTACTTATTATTTAATCAAAAAACGCCCTTGATCACAGTCAATACGGCACTAGCCAAAGCGCGGGCACAAGGCGTGTGCAGCGCGTGTACGGCGTGTGTGCGGGGTGAGCACGGGGCGGGCGCGTGGCGTGTGCGGGTCAACTTCGATAACATGCTACTGTAAAGACTTTATTCAGATAGAGTTTACTTCTACCCCCACATAAGAGCTTTACAAGTCGCGTTGAAAAGCTCAGCAGTGGTCGTTACCGTTAAAACTTGCAAAATATGCGAAACGTAGGCACAAAATTGCTATTGCTGGTCAAAATTTTTACAGAAACGCCTCGATGGTCTAGTGCTACTGCTGAGCATGAGGTTTTGGGTTCGATTCCCGGGTCGGGCAAAGTGTTATTGGGTTTTTCCATCTGGAATTTCTCAGTAGCAGCCCGGAGTCTGGATTTGTGCCCGGTTGATGGCAATAGGCTCGCCCCCTATTACATGGGACTTAAACATAACTGGCGAAATGTTGGTGTACCTACTAGAGGTGCACCTCTGCCTAACCCTTCGGGGAATACAGCCGCGGTGTCATGTAATAATTATTAACTAAAACTGAATAAGTAAAAATCATCATCATTTCAGCCGAAAGACGTCCACTGCTGGACATAGGCCTCCCCCAAAGGGGGGGGGGTTGCCATAATCGCCACGCTTGGCAGGCGGGTTGGCGATCGCAGTATGGTGTTAAAATGCATAGAGGACGCTGCTGCCCATTGTCTAGTAAGTCCCTTAGTCGCTTTTTACGACACCCACGGGAAGAAATGGGGTGGTGCTATTCTTTACGTCCAGCACCACACGGGACCTAAGGGAAGTAATAATACTAACAAACATTTATTTAATCGATGAGGTCGATGTGATCACATAGAATTGAGCAATAAAAATATTTTGCGTAACTGTAAGGCCACGCAAGCAAAGCCGCGAGCAAAAGCGCGTAATTATGAGCATAACCAATTTAAGATTAATAGCTTCTGTGTTACTAATGAGTGTACTGACATGCGTCTTAATGTATTATGGGCTTATATTAGAATTTTTATTTGCGATTAATTTGTCATAGTTACTTGACGTTCAAGGTATGTCCTATGCTTTCAGTATTAGAATAATAAAAATAAACAAAAACAAAAAATATATATACATATACCTAGCTGACCCGGCAAACTTCGTACCGCCTTATACCGACAGCAGCGCCACCTACCGGGTCCAATTGTGTTTTCAAACCAACCAGGAACCCGTTGAAATATAAATACAAAATTTCAGGCAAATCAGTCCAGCCGTTTAGGAGGAGTTAGGTGACAAACACACGTACATAAGAATTATATACAACATTATTTTTAGTATATGCGAAACACGTGTCTAGTATTTTTCTGTAAAGAATCTATGTACTAAATTTCAAAACTGTATCATGAAAAATCGCAAACTTATAAGGTCGATATGTTACCGGGTTGTCCGTACAAAAACATGCTAACGGCGCCCCCGCCCCTCCAGGGTCGTCTTGCACTCATTGATAATAATTTGGCAGTAGGTACCTAATCGTACGACAATTGTATTGTAAGTAATTAAATGGTGATAATATTTTTCATCACACTCAAATATTTTTGGGAAATAAAAACATGGTGTAAAAATTATTGAAATCGATTCAGTTCCTTATTCTGAACAAACTATATTCAGGTTTCGCATATACTAAAGCTAATGTTGTATATTAAAATAATAATTATACAGCCAATTAAACACATCTAATAATTTATAATAATATTGAATTGCTTGAATTGGTACTTAGCCCTCTTCCTCTCTCCTAATCTTGCTGTGCCCGACAGGGTCCATAATGATCTTTTACTTTGTTACTATGTAAAACATGTGGAATTCAATAAATAATTGAGTATTGAATTAAGTCCACCCAGTCATTTCAGTGTTCTTTAAAGCTACTTAAGAGGATGTACCCTAAAGGTGCAACCATACTGTTGTCGAACGATGACTTCGACCGTGCAGGTTGATCCAATGTGATGCCTTGCTGCCACATTACAGTCGATGGACAAGCCCACAACACTACTCCCAACCACTGTGACTCCTGAATGCCAGAATCAACAGTGGCGACCACCAGAAAAGCGCCGAGGCAATGAAGCTCGACGAGTTCCGGAGAAACGATTCAACTGTCTTGAACCCCGCAACGAAATGATTTAGACAAGAATAATGGAAGAGTCGATGGACGTCGACTGTTTTCAACGGTGTAAAATTCACTTGTTTTGATCGTCTATCTGGATCGATAGGCAGAATGATTGTTCGATCTACAATCTTACATCAAATCAACTCAGCTTTACGCAATCTATTGCTGGACTGTGGTCTAAGACCCCTCCCAAGTTGCACTACAAAACGGTTCTCCGCCTTCTGCATCCAGACTGGCTCAAAATTCGTCAGCAGTAGTCTCTAGTGAGGCTCCAACAGCTATCGGTCCTATGACAGACATGGCAGGCCCTTATTTCAGCTTGCTAATTTTGCAAGCTGAAATGTAGGTACTGTATCGGTGACTCCAGAATTTTTCCGGATAATCATCATTCCAGATCTTATCTTTTAAAGCAACCCGGATCCTGGCTTCCACAGCGCGCTGAGCGATCTTACCTATTATTAAAATATTTCATCTCCACTTACGATTTAATAATACCCAACTGATAAAGATGTGTCATTATCATCATCATTTCAGCCGAAAGACGTCCACTGCTGGGCATAGGCCTCCCCCAAAAGGAGGGGAGGGTTGCAAATCGGTTGGCGATCGCAGTATGGTGTTTAAATGCGTAGAGAACGCTGCTGCCCGTTCTCTAGTAAGTCCGTTAGTCGCCTTTTACGACACCCACGGGAAGAAATAGGATGGTGCTATTCTTTACGTCCGGCACCACACGGAACATGTGAAATGTGGTGGTGGTGTGGTGTGGTGTGTGTAAAGATATGTGCGCACGTGTAATGTATTAAGAAATCTACTTGTATATTGCTACGCTAAGGCATTAATACTTCTTAACGTGACAGATTACGCAACAATACCTAGAGTCGAATGGCAAACAACCTTCATGGTCAGCTCATGAACTATTACATAACACTGTAATTGTACGATTTGCCTTATCGTTTTCTAACGTTATTTTCTTCCCAACGACAAATTTTGTAACATTTACATTGGATTTTATTTATGGCTAAGTAATAACTAGCGCACGGGTTGATCGATCAGGTTAAGCTACGCTTGCTACGGTTGGTCCGTAGATGGGTGACCATCTTAACATACCAAGACCCCTACGTGCCTCGGAAAGCACGTTATGCCGTTGGTCCTGGCTGTCATTTATAGATCTTTGACAGTTGTTACGGGTCGTTAGAAACCCGAAAGTCTGACAACCAGTCTTATCAAGGGGTATCGTGGTACCCAGTAACTGGGTTGTGTATTTAGCTGCACCCGGTTAGACTGGAAGCTAACCAATATAGTTAGGAAAAGGCGGGCAGATGATGATGATTGGATTTTATTTCGGTTTATTCGTGTTTGTAATTAGTTTGCTGTAGGATTATTTTCGACAGTAGGTCGACGTATTACATCCTGCCAGGGTTGCGAGTTTGTCCGAAAGGGATATCGTGGCCCTGGCTCACAGGCAACGGAAGAAACACGGGTGGGTTTTTGTCAGTAAAAATCTGACACACCCTCCCGCTCCACCCAGAGCTTTTTGCTGAAAGTTATTTGATGACTTCCAATAAAATAAAAAAAAGTTACGTATCTCAATATTTCCTCGTTGCAGATCAAAGTGAAAGTAAAATCATTAATTTCAAATAGGCACATAAAAGGCATTTTTGAACGTCAAAATTTACAGATAAATCGAAGTGATTCTAGTCCCCCCTTCCAAAAGGTAGTTCCGTATGGAGAAGAATGGGCAAGAAACTCCACTGTTACCTCCTTTAAAATGTTTTACAATATTTTGTATACATTAATTATATAACTATATGTGAAGACGACGCACCTAAAATAAAATTACTACATCACAATAGATAAAAAGAATTATTATAAATGAAGCAATGACAAATAAATTGTACTTTTGACACGGTTGGCGCAGTGGTTAAGCGATTGACTGGTGCGCTGCGTGTCGCGGGTTCGATTCCCGCACGGAACACATATTTGTATGACCTGCAAGTAGTTGTTCCGGGTCTGGCTGTTTGTGTATGTGAGTATAAATGTTTGTAAACGCACCCACAATACAGGAGAAATTCCTAGTGCGGGGCAACGCTAAAAAAAAAAAAAACACCTAGTCTAGTGACAATAGATCACATCACAACTTACCATCGGGTTCCCAATGTAGTCATAGACAAAAACGGTTTTCACAAATAAAGTTGTCAGTGAATGTCTACTCACTCACTTGTCACTCGGTGAGGCTTGCAAAAGTAAAGGTGTTCTAAACTTCACCTAATAAAGTATATTACTGCACCAGCACTCTATTTGCGTAACACAGTTTGAATCGGAATCGGAATGATTTTGAAGCATATTGTTAATCCATTGCTTCATGTTAGAAAAAAAACTAAAAAAATCTGTTCAACAACGTAAATAACGCAATGAATGTTGATGAACTGTCAAATTGAAACCGATTCCTACTGATAGTGTGTTACTCAATTAGACCGCAGCTCTGTGACTGTCGCTCAAATGCAAAATCCTGACAAAAAATTACCAATATGATAGCTTTCTATAACGGTATAATACTTTTGTTTTAAGTTATGGAACAAACTGCAGTAATATTTGAAACCATGTTATCAAAAAACAAATAATTAAAAAATTAAAAAACACGCCTGCCATAAGAAAAGATAGATTTTCAGTTTTCCACTTTTGGGCATAATGATGTTTTAATTGCACAGTAAATATTATAATCTATTTAGTACCTACCTTGTGGCCATTCAACACTATAATCATGTAACTTGTTTTAAATTTTGTAGTTCACTTTTTGATATGGCAGGCGTGTTTTTATTTTTTTTTTTTTTTTTTATACCTTTTAGTGATAAAACAATATTTTTGCAAACGCACAATTTGCCACGAAAGATAACTTTAATTTTTTTGGAACGCGAAATTATTTTTCATGATTTATTACACGACGTGGAAACGGATACGACAAGTTTTTCTATGGGTTGTTGAATACTACCGTTATATTTATTTAATTTATTTTGTTATTAGTGAACGAATGCATATTGAAAACTACTGTTATGTACTAAGCAAGCTCTAGACGATGATAGTATACGCAGTCAAATTTTCATGAAAAAACAAATTATTACCGTTTTTTTCATGAACAAAGCCTATGTTACCCGGAATAGCTCAACGCTTCTAACATACACATACATTAAAATCGATTAAGTCGTTTAGAAGTTTTGGTGGAATAAAGAAACTCACAAACATACATACATACTTAACATACATGAACCCTGAAAACATAACACTCCTTTTTTTGGGCAGTTGTGTAATAAAACAATGCATTTAGGATGTTGTTAGGGCTGTCCCGCTGTTGTAGTGCCCCCGGTATGTTTTCGGAGGCCATTGTAGACGGCTTTCATGCCATCGTGCGCAAGCGGCCCGCGTCGTTATTAAGCAGACTCCGGGGTAGCACTAACAGCATCCTACAGGTCATTGCGAATAAACAGGACTCAAATACCCTGAAAACATTTATCCAAATTTTGTAACCCTACTTGTTTTTAGGGTTCCGTACCTGAAAGGTAAAACGGGAACCCTATTAATAAGGCTCCGCTGTCTGTCTGTCTGTCTATCTGTCCGTCTGTCACCAGGCTGTATCTTATGAACCGTGATAGTAAGATAGTTGAAATTTTCACAGATGATGTATTTCTATTGCCGCTATATCAAAAAATACAAAAAAAACAAAATAAAATAAATATTTAACGGGCTCCCATACAACAAACGTGATATTTTAGCTCGTTTTTGCTCGATATTAATAACGGCAGCAGGTAGACGCTTGAAATATTCACAGAATATTTAGTTATATATTTACTTTAAAAATAAATAATAAAATTAAAATAAAACAAATATTTAAGGGGGGCTCCCATACAACAAACGTATTTTTTTTGCCGTTTTTATAGATAATGGTACAGAACCCTTCGTGCACGAGTCCAACTCGCACTTGGCCGGTTTTTTTATGGGCATGGTCTGAAATGTTTTATTTATTTATTTATTAGTCTTCCGGGACGCATCATGTTATGTTGAATCTGCTTAGGGCTTAGAACTTTAGTCTTCCAAAGAGTTATGTTTCGATTAAACTGCATTAACTCAAACGTGGTGTCTTGCATATTATTGTAAAGCTATGTCATTCTCTAAAATATTTGTCCTATGAATCGAATCCTCACCCACTATAATATCAATGACTATTGAGACATCTAAGGTCACTGGACCAATAACAGACAAAACAAATGTGAAAAAAGTTCTTAAAATCCTTCAAAGTGAATGATCGGTCCTCGAATTGTTTTGAAAAGGTCAAGTTAGTTCAGGTCACAATGAAATGTTAAATATAGGATCGCATGACTACCAACAATGACGTAGAAATGCAAAGTTGGCTTCCGTTACCGAAAGCTTGCTTATTTTCGTTGACTAATAGCAATAAATTACTCTTTTCACAGTATGTATAGTGTCATTTGATGTCCTAGATCCAGTTTTGGCTCCATTAGTGGAATATCAGGAGTCTATTACCGAAAAGGCTAATTGGTTTATTTCTGATAATACTTTCAGTTCCGGGAATAGTCCGTATGTCCGAATAATTTTCATATTTAGCGAAATCAATGTTGATGTTTTCGCCCGTTTCACTCTCATTTAGATTCAGTTAGACTACTTATTTGATGAATTCTCGTTACTATGTGCAGTGTTCCTCATATTGCTCTTAGTTAAATTACTGCTACATTTTCGCAAGCCCATTTGGGTAATTTTATTTTTTTGATTAAGCCTTTCCTGGTATAAATTACTTCAACGTTAGTGTTCATTGTTTAATTGGAGACCCGTCTTGCATTGTTTCTACCACGTAAATGTATGTGACGGATGAGGTCAACTCAATGTCGAAGTACCTACCTTTGGTGAGTTTCTGTTGACGTTTTCATGTTGTTGATTTAATAACCTAAAATGAGAATTTGTAACCCAATCTCTCTAATAAATCATCTCAATAATAACATTCTCTTTGCTCACGAAAGTTAACAGAACGGCCATAATGTTTTCCATTACGAATTCCTTTCACTGTGTAATTAGTGAAAACCATGAATTTCTATTGCATACGTAACGCTTATTAGTATAAACGCTTAAAAAATGGTAACATAGTAATCTACAATCACTTTGCATGCAACAGTGGGAATAAAATATTTACTCAGATCGATCACTGGCCCAGATGACGGCAAAATATGGCATTGTTCGAATAGGCGTCGGTATTCTCACGTATCCAGCCTTTCACTTAACTATTACCAAACGTCAAAAACGACAAAGATTCTTCCAGTCTTGAATTCATTTGCATTTGAATTTTGAGCTTTAGGTTCTTCGTCATATGAGTTGGTTCTTTACATTTCAGCTGCATACGTAAGTTGGCGAAGCATTCGAATTATTGTTGTTGTCCATGCGTGGAAGTCATTTGTATGTATGTAGATTAGAGGTCATCATACCGTTCTATAGAGAGTTCTTACATTATTTTTGGTAGACGGTTGACACATGGACATAGTTGCACTACTTTTGAAAGTTTAAAGCTGCTACTCATTTGTCAGTTAGACTACAACGGTAAGTAAGTTTAATATAAAGTCAAGTTTTGTGGTGAAACGTAGGCTTCGTTAACAAGCTTCGCTTCTTTATAAAAATTATTAGATTAGAACATTGAACTAAGTATTGAACGAGTAAAAAAAATAGGTGTGATACAGTATGAAAATGTTTGCAGAACAGAGCAACTGGAGGTGTGCAGTGACTTCAAGTTCTGCAGAACACCTAGCAGTATCTTTGGAAGTGGTCTTGTTGTATTTACGACGCCGACAACAGATAAACCGCTGTCACTGTCAGATTGCATACACAAGAAAGAGATGCACGATGACACAACGTACGTACGCGTAAAAATGCAAATAAAATCGTATAAAATGAGATATTAACTAATTAATAAAAATTAATCCATCACTGGATGCAGTTTGGAATTTGCAATTTTATGGTATACTTTTAATTATAATTATAAGTGTTAAAGAAGGGATAAACTGCTTTTAAAAATAATTAAGAGTTGTCTTTGAAGATTGTTTTGATGTATTAAATTATGTTTTGAGTTCCATCAACGTATGCACAAAAGACTTGAAAATATCATACTGTTTTTGTTTTGGAAAAATTATTTACGGTTTGAGAGATACACATACACTGCTTTAAAAAAACACATTTTTGTCAATTTTCAGAAATCTCCGCCTTAAGAAGACAAAACAAATATTGGAAATCTTGAATAAATTTTTGGACCTTATGGAAAATAAAACAACAAGCCTTTTATGAATAAGCATGATATCCACAAAATAATGTGTTTATAGCATGACATGCGTATATCAGTTTTGTGCACGTATGACATTGACGGACTCAAACGTGCACAAAGTCGATGCGCGGTTACCTGGTGGCCAAATACTCCGACATTAACAAATGATCGTTTTTATTCCGCGCCCGCGCACCGGATACGCAGCGGTTCCTGTGAGAATGTTGAACTCGATTTTTTTTTACCACCAAAAAGCGGATGTCCTTCGTCCGACCGGTTTATGAAAGGTGTTGAACATATGTCTGCTATTTTCAAAGTGTAACCGATTTGAATTGTTTATTGATTAGTTTTAGTTATGATTGTCAGTTGATTGATTGGGGGCAGTGGGTTCGATAGATTATGTTTCTACTTATGAGGTGTCTGCTGCAATTATAGTACCAATAAGATGTGTACTTTCTTTTGATTAAAAACTAGCTTTTGCCAGCGAGGTCAGCCACTATCCCAAGTGATAAACCGGGATAAAAGTATATATCATAGGCGAAGCATATAGGATATATACCTTTTATCCCAGTTTTAAAAAGTATATATCCTTCTCTCATGGTCTATCTGTCTGCCACATTTCATCCAAATCCGTTCAGTCGTTAAAGTGTTAAAAGGTAACAGACATAAAAGCAGACCGGCAGATAGAGAGACAAAGTTACTTTCGCATTTAAAATATAAGTATGGTTAAGGATGGAAAATAAGGGTGTGTAAAATTTTGATAAGTACCTGTATATTTAAGAGGTCGGAGGTTTCGGGGTAGATCAGCACTCTCCTGAAAGACTTCATCGTCTAATGGTTCAACGACAATAAGTTTAATAACAGCTTCATTCTCATCTGACCTTAAATCACAACGTAATGCAGTCACACACACTATTTACGTCATGATTGTGACAATCATCTTTAAATGTTTAATATAGGTATCATAACATCGTAACGTATAAAGTTCAGGAATCATCGGAGTTTAGGAATCATCTCCTTATTTATTTTTAGAAACGTACCTAACTTAAGAGCGTTTACGACGTACGGCATTTCATACAAACTTTCAAGTCCTTGTTTTTTGAAATGACTGAACCGATTTTAATGAAACTTCGTACGCATAAGCAGGAAACAAAGGTTTTTAAGAACATTTTCGAAATGTCTTATTTAAAAACAGATAATTGGAAATCTCTGTTTCTATGGAAAATTTAAAATCGGTCTAACTTGGCTGTATCGCTATTTTTCGAAAATATTCTTAGCGAACTTTTAGACCTCTGTATCCTGCTGCGTTTGAAGTGTCATTAAAATCGGTTCAGTAATTTCGAAAAACAAGGGCTTGAAAGTTTGTATGAAATGCCGTACGTCGTAAACGCTCTTAATTGCAATCGGTTATTTTTTAAGAGTAGTAAATCTGCCTATCCTTTTCCCAACTATGTTAGGGTCAGCTTCCAGTCTACCTGGATGCAGCTAAATACCAGTGTTTTACATGGAGCGACTGCCTATCTGACCTCCACTACCCAGGGGATCTACTCCGAACATAAATCTGAAGTATCGGCCGAATGTTCGGTCGTTACTTGACTACGGCTAACTATGGCTGACTACGGCGAAAGGAAAACAAAAACGACAGTCAAAACTCAAAGTCAAAATGCGATTTTAAGTTGGGTAAGGATTGAAAGTCAGAAAAGGAAAATAAGGAAGTCCTAAAACGGCCGCACATTCGGCCGATACTTCGGAGTAGACCCCCAGTTTCTGGGTACCTACCCCTTGGTAAGACTGGTTCTCAGACTTTAGGGCTTCTGACTACCCGTAACAAATGTCAAAGATCCACGATTGACACAGGGACCAACTGTTTAACGTGTTTTCCGAGGCACGGATTCTCGATATGTAATGGATGGTCACCCATCCACAAAACAACCGTGACAAGCGTTGCTTAACCTTCGATCGACCAGTGGGGCTGTCATTAATTAGCCATGAGCCCCCAATTATTTATTTTTAAGGCTAGTATGGGTAGGACATCACGTTCTTATTAAGACGGTGGCAACTGCTAAAGCGTGGTCACTGTCAGAGTGCATACAAAAAAAAATTAAGCCGTCCACGTCACGGGACGCCTGGCAAATGTGAAACATCGAAATTATTTACACACTACTAAATATAGCAACCCCCGCCCCTCTTTTTGGGGGAGGCCTATACCCAGCAGTGGACGTCTTTCGGCTTAAATGACGATGTGAAACAATTATCTATTTACTCAAAAATGATGATGATGAACGAGTGGAGTAATCGAAAATAGAAAACAACCAAGTTCTGCATTAAAATAAGACGTTCTTGTTATTAATTAAATACCAACCATACGTTGATATTTAGCACAGATATTTTGGATTGTAACTCAAGGTGAAAGGTTAGTTTACCGTTAATTTGTATCGAGATTTTTGTTTCTAAACGTGTTTTGGTAACAACCAAGGTCTGAGAAATATGTTCCAGAATAACATAATATATTTTTTTCCGCTACCACAAACTATATAGATTTGGCAAAATTTTTGTTTAAGATAAACCTACTTAGATCATTTGCCTCTTGTCAGTGCCTTAAGTATATAAATGTCTGAAAAAATGACAATCACAAAATACAGGGCAGTTTGTATCAATTTCAAACAAATGATACAAGATAGGGTTGTCAAAAAAAGCACCACGATTGCGTTAAATATTACGATGCGTAGGTATGGCTGCAAGTTATCATTTTGTTTAGAGCACCTGTCATAAAATCACCTGCCGACGAAACGCCGAGAACAGCGCGTTTCCATTCCAATACTCGATTAGACTATCGAAGCCTTAATTAGGCTAGAATAAGCTACGTTCGTTGGTTCGTTAAACGATGATTTTAATATAAAGAAAAGAAAGCACTCCACACAGTATAAAAAATGTAAAATAAATGAAAGACTAAATTTTCTTTTTAATATAAATTTTAGACCAACCAAATAGATCCTTATTTCCTATTCCTTCCCATGGGTGTCGTAAAAGTCGACTAAGGGACTTACTAGAGAATGGGCAGCAGCGTTCTCTATGCATTTTAACACCATACTGCGATCGCCAACCCGCCTGCCAAGCGTGGCGATTATGGTGACCCCAACCCCCTCTTTTCAAACAAACACTTCCACACAATAGGCATAACGGACAGCCCTCTGTGCAGGGCCTGCATGGAGGCTGAAGAAACCGTTGCGCATGTGCTCTTTGATTGCACAGGCGTCACCCAAATCAGAACGGAAACCCTCGGGTCACCCAGATCCTTCACAGATATTCTATGCAGACCAGGAGACCTAATCAGCTTCTGGAGGGAGGTGGGCTGGTTGGAATAAATAACAGGCGGCCGCCATGGCCCACGCACAATGGTCCACATGAAGGACTAAGTGCGGAAACCAAACCCTATAACATAGAACATAGACCCCCTCTTTTTGGGGAAGGACTATGTCCAGCAGTCGACGTCTTTTGGCTGAAATGAAATATATCCCTAAACCGTTGTATTGACAAGTGACTAGGAAGATATTCAATAGGGTTATTTTTTAGGTTTTTGGTTTGTTTACGTCTGCCTCTTATTTCCGGTTTATATCTACTATGTATCAGTGTACTTAGCCGGCTACTTTGAAGTCATCATTTTTGGTTCAAATCAAATCAAAGTACCTATACTTTGATTAGTTGAACCTTTTAACTAATTATTTTAGCTGCGGTGTACATTTGTTTTTTTTTTTTAATATCCCCTTATACCATCTCACTTTTGAAGGATTAACTAACCCTTTGATTCCAATACTTCCTTGCAGTTGCAATAGCCTTTGTTTACACTCGGACATAACGACCGGTTATGACAGATGACGGACGCTAAATGGAAACAAACATCACAGGGATAAATGAGCAAACAGTCAATATATTTTTATTATAAACAATTTGCAGTGTGCATTTGTTTATAAATTGTCACATTAAAAATGTTGAAGGTCATCTCTAGGAAATAATAATTAGTTCGAAAGATAAGATACCTACTCTTTTCGTTATGAGAGTGAAAAGTTTAGATTTTTATTAAATTTGTTCTAATATACTTTTTTCTACTTAAATAAATAAATCATCATTTATTTCAGATTCATCATTATGATTACATCCATATTTGTTAGTACAACTGTGAGCTTAGAAACTAGTGTTAGGAATAATTAATAAAGTTTTTTTGTTTTTAAATATTAATAAGGTAAGTTTTGATTTTTTTTTTGCCAAAATCTTTCAACATGCACACTGCACAGCTCATAAGAAGTCTATCAACAATTTTACCCATTAAAACACTAAATAAAGAGAATGTTGTACCAAATTACAGTAGTCTTTACTATGCAAAACAGGCCATAAAATATTTTGGAAATTCACGCATTCTTTTGCGCACATTAACACTTCACCATATAATTTATCACCATTTTTAACTTAAGGCGTCCAGCCGGTGCATTATTTGTGGCTATTTGACTTTCCGCTCACGCATAGTCCACTATAAAATTGTAATTTTAGAACTGTGTCAGTTTAAAAATAGTTTCATTGGTAAAAAGGTGGGTGCACACGGTAGACAAAAGGTGTTCGAGCCACGTGCGCGCCTCTCCGGCAGATGTCGCGACTGTTGCATGTGTGCGCACACGCGAACACATGCAAGTAATCAATAGGTACATGCTTACCACACGCTCAACTAATTTTATGGTGAAATACGATTTGTGGTTTGGCTTTTGTTTTTAGGGTTCCGTTTGTCCGTATCAAAATACGGAACCCATATAAGATGACTAGTGTGTCTGTCTGCTGTCTGTCTGTCTGTCCCTCTGTCACAGTAAATTTCGAATAGAACGATAAGTTGAACTCTTTGGGGGGACAAATTAGAAAATTAAAAAAAGGTTTTACATAGGTTTTGTACCGTGTGACACATTAAATGAAATGGCTTACTGTGAGGGTCTCAAAAATAGCTTTTTTATCATTTTAAAATAAATCGTTTTAAAGTTATTGATGAAAATTGACGAAACTACTGAGCCTTTTTTTTTAAATAGTTAGGTACCTACACAAAATTGTTCTACACTTATAAATTACAGGTAAACCTATAAGAAGTATAATGGTCTTAAAAGAACATGGTTAATCTCTCAATATTGTGCGTACAAACTTACATTTGCAGTTGGAATGAATGAGAGAACATATGTTTTTCAACTACAATGTTAAGTTTGTTCTTGGCATTAATTCATCCCAACTATGGAACCCTTATTGTGCGTGGTGCGACACGTACTTGCCCGGGCTGTTTCTTAGTGTTCGACAAAGGATTCTTAATTTTATTGCTAATAAAATTATATATAGGTATGTTTTGGCACAGTATGCCAAAATGCGGGTGCTTTATTTTTTAGATAAACCATCGTAATTTTTTTTTGCATCTCAGATATAACGTCTTTGATTAATTTAATGCTCCCATAGACAACTTCCACAGAGATTTCTAAAGCTTAGATCCCCTTGATTAGCGAGAATAACATTAATAATCACCGTCAAGTTATTAGTTTGAAGTAAGATGATGTTGTCTACCCCTGCATAAGCCCTTATTACTTCTACGACACCCCTGGGAAGCGATGGGGTGGCCCTATTCTTAACTGGTAATTGTAAGACGCCTAACTAACATTACTTAAACATATTATTGTATACCTTTTTAACCCTTCACCTGCAATTACCCCTTTTTTATATATAACTTTTTAATGGCCTGGTTGCTGGGACCTTTTAGCTAAGTCTTTATTTAGTTACAAACTTTGTTTAAATAATTATGAAATGAATGATAAACAATGTATTATGATAGATAGATGATAGTTTCAGTAAAGCCGTGGCACTTTACTGAGACCCTCACGCGGACATCTTGAGAGAACCGCCCCTAAGACGACCCACTGACCGAACTTGAAGGGATAATATGTTGCACTTTTTTGTTTAATTTATGCACGTTCACGAACACTCAATGGTTAATAATCCACGATTATTACCTATACATTAATATTCGGATAAAGGCTTCTATAGACTGGCGCGACACGCGACGACACAAAGGCACCGCTCGTTGCGCGACACGCGGGGCCTTTGTGTCGCGTCGCGTGTCGCGCCGGTCTGTAGAAGCCTTAAACACTAATTTTAGAAAATAAAACAAAATCGACAAACACGACGCCTCACTTTCCCGCCAAGAACTCGCAATTACCCCTTGATCACATGAGATTGACAGATTAATAAATAATTATGCGTTTACGTATTATGAATTAATAATGGGTGAGGCTCAATTTAGTGTCAAAGCACTACTTAAAAATACTTAAAATCGCGTTCAGCTTAAGTATGATGGGCTAAAAGTTGATAAAATCGTACAGTATAATGACAGGTCTGTGGTAGACTGCCTAACTGCTACTGCTAGAGCAAAAAAACCTTTCCCTCAGACGACTTTTGCACTGTGCATAAGCAGCTGATACATTCCACGTTTTTCTTTTACACACAGCTGATCAACGAAGCAATATTAATAAAAATAAGAACAAACTAATAATGGCATTAAAGAACATAAATTACAAGTATAAAACGTAAAAAAGTAAGAACTTCAACATTAAAAAATCTGCGATAAATTAACACGAACAGAAAGCGTGACAAAATAAGCTGACAATAAAAAAATCTAAATAATACAATATAATTTTCAGTAGGTAGTTGTTCAACACTAATCGTGATTATCCATGAATGTATAATTAACACTAAAAATAATCGTTGACAAGTGACTGTGTCGGCAGCGATACCAACGTGAGTCACGAAGAGTTTCGCGCCGAACGGCTACAAACTTTATCTCTAGAAAATCGTCATTGTAATCTGAGTCTTATTTCATGGTAGTTGAATTAACTTTACAATGAGCGTAAAAATGTGTGTGTCGAACAAATATCTGGCATGTAAGTGACGTTAGAGCGGCGTGGCAACATCGCGTCGCTGTGGCGTCGCGCGACCGCAACGCTCCGTCTCTGTCTGGCATATGAAATAAAGTAAGATGGAGGGAGCGCTGCGTGGCCGTGTGGCGCGTCAGTATACTACGAGTTGAGAGGAAGGTCACAGTGTTTTATCGTGTAAACAAATATTCTCACTAATATAACAGCTTTGGAACTGCCAATGTAAGTTTTATACATAATAATTATCTTATTTAGACAATAAGCACGGTTTAGCCGCATATGTGGCGCCCTAACCTTAATGTTGACTGAAAACAACGGTTCAGTGAACCAACTGTCACTGTCAAGTATCATGTTCGTATAATCAATCACCCCTGTGATTGGTTGGCTAAAATAAAAACAACCAATCCTATCTTACATGTGATATGATTGCAGATCAACTTGAATAGTACAGCGGGAGAAGTTATTTGATAATTTCCCACCCAAAAAAAAAAGGATACTATTTGCGCCGGCGCGGTGCGGCGTTAAGGCTTCTACAGACCGGGGCGAATCGCGACGCGACACAAAGGCACCGCTCGTCGCGCGACACGCGGGGTGTTTGTGGACCTTTGTGTCGCGTCGCGAGTTGCGCCGGACTGCAGAAGCCTTAACGCCGCACCGCGCCGGCGCAAATAGTACCTATCCTTTTTTTTTGGTGAGAAATTTTTAAATAACTTCTCCCGCTGTACTATTCAAGTTGATCTGCAATCAAATCACATGTAAGATAGGATTGGTTGTTTTTATTTTGGCCAACCAATCACAGGGGTGATTGATTATACGAACATGATACTTGACAAGCTGTGCCTTTAAACTTAAATCTATGTGGTATACCTTTATTGATTGCATAATGAAATCCTACGTTAAGTTTAATGCATGTTACGTATTTATTTCGTCATTTGTGTTATCATATTACTTCCGTAAATTTAATTTTATAACGTCTCTTTAAACTTATTTAATACCAACCTATTTATTTACCTATTCACAATGTAAACAATTAAAAAAAAACGATTTAAGTAGGTACTTACATACCGTTAACCATACCAGTATGGTCTTAGGTCTTAGAATATGTCAAAATAGTACAAAACTGCAATAATTAGAGGGCAATGATAATGATAGTCTTATCGTTTTCGCTAAAATTTTACTTACGGACCGTGGTGAATTTACCAGTAGGCTTTGAACCTAGGAGTATGACTGGTATTAAAAAACAAGACAGGATACGAAATACCCTGATTAGAGAAAAGATAAAAGTTATTGATGTTCTTACCAAAATAGACCAACAAAAGTGGAGATGGACAGGCCACATGTTAAGAGGCATTCAAGAAAAGTGGAGTAAAGTCGTGACAGAATGGTACCCCAGAGATGGCAAAAGGAACAGGGAAAGACAATATAAAAAATGGGAAGACGAATTGAAGCTCACAGCGGGTCCAAATTGGAGAAGAGTTGCGAAAGATAGGACTCAGTGGAAGTTGTTAGAGAAGGCCTTTGCCAAAAGGCACACTGAACTAAGAGACATTCTATAAACTACTGAAATAGCACAACGCAAAGATGTTCAGAATAAAAAAGGGATTATTATATTTGAACCTAGGGCGGCAGATTTTCGGGGCGGCAAATTTGGTGACCATTTTTTTTTGCCCTCTTATAGAAATCACGTACGGTACTGCAAATACTTCTTTATTCTATGGTAAAACATCCAGTTCCCGGCCCACAACCAGTAATCGGCCTCTGCCCACACTTTGTATGAGTGACAAGAGAGCCGACATTTGCTGACAGTTGTAGGTTAGGGCGGCAAACATTTTACAGCCTTGGAAAATGTGTAAATCCGCTACTGCTTACGGAATTGACAATCTGCGCATGCACATTGTCCAAAATGTATTGAATCGCTTCCCTACGTGTAGCGGGTTCAATTCCTAGACGAAATAAAAATGTATCTACTCATAGGTTGTTTTGGGTCTGATTTGTTATGTATGTAATGTAGGATTTATATTTTGTCTAAGAAAATGGGTAGTCTACCCCTCTTTCCTTTCATTGTAATGCAACGGTATTGTATTTCTATATTCTATGGTAAAACATCCAGTTCCCGGCCCACAACCAGTAATCGGCCTCTGCCCACACTTTGTATGAGTGACAAGAGAGCCGACAATTGCTGACAATTGTAGGTTAGAGCGGCAAACATTTTACGGCCTTGGAAAATGTGTGAATCCGTCACTACTTACGGACTTGACAATCTGCGCATGCACATTGTCTAAAATGTATTGAATGACTTCCCTACCTGTAGCGGGTTCGATTCCTGAACGAAATAAAAATTGGTCTACTCATAGGTTGTTCTGGGTCTGATTTGATATGTATCCATCTAATGTAGGATTTATATGTTGTCAAGAAAAGAGACTGGATAGACTGATTCCTATTCCCATTATTCTCTTTAACAAAACTTACCTTTATAGGATCACTCTTGTGTCTGTCTGTCCGTCTGTCCGTCTATCACAGCCGATTTACTCCGAATATACTGGACCGAGAACTTCTGTGACCCAAACACGGACGTGTTACGTAAATAAATGAATTTTGAATAAGGGCGTCACTTTTGGGGGGCAAATTAGATAATTTAAAAAAACGTTTTGCAGACTGTACTGTGTCACATATGAAATGAAATTGTTAGGATTAAGTACATATACTCGTATATATTTTTATAATAAATTGTTTTAAAATTATTTAAGAAAATAGATGAAAATTGACAATTCCTCCCCCGCTTATCTCCGAAACTACTGAGCCTAAAATTTTGAAAAAAATACAGAAAATAGTTCTTTACTTATAGATAACAGGAAAAAACTATAAGAAGTCTGTGATCTTAAAATAACATGGGTAAATCACTCAATATTGTGCGTACAAACTTACATTTGCAGTTGGAATGTAATGGGATCATGTTTTTCAACTACAATGTTAAGTTTGTTCTTGGGATAAATTCATCCCAACTACGGAACCCTTCTTTGTGCGTGGTCCGACACACTAGGCCAATTTTGTCTTTGAACTCTTTGACATTTAAATTTAAAAATAAAAACAGTTCCTTATTTCCTACCTTTCTTCTCTTCCTTTGAGCACGTGTCAGAGTGTAGGAGTATCACGAGTATGCCGCATAAACGTACTACGATTGACACGGACAAGCAACGAGCGACTATATACAGTAGGTTTGTTGCACGTTTAGACTTCGGAAAAATACCCACACTTTATAGGTAACAAGGCACCCGTTTTCATATAACTTAGGATACCAAACTAACATAATGACTCTTTCACACGTTGTCTACATCTCTTTGTCTACTTTCCTATCGCAGGTATGCTGGAAGAGATTTCTTTAGAAATAAGCATCACCTTTGTACGTATTTTTCTGTTCCTTTCTTTTTGTCTGTATATATGTGTGTACATAAATTGTTAAATAAATAAAATAATTTTCTGACCTATTATATATTAGATTACCTATTAGGTAACTTGAATTAAAAAACCACAAATAGTTAAAGTCGTCACCCACAGCTGAAAGTTAGCCTCTCTTTGCTTGTGCCAACTTCCAAAAGAGCTATTTCCGGTTCATTATTAAAAATAATAGTTTTTCAACAGAAAGTCACAATGAGAGACAACCAAACCTTGATGATCGAATTCGTGAAAATAATAGAACGATACCCAGAAATCTACGATGCCAGTCTGGACACGTACAGGACCAGGTTTTCGGAGATAGCCTGGGCAAAAGTCGCAAGCCAAGTGAGAAGCGAACTGAATGAAGAATGCACACGTAAGTGATATTGACCTGCTTACTTACTTATGAACATCATATTTAACGTCCACCGGTCAATGTGACATCCACCAACCCCAATTGCACTGGGCCAGCGTGGTCAAACTCAAACTCCAAACTCAAACTAGCCCCCTTATTCCAAAACAAGGTTTATCTTCAGACACAGGTTTAAAACATGGAGCCATTATTGAATTTGGAACTTTATTCCGTCTAGGGTAAAGTTCCTAAACACAAAACTGACAACTTAGTACCGAACTAAGTTTTCAGTTTTGTATAAAGAACGGTATTTCAATCACTGTTACGTTCATATTACAAAAACTGGCTCCATGGTTTAAGCCATGTCAAAATATAAATCTTGTTTTGTAATAAGGCGGTAAGCATTTATTTCAATTAAACTATTGAGGCACTTTTGAATTGTCAAGAAGTCGGTCAGTTACAAATATGAAGCTAGTTGCCCATTCCAAATAGTAGGTTCTTATGGAGAAGAACGGGCAAGAAACTCCACAGACACCCTTTTAAATTCAAATATTGATACAAAATATTAGTTACATCATTCATATTGAAGTTAAACATGTGAGAACGATGCAATACGTCAGAAGCAGCCGTGATAAAAAGATAAAAAACAAAAAAAAATACCAAAAAAAACTAAAATAATTAAAAATAAGCCGTGGCAGCTAAGAGATGACCAGTCCCAACTGACAGCGCCCGTACACGAACATGACGCATGGACAGGGACATGGGTAGTGGGACCCTCTCACAGAAAGGAGGGCTGTGCCCCAACAGTGGGAGCAATACTGGCTGATTAGGTCCTGGGCTGTCACACCCGCTTCCGACTAATGACTAGCTAATATCCTAAAATAAACACGCGAGTTAAGTAGCAAACATTAATTCTTCATATTCGAATCGGAACGATCTTTATGATAATAAACATGCCGCATTAAGTAAACTATAGTTAATACGGCATGACTAATAACTTATAGATCGTTCCGATTCGAGAGGAGAAAAAGAAGAAGAATGAATGTTTGCGACTTAACTCGCGTGATAATTTAAGGATAGTTCTCCCCGTTTTCACTAACACTAGGCGACATATAATTTAATACCTAAATAGAAACACAAAGTATAACTTTTAACGCTCTGCTCAGCGCCGAAAGTAAAAAATCCAAGAGCGCGCTTTTATTTAGACCTTCATTTAGGCGATTAACACACGGCACCGCGCACCGCCGCGGTTTCATATGGTGAGAGCACCGCTCAACCGCGCGGTCGGGCGGTGACGTGTGTTAGGCATCAACGGATTTATTAGAGGCCAAAGCGACGTTGAGATCCGCTTCACCGCTAACCGCGGCGGTGCGCGGTGCCGTGTGTTAATCGCCTTAGGTGTCGCGTATTATTGAAAACGGCCATACAACTTCTTTCAAACTCGAAAGGAACTTTTACTTCGGAATGGAATCCGTGGGCCGTTTTACTATTCACAGTTTAATAAACAGAGAGATACATAAAGAATAAAGATTTATATACAATTTGGTGAATATATTATATTTATAGTTTTTTATAGGTATATGTTTAACTTTATATTTAAATAATATTTATTCCTCAATTCACGCTATTGCACAGTACCACTGTTTGTCTCTGCATCACCCTAAGGTTGACTGGTAGAAGATACCTTTTATTAAGTCCCCCCCTCTATACATTTGAGTGCTTAAAGTATTAAATAAATAAATAAAATAAAAGACTACTTTTATTTATTTTTCTTCTCATTACTATGTTACAGTTGAAGAACTGAAGGTGAAGTGGAAAGGCATACGGTCCTCATACAACAGATACAGATCCAGGATAAATCTAATTCAAAATGACAGTGTCTGCAAGAAATATTACCTTTATGACCACTTAAGATTTTTAGAACCGTTTTTAAAATGTAATCTAAAAGGGTAAGTTTAACATTTATTTTGTTTAAGATAACAATTACTTAACGATTTTTTTTTCAATTATTAAAATTTATATGTCGATACTACCACCTGCATCTTTTCTAACGACTTTGACTAACCCAATTTTCCAAAAAGGCATTATATGCTATTAAATAAAAAGTAGTTATTGATAAATATTACAACTGCCAAAATGTATGAAAGTGATAAATTTGTGGGAAAAAACTACAACACCATTTTAGCTTAGCAATGCAGGTACACATTGGTGAAAAGTAACATGGAACACGCGTTGAATTAAAATCGCCAAAAATATTGTTGCATTGCATTAATTTGAACGGCTCATTTGAGTTATATTTCATGTTTCACCCATCTGACGTTAATGAGATGACGAACATTGAGATGGGATGAAGTAGTACGAGTATAAGACGTTTGTAAGATGTGGTTTGTTTACAGACTAAGTATTAAAAACACTTTATATTTCCACTTTTAGATCAGCACAAGACCAAGACAAATCTGAAACGTCAGTTAATGAATCTTGTAACTACGTAAATGTAGATGGCATTGACGAAGCAAACGAATATTCTGTAGAAGAATGGAATCACATTGAAATAAAACCAGATGTTACTGGCAGACTAGATAAACCACTAGATCTAGAGGCCGCGAGAAGCAGCAGTAGTGAACCATATGGTGAAAGAATTAAAAAAAGAAAATTCTCTTTCGAAGGAGAGGATGATAATGAAGATTTGACATTTTTCAAAAGTATCTTACCAGACATCAGGAATTTTACAATTAGGGAGAAGAGGAAGCTCAAAATGGGGATATTGCAGTTAATTGATGAAATTGAAAAAGAAAAGGAGACGTGAGAGAGGATTTCAATTGTTTTATTTAGTAGATAGGTAGGCGTTTCTAATAATAATAATTGCTTAAGTTTTAAAGTACCTTTTTATTAGTTCATATTTTTTAAATAAATGACTGTAACTTTATTGTTAATGTTTTTTTGATTAATATTACTACTTCTGTTAGAAACATCGATCTGTAGGTGTACAGTCACGAGCATAAATATATTACTATGAACAGCTCGGTAATAATATCTGGTTGCATGATTCATCCATTAATATATAACGACAAATGGCAGCATAAATATGTAACACCGAAGGAACACCAACATTATCTGGCAAGACAACCGACGCCAAAATATGAATGCTGCATCGGCTTCAAAAACATTATTATAACCTACTTTAAGATGGGAAATTGGTACTGGCAGAATAGTCGACATCGGCTCAGGTACCAAAAAGAAAAAAAAACGGTTATTATTGACATTTCTTCTTTCAAATATGACTGTCAGATACATATTTATGCGTCCAGTCACATATTTTTGCAATACGAGCGGCAAACATTATTCTGTCAGGTTTTTATGCTGCCAAAATGACGTCAAATAATTTCGATCAGGTTCAGATGAGGTTTCACATTCTTCTGAATTACCATTAACTGAGTAGGCAGATATTTATGACTCAAGACATGTCCGTTAATATTGTATTGACACATATTTTTAAAGCCGATGCAGCAACCTATATTTTTGCGTCGCTTGTCTCGCCAGATAATTTTGGTGTTCCTTCGATGTGCATATTTGTGCTGCCACTTATAAAAGCCTTTCACAAATTATCACGTATACGCCGTCACATGTTAATAGTTGAATTGCATAATCAGATATTATTGCTGAGTTGTTCATAGTAGTATATTTATGCTCGTGGCTGTAGGTACGTCAATATAATTATCAAAAAAAATACATTCTACAATTTTTTCCATTCTTTGCTACTGTTTCATCAAAAACCAAGAGACTTTAAATGAAAAACTTAGTTCCGACATTAGAGCTAGGAGTTGTAAACTTCAGCCCGAAGATTATACACCGTTTCGCTAATTAAGTTGGTCTGAATTTTACATTTCTATTTCATCGATTAAAGAAAAAGATTTCGCACTTCAAGAACTCTGTGAAGATTCGATTTTGATGAGTTTCACTTGTTTTTCATTAAGAGTCGTATCCTCGTATCAAATCTAAATAGTGTGCGGCGTGTCGAAGTCATTATCATAACGTATTACTCATCGATCAAGTATAATCCGACCGAGTTGTACGTCGCCTCGACGCCCGGCACTGCTGTTATCGCGTCTGCCTACCGTCATCTGATGTATAACAAGTCCTACCCTCATTTGCATGGAAATGAGATCCGAGAACATTCTCCTCGGCGCAACCCCCCGTCTTCTGACGCCTTCTTTGCTTAATTACAAAGACGACACACTGTGTGATTTTCCTCACACAGTGTGTCGTCACAAAAATTTAAGTGTGAGGGTCTACGGAATAGTTGCAGGGAAAAATCATCCTTACCGAAAATTCGTTAGGTGACTTTATTTGTAGACTACTTGTAGTTACAGGTGATCAGCGGCCGTTGCCGTTGCTAATTCAGTTATCTAAAAGGTCAGATCCGACACGTGATAATTAATTACTTCTGTTGATACTTAAAGGACCTTAACCATACTTCCATCTATGCATTCTACGAAACATCTCCATAAAAAATCCATTTGGTTGATAAGTCCATCAAAAGCTCGTTGGAATCGTCCTATTTAATTAATCGATATACAATTTCGCCTATTTCTAGTTAGCTAATGTGTGTAATTTGCACAAATTAAGGCCTAAGAATAATTTTGTTTTTTTGCAGCAAATTGTCGCAAACTTGTACCTGTTGAAATAATAAAAAATCACACACTAAAATATTTTTCGGTGATTTTTAAGTTTACCCAAAAAGGAACTTTACAATTTAAATAACATTGCTATAGTGACACCTCAATCCTGAGTATAGTCTTTTGGGGGCAAAGGACCATATAAGATATTAACACGCTGATAACAGCTAAACCGCGGTCACTGTCAGACTGCATACGTAAGAAAGAAAGAGAAGATCAATGACACAACGCTTGTAATTTATTCCAAAATACGAAGCAATTTATATATTTACTCAAAAATTTGTTGAGTATATAAAAATCAACCAATTTATGCACACAAATAAGACGTTCTTGTTATTATTTAAATACCAACCGTTCGTTGATATTTAATACAGATATTTTGGATTGAAACACAAAGTAAAGGGATAGTTTACCGTTAATTTGTATAGAGTCTTTTTTTCTAAACGTGTTTTAGTAACAACCAAGTTCTGAGAAATATGTTCAAGAATAACATATTAGTTGTTCCGCTACCACAAACTATATAATATATTTGACAATTTTTTTGTTTAAGACAAGCCTCCTTTTATCATTTGCCTCTTGTTAGCGCCTTAAGGACCAGCTAAGAATTTAATTAATAAAATAGTCAAACTGACTACTTTTTAATACGAAATTCCATTTCCAAAACTACAGATTACTAAGCGCGTCGCATGATCAACTAACTTCCTCATTAACTGTTGACGATAACATGATCTTACTAATTACCTCACCACTACTAAATCGCTTTGTTTCCGACATAATACCAAGTACCTATTTATGTCTATACACATAATCATACGGAATTCACATCAGTGTTTCAAAGCACGTGAATGCCCCTCCGCTGACCGCCTCCCCTTTCAGCCTAATACCATTACAGTAATTAGGATATGCTTAAGCATAATTAATGTAGTCGTAAACTACGCACCTAGTGTATTGTTGTGTGATGAGGAAACCAAATTGTGTTTACCTTGGTTTAATTGATAAGAGTTTGATCGTTTACTATAAGTACTGTTTTATTAAGAAACTAACTTCTGTCCGCGACTTCATCCGAGTGAAATTTCTGGTCGACATTCAGCAATACTGCAGCTCCCAAAGACGTCCACTGCTGGACAAAGGCCTCCCTCAAAGGGTTCCCATAATTGCCACGCTGGGCAGGCGGGTTGGCAATCGCAATAAGGTGTTAAAATGCATAGAGAACTCTGCTGCCCATTCTCTAGAAAGTCCCTTAGTTGCCTTTTACGACACCCACGGGAAGAAATAGGGTGGTGCTATTCTTAACGTCCGGCACCACACGGAACATTGGATAAGTAGTTCTGGAGATCATTCCCTACAAACGAAACTCAAAAATTTTAGGTCTTTATAATATTATTATACCTACTTAGAAATAAATTTTTGCTATGTATAATTTTCGGGACCTTTCAAGGGAAGTTTCAAACATAATTAATAGAAGTTATCGGAAAATTTCCGGAAATTCTGACAAATAATTGGTAATTTTGACAAAGTTTTCAAGGTAGTTTTTCAAGAAAGCTCAAGTAGTGATAACCTACAAAGTTCCCGGCTTCTAGTACAAAGTTCAGTAAGTAGAATAGATGCCTGTACCTACTCCGACTGCCTTCAGCACTTCTAAGAGGTTTCTCGTTCACATTTTAACTTCTTAATAGTTTGCTGATAATTATAAAGGGTAAGTTAAATTAGCTAGCGAAACTCCGCAGAGCTGATGGGTATCGATATCTAAACAGGACAAATTTGATGATTTTAGAATCCCCCGCATCCCCTTTTTTTTGTGTGTCAGACTTTTACCGACTAAAACCCACCCGTGTTCCTTCATTTGCCTTTGTGCCGGAGCCACGATATCCCCTTCGGACAAACTCGCAACGAGGCGAGTGGGGACAAACTCGCAGGCATTGGCCCTACCGGACTCCGTCAGTTGGTGCTGACATCTCTGTGAGGCTCACGTGGAACACAACGCGGCGTCGACCCGGGCCTGGTCCTTATCGGACGGCGAGCTATCCATCGCTCACCATCCGCAAGCCCGCGCTTACGGTGGCCGGGAATCGGCCTGCGACTCCCGACGCCCGAGGCGTCTTATGCAGCGACTAGAGGCGTGAGGGCGCAAATTTTGCCTCTTCCTCAAGCGTTCCGCCTCCTCCTTCGCGAGCTTTACTGTATCGCAGAAGGAGGTGACGGCCTCCCATGCACTCTAACTCGGAACCATGGCCTGAACCAGGGCCGGACGCGAGAGATCGTCGCCGCCGATCGCCTTCGCGGCAGCGGAGTTATGCCCCGGTGTTTCGCCTCCTCGCGCCACTCCCAAATGTGCGCGAGAACTTTTGCCTCCAGATCCCATGGCGGTAGTCCGGCAAGGAGGCTCGCCGCCTCGTCGGAGACCGTGTGGTAACCCTGGACCAGCCTGATGGTCATAACCCTTTGAGACGCGTTCGACCGGCTGGTCACAGCCACAGAGAACCGGTGCCCCGTAAAGGGCCATATTATGGACCGCACGAGCCGTTACACAAGCTGAGTATGAGTTGAGAAAATCTGTTTTTTTTTGTTTTATCGTGTTTAGATATCCATACAAATCGGGTCAGTGAGGTTTACACAAAAAAGCTGATTTTTAAACTGGTATTTCACGGTGACTACACGAATTGTTCTGTGATGATCCAAAAAAAAATTCATAAAATTTATTAATTTTTTGTTTTGTTATGTTTAGATCGATACCCATCACGTCAGCGGAGTTTCGCTGGCTATATTAATTTGACCCCTTTATTATTACATATATTTATATATCTTGAATATATGGACAATAGATATATCTTAGAAATTGAAGTTTGTACTGCTTGCTATACAATACAATTTTATAATCTTCGCTCCATTCATAAAATGGTTCTAGTTTTATAGGTCATCATTCCAGCCAAAAGATGTCCACTGCTGGACATAGGCTTTCCCTTAAAGGGGCGGGGGGGTTGCCATATTCGCCACGCTTGCCAAGCGATTAGCGATCGTAGTCAAAGTCAAATTATTTATTTCAAATAGGCCCATATAATTATGGCATTTTTGAACGTCCAAAATTTACAAAAAAAATTAATTGATTCTAGTCGCCCCTTCCAAAAGGTAGCTTCGTATGGAGAAGAATGGGAAAGAAACTCCACCGTTATTCTTTTTTAATGTCTTACAATATTATTTTGTATAAGTAGGTACCTACACGCGGGCAAGGCGGGTTGGCGATCGCATTAAGGTGTTAAAATGCATAGAGAACGCTGTTGCCCATTCTCTAGTAAGTCCCTTAGTCGCCTTTTACGACACCCACGGGAAGAAATAGGATGATGCTATTTTTTACGTCCGGTACCACACGGAAATTTTATTGGTATAATGGCCTAAAACTGCTTTCGATTCGCTAGTCGAGAAAATTTTAATGGGTTTTCCGATAGGTAATTTTAGGTAGGGCGTTGGTGTTTAGCCCACAAATGACACTGTCTTCTGTTTTTATGAAAGATTAGCTTTTGCCCGCGACTTTGTCCGCATCGAGGTCGGAAGTTATTCCACTAGAACGCACCACCGGGATAAAAAGTAGATACCCTATGTCCTAACCCTTCACCAACCCTAACCGTTCAACCGTTTGGCATGAAAGGTAAGACAGACAGACAGACAGAGTTATCTACTTTCGCCTTTATAATATTAGTATGAAAGTATGGATAAATCAATGAGATGTTAAGCGAACAATAGTTCACCAGTATGGAATTTGATTAGTATTTCCCGCAGAAGAACTGTCACGCACGGAATCAGGAAATCACTCGCACAGAAAGCGAGAAGATCTTACACATCAAAAAATCTCAAGTCAACAAACTTCAAGTAAAGTAACTGCTATACCATCAGACGTTGACCCTTAAAAAAATCAAATAATATTTTTATTTGTGTTTTATCACGTTTAGTTATCGAAACCCATCACGTCCGTCAAGTTTCTCTAACTAATTTAATATGACCCCGTACGAGTAAAAAGTCCGGTCGCGAAGCAGAAAGAATTTTGTACAATAACCCATATCATTACTTATCTCTATCGCTCGCGCTCAATTGTATTTCCGTCGCACTCGCACATTAGAAGGACCTTAAAATGCGCGAGGGGTCATTGTACGAAATTCTTTCGGCTTCGCGACCCGACTTTAGTAAATTGTTATTGTTGTTATTCTTTTGCAGATACCTGCAGAAGAACTGTCAGCGGGAAATATAAATAAAATTCCATCATCCAAAGCCTTTGGTTGTAAAGGCAGGTGGAATGAAATAATCCTAATTGCATAGTTGTTAGTCCTTCTAATATATCTGAACGGTACACTAGTTTACACTTAGCTACCAGTCCTCGTTATCTCCATAAAGCTTAATTTACAAGACGCAAAATTATTTATTAAAACTAAGCATAATAATGTATAGGGAGGCGGCTAGCGTAACAGCGGGAGGCTAAAACGTAAATCTTGTCCGCGAGCTTACTTGTACCACTTAACGTGTTGTGCTCAAATATTTATGGACATAACATGTGTCATGATTGATGATTATATGCACTAGCTTGTTTTATAAAGGATACTTCGTCAGACCTGACGAATGTGGTCCTTGGAGACGGGAGGACCACGTCGGAAGATTGTGCTTCTGTGCTTATATTTTTACCATACCATAACATCACGACTGTTTTCCCCAAAGGGTTAGGCAATTCCCTTATTTAGCAAGTCGGCTAGTATTCTGTCACTTGTCTTGCTCTCTAAGTGGCTTGGTTTCTTAGTCTTCAGAACCACCCAGATGCTCCTGAATATCACACAGCAACTTCATCGTACCTTTTCCAATGTTTCAAAATCAAAAAAGAAATAAAATGGCCGTCTTAATCAAAAGTTTTTTTGAGATATTTACTCCAAGATTTTGGTCCACATGTAAGTTAGCAATTAAATATCTAAACTACAAAATCAGCCAAGATTATCAAGGGTTATACTAATTAACAATACCAGTTCCATCCGAGTCGGAACGTAATAGGCAGTGCTAATTCGATTATAGGTATGTGAGTGTGCCACCCTGTATATAATCACGTACATGGCCTGCACAATGGCGACGGAAGATCAATACTAGTTCATTAGTGAGTTGAATGCATTACTTAGTACTCAAATGTCAACGGGTACATTGGTATTTCTTGCAACTTATGCCTGCTAATGTGTTCGTGGAAACCGTTGAGGCTTTGTAATGCAATTTGTTACTGAAAGTTTTGAAGAAAATGAGGTCCTTTTAGAGGTGATGTTAAAGTTAGTGAAGTCTTGCTGTTGATTGTAGAGATAATCTGCTATGACCGCTTCACATTTGGAATGTCCATCCATGCCTTGCCAACAACTCGGAAACAAACTACGATTCGGGTATTCCCCGCAATCCGAGACTAATGTAGGTCCATTGTGTTCTTTCGCTTAATTTATGCGGTCCACGTCGAGGGGTGCGTACCATATCTCTCGTATTTAATACATCAATGTCTTCTTCACGGAAACGTAATTTTTGTCTATCGTCGACAAAACGATTATCTACGGGTCTCGTGCTAAGCCTGCTGAGCAGTATTCCAATGGCAATAAACATATCCTCAAACAGGCGGAGTTCTATGATAGAGTTGGCAACCCCAGGTCTTCACACTCCGTCTGAGGTTGAACCCTGAATGCTCGCAGTCATCCCAATTATTCGGCTTAGTGAGTTGCCATGTTGAATAGTTTTATCACTCTAAGAAGTCACAACATGTTTTTGGAAAAATAATTTACCATCTGGAAGATCAAGAAAAAACTTTCCATCACAATTACTTTTGAATTATAAGCTCAGAGTCATAATGATTAGAAAATATCACATCATTATGATATTCACCAGTTAGTTGAATGTGCAATACGGTAAGTTGGAGCGGTGAAGTGTGAAACCGGTCCGGGACGATGTCCTGAGTCCCGACATTCCTGGATGCGCGCACGCACTCAATTGCACTATTTCGCTTTGGACTTTTCGACGCGCGGGAGATTTGAATTTTGCAAATTAAACGTTCCTTGTTCTTGCTTCGAAAATCGTTAACATTGCTTTTTTAAGGTAATGGTTTATTGCCAGGAGTTATGCTGTTTCTGAATGTTAGATACGCGGCCGATTCGAATTTAGTGAACCAAACTGTGGTTCTTATTGCGTAGGGCCACATTTGTTTTGCTTTGGCGCAACCGTGGAGAAACGATAATTACAAAATATCTCGGGTACCTTTACTTTATGATAAATAAACAGGGTTCATGATCTCGGCTTATGGATTTAATTAACATGGAGTATGTAAACACATTTTGAGAATAAATGCCTTCAATGAATATTTGCTGTGATAGAAGTCAGTCTCACAATAAAACTTTTTTATTGGTCTGAGGAGTCAGTCATCACTCAGAGACTCTCGTTAGTCTTTTTGTATTTAGTAACCTCGCCATATGATGGTAGGGCCTTGTCTTAGTTGAGCAATGAGTGAAGTAAGCCATATAACCTTAACTTACCTACATGACGTATCTAAGTATAGGTAAGTTCAATACATTCAGAAAGCACGTAGGTAGATTAATAATCTTAGTTTTCCTCAGTAGGTTGTTACGACTTGTGTGGGATGATGAATAACTGATACACGCACTACCTACACTTTTCATTCGCTTCATAAATACACAGCATCGTAAACCAGAGGATCTTATTCCAAATTGTTTGATGTTATTTAATTCCAAAGTAATTTGTTGGGAACGCAATTTGCCGCTTAAATGCCAGAATTAATAAGTTTGCACATTTTCAAAAAATCGCTACTGAAGTAATCGCTTTACTTGGTCCAGATGATTTTAGATATGCCCCAGCCACAACGGGCAGGCAACAGGGACGGAGGATTTTAACTGCAACTGGTTCGAAAAAGACAACATTTTCCTTTCGCAAATGTAAAGTGCCTTAAAATGTTGCCCCAAGATACTTAAATAACAGCCTTATCACTACTACAAACAAGGTTCAGTTTCAAACACGTTAGGAAAATGGTTATTGCAATTTCTATTTGAACATTGAGGTGGCTACACATTTTTATTTGTGGGAAGAACGAGACAGAGCGTGTCTGTATGTACTGGTGGAAAAGGGATGGTGCTTAGCATTTATATTCTGGGTACGTGTAAGTTTCAGGCAACGGTCGCCGTGAAACTCGTAAATGGGAAAAAAGCAACAACGGAGAACTCAACTGTCTATAGTGATGGGGATCGACTCTGAAACGTTACCATTTATTTTGGATGAAAATACTTTAAACCCTTCTTGTTTCATAGTCCATAACTTAATGTAGATCGGCATGTAATTGCAGCACTATGTATGCATAGTCTGGTTTAATTAAAGTGCAAAGTGGGTACAATTAATTTACATAGAGTTAAATGAGTGCTTTAAAAATATGGCTTTATTTAACGAAGCCTGGGAGTCATCTACCTCAGGTTGAACATTGGACAGGCTATAATTAGCCTAATGAAGTGTTGGAGTGCCACCGAAGGTTGATCCGTGACGAAAATAAAGATTAATAAATCGGATCACGTCTGTTCGGTCTCAAGAGTGAGGTAAGAATTATATCGGACACAATGACACGCTATTGTCAGGTGCATCGGGTGTGAGAAATACAATAGCAATTATTTCGCTGCAGTCACCTTCATTGTCTTAAGGCTTGCAACAAGTAAACTATAAATTATTTCAATTGAATCATCGTTTTACACTTTGAAAGATTTACTGCTGTCGTAAAACAGTGCCTTCTAGTGGTTATAGTATTCATGAGAGGTTAATGATTATGTTTTCGGTTTTTTTTTTTGTGGATTTATATTGTTATTGCTACGATACCGAACCGAATCTTTGACTTTGACTTTAGAGTTGTTAAACTAAGTGTTAATTTATACTGCTTTAAGCTGTTAAATGAATTCTTAATGAAAGAACTCGTGCTGATTATTGATTCTATCTAATAAAAAGTTTTGTATTTTATATGATGATTATAAAATGAAAATAAAATACAGCAAAATAAAATAATAATAAATAAAATACTTATATTTTTTTTTATTAATTTTTATATTTTTTTTTATATTCAAATATTTAAAAATGTAATTTATATGTATATAATGAAATAAAAGAAATAAAATAAAGATACTCAGCTAGCCTATATTAGACATACCTAAAGACAGAATTTGTAGTCAGAAAAACTTCAATGACCTAAAAAAAACACGGTCTTTCAGGCAGGTATTTATTTGCTAGCACTCGCACGTGTTATCAGTGTTATGACGACATAATAGTATATTAAACGCTGCACTTAACTTTATTGAAGGGCAACCACAATGACATAATCCACGGCATACATTGTTTATGAGCACAGCAAAACGTTTTAAGAAAATCACACGATATTTTTTTCACCTAAAGTTTCATCAACAATCTCGGTTCGAAATATCGATATTTTGGGACGACACGTCCCAACACTAGCACTCGTCATCAGAGCAAGAGCCGCGTTGATATTTCCACGTAGATTTCGCTCCGTAAAACCTTTGCCGTTTATTTTGTATACATTTTTGGCGCATCTCTTTATATTTACAACCACAACTCAGTTGTACAGTGTTTGTCAGTTGACCTTATGTGTTATTCAAGCGATACCTACGTAAAATGAGGTTTGCATGTTATAACAATGGGTAAGGTAATACCTACGAGTGTGGTATATAAAATATGATTATGAATAATGATAATAATTGAGTACTTGTGGCCGATTATTGTTGGTCCACACCTCGGATTTGATTTCATCACCCTTTTTCAGTTTTTGGTTTTATTGGCTTTTCCCAGAATTTGAGTACCTACCCTCTCATCTAAATCATGGAAACCAGTTTCATGGACGACCAATTATCTATTTTGAATCTGCCCAATTACATATTACCTAGGCAGAGTAGGTAGGTTTGGTTCCAACCACGACAAAAATACGTTTCATAATTATGAAGTTTATTTTGTGTATCCGTAGTATGTACCACTATTTGTGTAGGTACATAAACGGCAACAAAGAGGATTATTACATCGCTTTCATAAGTAACTGTTGGTTAGTACTCTCCGTACGTATGCTTGCCAAAGTTGTTGCATAACTGAAAGACTGCACTGCACTGATTTCGTCAACGAATGGATGCCAGCCGTCATTATGTAAAGAGAAAGCTTCTCGTTTTAATAAAATCTATGGGCATGACCTGCATTCTAAACACGTGAAGAACTGATTTTTTTTACCTTTGAATCAGTTTTGTTGCCATTCATATAGTAGTAGGCTAGTCATTTTGGTAGTCCCGGAGCCCAGAGGGTTTTAACGCAAGAATATTCAGGGCGAAAAGTTGGTAGCTGAGTTACAGTAGGTGCGGCATGATGAGAGAACCCCGAAAATATATTTGAAAAGTTTCAGAAAAAGAAAAGAAGGAAGAAAGAAGTAAAAGAAGGAAAAAGAAAAAGAAGGGCTCTACTTTCAGTTTTCCAAAACAAAAAACATAACGTGATCTTCAGAGCCTTTGATTTTCGTATGATCGTGTGCGACCTAAAGCAAATAACTTAACACCTCAAATACCTACTGCTAATTAGGTAATCTATTGTTCTCGACACCATATCAGCTTATGTGTGGTGCTTATGTGATGAAGAAATTGTGGGCTTTTCCTAAATCAGACGACTTTGAGAACTCTTTTTTGAGAACTCAATTTTTATAAGTATATTCAGGGCGAATACAAGTTATTCTGTGCAATAGTGTAACATGTCCTGATAGTGAATAAATAAATATCTGAGGGACTGATGGAGCCTTTTAGAAAATAGAACAAAATTTTATTTATTTTGGATAATTATATCCAAAAGCGGTCATAATTTTCATTTATCGGGCCTCAGAATACCAGCGCTGTGGTATTTATTTTTTAAATATCGCAGCATTATGCTGAGATCTAAGCCTTTTTGGCATCGCACGAGTCTTGATTGTTTTTTTTTTTGTATACCTATTGTTAGTTTTAAAATGCAATTTTTGTATTTGTAGTGTGTGTCCCAAATAAAAATATTTTTCTTTCTTTGATTTACGTCTGTAATCAACGGACCCAATAGCTTTAATTTATTTTTGGCAGGGTAGTCGTGTTTAGGGTTCCGTACCAAAATGGTAAAAAGGAACCCTTATGGTGAGACCAAGTCTGTCTGTCTATCTGTCTGTCACACCTGGTTATCTATAGAACTGCGCATGCTATCAACTTGAAATTTAGAATAGTTTTAGATGACGTTTTCCCAACTATTTTGCAAACAAGAAAGAAATTTAAAAAAAATATACGTTTTTTGCAAAAGGGACTGAAAGGGGGTCTTAAAAATTTTAAGTGGGGCTACTAGGGCATGTGAGGTATCATATGAAAGAGCGCTGTTTGCACGTTCTCAAACATTTTTTATTTTTTTATAGGCAGCATAGTTTCCGACTTTTGATGAAAAATTTATTTTTTGCATAGATAAAAATCTGAAATTATTCTATGTGATAGAAGTTTAAGTAAAGATTACAGGAAAAATAAAACGATGTCTCTAAATAGCACAGTTTTTCAGAAATCATCAACATTATATATATATACGTACGGGACCCTCGCTGCGCGAGTCCGACTCGCTCTTGACCGGTTTTTTGTTTTTATGTAATTGTGGTTTTCCATTTTTGTCAGCTTTATCAAACAATTGACGTGCACCTCTGAATACATTTATAAAGCCCACAGGTGGAGAATGAGTTTGAGGGCCGAGCCGTAGGCGAGGACTTCACTAATACGAGACAGGCAATTGCCATTTCCACCGAGGCATTTATAGTGCTTTTCTCAAAAGAATGCAGGGAAATTAAATTATTTATAAATTCCAGATTCAATGACGAACAACGATAATTTTTCACGTGCCAATGTGTTCATTTGTTTTTTTTTTCAATATACAGCTTTCTATTTGCAAGCCAGTTCGAAATTTAAACAAAACCTTGGATAAGTTACTTCTTTGGTTGCCATGTTTCGGAGTAAAAGATTATTTAATAACCCCAGCAAGCCGTTTCATACACTATTGCTGGAGCGTTGTAATGTTCCAAATTCAAAAAACGCTCCTGGAATGGATTTCATTTTCTTAAATAATGACAATATTTCCATGCATGTTTGAGAAAAAAATATTTTTCTTTCCGGTAACTTATCAAAGGTTTTATTTAAGTTTCGAACTGGCTTGCAAATAGAAAGCTGTTTATTGATAAAAAAACAAATGAACACATTGGCACGTGAAAAATTATCGTTGTTCGTCATTGAATCTGGAATTTATAAATAATTTACTTTCCCTGCATTCTTTTGAGAAAAGCACTATGTACGGCGGAAATGGCCTATTTCACGGCCTTTGCAATAATGTGACATAGTTAAATTATTAAATAGTCAACCATGTTTATGGCGTACTCCGGTGATGTTCTAATTTTGCTACTTAACTTTCAAGTGTTTGATATTACCAAACTTCTGAATACCAACAAATCTTTACAAAAGTGCCAGTTTGAAATTAGAACAGAAATCAAATTATTGGGTTCGTTGATATAGTAAATGCAAAATGATGACCGCTTTTGAGTACTTTCCTATTTTAATATAATTATGTAAAATTTCTTAAAAGGCTCCATCAATCCGTCAGAAATTTATATATTCACTATCAGGACACGTTACACTATGGCATAGAATAGCGTTTATACGCCCTGAATATCCGTCTAAAAATTGTGCAATTCTGAGTTATCAAAGTCGTCAGATTTAGGGAAAGCCTATTTCTTCATCAGATTTGACTATTTAAGTAATTATACGTCAGACCGCAAACGATCATATGAAAATCAAAGGCTCTGAAGATCACGTTATTTTTTGTCCAGTTTTGGAAATCTTAGTAGTGGACCACGGGGCTCCTACCTGAAACAATTCAAATATATTTTCGGTGCTAGGCTTGCAAATTTTCGCCTATATGCTTCTTGCTCAAAAACCCTATAGGCTTCCCCCCTTTTTTTTGCGTGGGTAATTATCAAATAACTTCTCCCGCTCGGAGCGGAGCGGAAGGGCGTGTTAGACTTTTACTGACTAAAACCCACCCGTGTTCCTTGAGTTGCCTGTGTGCCAGGGCCACGGTATTCCTTTCGGACAAACCCGCAACCTTGCCAGGCATTGGCCCTAACAGACCCCGTCAGTTTGTGCTGACATCTCTTTGAGGCGCGGCTGGAACACAACTCGCCGTCGACCCGGGCCTGGTCCTTATCGCACGGTGAGCTATCTATTGCTCACCGTCTGCAAGCCCGCGCCTACGGTGGCCGGGAATCGGCCTGGGATTCCCAACGCCCAGGGCGTCTCCTGCGGCGACTAGGAGCATGAGGGCGCGAAATTTGCCTCTCCCTCACGCGTTCCGCCTCCTCCTTCGCGAGCATTACTGCTTCGCAGAATGAGGTGACGGCTTCCTATGCACTCTGGCTCCGAGCCATGGCCTGGACCAGGGCAGGACGTGAGAGATCGCCGCCGCCGATCGCCTCCGCCAGGACACGGCGGTTCTCCACCCAAGCCGGGCTACTGAAAGAAGACAGAAAATGTCGAAGTTTGTCTAGCACCACACAGCACAAGTCTTTTGAAGCTGCAAACTTGATTCCTAACAACATCCCAAAAAGTCAGTACAGTGCATTTTTTTGTGACCTAACGCTAATTTTGTGTGTCTTCGGTTACTGGCCTATAGTATGAAACTGCATCAACGACTCAACCTGCTCTTCAGTTGATATTTTTTTTTTATCGATGATTTTTGCATCATGGTGCTCATACCATTTCAATAAATACTCTAATATGGTAGATTCATGTAATTTCAAACAGGTACCAATGGAGTTTCATTTGCAAATTGTTACCTTTGAGCTAAGACGGGATTGTTGTGGCTAAGTCAACAAGTCACTCGTCATCAATGTCCTAAGATGCCACTACAGGAGCAATTAGTGGATTACATTCCAGGAGGAGATGCTCTAACATGTATTCCTGTTGGTAGGATACCACATACTGTTATTGAAATATTTGCATGCCTTAGTTTCTGAGAACTAACGACTGCAGTGTTGTGTAAGTAACTATCTGAAGGTAAGGGCAGTATATTGAGCTTGCTTAACTGTATTTGATGCTACTGGATATCGTTTTGATACTCTGGCTGGGACAAATAAAAAAAAAACAATCATATTTGTCAAAAGATAATAGGCCCGTTTTGACATTTAACTTGAATCGATTTATCGTGAGTATCGAGTACCGTGTCGTATGGTTACTTCACTAGTTACGTCGCGATTGACCATCGATATTTTCTGACAACTTTAGATTAATTATCATCATTTCAGCCGAAAGAAGTCCAAAGGCAAATCCCAAAATGAAGTAGGTACCCATAATAAGTAGGTAGATTAATTAAAATGAAAAAAATATGTTATACTTAATATATCTATCGTGGCCACCTACTGGGTTCAAACAATATAAAAAAAATAACTAAGAAGGCTACCACCATCACCTGGTTATGATCGCTGAGCGTATTGACTGCCCCTACATACGATAATGCTGTAACAGACATGTATGTAGGTATAGCCACTTCAAACGATTTCTTTTATTTAATTTTGTGACCCAAATTAAGGGTTTTATTTTAATTTTTGTTCTGTGACCTTTATATTGTTTACCTAATAAATTCGTTTATTTTAACTGTTTTGATATTTTATTCTATTCTGTTGCAATGTTGTGAAATTTTATTTTATTTTATGTGGGTTTTGCCTGAATTAAATGAATTTTATTTTATTGATTTATATCACGAAAAGAACAAGAAGAATATATCAATTTTATTTGAAATCGTGTGTAACTTGTCATTTAATTTTACGGCTTAATTTCATCATCATGAAATTAAGAAAACGTTTTTACTTTGCTGATTTTTCTGAGATTCATTCCTTAAACTGTTTATTAAGTCAGTTCTAAGATTTAGCAGTTCAATACTCTAAAGTGTTTCTAAGTATTCAGCTAATCCTTCGAGGTTATCTTCGTAATATAAGTACAAATGTGTGTAAGGAACAGCGCGTATGAGACGGGCGGTCGAATCGCATGCCGTATGCCGACGCAGACTCCGTGCCTCACTGTGCGCCTATTAACTAATATCTAACACAGAGTAAACTAAGCCTTCAGTATCTTCTAATGGTAACTTACGATGTAATTTGTACGATATTATTTTGTTTCATGACCGAGCTCTGATGGGATGGGTGTCCATGGAGTTCCTTGCCCGTTCTTCTCAATAGGTATCTGCTACGATTTCGAATGGGTAACTAATTTCATGTTCCTGATTGATCGACTCTTTGAACGTTTATAAGTGCCTGTAATCGGTTTAATTGAATCAAATACAAAATTGTGCTTCACTAGACATTGAGATTTGTGAGGAAAACATTTAAATATAAAATATAGATATTTAACGTTCAATAAATTAACTCCAGAAAGAAAAACAGAGTTCATCAAACACCTAAAACAATGCTGAACGCACATTACATTTCTTGTTTGTTGTTTGGCAATGACAACTTGACAAGTGTTTTTTTTTTTTGTTAATCAAATGCTTTGAGTTTGTGTTTGAATTGGCCATATCTTAGAGGAAATATTTACTGTTGCTTTTCCACCATAACATGTTAATAGGATGAAAGTGACAATTTGGGTCATCATCAATTAAAAGCAAAATAATCATCATCTCTTTCTTAATTTGCGCAACCTATTATGAATATGACCTGACTCACTAAATTAATAGATACCCTAAAAAACAAAAGCTTCAGGGTATTAAACAAAAACACAGTTTATTGAAAAAAAAAAATCTGATACATTTTCCGTATGCAAATAATACCTACACGAGTTAAAACACACTTCTAACGCGTGTTGCATTGTCAACCACATCACCACTTATAATCAGGTCAGATAACAGCGGTCACACGCAAAAAACCGCACACAATCATTTGTAGTTAGTTAACCTACCTATTTTTTGTGCCTGAAGGAAATATGTGTAACATATACCTAAATTAAATCAAGTTCCTATTAAACAGTTAGTCTGAGATATAGGATTGCAACCTAGTCCAAAGGCAAAGCTTTTACAAAAAATGTAAGTGATAAGTGTATGATTTCCAAATAAAGAGATTCAGTAGAGATTTACACCCAGTATTGTCACACTAAAACGATACTTGTCACACTATCAACAGCTCCACAAAAACTCATGTGGACAGATCTCGGAGCGATAGCGGGCGAGATGTCGGCTGCACTGTCGCAGCCTCTAACCCCCTCCAGCCTCTCCCTTCCCCCTCCCTCACCGAGTGTCATTGAACGTCTTGGCGTGGACCGGCTTATTGCAATCTTAACGAATGCAAAATACAATGTGAAACTAAGGGCACCCTAATGACTTTCGTGTCACTTCATTCGGCAGATTAAACGATAAATTTTATTGTAGTTGTTGGTGCTAGGTGCTAATGTGCTATATTGCATGTAGCTATAACATGTTTATTGGTACTAGATGTAAACAAGGTCAAATCATGGGTACCGAAAAAGGAAATAATAAGAAAAAAAAAAATTTAATTCGGTAAAGTCACATCCGTAATTTGAGTCACTCCACAAAGTTTTCAGTGGTTAAAATTTTCCGATAATCGAAGCCTTAAACACGTCATAAATTTCTTCCAACCTCGATTTTTTATCTATTTTACATTAAAAATGTACTACTACCAGCTATTTCTTCTCGATCTTTCAAAGTCAACCTTTTTATTTGTTAAACATAGGTGAAAAAAACAGGTGTTATAAATAAAATAGGTATACAGATCTCTATATTTTGCCGTTAAGGGCGTACAAATATCAAATACGAAATTAAATGACAAACAAAATAAAAACTAAATTATATCCTAAAGCAAAGTTCACAATATTGCAAACAAAATTTATTAAGTACGAACTTAAAAATTGTTAGAAACGTAATAACATTTCTGATCTGTTAACATTTAATACATAACGTATTAGGTAAGTATAAATATTAAATTTTAAATATATTTGCAAATGATAATAAAAAAAATACTAGAAATGAAACAAACGAATTCTTAACGCGCATATTTACCCACTTCATATCTTACATTATCTATATATTTATTAATAGAATATTATGTCTTTTGAGTTTGAATTTTTTTTCTAAAGCTTTCCTCTACTTGAAGGGAGTTGTCACCAAATTCTCGGGCATCAGAAGCGAGATAAAGCTGTATCCGTCTATTGTGAGTCACATGTCGCGTAAGACGCACCGTACGAGATAATTTCACCTGACCTCTGCCAGTTCATTGACTGTGTCCTGCATAGACATACGCATGTCTAGCATAGAGATGGATCTAAGTTGTGAGCGGACAGCGGGCGATCTAAGTTGGGAAAGCTTTTAAAGCTCAGCAAGTTTGTAAGTATTCATGATGACTGATGCTCACTTCCTGTAAAGATAACGCTCTTTCGAGCCTATTGTACGTCTTTTTTTACACGAGTAGTCTGTGGGCTCGATATACGCAAAGATCGTACATCGCTCTCCGCGTTCAGTATAATAACGCGTTTAAGATTCTGGTGGGGCTGCCCCGCTTCTGTAGTGCGTCGGGGATGTTCGCGGATGCGCATGTAGTATGTTTCTACACAACCATGCGCAAGAGGTGCGCCAGGTGCTTCCATGGTTCGCAGGGTGTGGGGCAGCTCCAACAGTATCCTAAGCGTGATTTCAAGTCGCCTAGAATGTATTTTCGTGGGTCGCTGTTGTGCCATCTCACATGGGTTGCCACAACGGTGATCCACTACCATTTGTTTGTTTTTGTGAAGTGTCAGTTCTTACTAATATAGTTGTAAGTCTTACTAATCATTTTTTAGTCTTAGATACTTTATTAGAGATAATTCTATACTATTCTATTAAGGCCGAAGCATTATAGAGGTTAACTAGTAAGATTCTTTAGATATTCGTTACGATTTGCAATCTAAATCGATAAGTGTAATTGGTCATACTCACGATTAGATAATGAACTTGTAATGGGGTTGAATGAGGGAATTGCCAGCTATCATTGTACTCCAATTTCTTCTACGTTGATCATTATAGTAGGAGTCTAACCGGATTTCTCTTTAAACCTCATTTCTATTCACAGTATGAAAAGAGAAATTACTCCTTAAAACTTACATTAATACTAATCTAATCTCCTGAATCAAGATATTTTACGTAATTAAATGATATCTCAGGCTGAGCCACAACACTCTGTTCTCCGTTTTCCACATCCAGTCTGTCTCAGCCAGCTTTTTAAGGTCACCGGTCCATCTAGCAAAAACTCAAAAAACAAATTATTAAAAACAAAAAACCCGACTGCAAAAAAATTTACTGAAAATATGGATACTTCTTGTTTCCATCTTTTCAGTTCATTTTTTTAGTTAAGTATTGGTGAGTTAATAAGCTATACGATAAAGTAAGGTTAGCAAAATATAATAGGATAGGGTTTCACAGAATTGTATACATCTTTTGTACCCATTTATGCAAATAAACGATTTTGATGGGATAAGGTTTTTGCTATTTCTGACTTTTGTAATGGCCAGTATATTCATTATAAAAAAAACTGGTCAAGTACGTGTCAGACCACGCACAATGAAGGGTTCCGTAGTTTGGGATGAATTTATCCCATCAAAATATATCGCATGAATGGCCCTATTTTTTATTGCGTTGACGTGAAGCTTCATTTTTAAGAGCTCTAAGGGACCGTAGACGTTCGTATTTGATATTAATTTCAACTTAATACCTGACAGACAACGAAGTGATCCTTGAAGGTTCCGTTTTTTCTTTGGCACCTTCTTGCGTTTTGATTTTGACTGTATTATCGTCGTCAGCGCCCTCAAAAACCATGAAAACGACACCCATGACGAAAAATTTGCAAACTTTCGGTGGCGCCGTCTTGAATTTTGATTTTGACCCCAGTGTTGTTATCAGAAACCTCGAAAACGATAAAACGACACCCATGACGAAAATTCATCACAAAATCACGACAACCATATTTTCGCGCAAGTGTCTTTAGCAGAAATATCATTCGTGCAAGTGTACCAGATCTGATGCATGAAATCTCAGTTGGTCTAACTCTCTCGTAAGAAATATGCATGAAAAAAGTGAAAATCGCTCATTTTCTTGCTGACTGTACATTTTTAATCTGTGAATGCAGATCAAAATGGTCTCAAAATTTTAAGGAGAGACATCTATGGCCGATTTTGTGTAGCTATAACGGCTAAGATTCCCCATCTTAAAAATCCACCGTGTATATATCATTTTAATTTACTGCTTAGCCCTATAAAGACAAAGCGTGAGGATTATCATTTAAAAGATTAAATCTGTAACTATCTGCAATGTCCTAACAATTTTATGTACACCATAGAGGAATACAAACATAATGTAATATTGCTCATCCCCCATAGTCATCCCCAATAGCTTGATAATATAATAATATAACCTACCCGGTGACCAGACTTATAGGGAATATATAACATGTCACAGAATTAACGCACAACCTCTTAAGGGGTCATTGTTCTCATCATTATGAACAATTTTTACTATAAGACCAAACCTGAAATCGCGAAAAAAAAATCAGACGTTCCCTACATTTGTATTCGAATAACTCGTCAAAATGTAGGGAACAGCTGTTTTTTTTCGTGATTTCAGGTTTTTTCCCATAGTAAAAGTTGTTCATAATGATGAGTACAATTACCGTTGTGCGTTAATTCTGGGACATGTTGTATATGTAAAATTTGAACAGTGTATCCGATTACAATTTGCGACGCTGGAACATACATTTAGACTAACAGACAAAAATTCTAAAAACTATATTTTCGGCATTAGAACGATCCTCACGCCGATTACTTTTTTTTTTAAATATTCAATGTACAATTTTAACTTTACTACGATTTTATTATTAAAGAAAATGTACTTTTTGTAGTTTGTGTGGAAATAGTAGCTTAAAAGTGTTATAAAATATATATATTTGGAATTGGCTTTTTACTAGGTTTTATTTGATACTATTGTTTTATTTTGTTTTATTAATATAATCACAAAATATATTCTTTTATTCCCCCTCTCTTTTTTTATTCGCAAATGCCAAATTAAAATTGTATAGCCTATGTCATTCCTGCAATTAAAACGAATCTAACTCGAATCTATCCTCATATATAAAAATCCATCAAGCCGTTTAGCCTACAGAGCGTGCTAAAAATAGAGATACATACATACATACACTCGAAAAACATCTCATCAACCCTCCTTCTGGAGCAGTCGGGTAAAAAGTCAGTCAGTCAGACGGCATTAATTATTATGAAATGATCGCTTGTCACTTGCACCACGCCCCATCTAACCGAGAGCCTACTGCGTATAAAGTGCTTCAATGTTAAAAGGAGACATAGAAACAAGAAGGATATTTATCTCCCAGCCTGTGGGCGGGATATCATGGACCTTATTGTTTCCACCGGCCAATGATTCTGTAATGATGAAACTGTTATAGCCATTTATCTAATGTCGACTCCGTTAAATAAATTAACCAGTAGTGGCGAAGACTGGTGTTTGAAAGCTGTAGTTGAGCTTTGAAAGGATTTGTCGTTAGTTTAGGTTATGGCCGTAGTTAGTGATGGTTTGATGCTAGTGTCTGGTGATGATCATAACTAATATATTATTATAAATGCGAAAGTGAGTTTTTTTGTTTATTACAAACTGGCTGAACAGATTTTGATGACATTTGGCACATAGGTATACCTACCATGACCTGAATTAGGACATACGATACTTTTTATCCCGATATTCCGACGTGATCAAGACACATGCCGGTAAAACCGCGGGGCATACGAAAATAAAAAGAATAAACTAACATGGATGAACGTATAACTAAACTATGTACAAAAACGAATTAAGAAATATAAAGTGAAGATTAAAATTCACAGAGATTTTTAAAAGAAGAAAGTATAATTCTGCCATTCTAGTGGTGTCTTGAATATATTAATTAATCGAATAATAGATAACATTTCATACTGTAGCGGCATCAATATCGCCACATGCGAACTACGCGTCACACTGACGTCACGCAAAATCCTGCATCGCGCAAGCAGAGTTTACCGCGCAACTAGCATATATACAACATCCCGACATAAACCGTCTGGCAGTTGCCCACCAGACACGACCCCCGTCTGGTCGGAGAATCCTCCCTTTTCTATAGAGGATAAGTGAACTTTACACCCTGTTCCTCATGCCTCTAAAATACTATTTCTTCCCGTGGGTGTCGTAAAAGGCGACTAAGGGACTTACTATAGGGAATGGGCAGCAGCGTTATCTATGTATGCATTTTAACACAATACTGCGATTGCCAACCCGCCTGCCAAGCGTGGCGATTATGGAAACCCCCTCCTTGGGGGAGGCCAATGTCCAGCAGTGGACGTATTTCGGCTGAAATGATGATGATGATGAGGTAACATTTCTTATTTATTTTTTAAATACTTAGAAAACAATCATTAGGTTTTTCTAAAATCGGTAACTTATTATAAATAGGTATAATGGAGCTTTGAAGAATATGCTTTTGTGCATCAACGTGGTACAACTTGGCATGGTAAGTACCACACATGAAACGAGGTGAGTAGGCACTAAAAGTAAGTACGTATTAGAACGTTGGTGGCATGCGCACTAGCGCAGTATTACTTCGCTGTGATTGGTCGAAACGGAAACTTACCTCCTCAAGCGCAAAGCTCATGTCTCCCTATATGAAAACTGCGCAGCCTTTTGAAAAAAGTTAACTCTCGCATCAGAAGCTTCATTAATCAAATATTTTTAATAAATAAATACTTACTAGTACTATACTTAAATAAATACTACAATTACAATTTAACACATTGGCGCAGTGGTTAAGCTACTGACTGCTGCGCTGCGTGTCGCGGGTTTGATTCCCACACGGAACAAATATTTGTATGACCTACAAGCAGTTGTTCAGGGTCTGGCTGTTTGTGTAGTTTTTGTGTTTTACGTGTTTAAATGTTTAATTTGAAACGCACTCACAAGACAGGAGAAATCCCTAGTGTGGGGCAACGTTAACAAAAAATACTAATTGTACGCAACCACAAACTCCCAAACCCCCCCAAACTTATTCTCAAGTAGAACACTGTAAATAACCCTATAACGTTGCTGACTGAATTCATTCCAAATAGAATATCTATGAAATATTAAAAGCTCATTCGGCAGCGAATTACTGTGGTTAAACAATAATGATGTCAAATATACAATAGGTACTAGGTACATATTGTAGTGGACCGGTGACCGATATTTGGGTCTGATCCCGCATGCCGAAACAATGGCGAATCAAAACGATCGATAGTTGATCGGCCTTTAACACTTTTCGAGCTTGTACTGACTATCGACTAACTGAATAACCTGTTTTGATGGTAGACGCTACTGCTATTTGTGAACAATTGAATGTTGAGTTGATAATGTGAGGGTTATATTGAAGCCTGATATCAACTTAATTGTTGTACACACGGCTACAAATCAAGCTATACCTACATTTCCAGTATAAGCTGGCCTTTCATTGTACGAAAATCCTATACGATGCGAGATCAGCCTAAACTGGATATCTATAGCTTGATGTGTAGCCGTGTGTACGTGTCATCATCTGCCCAGCCCTTTCCCAACGATGTTGGGGTCAGCTTCCAGTCTAACCGGATGCAGCTGAATGCCAGTATTTTACATGGAGCGACGGCCTATCTGACCTCCACAACCCAGTTACTGGGTAATACGATACCCCTTAATAGGACTGTTTGCCAGACTTTTGGGCTTCTGTCGACCTGTAACGACTATCAAAGATCCTCAAATGTCAGCCGGGACCAACAGCAGTCAGGAGTCTTGGCATGTAAAGATGGTAGGTAACCCATCCATAAATATTGATATCAACTTAATTGTTGTATATGTGTATGGAGCTTATAAAATTGAAAATCTCAAAATGTTAATACTGCCCCATAGTTATAAGAATCTCTACTACAAGCTTATAATAATAATACCAGGGCAATACCTGAGAAAATTAAATTTAAAAACCAAAATAATAATAAGACATATAAAGCAGGCTATAATGGCCCATAGAATATACCTTACAAACTAACTTATATAAAGTATAAAACAAAACTCGTGTTAATAAATATAGCTTAAAACTATGTTAGTGGCACTTCACTTCACTAGCTTGTCCTTGTGCTGTCCTGTGGCACTTGTCCGCTTGGAAGCGACGAAACACCACGTCCTGCGGCCAAAAGTCTTCCTCCATGACGACGGACAGATAACAATTCGGTACACGCACCACGAACGCCTTGAAGTTGATGTTGCGGTGCGACTCCAGTAACTGCACCCTCGGCGTGTACCTCGTCTTCTGGTGCACGTACTCCACGATGTCCTCCGCCTTAAGTGATGAGAGATGTACACCGGTGTGTTCGGCATTGCGGCACGCAACCTCATTTCGGGCTCCTTAGGAGCTTTGCCGCAGCGGTTCTTGTTTGTTCGTGATCGGCACTTCCTCCTTTGCACTGTCATGAAACCTTCATCATCAGCCCTATTCCGTGCCTTTTCTTGCATAGGCTTCTTACTTGGAGCGCCTGGGGCACTCACAGTGATGCCAGCGAAATCCTTTTGCAGGCTTAACACTGATATGGAAAGCTTGCAGCAGCGATTCACACACAAGCAGTCCAGTCTGCTCGCGTATCAAATTTGTTTTAATATTTTAGATAACCAGGCGTAAAATATTGGAAAGTAAGTAAGGACATTTTCTCCGAGAGTAACCCCAATTCACCGAGCAGCGAACTACGGTATTCAACAATCATTTGACAGAAGTAAGTACCTGTTGATTAAGTTTAGCTCCGTCTAGAAACCGGGCCCTAGTACACATTACATTCAGACAGAAAGCCTTTCTATATATATTTAGTGCAGCAACTGAAAACCGGCCAGAGCCTACCTCTAGGTGACCAAAGCGTGCTACAAAATACCACAGAACTATGAAGGTTTTATGTTAGATGTATTAGGAATGTTTAAATCAGCACCATAATTACGTAACACACTATCGATCATAATCTGAATGATTTTGAAGTATATTGATAATCTATTGCTTCATATGTTCGAAAATTTTGTCTGCTCAATCGAGCATAACGCAATGAATGTTGTTGAACTGTCAAAATTAAACCCATTGAAAGAAAGAAAAAATATTTATTGGGACTCAACACAGGAGATCACAAATTAAACTAAAACACACTCTTAGAAACATAAAAAAACAAAAACAATAAAAAAAAAACAAAGTAAAATGAAAATAAAAACGAAGTCTTGTACGAGGCCAAAAGTAGTATTCTGATAGGGCCCACTATGATGTCACGGATAGATAAATTATAAATAAAATAAAATAATTAATATTTATGTGTGAATGTGAATAACATGTAACAATAAAATATTTATCTACAATTGTAAACCGTGTGTTAGAACCCGACGTAACATCAGTTACTTGTCAATGCCTATTGTGTCTGTGGTACTCTATCTCCGCTAGGAGTAAATAGTGTTCAGATGAAAAATACACGCGTAATTTTTAATAATTTTCCTGGCCCGTGATTTGTTTTATTTCTTCTTTTGATATATGTATTAGTCATTTTATTATTGGGAAAGTGCAAAGTTACTGATCTCTCCATCCTGAGAAAAGAGACCAAGAGAGAGAGAGAGTTCCAAACAGCAAAGACGACAGATGCAGTGGTATGTACTGTAGAGATTCTTAACCTGCATACTTTTAACATGCAAACTTTTCTAGTAATTAAAAGATAATGGCATACGATTATGAAATAAACGCATTTTTTACAAATGAAGAAGAGCTGACAGAACATGTCATGATGTAAAAACGTAGATCCGAGTCTAAAAATAATTATCCAAGTTACATAAACAGAGGGCCTAAAATGGACGCTTTGGCAGAATTATAAGTACAATTCATATCCCGCAATTCATCTATTTGACAGTTTTGTATGGAGTTTCGTAAAATGGTCCACAAACTATGAATTGCTATAGTGAAGTCTGATGTCAAATAGCAGCTGTCAAACAGATGAATTGCGGGATGTATGAATTGTACGCAGATCATATTATGATTCTGCCAAAGCGTCCATTTTAAGCCCCCTGGAGTTTCATTTTACCTGTTACCGTTGGCATTCTAATACTAACAGTATCTAGATACATTAGTGAATACAGATAAATAGAAAAAAACCAGGCTCAGCATAATCAAACATGTCTCTAAACTATTTAAGTACCAGAAACTAGCTCACTAAACGCGCTGTCTTCTCTAATAGACTCGAAGTCCTTCGAAGTCATTTGTGTTTGTGTCTCCGTTGTGAGTTTACGAGCGATGTCCTATCGTGCTCTCCGCAGCCAACGAAGATTCTAGATTCAAAACACTGGGATATTTCCTACCAAGTCTACCGGCTACTTTATATCTCGCCCGTTGAGTTCCGTACCAATAAAATAGTTTCTATCTCCTACACGTATAAATATTACACATTAGCTGCTTTGTTTATTGATGTTGCTTTATTTGAATTATTGTTTGTAATTAGAATTGTATGAAGATTCTTATTTGGTACTTAATACAGCATTTTATTTGAGTTTTAATAAGCGGCTTGCAGTACATTAATGTTTAATTTAAAACAATATTGGAAGTTTTTAGATTATCATTCGTTTGCTATAGATGTCGCTAGTCTCACTTAGAAAGCGACCCCTAGAGGCGTCCCGGGAAACGTTGCCTATGCTACCTTTCTGAATGTTACTTTTCATTTTAAAATTTTAGTATGTAGCTATTAGGTATGATGACATCAGTAGGTACATTTGTTTTTTTAAATATATTACACTGTTTATGTTGTAATGCGCTTGCGGTTTTATGGTATTCGTCCCGAACAGGCAACGCCCTAAGTGGAGAGAAGCGTAAACTTGCAAACTTTCGGTGTAATAATCCTTAAGCTTTCTTGTATTGTAGCTTACCTCTGTCTAATATAAATTTAGATTTAATTCATAATCAGCCTATAATGTTCCCACTGCTGGGACACAGGCCTCCTCTCTTCGAGAGGGACTGGGCTGTAATCTACCACGCGGGCCCAGTGCGGGTTGGTAGATGTCACATGTCTTTGAATTGTTGGTTCTAGGACATGCCGGTTTCCTCACGATGTTTTCCTTCACCGTTTTGAGAGCAGTGGTGATGAAATTATTTACACCAAGTAAAGCGCCTACCTGGGTTTGAACCCACGACCTATGACTCGTAAGTCGGGGCCGTTACCACTGGGCCACCACTGCTGTCCGAGATTTAATTAATAATTAATAAAATGTTACCTTTAATTTTACTTAGAATACGTTTTTTTTGCATGTTTAAATAAGTCCTCTTCCTTCAAATTTTTATTTTGCTGTGCCCGACAATCCACGATTGGTGCAACTAATGTTTACCTAATATTACTGTATTGTGTTTAAATATTGACTGTATTGTGTTTATCTGTTTTATACTTTAAATTAAAGTAAAATAGATTCGCTATTAAAGCACCGTTATAATGGTTTAAGGATTTAATAGTTCAAGGTTAAAATAAATAATCTTTTAGGATAAAATGATATTTCAAAATCGCGTTTCAGGAAATTCTAAGACAAAAATAACTTTGGTACCACGTCACATAACTTGGTCATATAATCAAGGCGACGCGATGTAACAAAACATGAAATTCACGGAAAAACGTGCTATTTATATAACTGGGTAGACTGAGAGTTAAATTATTCGATTGAACGATTGTTAACATACACGGAATTTAGTGCCTACATAACAATCGGTACAGACGTACTTATATAGGTAGGTAGGCACTGTTAGGTAGCTGTTTCCTGGTGGACCATGAATATGAAAGATGGATACCTACCAAAAATGTAAAATATAGGGAAATACCTAATAGGTACTGCTAAAGAAACAGTAGTAGCAGTGTCAGTAGTATCTTTTATCAAAATATAAAAATTATCAGTATTGTGTTTTATCGCAAAATTGTTTTAACTGTAGGTACGTACCTAAATATTGAGGAAAATCATATTAATAAATTCTCATGTAAAATGTATTACTTTAATACTTATCCAATGTTTTCAAAATTTGATCAAAAAGTAAGTAATACATTTTACAGCAATATTCAACTTTCCTGAAAACGTATGCTCAAGAAACGCGTCATAGTTTTCACATCCGTCCCAATAGATGGCGTTTGTAGTCGCTGACATTCAACTTTATTATTTTTCTTTTTTTAATGATCTATAAAAACTCAACAGAGAGTCATTAGATTTTATCTATCAATCGATTATTGGCTTTACATTAATTTAGAAATGATTTCTCGCTAACATTATTTAAAATACTGTTGTGGCCGTCTATCAACGGAATTTATTATGAAAATGGCGCGAAAATATTTAATTCAACATAAACAGATTTTGTGCAGATAAAATTCTATATACTCATACGTTACGAAACTAAGCCGTTGCTGATCACTTCTTGTTAACGTCAGAGTAATTAATGTGTTATATTTGCAACTATTTGAATAAAGTGTTATTTATAGTGGATAATAAAGTCATCGATTATTCAGCGAATAATTTATTACCTACTCTTAACATTTTGTTGCTTTAGAAAATGTTTTACTTTATTACACCTAGGTAGATTATATTTCAGCCTGTTTTTTTTTTCTACCTATGTTTTATTATTTTCTCGAGATTTCTTTGTATATTGTCTGCGTGCGCTTATTGAGCTCGTATTTTTAAATTATGCATATTGTCTGTTAGTGTTAAATAAATACTATATTGTTTTTGTGTATTTACAGTTTACGTTTTTTTATAAATAATGTGTGCAACTAAACGATTATAATATGAAAGGCATATGGGTTATGTAAAAACAATATGTCTTTCAATAAACAAGTTCGTTTAACTTTACAAATTGTTTATCAAAGTGAACTGTATGATCTAGTAATTATTTTTTATTTATTAAACTGTTTACGATGGTTGCAATAACTGTATTTATTTTATAAATCTACGATAGCAGATAAATACATTTATTATTATTTGCATTTACGTAGGTATAACTGCTTCAATGTTTTTCTAACAAACTATTTTGAATTGCAAGTAAAAAAAAAAGAAAAGTAAGCGGCGGTCAAGCGTTAGAGGCCAAGGCTCGAAACTCGTCATCCTTGAAGCTACATAATTCTGTCATTTGCAACAAAGCAGTTTCGAAATAGCACACATAAAAACACTGATAATTATATTTGAATACCTAAGTATTTATAGACCTAACTAGTTATTTTCATACCAATGATATTCATAACAATGTTATCAAAGGAGAGCTGGGCGTCAAGTGTTGCAAACATTCGCACATTATAAGAATTAAGAGGAGGCTCCCTATTTTTATGTTAATTTGCATGAATATTCTGAAACAGTCACACATACAAGCAAAATGAATCTTTAGTACTTATATGATTTATTGGATCTTTGTCTTTCCATGTTGAAGACAATTACGTAATTGTAAAATCATGTATTTTTTAAGGATATTTTAAAAATACAAACAAGATTGTACGGCTTTTATGTCTAAAATAAATATTCACAGCAAGAAAATATAGTTTATTATCCACCCACCAGATATTTTTTCTCTAGATCAATTATTACTTTAGGTATAAACGAAATAAGTATTGAGACTTAAGGCTTCTACAGACCGGCGCGACACGCGACGCGACACAAAGGCCCCGATTGTCGCGCGACGAGCAGTCCTTTTGTGTCGCATCGCGAGTCGCGCTGGTCTGTAGAAGCCTTTACGCTATTTAGTTTCGTGCTCGAACACAATCAAAGGCCGCACGCGATATTCAACTTTATTACTGATGTGTTAGCGTTTAGCACTTATCGGAGTGGCGGGGGAGCACGGGGCCGAGCATGCATTCGAAATTTAATTTAGACTGCCTGCTCTTAATGTCTCCTGCCTTACAGGTTCTTTTAATTTCGTTCAATACCTTATTTGTCTAATTTTGCCTTGTTGGTCTAGTGGTCACCAGCGCTGCTGAGTACGAGGTCCTTCCTGGATTCGATTCCCGGGTCAGGCAAAGTGTTATTCAGCTTTTTCATCTGGCATTTCTCAGTAGCAGCCCTGAGTCTGGATTTGTGCTCGATTGATGGCACGCCACCTATTACATAGGACTTAGACATAACTGGCCAAATTTGGGTGAGCATTAGGTACACCTCTGTCTAACCCTTCGGGGACTACAGGCGTGATGATGTGTTATTACTTATTTGTCTACTTCTGTCCGTATCAGTCCATTTTTTTCTTCATTCGTTATTATGATAGCTCCATCCGCCATTGGGAGCCGTCTAGTAGGTGTTGCCAAAGCCAATATGCATAATTTTATGTTTCTATTAACCCATAGACTCGTTTATCAGAACCCAGAACTACATCAAGTTTTTAATGTTTATCTTAAATCAAAAAAAATATTTTGTTAATAAATATTAATACGACATGATTATGTGTTTAATGGGATATTGTTGATTTAATATCCGTTAATCAGGCTATTAAGTTTTATTAAACAAACAGTAAAATGATAGCTATGATGCTGTCAGATTTTGGAGTCCTATACTAACTTTTTTGAGGTTATAATAACGCTTGTTTATTTTTTGAGGTTATAATAACGCTTGTTTATTTTCCCGCGCAAATGTCTAAGTCCACCAGACACGAGGATACAATACTTTAAGAATAAGTAGGCGGTGACTCGATGAGCCATTTAATCTGTCATACCTCCGTCCCAGCTTCTTTGACTTTTATCTGACTTCGGACAGGACAGAAACAACAGTTACTATTACTAATCAGAACTCTTTACTCCTAAAGGATGAACGGAACGTATGAATCAACGGTGTACTTAATTAAAAATCAAAATCTCAAGAAGTCTTATTACGGAGCATACGACGTTTTAACATTAAGCCGATGCTGTTAACAGAATAATAACTCATAAGTTGACAGCACGTGAATAATTCGCGACGCGAGTTGTTATCAGGCGCACTTGCGCAGTATGATCGCTCTCTTGTTCGCGCGTGCCGACTCCAACACGGGCGTACCACACAAACCACCCACACTGACAAACCTTTCGATGAACGTGATTTACATTGACGCTTAATATTTTCATCAACGATTTACGCATACAAATCACGCATTAATACTAAACTAACATTTGTTATGTCACATTGTTAAAAGGGTTAAGGTTGTTATATTAAAATAAATTCATATTTGTTTATTTTTATTGTAGTTTCTTTATAGTTTCATATATTGCTAGTTTCATATACTTAATGTTACACAATCATTTGGTGATACAAAATTGTTGAAAATAAGTTTTGTAGACAGGAGTCAATGTACACCAAATAAGATTCCGCGTCGTTGTTATATTTGACGTGAGCCACGACTAATTGCCCGATAAGTCGTCGATTCGCGTCTCGTTTTAATAAGGTACGCTGTCTATGTGTATGTGTGGATACCGATGGAATGCCACGGTCACGTCCCAATGTGTGCGTGACTTGTCGATGTGTGGGAGTGACGTCTGCCGCACGCCTCATCCACCAGTTTCCCAAGAACTCCACCCCTCCCGCAAACCTACGCTTTTCACGCCATCTCGGAGAAAATATACGATTCCACAAAGATCTGCACCGTCTGGCCAGGTTACACTGTAACTATGTGTTCGTTGTTGCCACGTGAAGGCATACTGTGGTCTGACGCTTGTTTGTGTGTAACCTCGATTCGGACACACTACGATCCGAGGCATTATGGTTATAAACACAGAGTAATTCGAAGAATATCATTATCCAAATGAATATCCAAGTCGAGACGAACGGTCAATATTCGTGATTTGATTTGATTTTATGGAATAAGATGTATTATAAACCAATTTAGTGGTTTCAATTTACATTGTTTACATTTTTACAAACAATTAGGCAACGGATAGTTAGATGAGTGTTTGAATAGGTTGATAAAAATACACGTTATTCTGGAACAAAAGTTCAAAAGAATTCGCATCAAAATAACAAATGAATGCTTTATGTTATACAGTTCACACCGTATACGCAGGCTTTTCCCACGGTTAGTTGAGTGTGTGCTGCCCCCTCCCGCCCCGTCACATCGCCTGCCCCCCTTATTGGCCTGTGTTTGTAGTTCAGTACGGGTTTAGCATTCAAAGCGGTATCATGCTCCCCCGACATTATACTTTCATATTTATTGCTAAAACGCCTCGTTCTACATAATACCTAGATGCAGATTCACCAATTGTAAAAGAATAAACTCAATAGAGTAAAACTGCGCTGTAGAATACTTTCTGTTTACACACACAAGTTATTTCTAATCTAATAAACTTAAATGTGTACTAAATAACTTTCCAAAGCAGATTCCAAAGTGACTGTTCATTGCAGTACTAAATTTCTTAATACAAAAATAATCTCTAGAGGAATAATAATACATTTGATGGTGTATATTAACGAAATACCAATACAAATTCGACTTATACAAATTAGTTACCTGCCTACTCATTTTATAAAAAATAACCACCTTACAAAAACTACTATACCTACTTACACGAAAGAGTTGTTTTGGGCTAGATCCAAATGAAATCAAATATAAATATGTAGGACCGAGGCATTCTAAGACACCAAACACATAAGCCAATTCATCAATATATCAATAAAATTAATTTGTAAGAAAGCGCGGGGGAACGACACTGTTCGTCTCGCACGTTATTTTCGTCGCCACCTTACGAGTCGACAATTATTCGGGAATTTCAAAAGATCACCCTGGAGCAACGGGTCGTTGGCATCTACTGACTCATTCTTTTGTTTTACTTACTCACCAAACACTAAAATCGAGCATAGGAATCAAATTCAGATTAGGTTTAACCGCATTACCAAAATCAGTTTGAGTTCTTCCAGCATAATCTCTCTCTTTCGTTATCTAAAGTAAACAGTTTTAGAGTCATTGCCCTTTCTGTGTGTGATTAATCAAATACAATAAATTAGACGCCTCTAGCTGCTTCGACAAACAAAAAATGGGAAATATTCCAAGACAATGTTACCAACACCCTGCTTGTTGTTGTTATAATTTATTTGAAGACAAGATAATAATACAATTTATTTTCAAGATCAGTTAGTTATAGCCCAATTTATATAAATCACCAGATCAAAGTGCATAATAATACGGCTGACAAAGGATAGAGGATCGATCCAGCAAACAAAACGATAGGTCCGAATCGAGTAGCCACACGTAACATCGATCTGGCGCAACACGTACAAGCCACGAGTAATTTGGATGTTGCTAATTATAGGTGCTATTGCGGTTATAATAAGATCCTCCCAACTTCCCAGAAACGAGGCCGGCGCGCTTTATTAATATTTATCCGATACAAGCCGAATGCTTCGGTCCCAACCTAACTGACGCAGTCAAAGAAAACATGCTCGCCAGAAATAAAGTCGTAAAGTACCGGAACGATTTCAATCGATGTTCTGGGTGTATATCGGGTTATAAATGCGCAGAAAGTATCGATGGAGTACCGATTGAGAAAAACGTTCCACCTTTATCGGCGATAGTGGTCGCGTGTAGGATTTTTTTCTGAGCGGCGCACGTGGATGTGACGTAACGACTCGTTGGGAATTATTGAAGAGTTTTGAAATATACCAGGATATATTTGGAGCTGTTGGTAATAAGATGACTAAACATCATCGAGGTTGGATTCATTTAAACATGTATTATACGCCTGGATAAGGATAATAATGTAGGTATCTAAGTAGCCAATGTTTAGCATATCAAGCCTCCCGCAGACAGGCGCGACGCAACAGCTCGACGCGACACTAGTAGCACAATTCTATGAAAACTTCATCGAAAGTGTCGCGCTGCCTGTCGCGCCCATGATACTGGCCAGTCTGTATGAGCCTTCATTCGGAAGCCCTATGTGTCATTAATCGAAAATGAGTTATCATGATACTCCCAGATAGCAACTGGTAAAACCTTTATGTAGCTAGGTACTCGGACACAGATGTTATTTACATTGTTACTACACTTTATAAAGTTGTTTGCCATTTTATTTGTGTAAACTAATCAATATCTTCGGAATTCAATATTATCAAGCAGTAGTTACCCGAATGTGGTCAAAATTTGGAATATACTATTGTTTACTTTTAATCTGATGTTTTACAAAACCTAATGAGAGTTAAAAATAATCTAAAACAATAGTGGTAATGAATAAACCAATTACAAATATTTTAAAACTAAACAAAATAATAATTTCTCTCTTACTATAAATTTTACTCTACCATATGGTGAAGAAAATTCAAAACTAAAAAACTGAAACTATAAAAGAAAACTAAGACCCGACCAATCAGTCGATTGAACGCGTATTTTAACATAAGTAGCATTTACAGAGCATTGCCTGTCTGAGAACAAAAATTGCTTGCTTTCATCTATCTTAAGAGCTATTTATTGATTTCAGGACCTTTTTATTACAATATGATATTTTTAAATTATTGGCAGATGCAGATGAGATTAAAAACCAATCACACAAAATGAACTTAAAAAAGTTGGTAAATATTATTACCAACAAAACCAAAGGAATCGTTTAATCGTTAGAACTATAAATAATATGTATTTATTTGCATAAAACATGGTGTATTGTTTCAAAAAGACATCAGAGAGCATACATGTGTTGCTTATATCATAGCATGCAAATATTTTAGGTTACATTACAAAATGTTTCCAGTCTGTAAATTATTTCATGCTGTAAAAATTATTGGTGTTTTTTAACCATTTCAGTATAATTGTAAAAAACAATATGATCTAAAGTTTTAGCGTTGCCATCAAAATCAAAATATTTTAATACACAAACCTACATTCATGGAACCGTGCACCTAGCTTCTGACGTTGCTATGGAGAAGAGCCGGCAAGAAACTCCACGGCTATTCTTTTAGAAATAATTGGCTTTTACAATGTTTTCAAATTTCCAGAAACAAAAGCTGATATGTCACATGTGACCAGGTTACAACTGCACCCATACATTTCAAATTAGGACACAGCAACGCTGGTGGTCTAAATGGGTATGGTGTAATGGTAATACACCCAGGAAGAGCCCTTTCACAAAGATTTCGTAATAAAGTACTGCACACGATGAATTCAGTCAATATCAGCACGAGTAGGATTTTTTGTAACCAAAGGAGAAAATATACTTTTATTATATTATTTTCATAATGGTAATTTAATTTGAAGCAGAAAGAGATACTTGTGAATACACGTGTTTGCGTTCTTAACTTTCGGGAAAAGTGAACATAAGTATCCTTTTTTTTTAATTCATAAATATTGGAAGGAAATCAATCCCCATTTTTTGCTTTTATTAAACCACGTTCTTAACATTTCAAAACAGGCGATCATTTATGTTCCCACATTACGAATTCGTAAAATAATTTAAGGATCATTACGTTTACCATAAAATTGGTCATAGTATATTCTTTCATTTTAGCTAATCTTTGCCCATGGCTTCCGAAGAAGCAGATACATGCACGCATATCTCACAAACACGAATAGTCTGAATTTATGTATGAACGACAAACATGCCTTATGGGAATGTAAATTCTTTCACCTTCATCCAATTTGCATAATTTCTATTCCTTTGATTGTAAATGTTTAATCGAATTCCAGCTCAAACGCATTCGAGGAATTACTGGAAATATTGTTATTTTTCAGTTTAACCGTTTTAATATCATTATTTATATTATTTATTGAAAACTCTGAAAGTAAAATGAATCCATTGATACTAATACCTCTCGGAACACTTGATATGTACTTACCTACATAACAGTACTACTAGTGAAAATAAAATAAGGTAAACGTGGCAACAAAATTCAACGAATTAAAAATATACGAACCACAGAAATAAACGCAAAGAACTACACAAGAGAGTGAGACTTAAAGGAATAAAATCGTAACAGAGCAAAACTTCGCAAATAGTAGGACATTGAATCTACATACTTATCAATTTTAAGCTGGAGTTTCTCCAAATCAAATTAAGGTAGTCAATAAAACAGAGAAGTAGTCACTAGATTGGTAGGAAGTGCAACCTATGATAAAGAGATGCGTAATAAAGAAAATACCAATGTTACTAATCTTTTTCTTGATAAAAACGAAGGAGAAGTTAAATCATATAACAATTAGTATTCGCAAATTAAGGAAGATAATAAGAAAATCATATTGAAGAGAATCAAAAACAAAAAAACAATAGAAATATCTACAAAGAGAACAAAGAGGAGTTTTTCCAATTCAAAAGTTGAAATTAGTGACATCTTTCGATGACCATCCCGGGCTTGTAGATACAAAAACATAATAATCAATAATAAAGAATCGCGGAACCCAAGAATTATAGACCGATCACGTGTTTGTCAACGGTCTATAAACTTTTTACATCCATTTTAAGACCGAAAATGAATACGCACATTGACAGTAACTCGATTATGTCTGCCTCTCAAAATGAATGTATATTACAATGGTGTGCTAAGGAACTACTCCTCTCAACAAGCCCTTCAACGGTTGGGTCATGCCAGTTTCGATGTATTCTTTGGACATACTCAAATGGGCTCAGACCGAACTGGATGCCATGATTCATAGGAGGGTCCGTTCACTACTGACAGGAAACCGGATGCATCACCCACGATCATCGGTGATGAGACTACATCCCGCGGAATTGCGGGGGTCGAGTCTTTTTAAATGCGAAGACCCTCCACAACCGCTAGGAGTGCAGTCTCAGGGAATATTTTTTAAGAGCCGTGTGCACCGTGATGCGGTCGCAGTGGACAAGGGTTCACCCCGCTCTCCATGGCTGAAGGGAACTGGTGCAAACCTTTAGTACTTATTACCGATGACCACAAGGCAGTATGGCAAAGCAACAAGTTTCACGGGCGCTTTTATCGAGCTGTTCATGAGCCCGGTGTAGATTTCTTAGCGTCCCGTCCGTATCATGGCTACGTTTTGGTGACTTTTTGGGGAAACTGAAAGTTTCGTCTGTGCAATTATGGACGAAGTTATCTTGAAAAATAACTATCGGAGACACATTATGAAGGACGGGACGGTTGACGTATGTCGAGCATGCCAGCGTCCGGGTGAGTCCATCAGATAGTACCTACATATCAAAAGTGTATAAGGATCAAGTACGTTTTAGAAGGATTATTTTTTTAACTTTATTTGAACGTTATTAATTCTTTTTAGTGTGAGTGGAGTATTTCATGATCACTGTAATGTCTCGCTGATGGTGGCGGGTGTCTTGGATCATTTAGCTCCCTTCAAAATGATTGAGCTGAATGGTGCTAATCCATGTGTCATGTTTGTGAACGGGCGCCATCAGTAGGGACTGGTCATCTCTTAGCGGCCATGGCTAATTTTAATTTAATTTTTTAATTGTTTTTTTTGTTATCTTTTTATTACGGACGCTATTGACGTTTTGCAACGTTCTCACATGTATAATTTCAACGTGAATGATACCCAATATTTTGTAACCATATGTTAATTAAAAGAGTGTCCGTGGAGTTTCTTGCCTGTTCTTCTCCATAGGTACCTACTAAGCTTTGGAATGGGCAACTAGCTTCATCTTTATGACTGACCGACCCCCTTGACAATTTAAAAGTGCCTGTAATTGGTTTATTTGAAATAATTGCTTTAAGTTTTGATTTTTTTTTAGCACCTATGCATTGAGCACCACAGGTATTCCCATTTGAGAATACCTTCGGTATATCGGCAATTCTTCAAAATCACTTTGAGGAACAAAGTGATTTTGAAGAACTGATTTCAAGCATGCCAAATCGCTGTGATTGTGTGATTCGTGTCAACATAGGTGGAAACATAGATATTTTTTTATATTTACCATATATTTTTTTTAAATCCTATTTGCCTATTTTGTCATTTAATTGACTACATTAACATAGGTCAATTTCCCATATCGATATTATCGGTTTTGTCGAGGCTTTTTGAGAGACTTGTTCATGATAAAGTTTACCCTCTACTAGATAATAACATAATTCCACAACAACATGGATTTGTCAAAAAAAGGTCAACTTTATAACTTGTATTGACTATTTATTTAACAGTATGGACTCTCGTATTCAAGTTGATACTATATACACGGACTTCCAAAAAGCATTTGACAAAGTGGACCATCAATTGCTGTTGAGTAAAATTGCCTTTAATGGCATACGTGGCGACCTATTGTGATGGTTTTCTTCTTACGTTCTTAACAGATCTCAGAAAGTTGTGATAAACGGTTTTAATTCTGCGACCCTGAATGTTACTTCCGGTGTTCCTCAGGGCTCTATACTGGGTCCTCTTTTGTTTATTATGTTTATTGATGATATAGTTACGTGTTTTCAAAATTCAAAAGTATTACTATATGCAGATGATCTAAAAATTTTTAAGCCGATTAATAATTTGCGTGACTGTTTACTTTTGCAGGAAGATTTAAATAGATTCTCTGCATATTGTGTAAAGAATAAGCTTAAGTTGAGTATATCCAAATGCCAATGCATTAGTTTTACTAAAAATAAAAACGTATTTAAATATGCTTATTCTTTGAACAACATAGATCTGACAAGAGAAACAGTGGTCCGTGATCTTGGTGTTTTGTTGGATGATAAACTCCATCTTGATGCTCATGTTGCTAAAATTGTGAACAATGCTTTTCGTATGTACAGTTTTGTGATGAGATTGGCTCGGGAATTTAAACGCCCTGGTACTTATTTATACCTTTATAAAACTTTGGTCAGGTCTCCTACTCCTCGATACGGCTCGCATCGTGAGGAGGTTCTTAATTCTGGAGCCCTAACCGCCGGTAGCTTGGACCCTGCTCCCGATACCGGCAAACCACATTTTTTTTTATATTTTTTAAATATTTTTTAAAGTTTTTTTTTAATAAATATTAAATTTAATTTTTAATATTTAAAAGTGTTTTTAATAAAGTATGAAAATGAATAAACGAAAATAATAATAGTACCTACATCCCATGCCGATTTAAGCTACGGTGACTATTTTTGTGTCCGACGACTATAGGTTACTCTTATGTATGTAACCGTGTATGTTACCGTGTGAGTATGCTCGTAACCTATCTTTATATTATTTTTATTATATTTTATTTGGGAAAATAAACGATTACACATTACAATGTTATGGTATAGAACTTAAAACTAAGTTATGAGTATAAATGTATAACCAACAACATTTTCCACATGATATAAAAAAAGTTAAACAAACACGAACGCCGTGCGATATAAATTACCCACAATGGTTAAAATTAAATATAAAAAGTAAAACTAAATTGAAACATATACAGGAATAGATAATAATAATAGAAAAAAGATATAATATAGTATTTAAAATATAAATTATGATTTGAGGATTGTTGTGTACTTAATTCTGCTATGATTTTAAGCGCAATACTTCTAAATTTTCCAGCGGAAACAGCAAAGAACTCAATATCCTGGAAAATCCTATTGAACTGAGTAGTAATACGCCGTAGGGGTGCTCGCGATGACCTCCCTAACGGCGTCAGCGTGGTCTGCTACGCTGACGACACGCTGGTCCTGGCGCAGGGGAGGTCGCATCAGGCGGCAGCCGAACTGGCGGCACGTGGGGTTGCGACAATCGTCAACAGGATCCGGCAATTGGGACTCGAGGTGGCTTTGCACAAGTCTGAGGCCATGTGTTTTTATGGTCCTCGGAATGCGCTACTGTCGGGTTCCCAGATAACGGTAGGAGGGGTTCACATCGGTGTCGAGTCGACGATGAAGTACCTGGGACTCGTCCTCGACAGCCGTTGGAACTTCGTGGAGCATTTTCGACGTTTGGCTCCCAGACTGGAACGGGCCGGGGCTGCCTTAAAGCGGCTCCTACCCAATCTAGGGGGTCCAAACGCCTCCTGCCGGAGGCTCTACGCGGGGATCGTGCGGTCCATGGCCCTTTACGGGGCACCGGTGTGGGCGCGTTCCTTAAGGCTGCGACCAGCCCGCCAATTGAACGCGTCCCAAAGGGTCATGGCCATCAGGCTGGTACGGGGTTACCGCACGGTCTCCCGTGAGGCGGCGGGCCTCCTTGCCGGACTACCGCCATAGGATCTGGAGGCAAAAGTCCTCGCGCACATCTGGGAGTGGCGCGAGGAGGCGAAACGCCGGGGTGAAACTCCGCTGCCGCGAGAAATCACGGCACAGCGGACAGAGCTCCGGCGGGATCTCATGGCGGCATGGAGTGCGATTGTCGCAACCCAGCGCTGGGCACGCCACAATTGTGGCGATAAGTCCCCGCTTTGAGGAGTGGCTAGAGAGGCGCCACGGCGTCCTCACCTTCCGCCTGACGCAGGTCCTCACCGGACATGGTTGTTTCGGGAGGTTCCTGTTCAGGATAAAGCGGGAGGAAACGCCCGGGTGTCACCACTGTGTGGATCGCCCGGAGGACACGGTGGAGCATACAATGGAGGTCTGCCCGGCTTGGGTGGAGCACCGCCGTGTCCTCACGGAGGCGATCGGCGGCGGCGATCTCTCGCGTCCGGCCCTGGTTCGGGCCATGGTTCGGAGCGAGAGTGCATGGGAGGCCGTCACCTCCTTCTGCGAAGCAGTAATGCTCGCGAAGGAGGAGGCGGAACGCGTGAGGGAGAGGCAAGGTTCACGCCCTCGCGCCCCTAGTCGCCGCAGGAGACGCCCCGGGCGTCGGGAGTCGCAAGCCGATTTCCGGCCACCGTAGGCGCGGGCTTGCGGACGGTGAGCGATGGGTAGTTCACCGTCCGATAAGGACCAGGCCCGGGTCGACGGCGCGTTGTATTCCACGCGCGCCTCAAAGAGTTGTCAGCAGCAACTGACGGGGTCCGTTAGGGCCAATGCCTGCCAGGGTTGCGAGTTTGTCCGAAAGGGATATCGTGGCCCTAGCACACAGGCAAATGAAGGAATACGGGTGGGTTTTAGTCAGTAAAAGTCTGACACGCCCTCCCGCTCCGCCCAGAGCGGGAGAAGTTATTTGATAATTTCCCACCCAAAAAAAAAAAAAAAAAAAAAAGGGGTGCTCGCGATCCTGCGTTTGATCGTTTTTATTTTTAGTAAAACTAATGCAATGGCATTTGGATATACTCAACTTAAGCTTATTCTTTACACAATATGCAGAGAATCTATTTAAATCTTCCTGCAAAAGTAAACAGTCACGCAAATTATTAATCGGCTTAAATTTTTTTAAATCATCTGCATATAGTAATACTTTCGAATTTTGAAAACACATAACTATATCATTAATAAACAAAAAAGGACCCAGTATAGAGCCCTGAGGAACACCGGAAGTAACATTCAGGGTCGCAGAATTAAAACCGTTTATCACAACTTTCTGAGATCTGTTAAGAACGTAAGAAGAAAACCATCTCAATAGGTCGCCACGTATGCCATTAATGGCAATTTTACTCAACAGCAATTGATGGTCCACTTTGTCAAATGCTTTTTGGAAGTCCGTGTATATAGTATCAACTTGAATACGAGAGTCCATACTGTTAAATAAATAGTCAATACAAGTTATAAAGTTGACCTTTTTTTGAGAAATCCATGTTGTTGTGGAATTATGTTATTATCTAGTAGAGGGTAAACTTTATCATGAACAAGTCTCTCAAAAAGCCTCGACAAAACCGATAATATCGATATGGGACGATAATTCTCGATATCCTGTTTAGGTCCCGACTTGTGAACAGGAGCTATGTTTGCAAGTTTCCATGCTTGGGGAAAGGCTCCATGTGAAATAGATAAATTAAAAATAATTTGTAATGGCACACACAGATTAACGGCGGTCTATTTAATGAACACAACTGGTAGGCCATCTGGTACCGGGCCTTTAGACGGATCTAATACTCTTAGCGCACTTAATATTTCATCGACAGTAAACTGAATTTTACTAAGGAGAGAACAGGTTTCAGAATAATCTCCGCACTGCGATGAAATACCGTCAATTGAAATGGATGGCTCGAATACCGAATTAAAAAAGCTCGAGAACAGATTACAGATTTCTTCAGGGTTACTGGCTGAATGGTTACTGCAATGCATGGTAGAGGGGTAGCTTGTAGTCGGTTTGCGGGAAGAAATTAACTCCCAAAAATGCTTAACATTAGTTTGCATACCATCTTCTACGGAGGCAATGTACTTTCTGTAACAGTTTTTGCACTCAACTTGGAATCTAGAGCGGTAGATGGAAAACTGCTCGTAGTTTGAAATGTTTTGATACATCTTCCATTTTACCCAAGCCATGGCTTTATTTTTGAAAATATGAATAAGCGATTTTGAAAACCAAACTGGAAATTTTAAAGATCTGCAGCTAATCAATGGAACGTGTTTTTTAATAATGCAGAAAACAATGTTATAAAACGTGCTTAAGGTATCGTCAATGGTTTGGTTAACTAAGACTTCCTCCCAATTTATCTCTTTGAAATCACCGTTTATGTTATCATAATTCGCTTTGTAATAATTATATTTTTTAATCATTTTGCGGGCCATCGAGATGTACGAGTATGGTACACTTAGATTAATAAAAACATTAAGTGGAGGATGGTGGCCATCAAGCTGCAGTAAATATTCTGTGGCTCTAGAAACATTGCAATCACCGTTACCAATAACCAAGTCCAATATTCTCCCACTTAGATTTCGTGTTGTATTATATTGATGAGCGTTGAGGAACGACAAAATCGCACTCATGTGATCACAAATGGAGGAGTTACCACTACAAATATGAGCAGATAAAAGATATCTTGTGGCTAATGTAACATATCTTGACTGTAAAAGGTTTTTTGGGCTCATTATTTTTATTATTTCGACCAAAAATAAATGCAATGCCCATCGCTGCATAAGCATCCATTTATTTGTGGTACTACCTCCTATATTGTTTTTGAAGTAAGCGCTACTCTGGGACACGTTTTGTAGTCCACGTCCCAGCGGGACGGAGGAAGCAGTGCCACTCTAAATAGAGCTACTTCGTCACAGAGGGTGCTGCCGCGGCACACTGTTAACCCTAAAGGCTTCTACATATCGGGGCGACTTGTCGCGCGACGTGACGCGACACAAAGGCACCGCTCGTCCCGCGACACGCGGGGCCTTTGTGCCGTGTCGCGTCGCGCGACAAGTCGCGCTGGTATGTAGAAGCCTTAATGCAGTGCAGTAGCGACCACTTTTTTTTTACATTTTTCATCAAAAGTAGGAAACTATGCTACCTAAAAAAAAAATGTTTGAGACTGTGCAAACAGCGCTCTTTCATATGATGGCCTAATAGCCTAACTTCAAATTTTTAAGACCCCCTTTCAGTCCTTTTTGCAAAAATGATACATTTTTTTTTATTTCTTTTTGTTGTTTACAAAATAGTTGAGCAAACGACATCTAAAACAATTCTAAATTTCAAGTTGATAGCATTAGTAGTTCTAGAGATATTCAGGTGTGACAGAAAGACATACTTAGTCTCAGTATAAGGGTTCCTTTTTACCATTTTGGTACGGAACCTTAAATACAAAACATTTAAGCATAAAAAAACAAATCATAAACATAACATCCAGACAAAATCAAACTGGTTGCTATTTTGATTGTATACTTTATTATTTTTATGACATTTATTTTACATTCGATACTGATTGCCTCAACTCACACACTGACTTATTAGTTTATTTTTTTAGGAAAACGTATATTTTTTGCAATATTTGTTAATATGGGAGCACCATGTATCTATCACATAATTAAGTTATCTGTCATTGCTTCATTTTTAATTATTTTAACATTTAATGTGTCGTAATAAGTAATAGGTAGCATATTAATATATCAGTAATAAGCTCCGTTTTAATTTAAACTAGCATCAAGTTTTTCTTTTGGGAACAGAATTAATATCTAAGCGGAAACTTAATGGCGAAAATAAAATAGAAAATGGGCATTCATAAATAATATATTATTATTGTATTATTAGGGCAGGTTTTGATTTTCTATATAATCTAGTCGTTTCTGGCACTCGCCGGCCGCTGCCGCGGCACCGCTCGCTTCGCTCGCTCGGCTCGTGCGTAGGAAGTCACAGTTTTAACCTAACCTAACCTAACCATTAAAAAAAAATAATAACCTACTCTAACTAGACTGGTAATATATTATCTTTGCCACCCTACTAACATTATTAGTCGCCAAGTCATTATTTATAGCTCCTCGCCTAATATTTTATTTGACTGGTATAGTTTATTTGCTACCTAAACGCAGCTGCTAGTTTTTAGTTTTTATAACACCTTTAATTTTGAACCTTACATAATATAATAGTCGCGAAAATATTTAATCGCTGGCAAGTTATTTTATTTGTTGCAAACATTTAGTCGACTTTTAAGTTATTAGTCACTCGGAAAATAATAAGCTATTTGGATATACTCAATTTAAGCTTATTCTTTACACAATATGCAGAGAATCTATTAAAATCTTCCTGCAAAAGTAAACAGTCACGCAAATTATTAATCGGCTTAAAAATTTTTAGATCATCTGCATATAAAGTAATACTTTCAAATTTTGAAAACACGTAACTATATCATTAATAAACATAATTAACAAAAGAGGACCCAGTATAGAGCCCTGAGGAACACCGGAAGTAACATTCAGGGTCGCAGAATTAAAACCGTTTATCACAACTTTCTGAGATCTGTTAAGAACGTAAGAAGAAAACCATCTCAATAGGTCGCTACGTATGCCATTAAAGGCAATTTTACTCAACAGCAATTGATGGTCCACTTTGTCAAATGCTTTTTGGAAGTCCGTGTATATAAATCAAAAAAAGGTCAACTGGTACTAACCTTATAACTAAGGTTAGTACCAGTTGACCTTTTTTTACAAATTCATGTTGTTGTGGAAATATGTTATTATCTATTAGAGAAAACTTTATCATGAACAAGTCTCTCAAAAAGCCTCGACAAAACCGATAATATCGATATGGGCCGATAATTCTCGATATCCTGTTTAGGTCCCGACTTGTGAACAGGAGTTATGTTTGCAAGTTTCCATGCTTGGGGAAAGGCTCCTTGTGAAATAGATAAATTATAAATAATTTGTAATGGCACACACAGATTAACGGCGGTCTATTTAATGAACACAACTGGTAGGCCATCTGGTCCCGGGCCTTTAGAAGGATCTAATACACTTAGCGCACTCTTTCATATGATGGCCTAATAGCCTAACTTCAAATTTTTAAGACCCCCTTTCAGTCCTTTTTGCAAAAATGATACATTTTTTTTTTTTTTCTTGTTTGCAAAATAGTTGGGCAAACGTCATCTAAAACAATTCTAAATTTCAAGTTGATAGCATTAGTAGTTCTTGAGATATTCAGGTGTGACAGACAGACATACTTAGTCTCAGCATAGGGGTTCCTTTTTACCATTTTGGTACGGAACCTTAAAAACAAAACATTTAAGCATAAAAAAACAAATCATAAACATAACATCTAGACAAAATCAAACTGGTTGCTATTTTGATTGTATAATTTATTATTTTTATGACATTTATTTTACATTCGATACTGTTGCCTTAACTCACACACTGACTTATTAGTTTATTTTTTTAGGAAAACGTATATTTTTTGCAATATTTGTTAATATGGGAGCACCATGTATCTATCACATAATTAAGTTATCTGTCATTGCTTCATTTTTAATTATTTTAACATTTAATGTGTCGTAATAAGTAATAGGTAGCATATTAATATATCAGTAATAAGCTCCGTTTTAATTTAAACTAGCATCAAGTTTTTCTTTTGGGAACAGAATTAATATCTAAGCGGAAACTTAATGGCGAAAATAAAATAGAAAATGGGCATTCATAAATAATATATTATTATTGTATTATTAGGGCAGGTTTTGATTTTCTATATAATCTAGTCGTTTCTGGCACTCGCCGGCCGCTGCCGCGGCACCGCTCGCTTCGCTCGCTCGGCTCGTGCGTAGGAAGTCACAGTTTTAACCTAACCTAACCTAACCATTAAAAAAAAATAATAACCTACTCTAACTAGACTGGTAATATATTATCTTTGCCACCCTACTAACATTATTAGTCGCCAAGTCATTATTTATAGCTCCTCGCCTAATATTTTATTTGACTGGTATAGTTTATTTGCTACCTAAACGCAGCTGCTAGTTTTTAGTTTTTATAACACCTTTAATTTTGAACCTTACATAATATAATAGTCGCGAAAATATTTAATCGCTGGCAAGTTATTTTATTTGTTGCAAACATTTAGTCGACTTTTAAGTTATTAGTCACTCGGAAAATAATAAGCTATTTGGATATACTCAATTTAAGCTTATTCTTTACACAATATGCAGAGAATCTATTAAAATCTTCCTGCAAAAGTAAACAGTCACGCAAATTATTAATCGGCTTAAAAATTTTTAGATCATCTGCATATAAAGTAATACTTTCAAATTTTGAAAACACGTAACTATATCATTAATAAACATAATTAACAAAAGAGGACCCAGTATAGAGCCCTGAGGAACACCGGAAGTAACATTCAGGGTCGCAGAATTAAAACCGTTTATCACAACTTTCTGAGATCTGTTAAGAACGTAAGAAGAAAACCATCTCAATAGGTCGCTACGTATGCCATTAAAGGCAATTTTACTCAACAGCAATTGATGGTCCACTTTGTCAAATGCTTTTTGGAAGTCCGTGTATATAAATCAAAAAAAGGTCAACTGGTACTAACCTTATAACTAAGGTTAGTACCAGTTGACCTTTTTTTACAAATTCATGTTGTTGTGGAAATATGTTATTATCTATTAGAGAAAACTTTATCATGAACAAGTCTCTCAAAAAGCCTCGACAAAACCGATAATATCGATATGGGCCGATAATTCTCGATATCCTGTTTAGGTCCCGACTTGTGAACAGGAGTTATGTTTGCAAGTTTCCATGCTTGGGGAAAGGCTCCTTGTGAAATAGATAAATTATAAATAATTTGTAATGGCACACACAGATTAACGGCGGTCTATTTAATGAACACAACTGGTAGGCCATCTGGTCCCGGGCCTTTAGAAGGATCTAATACACTTAGCGCACTCTTTCATATGATGGCCTAATAGCCTAACTTCAAATTTTTAAGACCCCCTTTCAGTCCTTTTTGCAAAAATGATACATTTTTTTTTTTTTTCTTGTTTGCAAAATAGTTGGGCAAACGTCATCTAAAACAATTCTAAATTTCAAGTTGATAGCATTAGTAGTTCTTGAGATATTCAGGTGTGACAGACAGACATACTTAGTCTCAGCATAGGGGTTCCTTTTTACCATTTTGGTACGGAACCTTAAAAACAAAACATTTAAGCATAAAAAAACAAATCATAAACATAACATCTAGACAAAATCAAACTGGTTGCTATTTTGATTGTATAATTTATTATTTTTATGACATTTATTTTACATTCGATACTGATTGCCTTAACTCACACACTGACTTATTAGTTTATTTTTTTAGGAAAACGTATATTTTTTGCAATATTTGTTAATATGGGAGCACCATGTATCTATCACATAATTAAGTTATCTGTCATTGCTTCATTTTTAATTATTTTAACATTTAATGTGTAATAAAATTAAATTGTACCGTGTGGTGCCGGACGTAAAGAATAGCATCATCCTATTGCTTCCCGTGGGTGTCGTAAAAGGCGACTAAGGGACTTACTAGAGAATGGGCAGCAGCGTTCTCTATGCATTTTACCACCATACTGCAATCGCCAGCCCGCCTGCCAGCGTGGGGATTATGGCAAACCCCTCCCCCCCCCCCCCTTTGGGGCCCTTATGTCCAGCAGTGGACGTCTAATGGCTGAAAAAAAAGAAGAAGAAGTAACAAAATTACTATACAATTTTATTCTAAGTACATCGTCTTCACATATTTAAATGTATACCTGTACAAAATATTGTAAAACATTTTAAAAGAGTAACGGTGGAGTTTCTTGCCCATTCTTCTCCATACGACACTACCTTTTGGAAAGGGCGAATAGAATCAATTCTATTTTATTTGAAATAAATAATTTGAAGTCATATAATGATTTCTATGATTACACACACGGCATGATCTATTATTTATGTATTTTATTAAGATTGCTTAACAATAAAGAAGCATTTAATAAAATCAAGTGACAATAGTGTCAAGATCATGTTATAATTATATCGTAAACATGCTTATTGACTAGTAACTGAGTGGATTCCTCTTTATTGTTAGAATTGCTATTAACTGCATGATACTCGTAGTAAACCTTATTTTATAATTTAATATCAATTCTAGATCAGCTATTTGCTTTACCTTCAGATTTGGCCTAGAAACCTACGTTTTCTTGTCTTCATGGTGTGGCTACAAATGTTTTCATAGAATCCGATATAGATGTAAACGACGTTGACGGCACGGTTGGCGTAGTGGTTAAGCGATTACTGCTGCGCTGAGTGTCGCGGGTTCGATTCCCGCACGGAACAAATATTTGTATGACCTGCCTACTTGCAGTTCGCTAGTTGTTCCGGGTCTGGCTGTTTGTGTATGTGAGTTTAAATGTTTGTAAACGCACCCACGATACAGGAGTCATTCCTGAAATACTGAGAATAAAAAAAAAACTCAATTTTGTTTAATTGATCTTGAAGTCAATCAAACAAACTTGGGGTCGGCTTACAGTCTTACCGGATGCAGCTGAATACCAATATTGCGACAACTTTAATTGTTTATGACAAAATGTTTTAATCATAACTCTCGATCTTTCACGTTTTTGGCGTATGTCTTCTACTTGTTGAGTTTCTCCAAAATGACACTATTTAGTCACGGCTAATAATATATTGAGTTTCACTCCATTTTGTAACTAGAGGCTAACATGTTTTATTAATGTTTATTGTGTGCGAGGAGGAAGTCTGTCTTGTGTTATTAATTACTAGCTTTTGTTTGCAACTACGTTCGCGTGGACCACATTAGTAAGCTGACAGTTTTTCTTTATTTGAGCTTCCTTGCTAGTGGTTCAGTGCCGCGATTCATCGGCAACTTTCCCACATTCCAAAAAAATAAATTAAGGTGGTGCAGTGTAGGTACTCAAGACTGTAGATACTGTTTCTTGTAACATTTCAAACTCATTTGTTTTCTAAACATTTAAAACGTAGAAGGGCTCAACGATTCGGGTTCTTTTAGAGTTGATTTTCTTTTACTTTACATTGTAAAAAACACACTTTTTTGGATACAGGTAATCTTGTAGAAGAAGAAACAGTGAATATTATTTACAACTTATATGGAATTTATTAATATATCAAGGTATACATTTACTAATTACAAATACACAGCTAAGTAAGAAGATACTAACTACGAAAAAAAATTACAACATGAAAAAAGAAAAGACTTAAGCGTCAAAGTACTCGTCCGCATCACTGTCATCCGGAAACGTGCCCAGAAGACTGGCAGCATTGCCACGATGAATGGCAATGCTAATTCTTTGGCCGAAGAACGAGCCAGCCCTCTGGTCACGTGAAGTGTCAATCAGTCGGCGAAAAATTTCCTTAAAAAGGAGACGCGCACTCGGGCCCCATGACCCGAGCGTTACTTATAATTATGTATGTTCGACTTTCCGATATATTTGTCCAAACCAAAAAAGATCACACACTCACTCGCGCTGTTCCGCGCAACCGCAACACACAAGGACTCTATAAACGATTCACCTGTATAAATCAAAATAGATGCACTCTAAACGTTTCGTGATTGATGTACGGAGTGTAGGTATTACGTATAATATGCAAGTTTGCGGTTGTCGGACAGCGGACGCCGCCTGGCCACTCGCCAATACTCCGGCCTCAAATTGATTTTGCCGCTGCTGTACCAAAACTCTTTGCTCCCGTTGCATGCATTAGGAGTGTTAATTAATTTTCGGTCAGTAGTTGCAAGGCAATTATTGAATAATGTCGAGTTGTTTGCATAGCTATACGATCCGGATCATTGATCCTAATTAACAGAAATATGGAAGTTATTGCAAGGTACATATTCCGCTCAGTCTGTTAATAAATAAACTATTCGTAGACTGTTTTGTGAATTGTAGGAAATGGGCTGAATTAGGAGTGGTTTTGGCAAAGGATTTTGAAATAAAAGCAATAACGGAGACAAGGAAACGAAACTCGAAGAAAGATGCAGATACTACTTGCGCTAGAATTGGAATTGTTAACGCATAAGTCATACAATAAATGCTCCAACATAAACCGCAAACTCTGACTAATAAAAAGACGAATATCATCAAAGATCAAAGTGAAACGGATGTTTAAGTAAGAGATGATATAGTTGGAACACTTATCTGCGATGCCTAGCATTGTCGTAACCTAAGACCCGTTGGACGGCTGGCTTTTCGCCAGGTTACTTTGGTTTAAATTGGTTCCACCCCTCTCCCTCACATGCTTTTGGGAAATAACGTCACTACTGTTTTTGGTGCACAGATATGAACTTAAGGCAAATAGTGTGTGTCATGTTTATTCTGTTCTATTAATTCGAAATCATATACATCAGAGTCATATAAAGGACTCTTATCAAAACTACCTACTAAAGTAGTTGCCTCATGTTATGTACTAAAAACCTGAGTTTGCTTAAGGTGACTTAAGACTAGGAATTTAGATAACATTCCTACTAACAGGTGCCAAAGAATGCGCATACGCATTAGCGACACTGAATAAAAATGTTCGTTAATAGTATCTACTAATAAAACACCTGTAATTTGTCAATATTCACTTGGTAACATTAGAACAAATAGCCAAGAAATTGATGAAGAGACACGCTTTTGTATGGCTGTCGACACGAATCTCTAATTTGATAGAAGGTATAGAAAAGAAGGTTAGTAACTAAAGTGTTACCAACGAAATCATAAAGGTATAAATATAAATTAAGTTGGTTAGATCACAGGCTGCATGTAGTGGTGCTCTCCGGGTGTCGTAGCAAGCTTATTTCTACTGGCCAGTTGCCAATAGTCTCCGCTCGAAATTGCTTTTGCCGTACACCGTACCAATGATACCGTTGCACTGCATATAATACTTGGGCGTGATACGCGCATGAATACCCACATGTAAGGCGTAAATATCAACATATTCAATACGTTTTGGCTTGTCCGGACCTGTAAACGTTCCTACCATTGTTGTTCGGACACATTTTGGACTAATTGTTGTAAAGTGCGCTGTTTCTAGTGTAAAATAGGGAAAGATAGTCGTGCGCATTGTATGAAATTGCATCTATACTTCAGTCGGATACATCCTTATTATCTTCTGAAATGTACATCAATCACATCGTCATCGAGATATTATTGTTGCCAGTTTCTTGCTTCAAGTACGAAAGCTGGTCAAGGAGTTAATATAATTTTCCACCAGCTGTCCATACTGCTGGTTAAACCAATAAATATTTATTATTGTTTTAAAGCATGTCGTGGTATCTTTTCACCATATCCTTTCGTCAACACTACCACTTCATCATACCACTGTACAATTTCAGCCTGTTTCAAAACAGTAACTAAAAACTACTGGCAGCTTACATCATAAGTGGAACCCTTAGTCAACAACGTTTCGTAATGCTCTTCCATAACAATGTTCTAGAAGGTAATAGAAAGATCTATTTCCTTCTCTAGCACATTACTGAGAAAGTTCCAAACAGTTACGAGTATCAAAATAATAACAGTTCCGTATGTTTATGTAAAATATTTGCTGTATTTTACAATTTTGACGTAAGCTGCGCGGGCGCTGTACGATACGTAACTACTTGTTGCGACGATTCAATAATCATGATTGTATAAGCGTTTAATAACAAAGTAATTGGTTAATATTGCTGGTTATTAATCTGGGACTGGTAGGAAGCAGTTTTTTTTTACGTAATATTTTTTGACGTTATCTTTAGCCGCTTCTTAGAAGAGTGCTGAAACAAATAAAGGTCACGCTATCTATGAGTTGGGTTGGGCGTTTATCAAACGGGGTAGTGCTAAAACGATGACCACGTCCTCGAAGCACTTAATAAAATACCTGAGTGTCTTAAGAACGCTAATATAACAAACAAAACTGGCGGTGCGCGTCCGATCATTACTGACCCGAATTCTAATGATCCATTTGAATCAACTCCTTTTCTTTTTCGCCTCGAATTTAATCAAATTATAGGTTAAAGCGCATTATAATATTTCAATACATCTCGTCCTATACCGTTTGTGGAATTTTAGCTTTTTATTGTTTGAATCGGTTTCGTGTCGGCGTAATTTAGAGGGTCTAGACGGGTAAAAAGCGGTTTCCAAAAAAAAAATCGAAACGAAATTAATCGCTATCGTTGGAAGCTTGAGTCTTTGTTTTAATTTCTCATGAGGAGGTAAATCAAACCTGAATACTGGCTTGTGTGAAAGACTTTCTTCTTGTTCTTCCTTTTACGTATGAAAATAGCAGTGATTCAGATGTTTTGTAGTTTGCTAAGCCGGTTAGTCAGTCTGTTGTAGTCTGCTAATTGTTACGGCCATCATCAAAATAACTACACATCACTTGGGTGAACTCTAAGTAGATGCAGATGGTTGACGGTAACCTAGGTAACTCAATAGACGATACAATGATCGTGCGCTTATAATGAGCGTATTAGGCAAATCAAGCTCTAATAATAGTGGCAACCTTAGTAACCGTAGTTAGCCGAGAAGATTTATTAAGAGCAATGCTATCGAAGTTGAAATCTAAGATAAAAATTACGATCGTGTATCTCAATACGTTAAGTTTCAAAGTCGTTACAATTGCAACGACAATCGTCTGGACTTTTGAAGGTGAACAAAAATTACTTAGATTCATACGAAAATTCTAGTGCTAAGACCTTTTCAGTAAACAAAGTAAATGGTAGCAATACGTACACTCCACAGTGACTTAATGTAATATCGTCCCCTCTCTATTCAATCTTATAAGTAAAAGAGGGACAAAAATTTCATGGCATTTTCATCTCTCAGCACAGACGTGATGGAACAAATAAATGAATATAATACTAAAAATCTAGAATTTATTCGTTCGTATCGAAAAACCGACTCAATTGTTCGTAATACAGGGTGCAGATTGTTTTGATAGAACAAATCTTTTTTGAATTCCGAAGGTAAAAATTTCAAGCTGCATTCCAATAAGGACCTTAGTTTGTTAGTGAATAGGAGTCAAGCAAGGCAGACAGTTTATTGGTCTAAAGCCTTTTGGCTGTGGATGTTGGTGTTTTGTCTCTTTCTGTTTGGGTGTGGGGTGAGCGAGAGGAAGCAAGGGGTGATCCTCCACCTCCAGCCGATGCGGGAGGCAAAAGATTAACCCAGTTTTGTTATTTGTCCACTGTCAGTTGAGTACCTATTCACAATGCGGCCGGAGTCTCCTCCACTGGATCCTTGGGCCGTTTAACGTAATTGTAAATGATTAATGTGTCTGTACCTCCATGTAATAGCAACAAGAGATTGGGAACCGATGCTCTTGTTTTGATTTATGACCCCAACTTTAGTAATCAAAGATGTTGAACGTAATGTTTAAAATAGTTTAACAGGAAAAATATTTGTAAGTGTATAAATTAACCTTTTAGGTAGGAGGAGAATCAAAAGAGCCTCTTCTGACTCGGGTTAGGAATTCCGAATTAGGTATTGTAGTTATCAGATAACAATAATTGTTTATAACATCTAGTAAAAAATACCTATAATGTGACGGATGTAAAATAATCAAGGTCTATGTTTCTATCCACAATCGGACATTCACTCACTTTATCTGTATTATTGTATATTGATTAAACTCTTAATATTTTTTAGATAAGGCGCCTAGACGATAAAACAAGTTATCAGCACCATTATATTATAGGAAAAACATTATTTTAATTGTTTAGACCTAGAGATTGAAATTCTATCATTGATTAACTACAATGTTTCTTTAAACTTATTTAAAACTAGCTTTTGCCCGCGGCTTCGCTCGCGTTAATTTAGAGTTTGACAATCAATTCGAGTTGTACACTGCTTGTTGTTTGGCGTTTGGCGGCAAAAAACTCTTAACACACTATTAAAGTTTCTATATATTAATATAATTCAATCATGATTCGAAAGACACGTGGCGCCATCTATTATCATAAGAACATTATTGTTGTTTTCCTCGGGAAAAGTATTTTTATTCGGGATGAAAGGTACCGTATGTCCGTTTCTGTACATCTGACTACGTTAGTGCAAAATTTCAGGATGATCCGTTCAGTGGTTTAGGCGTGAAAAGGTAACAAACAAACAAACACTTTCGCATTTATAATATTAATGAGGATATGCTTATGTAAAAGAGAAGTTTTCAAAACGTCCAACAGTAGGTATTATTTTTTTTTTCAGCTTAATTGAGGTATAGGTAGCTACAGGGAGCAGATTATGTCAACATTTTACCAGTCCAATAACTGTCAGAACTGATAATTTACCAAGCATAATAATTATGTTGCAGTAGTTAGCTGACAGAACTGATAAATAATTCCAATAGCAATATCTGTGCAGTACCCAAGAGTTGATTGCGGTAATCCAAAATCGGTAATTAAGGATTCTTCATGTGAACTTCTCATGGATACCATGTTCCGAAAATTTATTAAGGTGGTGACATATAAAACAAATCTGATTAACTTAACCTACCATAAAACAAGAACATCGATTATTATTAATTCAAGTCCAGTTGTATCATGAATCGATTTATGCTAGGTAAGTATTCTAGCTCTTTTGTCAAGGACGGTTATATTGATGGATGCCACTCATGCCACTCATACTGTTGTCAGTGACTCAAGCCTTTTTCCACATAATTTTTATTAATAAATCAGTATCATGACCGTGAATTGTGGTAGCGGTTATTGGTAGGAAAAAAGATAGAAATAATATGCTTTATTGTACACTGTAGGTAAACATACTGGAACACCATGGTGGCGCAACCATGGTCGTGGTGTCAGGAAAATATACACAGCGTTATGGTGGGTATCTCAGCAGGCGTCCGATCGGTTGTGCAACCAACCATATTTTTTTTGACAGTGCCACCATGGTTGCGCTGCGCCGCCACTGTTGGCCCAGTGAGATTAGGACCCTTTTTTCTTTTTTTTTTTGTGGGAAATTATCAAATAGCTTCTCCCGCTCTGGGCGAAGCGGGAGGGCGTGTCAGACTTTTACTTACTAAAACCCACCCGTGTTCCTTCATTTGCCCGTGTGCCAGGGCCACAATATCCCCTTCGGACAAACTCGCTACCCAGGCTGGCATTGGTCCTGACGGACCCCGTCAGTTGGTGCGCTGACATCTCTTTGAGGCGCGCGTGGTACACAACGCGCCGTCGACCCGAGCCTGTTCTTTATCGGACGGCGAGCTACCCATCGCTCTCCGTCCGCAAGCCCGCGCCTATGGTGGCCGGAAATCGGCTTGCAACTCCCGACGCCCGGGGCGTCTCCTGCGGCGACTAGAGTCGCGAGGGCGCGAACCTTGCTTCTCCCTCACGCGTTCCGCCTCCTCCTTCGCGAGCATTACTGCTTCGCAGAAGGAGGTGACGGCCTCCCATGCACTCTCACTCCGAACCATGGCCTGAACCAGTGCCGGACGCGAGAGATCGCCGCCGGGGATTTGGACCCTAAAAGTAACATTTTGAAATATTAGCTGATGAAAGAGATAGAGAGAGAAGGATAGAAAGAGCTATCTATATACATTTTTCGTCCAGGTATGCTTAGTGTTATTTTGTATTACTTACAGAAGAAGTGAGTGATTAAATCAAGAGGTGTTTATTTTACAATAATTTTATTTTTGAGTCGAACGATACTGGATCTGAGCCACCGAACTAATGACAGATCCATTTGTAATCTAAGGTTAAACCAGTTCACATACTCTTTCAGGATGCAGCTTGGCATGAAAACCGGTGCCAGATTAATTGAAATTCTTGACAACACTGTAACTATTTGAAAGAGAAATAGCGACTGATAATCATCAAGATAAAAAGAAAGTGTGGTTATAACGCATCGTAATTTAGCAAGTCGTAAAGTCTACTGAACAAAACCTGCAAACAGTAAAACTCACGCTCAAAGGACTTTTACGTGGTGGCGTGTGGCGCAACTCGTAAACATAATTATAACGACCACTAAAAAATATTTTACTGATTTTGATGACAACAAAAAAGTTGCGAACAATCGGTTAGCAGTTAAACACATTCCACACATAATTTTACGGGCCGTTTTTCAAATGTAAATGTTGCTATAGGAGAATTAAAAAAGACCTAAGCTGGGAATGAAGTCCATTCACAACGGTTTGATTTTGTTCCCGGTTTTTCTACGTTTGGAACAAAAGACTGCGCAAGAACACCGTATTTGGCGTTCGGGAAAACGCACAAGGAAAAATCAGACGTCCCTACATTTCGTCGAAATGTGTGCTGATATCAATTGCTGAGTACCTACAAGAATAGTATGTAAATTGGACGGCACACTCAAAAGGGGAGACAATATTGGGTGTTTTGGCGTTTTAAAAACAGAGGGTCGATGGTAAAAAGTTTACATTTAGATTTAGTATAGACTTTTTTCATTATTGTGTTATTAACACTTTTATTTTGTTATCACAGAACTCATTAGTCATGTTAAACCTAATCTATATTTTACAACAAAAAATCAAGGAGAGGTTGCTACATTCAAGATCAAACCAATTCACGATTGTAAAATACAATGATACTCTGAAATAATTAACCAAATCTTTCTCCTAAAAACGTGCTTAAACATTGAAAAATAAGTACATAATACGAACCATTACAGGGAGAGACAGAGCAAAATATGATACGCACAGTGAACGGTTACCAAGTGGGGACGGGGGGCAGCTTTTATACGCCGTGCTCCCGCGACTTAACCCGTCTGCGATTTTAAAAATCAGAAGGAGAGGGCCATTGCGACCGAGCCTCCCCCTGTCTCGACGGAGAGTGGGCAGGGGACAAATCCGAAGAAAACTGTTATTAAAAAAACACGAGAGATTAGTTGAAAGGCTTCAGTTTTAGAAATTTACAAGTTTTAATAATAATGAGTCTAATTTGAATGAATGAACAAAGTCAGTCGATGTTTTTTTGGGGAAAATCAAATATTGGATTTTCTGTTCAGATTCTGTGTATTTCATGAAGACATGGCCAGATATTTTCAGATTTAGAAAGAAACAGGAACAGTTTTTGTCTCTCTTTGAGACTCAAAGCGATATAGGGAACTAATGAACATGTAATAGTAAAAATGTTTCTATGTAGATACTTAAACGACCCATCGGATAAACAAATCGTAAATACGACATTAATTGCCATTTTCCTGTAAACAGTAGGTACACAAGACAACTGTTTTCTTTAACATCTCTTACGGCATATTTATGTCTAACGTGACTTGCATATTACCTGCTACTTAAATTATTGAAACTCAGCCCACTTCCTGTAGTAAATGCATGCATGAATACCGCAATTTCCACATAATCAGATAAAGAAAAATGTAAATGAACTTTATGATTATTTATACGGGTCACCTCTAAACACCCAAATAATTGATCAATTAATTCGCTAAATCCTGTGGAAATCCGTAAGCTAAAATCACAGATGTAGTGACCATCCAAATCAGTTAAAACCAAAGCGCCGAAACAAATAGAAGTGCTAATATTCCGCCCGGCCAATACGGCAGGCGTAATTTAATCCTGGCGCAGCGGGGCATCCAGGGAAAATCTATAAATCTACCGCCATTAGAGTAGAGAACTCCCCGGGACTCTTATTTACTTCGGGCACAAATTCAGATGACAATGTTTTAGGGGAAGGCGCTGTAACTGCCCTAGCAGCGCAGGGTTAGCGCGACGAGACAGCGTAAATCATTTCACGCGATATGTAAATTATTTTTATTACTCGAATTTGCACTTTGTTGCTTTGGAAAATAATGGGTGTAAACAAGAGAAAGTATTTTTAATAACTCTCCATCATCTGAATGAGTACCTAATAGAAAAGAATATATATTTTAACTCTGTTTGTGCAGCAAATACGGTACTGCGGCCTTCTGTTAATAAGTCCACAAAAATCTTCTTTTGCTAAAACTTACATCCAGACAAATGCTCTATACATCATAACTTTTGTCTTTTCAAATCGTCCTTTAGAATAAACAAACCCGTCTCCATTCTTCGCTCTGTCAACCCTACGTAGGTACACCCACCCCCGTCAATTACTAACCCTGACCGATCCGAGGCGAGACTTATTGACGAACTGTTCCCTTTAAATCGTTGTCTCTGCATCCAGACGAACGCTTAGCCACACCTAATACTTTCACTCTTTTAATACTATTAAAAGTTTGGTGGTCTGATGGTTCTACTAAAGTAAAGGATTGGTTTGATTGGGAATATTGGTAAAGATTTGTGTTTTTGAAAAGTTGGGCAAGGTCAGACGAACTAAAAGGCACGTGTTTCAGACTTTCAGTAACAACTGCCATTCAGAGGTTAAGAAAACAGGATAAAAATCTGGTTACGTGCACATAAGGAGATCCTGAGTGGGTAAAGTATGTGGAAACAAGCAGTAAGCAGAGAATATCATATTGAGTACACGACTAGGTATTAGTTGGAAGCTAATACTCGTAATATCATACTGCAGCCACAAATATGTCTGCCAAGAGTGGTAATTAAAAGATCGCAGTCACATGATTCCACGAGGCGACTCACAGAAGGCCAATGTTTTTGAGTGGAAAATTTCAGACGTTAACAGAATTTTCCAAGAAAAGAAAACTTGAACCCTTTCATACTAGTGAGGGTGAAAGATAATTCCATACCCGACCTAGGGGTAATAATATGAAACTTAATGAGTAGGTTAGTGGATGGGACGCAACTTCATTCCGTGATCGCCAATTCGTGCTTCAACAGTGGTGATTAAATCAATAACCCTTACGTTGCAGCAGCCAGTAGCCAAACTATGTTTACCAGGTAGATATGAATGAAATAATACTACAAACCATTACACAAATTTGTATATCCGAATCGAAGAGAATTCATCCGCTAGTTTTCTATTTTCGTGGCATGTGTACAGAATTCGCGCACGTAAGTGCATCGGATTCACACGTTATGTGTTATTGTGCACGTGTTAAATAACAATTTCAAACTTTCAAGAACTCTTGCGTTGTTTGATTCAAGTTTTCAATGAGATCTTTCCATTTTTCAACAAGCATTCCCGGTTTGATTTTCATAAATCGTTTGTATATTCATTGGTTTTTGACTTTTCTTCTCGATTGATACTGCTGTTGCGGAAACACTTTAAACAGACAGAACAAAGAATGCAATTTATTATGACAAATACTTTGATAGATTTTTCAAATTATGTAAAAACTGTAAGTAATATATGCTTGAAACAAAAAACTAAAGACTATCAACATTTGCAGAATATTTTAAGGAGCGTAACCAGGGACGTATGTTTCCTATTTTCTTAAATACTTTTACATTGATCTTAACTACTGTTCATTCGATCTATTGAACCATATAACCCCAATATCCTCAAGTAAACAACCACAAAAGTTCCAAAGATGCGTATGTCACCGGCGCGCGGCGGCGAGGGGGGATCTCCGAATCATTTCCAAGTTGGAATTCGGAATGATACACCAAAACTCAATCGAAACGATATATTACGCCGATACTCGCGGCGGACGCTAATCCAGTTATGGATGCCAAAGATTATTGGTGCATTGTTGGTTTACGTAGACAGTACGTTTGAAATAGGTTTAATTATAAATACTAACGTTGTTTACGAACGTAGCAGTAGCACGTGTTTCTTTGAATTTGGCATTCGATATATTTTCTAAATGTCAAACATTCATGTCAACCACACAGATGTTGCTTGATGATGGAGGACTTGTGGCTAAATAGCCGCACGACTCGATCGATCAGGGCCTGCAGTCTCGACATACATAGCGATCGAATTCAATCGCAAAGTCCTCGATACAATTTCGCTTCCTAACCAGGACCTGCAGTCTCAACATAGATAGCGATCGCTTTACGACCGAATTCAATCGCAAACTCCTAACGGGCTCCCTAGACGGTCAAAAATGATTGACAAGATTGTGATTTTTTCATGCTTATCAAGATCGCTATCTATGTTGAAACTGCAGGTCCTGGTTAGGAAGCGAAATTGTATCGAAAAACAGAAACAAGGATATCAGAACTAAGCAATCTCAAAGTTAAACCAAAGAGCTCTAAAAGTACAGTGTTTTAGGTATATTTTTGCATATAGTTGTAGATTTGAAACTTTGACATTGGAGGAAGCCCGTGGCTAAGTAATAACGTATGGATCGATCGATCAGATTAATCTACGCTTGCCGCGGTTGGTCCCTTTACATAAAAAACCATCCGTAGCTCGGAAAGCACGTTATGCCATTGCTCCCGGCTGTCATTTGTAAATGTTTGACGGTCGTTACAGGTCGTCAGAAACCCGAAACTCTGACAACCAGTCTTCTTACAAAGGGGTATCGTGTTACCCAGTAACTGGGTTGTGGAGGTCAGATAGCCAGTCACTCCATGTAAAATACTGGTATTCAGCTGCATTCGGTTAGACTGGAAGCTGACCCCAAAATAGTTGGGAAAAGATTAAGAAGGTACTGTCTGAAAGCTGAAACATCGGTCTGAAAAGATTAGAATAGAATAGAATGTTTGTTTGCCAGAAACATGGTCACCTTATTACAAAACAAGGTTTATCTTCAGACCCAGTAAGTAAAATTTTATTTCATAAAAGAGGTACAGTCTGTTACAAAGTAGGATGACAACTTAGGAATAGTTTACATCTGAGATGAGTAGGTAACAATACAATTTTACGATCTGATGTCCTAGCTAGGTTACTTAGTAGCCTGTATTAAGGACAATCAGCCTCATTTCCCGAAAAATAGGACACAGGTATTGCTTAGACTGTTACATAATTATTAACAAACAATTTAGAACAATTTGATATTAAGAACAATTTGATAAACTTATTAAAGGTCAATACAAGAATTGTGTGTATATTCACGTGGGTGTGTGTGTGTGAGTGTGTGTGTGTGAGTGAGTGTTTGTGTGTGTGTAATAATAATATGAGTTACTTCATTGTAGTGAGAAGGGATTCGGTATCATCATAATTTTTGGTTGATAGAAATTCGGTAATCCGCTTTTTGCATGTTCGCTTACAACATGGTTGCAGTGGAATTATTGCATTTATTCTATTATAAAGAAATGGTCCTTGATAAAGAAAGAATCTTTTTGTAAAAGTAATACATTACGTACATATACAACATTATTTTTAGTATATGTGAAACCCGAAACACGTGTCTAGTATTTTTATGTAAAGAACCTATGTACAAAATTTCAAAACTGTATCATTTAAAAATCAAAAAGTTATAAGGTTGTTATATTACCGGGTGGGCCGTACAAAAACATGCTAACGGCATCCCCGCGCCTCCAGGGTCGTCTTACGCTCATTGATAACAATTTGGCAGTAGAAACTAACCTAACTAACCGTACGGCGATTGTATTGTATGTAATTAAATGGTGATAACATTTTCCATCACACTTAAATATTTTTGGGACAAAATATAACATGGTGTAAAAATGATTGAAAACGATTCAGTTCCTTATTCTGAACAAACTATATTCAGGTTTCGTATAGACTAAAAATAATGTTGTGTATTAAAATTTTAAATATTATTTCAATTATTATACGTATTAACATATCTCACCGTTTTAACGGTATCTACATTAAATTAATTTTATAATTTAAATCATTATTAGCTCGTCATGATTAGCTCTATCAACATGCGGTGTAGCAATTCAATGGGCAGAGGCATCTTAATCTGATCCCCACGGACTTCATAGTTTGAGCTAACTAAAGCTAATATATTAAAGAAATAAGCTGCTCAGGGCCACCACAAAACAACGACAAAGTTTTAATTACCAATTCTTGCACGCGTAAGTTGAAAATACGGTATGCCGCTTCTGCGACGCTCGAATCTATGCGCGCATTGCTTCTATATTTCATTCAGGCAGAGCAGTATTGGCATTTGAAACCTGTATCGCCCCAGCCACTTCGCATGAAACATGTATTCGCACCAAACACGCTAACTTGTTTAGGGTACTAACTCATTTTGAATAATAACATAATATAACTTATATAAATGAAGCTTGTTAGTTTGTAGTTAAAAATACATTAGTTATATAAGCAGTAAGCACGAGTATAGTAAATAATCTCGAGTTAAGAATGAAAGTGGTCTATAAAATGTATATATTTCATAACGAAAAACTGAAGGAATATGATTAAAACAAAAGACAATCTGAAAGACTATAGTGTGGGTTCCAGAAAACAATAGATACTCTATCATTTCTTCTATTCGGGAAAATAAAAACAAAGAATTTTGTGATGCTGCTGCTCATTCTTTTGACACCCAGTGTGCCTAAAGAGCAGCACAGTATACTCTAGCTAGCATTGTAATGATCCCTTATCAAAATTTAACCAACATACTTGAAGATACCACAGAAGACTATTTTAGACAAATCAAAACCTTCTATATCACCTACTTACTAAAATTGAAAATTATCTTCCAAACTAGACAAACGAACTATCCAATCACGGCTCTGAATGGAGACATAAAAATAAATCCCGACCGGTACGTTAGTTGACATGATAATGGTGTACCTTCGTTGTGAAACCATCAATATTTCATAGGAGCAATATCGGCGGTTTAAACTGGCCAACTCGTTATTGCACATGTGAACTTTATGGGGACTCACCCTCGGTACATAAATTTGGGAAAGTGCACCCCGTTTATAGGCACTTTGATACAACGTATTGATTTTGCAGATTGTCGGATTAACAAGTTTGATTACATGTTCATTGGTGATTTGTCGTTTATTTGTACTGATGGGATTGTGTTGTAAGAAAAGTAGTTTTATAATTACTAGTGGTCGCCTACTGATCGAAATTCGATCTCCTCTACTTACAATCTACATAGTACTTTCTTATTCCATGCTCAAGCTGTCACTTCTGTCACCTATCTTCAAGTCATATGGCCCTGGTACAGTCTGATGCTAACCCCTCAAATTATAAAATATTACACTGCTACAACATTCATTTCGTTACGAATAATCTAAAGAATACTTCAAAAAGAGTTCATTGTTTCGACTTGGATTTGAACCATCGCATCACCGAACGTCGCATCGTCATACTCATACAGTACAGTAATACTCGTCGGCAGTTTAACGAACTAGCCAGCGAGCCCATATGAAATGTCATGAAATTGTTATCTAGTATCGTCCGTGTCACTTTATCTTTAGGTCTCTGTATAATTGAAAGATGTTATAATTTGACGGTACGCATTTTACGTTTCTTTAAAAGATTAATCCATATCCTCAAGTTATATTATAACTAAAACGTTTAGTGTACATACGTTCACTTAAAACCACGAAGATTTATTTGTAAAATTATTATGTAAAATGATTACTAATTTTATGAGGACAAAAATAGTTGTTCTGTATGAACAAAATGTAAGCATAAAAGGTATTGCGAGTTTTCGAAAAGTTTTGTAAAATAATAGCAATAATAAATATTATTAAATAATGATTATTAAAATACTTTATTTTTCTTGATTTTTAAAATCTTTATAAATATTACAAAATAAAACAAAATAGAAAAATACTTTAAATTAATTAAAGAAAAAATAATGACATAAAGCAAATTTCGTGCCTAGGATTTAAACCTCCAATCTTGAAGCACGGCAAGCGGTCTTGACACCTCCGGTCTATTTGGCCGCTGAATAGCTTCTCGTAAATGTTAACCGTATTATTGCTAGTCCTTGTACGCAATAATAAAAGTTTACCCAACCGGTGTGTTTTAAGCGTTTTATTGAAAAAAAAAAACAATTTTAAAAGCAGTCCTTAAAAAAAAGTACTATTTTAAACTTATTTATTCACTAAAACAATACATTAGTTATATTTTTTTTTTTTGCAAAACCAAAAACCAACTTGGGCCTATCTCGGATTTGAACTCACATGTCTTTTGGGGGGGGGTAACCACTTGATGGAGCTGTGTGTACTGTGTCAAACGCATGGTAGTGTGAGTAATGTTTTTTTATTTATTTATAATATATATTATACAAAAATATTAGCTTTCTGCACTCCTCCTCCATATAAACTTTAACTGTGCCAAAATTAATTCTTCTCTGTCCGCGTAATATTTGTAGAAAGGGGTACAAAGTTTTCGCTTTACATATTAATCATTATCATCATCATCTGTCCAGCCTTTTCCCAACAACATTGGGGTCAGCTTCCAGTCTAACCGGATGCAGCTAAATACCAGTATTTTACATGGAGCGACTGCCTATCTGACCTCTACAAATTAGTGACTGGGTAACACGATACCCCTTGGTAAGACTGGTTGTCAGACTTTCACGTATTAATAACGATTAATTTCAGTTTATTGAATATTCTGGTTTGTGGTTGTCCTTTACTGTCATTTTAAAATAACACATTTCTTATGCGTCTGTACCGGAGAAGACCATACTTTGCAAAGGCAAAGGTTAAGAAAAATTTGCAAGTGGACAGGAGTCACTATTGCTGCTGATCTGTTTCACCTCGCACAGAATAAGGACAAAAAATCAGAGTTGATGGCCAACCTCCTGCACTTGCAGTAACATCAGAATAAGAAGAAGAAAACTTAAATGTGGTGACTGCCAACCAAGCCTTCATATCACTGACTTGCACTTGGAGTAAGATCAAAGTTAAAAGTCAAAGTCACAAAATTTATTGCGGTTAGGCACGTAAAACGCACTTTTGATCGTCAAAGAACTTATTACCATCTCTTATTTATGGACTGTGTTCGATATGAGTCTGATAGAAATTATGTGTGTCGGGTGTTGAGGTTGAACCCACTTGATTTAGGCACATTCCATAGAATTTTGTCTCGCTTCTATCGGGCTCTTCATGATGACGCGAAGAGTCTGTTCAGGTTCATGGCCCGAATATAATCTATAGCAGCGTGTATTTTTTAATTGTATAATTAGGGTATGATGAGACTGTCATACGCATTGCGATTATAAAAGTCCCTAAATAAAAAATAATAAACAAAAAAGACTTTTCCCAGTCATCTCAGTCCTTTCTACCAGCTTTAACCACGACTAGCCTTTCGCACTTCCTTATATTTAATTTATTCAACACAGTTATAGTACAAACCAAAACAAATAACATGCTGACAACATGTTACATGCGCCACCCGGCCGGCAACCCTTACCCCTAATTATATATATACTCAAAAAAGCGATTCAATCACAAAGTAATTCGTCTCCAAACAGATCAAAGCGACCACTAACGAAGTCACCGCAGCGGTATTAAAATATTAGCACGTATTGCACGCATCGCATGTATCTCACGCATCGTACGTATAGCTATGTACCGACCTGCCAATATAGGAAGCTAGCTTTGGTCCGCGACTTTGTCCGTGTGGATGTCGTATAAAAACTAAACAGTCGATTGGTCAAACAAACTTCAATGCCTTGTTGTTGTTACAAAAATCACAAAAATACGTGTAGTTTTCGTGTTTTGGTGACACTATTTGACATTCTTTACTTTTTTTACATTTTATGATTAATTTATTATACTGACTTATCAATGTTTATTACTGACTATTATGCATTTGGATTGACTTGCCTTTAGTAATTTAGTTTTTATTTTGTAATTTAGTTTCGTATTTTTTGTAAATTTTATAAATTTTTACGCCTTACGGGTGATAATTATTATAATAACTATTATATTATTATTATACTTATAATAATTATTATTGTTATTTTTATTATTAATATGTTGCCGTGCCCTAACCGGGTTTCATGTTGGAACTTCCTTAAAATGTAACAACTAAATGTACACATGAATGCAATAAAGAATTTGAATTTGAATTTGAATTTGAACATGTACTTACGAAATATTAATAATGTGACAACCTACATGCTTAATTTGCACGTTTAAATGCATGTTTTGACAAATAAAATTATCTTTACCTTCTATTTGTATTTTTTTTTTATTAGTCTATAGGTTGAAGCACTAAGCTACAGCCCATTTGACTTCTCAAGGGGTTGAATTTTGCCAAATCATGTCTTGTTATCCTTCAAGAAACTTCATCATGTGTTACATTCATTTCACGTTTATGTCTTTGGTGCTTTAAATTTTGCGTCGTTACTCAATCCTATAACTATTTTATCCCATATGTAGGTAGTAGGTATCTACAAATATTTTTCAACCCATTCGGCACGCATGCAACGTTGTAGGGCCGTCACAATCATCTCACAGTCCCCTTTCAATCTTCGTTGCAATAAATAAAAGGGGCAGTAAAAAATGCGCAGAGGACCGATGGCGCCCTTGCGTTTGCCATAATCAACGTCATTGAGGGTATTTATGTGTTGGACTTGCTAAATTTCAACATTCTCATATTAATGTTATGGGTTTCATAAATATTATTGCATATGACCGGACGGATGGTTGAATTGCATTTGAGAGGGAAGTTTCTGCTAGGGACCGAAAGATGGCGGGGCAACTGTATAAGAAGGAAGGTTTTTCAGAACATTTAGGATATATTTAACTTGGCCGCAAGTGAAGGGGTAACCCTTCACTTGCGGCCAGGCCTAGCAATAAATCATCATCGCCAAATTAAACGATTGTTGATTCAAGCACGCATTCATTTTTTTACTTTTTTCGGTAATAGGCATGAAAAACATCTGTTAACAAGCTATACTTTTATTTGAAAGGATATCACTACTAAATAAATTATATATTTTCCCTTCCAACCGGAAAAATAAACTGAGTTCAAAATACCCATAAAAATGACACAAAATCGCAAATATAAAGTGTAGCTCACATCCATGTACTGCCACCCCCTATAGAAGACAGATATTATGTAAAAACCTAACGGGAGTCTCTTCAATCAATACACGTTACTAGATGATGTAAAAGCTTTCTTCTCAACCCACAGCGCAAATTGAAACCCTAACTTCCTAGGTATAAGGTTAAATGTCTGATTCCGAAAAAAAATTGCTTTTTTTCTAACATCGCGAACAACAAAAATATCCTGTTGGACAATATTCGCTCTTAATACAAAGTGAAACAACATAAAATAAGTACGCCATGAACGTGTAAGAGGGTGCCCGCGGAAGAGTTAGTTTTTTTGTGAATATCAAAATATGAGCCCCCTTTTACAATCCCATTGTATCCGATATTGATCCTCATAATAGTTTGAGTCGGCTGATCCACTGTCTTAATAAAAGGGACGAAATGATGAATGCATCAGTTGGCCCACGATTTATGCTCAGATCATTTACATTTAAACAAATAAATAAAGCACTATGAGTGTTTTAAAAGCAAATTAAAAATAAATGATACATTGAATTAATTCACACCGGTTATGGTATGAATCATAGTACGTATATTAATTTAAATTGAAGTTTCGCACATCAACACTTGCCAAAGCGGAATGACGAATGGTTAATTCGTACTATAAAAAAAAATCTTTGGTGTAATAAATAAAGATTTTTACTATTCATTTTGATGGTGATGCTACAAAATATTTTATAATGTCTCCATGGTACATTAAAGGCCTATTCAGTGTCAAAACATGGTAATATAAAGTTGTCAAAATATTAAAACTAACTACGGGTGTAAAACGCAAGCGTGAAAACGTTACAAACTCGATAACAGTAACATGGCTCAGTTATGTAGATCAGGGTTTAAATCTGACAAAACTACAGTAGTTATATAGATTAACACGATAAAACAATCAGTTAAAACAACAGTTTTATAATTTATGCTCAACATTCGTTTAGTGCAATATTAACGAACACACAAACAGAAAGAGATTAGATTCGTATCGTGTGTACATTAATTAGTTGTTAATGAAGTCAACGGCTTACAGTAACTGTGAACAAAGAATGGATGTAATAACTCATAGTAATTAACGCAAAAACATCTTTCATCCGCACTCAGTGTGTGAATTGTGAAATTAATTAAATTAAATAGATGTAGGAAGACGTGATTGTAGGGCAGCGAAACAAGCGGTGATTGTGTTAACATAGGCGAGATTGTTTTTTTAAGTTTTATTGTTCATATTTGTATCTTCTAATTACTTCCCTCTGTAGGGTTAACACAAAATACATAGGTACAGTTCTATGTCCTATGTTAGAGGGTTTGGTTTCCGCACTTAGTCCTTCATGTGGAATCAGAGTCAGTACTTTGTTTGCTATGAATGTACAGGTATAAGATATTGTACATAAATTACTGAGATCGGCTACAGTCTACCTTACGGCATGCAAATTATTACATAAATTAAAATATTAATATTATACAAACAAAATAATGACAACAAAACAAAACAGAAATTAAAATGAAGTCTATTAATAATAATTTAGTCAAGTACTTATGTCAGGTCAAATTTGCAATTAATTATAATAATCATAATCTGGACAAACTCATATCATTTGGACCATTCATTGTGCGTAGGCCATGGCGGCCGTCCGTTGATTATTCCAACCAGCCCACCTCCCTCCAGAAGCTGATTAGGTCTCCTGGTCTGCTTAGGTTATCTGTGAAGGATCCAAAGAACACATGCAACGGTTCTTCAGCCTCCATGCAAGCCCTGCACAGAGGGCTGTCCGTTATACATATTGTGTGGAAGTGTTTGTCAGTGAGCAGCGTCCCATGATGGTCCCCGTCACCAGGCGCAGGCCGTAAGTACATACAGTATAAGATTATTATTATTATTATATTTTGTTTTTTTATCAGAACTTGCACCGATGATAATACATTTTATTATTTATTATTATTAGTTTATAAAACATAATTACTAAAATAAGGTAATCCTGCGAGAGTCTAATGTAGGGCCCGTTCACACATACCAGAACCACGCCACACCGTAGCGACAAAATGTGAGCAAGCACCGTGGTTACGTGTGAATAGTGTCGCTGCAACTTCTTGCAGTTGCATTGTTGTTGCGTTGTGCGTCGGACTACCAAACTCAATTGCGACAAATTGTAATAAGACAAGATGTAATTTCGACAATATGGAACTCCGATAAGTTTTTATTTCAACAATACTTCGTTGTGCGTCAACGCAACCACAACGTTGCGTTGACGCACAACGAAGTATTGTGGCTGCGACATCGCCCTGATGTGGTCGGTATCGCCCACACGGTTGATTTTGACGGCCAAATGTGGTCCGTGTTTATAGACTATTCATTTTCATACAAATTAGCGCCGTCCACGCGTGGTGTCGTTGTGGTGCGTGTGATCGGGCCCTTAGCCAGCCTAACGCTGGGCGGAATTGCCCAAGATGGCTTGCTTGAAGTTCAGTACCGCTACCAAAGATACTGACCGGCTACCTGGACATACAATACTATTGATCGGATAATCACGGGGAAGAGAAAGCGGTATGCATATTTCCGGATTACAATTATTGCCTATCTCCATTTCCTCGTCATACCCATGGGTGACGTAAAAAGCAACATCTTCCTGTAGCTAAATACCTAAGCTATAACCACCTTACGGTGATCAACAGTCAGTAAGCTAAGTATGGTGATCAAGACAATATTATGGGTCCTTCTACTGCTCAGTTGAGTCTATATTATGAGTAGAGATCGGATATTCGGATGCATAATCACCTAAAGTTTGAGAGTTGACTAGTATGGAGTGCGCTTCGGTACGGGAAAAAGTGTCGGTTTTCAGGACTGACGAATTTTTAAGAACTACTCTTTTGTACTGTGGATCCCCGAATAAATACATTTCATTTTAGAATAAAAGGTTTTGATAAAATAAAATAAATATTAAGTGTTTTTTGAAAGTGTTATATTTTCCACAAAATTATTGCCTAGTTCTAAATGGTTAAGAAATATTTGTTATACTTAGGAATACAAAATTGTTTACCTACCACTGAAACCTCGCGATCCCGGAATAAAAATATATTTTAAGAAGCCGTTTCCATACTTTATAACCTTTGCCGGGAAAAAAACGTACTTTAGGTAAATATTCATCCGAATATCCGATCTCTAATTATGAGTCTTATTATGAAAAATCAATCGAAAAACAATTAAGGCTGAACCAGTCTAATCTTATAAACAATCACCAAATACCAATAATTATTTCGGATTACCCAATACTTAATATTATAAATCGCTATTTCCGGGGCCTAGTTACATAAGCACAAACATATCGAATTAACATTAATTTGAAACAACAAAAATAGTTAAGAACCGGTAAAAGTAACCATTATATCATAACAAGCGTTGTGAAGTAATTAGCATTGCGTCTTTTGTTAATTTTTACACAAACATACAAAATTTTGTACCTGAAGTGACCGATAGATGGCGGGGCATGTCCAACTCAGTTGATTCGAGAAGCGGTAATATTTTGGTATCGAATCGGTGACCCAAGCAAATCGATACCGCACGATAAGATTGACATTCTAAATTTCTCATACCTGCAGGGTAATTGCGTAACACACTTACAATGGCAATGCCTTTTAATTTGACAACATTCATTGCGTCATTTACGTTGTCGAGCAGACGATTTCTTCAAACATCTGAAGCAATGGATTAGCCTTCAAAACCCTTCGAATTGTGATTGAAACTGTGTAAGGCAATTGGGGTGCTGGTGTATTTTTTTTGCTTGCTCACCGTGGTAGAGAAAAAGGTTTATCAAGAGAAGAAAAAGAAGTTGCTGAAGTTGTCACCTGCTTGGATTTAAACTCGGACTCTTCTTTGCTGTAGGTATGCCTTTTTTCTAAGAGCCATTTATCATCATGTTGTAGACATCGTCTGATTAATTATGGATTCGGATCGATCGTGTAAGAATTGCTGAAGTCAGTGATCGAGATTTATGATTTATTTTTGAAGAGAAACTAATGATAGATAACATAATATTATCAGTCTCCCCTGCCCCAAAGATTTTCATCCATAAGTCCAGGTTTGGAATTCCAGTAATATGGTCTAACCATAAAATCCGTCTCTAATTAAAGTTAAAATAAAGTGTTCCGGAAAGTCGTTACATTAATATGGTTTCATTAACAAAAATAAAGCATTCCACTAATTACTTTGGAATTTCCGTGATTGTAAAAAAATATTGGTAAGTAAGTATTGTTTATACTCGATTTAATTATCAAGTTTATTATGTACACGTACGATTAAATAAGTATTTCAAATAATTTTTATTAATTCCAAAACACAATATAACTTATTTCCACAAGAGTAAAAAAAATACGTCATTTACTTAAAAATATCTTAACTTATAAAAAAAATACCTACAAGTATTACAGCGTTCGCGATTAGTTGCTAAACGCTCTGCTACGGGGTTGTCGTGAACGCGTAGCCGTAAGCTACGTTGTTACGTAACCGCGTAACGGGCCGGTCAATGACCTCGCGGCGACCTGCGCGCGCGCCTGTCGTCGCCCTACTCGACAGACTTGTTCGGTAGAATAGGTAGCCACGTAGACGTGTGTGTAGGTAGAAATGGTTCGATGGTGCTATGTGGGTATTGTTATTGTATTATGTGAAGCATAATATTATCTTCACGCGTTTTGTTGGTTGAAACTGTTCTAGCTTACCTACAGAGGTAGCGAGAAAAAGTGTGATGGGCTGTCCCAAAAAATAGGTCTAATCTATAAAATCACTCTAAAATATTTTTATTTCACATATGCCTACATGGGCACTTATGAAACGTCAGAAGCTAGGTGCACGGTTCCAATTGGTCGTTTCCTATGGAGAAGAGCCGGCAAGAAACTACACGGTTACTCTTTAAAAAAAAAATTATTTTACAATGTTTTCAAATTATAGTGTTAATAGGTATGAGAGGACAGCGGTAGGCCCGTCAAAAGTACCAGGTACTTAACAAAATAGAAAATGGTCTACAGATCTACAGTCTATTAAGACTACAACGTCCTCACATTAACAAAAAAAAACAATATAACATATGATTAAAATAATAAAAGTTAGAAGTAGAAGTATCTAGAGGTCTTAGTAATTCCCAAACATTATAGTAACACAATTTTGTCTAATTGTAATTATCAAGGTATACTTCCTTTCACCTTTTTGTGTTAATAAGTTTTGTTTCGTTTAAAAAAATAATATTTCCTATCTACTATGTTCAGCAGTGGCAGTAAGCAACCTGACATTGTGCTTAAATTTATTTGATACAAAAAACTATTTTCTATAAACTTCATCACCTTTTCCTCCCCTGCCTCTCACATACGGAAGTACTACGCCCTTCGTCTAGTCCCCTCTGCAGCTTACTCTGTGGCAGTAGCACTAGGACGTGTTTCGTTCTCGTTAACAGATCAGCCCGTGCACCATAGGACGCCAAACATCTTAACGTTTATGGTTCTTATTGCGCCCATTGTTGGCCCAAAGCGGTGCCTTACGAGTAATTGCCTATTAATTTATTTGTTCTAAGTGCCGTGTTAAAATAACTGACATACGATTAAGTCGGCGACTCTTAGTATTCCTGTACTTCCTACATACAGGTTGTATGTAGGAAGTACAGGAATACGTGGATCAATTGCGGACTTGGTCAGAAATCAACGAAAAAATAGTAGGTACATTATTGCAGCGGCCTACAACTGCATCGATGGACGAACGTGAAACAAAGTAAATTATTTATAAATTCCAGATTCAATGACGAAAAACGATAATTTTTCACGCGCCATCGCTGTACATTGGTTTTTTTTTTCAATAAACAGCTTTCTATTTGCAAGCCAGTTCGAAATATAAATAAAATCTTTGATAAGTTACCTCCTTGGTTGGCATGATTCGGAGTAAAAGATCGGTCCTTTTTTAAATTAGGTACACGATATATATCAGTTTACTATGTAATTTATTTGGCCGCTAAACCACGACACATGGATTTTCATACAACTTTTGGTGGCCGCTGCTCGCATGTATTTGGCCAGTACAGCAATTTCGATTGATCTCGAAGAAGGTTGTCAAAAAAATGCGCGAATTTCCAAGCATGTATAAGATTTTCTTTTAAGCAGGCCTCCCCATTGAATTTTGAAATGCACAAAATACAAAAAGTGTTTTTCTCGAAACATAAAAATTTCTCCGATGATTTTGTTCTGACAATGTATGCTAATAGCAAGTGACGAAGTGTAAGGTCAAAAGTAACAAGTGAAAAGTGCGGGGTTGTTAGCCTGTCACCGAGCATCGCATTAACCTGGTTTCTTCATTTGTTTTGTTTAGGTCACAAGTATCTACCTAAATTAGTTAAAAAAAAATTGTAGACTGAGTAAACAGTACCTACTTTTGAATTTAAAAGGTAGTTTTTATTTGTTTTCCATCGATGGTCCATCCTTCTCTGCTCGAGAAGAGACCTTAACTCTGCAGAAATACAGTTACAGATAAGGTAGTATCTTTCTTCTTGCCATATTTTTAAACAATGGGCAGAAGACTTGGACCCATCATAACTATGTTATTCGGATATCCATGGTATTCGGATATCCTAATTATCCGGAATCCGTCGAATATTATCCGGATAAAATTCGTTTGACTATCGGGATAAAACGAATAATACGGATAGTTTCTATTGTTCCTTTTTCAATATTTATTTACATCAAAATCAGTAATAATATAACAATTTACATTGTAGAATAATAAAATAGGTATTTTCATCCGTAAAAATTCATAAGATATCTTCAAATATCCATCTTATGATACAATTATATTCATCATAAAGATAATCCAAAAGTGATTTTCCCAGAGTTTAACTTCAGTTATCGACATCGATAATGATGGATTGATGACATAGTAGTCAGTTACTACCAGCGGCAGAGAGAAACAGAAAAATCATTTACTTTAACAAAGAAAATATAAGCTATGAGATTGAAAGGGCCGTGCCAAATACACCATCGACGTCCACTGCAACTTATTGTAGTTGCAGTGGACGTACTGCTGTTAAAGTAAATGATTCTTTGAAGTAATGATCATCATCGGTGTCATCAACTGAAGTCGAGAGTTTCAAAATTTTCTTTGTGAGCTGGTATTCACCAGATCACAATGAAGATTTAGACTCTCTACCAAGTGCAATTAGCACACACCAAGAAACATTCATCTTAGTCAAGTATAAAACCTCCTCATCATAATTCCTCTAACGAGCATCGAAGCTGAAAAGGATTTTTCCTCCACTGGTTACCTATGTAATAAATGGAGGACATCTCTAAACATCGTAACATTAAATTGCTTTAGTTTCTTTAGATCTCATTACCAAATAATGAAAAAGTTATGTTATTTAAATTCGTTGTTTTGACTTTGTTTTCAGAATTATGTATAAATAATGTATCTTATTTTTTTTGCACTAATACTACGGTAGATCTTAACAGTCATAACATTTTTTTATTTTATTATGTACTATACGTACATAACGATACAAAAATAATCTTAAGACTTCTATAACACCTACAATTAATTATATATTAATTCTTTAAGGGTTTGGTTTTTTAGATCTCACTCATAATTAAGACTGAACTTAGTGATGAAAAAGTTCCAACTGTACACACTTATCTAATGAAAACAATTAAATAGAATATTAGGTACTAACTTGTAAAAGTTTACTTCATTGTTTTCATTAAATAAGTAGATACATTTTGTAACTTTAAACATTTCATCATCTGCCTAACCTTTTTCCATCTATTTTAAGGTCGGCTTCCAGTCTTATTGTTTTAAAAACATTTTTAAACTGTATGACTCAATAGTAACATAAGTTTATAGTACACGATTGTTGGACTCAGTGGATAGTTTTTGTAATGAAAATGTCGATTGGAAACTTATATTATGTAGTCTGATTTATCTTTTTTACAGTGGTATCCAAAATATCCATATTATCTGGAGATATCCGGATAGTGTTCTGGAAGTATCCCAAATATCCGGATAGTAAAATGGAGCGGATAATTGCATGCCCTACCCGTAACCTATCAAAGTTGTGTAACTACAGCGTGATGCCCACGGGTTCGCAATCCATAAATGATAAAGGGAACTCCAATTGATTTCCGCGTTGCGCTGGCGCTCGGTGCTGCGTCATTTGATTGAGCTAACCGTAAAGTTACGGATGCGTTTCGTTTGCCTACTTAACGCAAAACTCTAAATAAATCGACAATTTTTTTTACAATTTAATTCAAATACTGAGTATATCTACTTTTATTTTTGTAAGTCAGCTTACTATTTTTATTTGTAATTAATTATGTTTTTGCCACCAGTAAGTACTACTGTATAAATAATGTGACATTAACTTAATTAATCAGTAGAATAAGATTTTGTATTTCTAAGATGACCCCATTTTAAACACGAACACGAAAAAAATATAATTATATCAACCATCTAGATAATACCAACATTGAGGTTAAGTAAGTTACATAATTTGTATCTATTGAATAACAATTTATGCTGCAATTTAGCTTTAAATTAACCTTAAACAATAGACATAAAGATTTCATGGGCAAACTGCGCGAGCGCTCAGGGGAAATACGACAGTATCCTTGCAGTAACATTGATCATACTGTCAGTACATACATTATTAACCAACGACATTTAATTATTTTAAGTAAAAAATAAATTACGCAATAAAATACACAAGATCTTTACAGACCTTGCATGTTTTTTCATATTAATCTTAACACACGGTCAAAATTTAAATTTCAAATGCATTATTTAACACCTCGTTTGCTTTATTACTCGATGATTTTTTAAGTAGCATAAATTAAAATCAAGTAGGAAAATTAGTATCTCTTTCCAGTACTGCTTCGAAAGACAAACATTCTCATTAATTTTGTTTGTCACAGTGTCGTTAAACTTTGTCTATTATTTTTTACTAAACTACACCTTAAAATACCTACATTTTAGAGAGAACTGTCAGATGATCATGTCATAAAGGCTATATTAGACGGTATCTTTGTGGACAACCAAGTTGGTGAGACGATGTCAAGGCTTTTAATAGAAACACGTGACGAGCTGCCAATAAGAGGAAATAAATGACTCAAAGAAAAGGATTAGCCCAACAATAGGACAGACAGCTTGGGCCAAATAACAACAACAAACCATTTAATACAGACCAAAGCAAAAATATACGACGAAATAAGATTTTAACGGTAAATACAAAAAAAAAGAAAATGATTCAATATAAATTATTTCTTCAAACTTGGCCTCATAACTTATAAATAGCCAGAACCAACTTATCTAATCATTACAAGGTAAATTACGAATAAAACGAGGTGCTAATTTTATCCGTAACTAATCTTTATGATCCACATCAAAAGGGGATAGATATAAGAATGGGTGCCACGCTTTCACCGATTTAATTTACCGAAGTATTACTCTTGAACTCGTACAAAGTGATTTTATTTCATCTCACCGCATTATTTTAAATGTCCGAATGAGTTCGGGGCAACAGTCTGTTCCTACTTAACGGTAACACATAATTGACGGAGTCTGAAAAAAGGTTAGGTTCGAGAACTAATGGTTACAATACCGCAGTTACAAAATTTGATTAGCGGAATAGTCACGTCGGAATTCGTCTATGAACGTTAATAGTGAAAACTGTGAGGTATGTTGAATATCGTATCGTGGTTGGTAGATGCGGTATTCCTTGAAAGTGACTAATTTTAACTCATTATGCACATAAATAAGAGACGATATTCAATTTCAGTCGGGTAACTTCACCAATATGTCCAGTTGATTTAGGTATTATCTAAATACCAATGTGACTGTGTTTTTAATAATTAAATAATACCAATATTTATATCAGTTTGTAGAAAGTCAACGTTTTTATTGACATTATTTTAATTATAAAGGCTTCTACATACTGGCCCGACTTGTCGCGCGACGCAACACCGGTAGAACAATTTCTATGAAAAATTCAAAGAAATTGACCTACCGGTGTCGCGTCGCGCGACAAGTCGCACCAGTATGTAGAAGCCTTAAATACGGATAGTAAATATAATGTGCTTCGGTCTGTCGAATTAGTAATTATTTAATTAATAAGTGGACTCCTTTTTAGGGTTCCGTACATCCGGTTGAAAAAAACGGAAATTGAACGAACCCTTATAGGATCACTCGTGTGTCTGTCTGTCCGTCTGTCTATCTGTCCACCCTCACACACGCCTCAAGCATGTCTTGTATAATTTAAAATTGTTTAAATTTTATTGCATTAACTGTGTAAAACTACTGGGAGAAGACACTGATTCCTGTAACACAGGTTACAACCTAGCGCAGGAGTCAGGGCTTCCATAGAAATGTAACATACCTACATTTATGTCAATAAAATATTATTTATTATTTATTTATTATCTGTCTATCTGTCTGTCACAGCCAGTTTGCTCCGAATCGAATGGATTGATTAAGTTGAGGACATAGGTACTTACATGAATAAAAATGAAAAATACTTTTATTTGCGGTAAATATAAAAAAAACGCAAAGAAAAAAAAACACAACACCAAAGAACAAGTTGGGGGAAATTATGCGTTACATCCAGGCAAAACGGCCATCACTCAGCATATTGCAACGATCCTATGCGAGACACAGCCCCAGCGCTGGTTTGATGTAGTTTCTAGTGTACATTTTCTTATCTATATTGTATAAAATTCAAAATGTGCCAGTTGCCTAATACGTATTTCTGCGGGGCGAGCACGGGCGTACCCAAGACGTTTCTGACAAGACATGATAAATTAATTCATGTCTTACAATTTGTCTTAAATGCTAGCACGGGGCAACCATGTGACATAATCTAGAGGCACGACATGCTTTTCTTGTTGCAAGGGCGAGCATGGCCTACTGTGACATGACTTGAGTCACACATTTAATCACAGTTTCGGTTGATACAACCGTTTTGTGTTACAAGCACAAGAAAATATATTTTTTTCAATGTTAAAATCTTATCACCACCTCCGAATGAACGTGATAAATTTTTCATAGTCATCTGTCAAAATGTGACATTTCTGACAAAATGGGTGCGCCCATAGTAGAAAATAAGACATAATAATGTCCCAACCAAACGTTAAGAATGTATGCCACACATCAAGAAATATCTCACGTCGCCGTGCTAGCATTTAAGACAAAACGGTTTTATCGACCAAATTGTGATAAAATGTGTGACTCAAGCCATGTCACAATAGGCCATGCTCGCCCCGCTGGAGTTGACGATTCGCCCACTAATATATTAACTTCGTAAGAATCGCCCACAGAACAAAACATTTTATATAAAAGTGTCAATTCACCCGTTTCGGGCCAGTAAATTCGCTTTTGAGCGACCAAGTAGAAAATTAAAAAAAAGTTTTCTATCCGTACCGTGTGACACATTAAATGATAGGACTGTGAGGATCAATTTTTTTTTTTGATAATTTTATAATAAATACCTAGTTTTAAAGTTAATTAAGAAAATCGATGAAAATTGATCATTCTTTTCCAGACCACCCTAATACTCGTACATAAAATAGTTCTTTTTTTATAGAGGAAAACTATAAGAAGTCTATGCTCTTAAAATAGCATGGTAAATCTCTCAATATTGTGCGTACATACTTGCAGGTTGGAATGTATGGGAGAACATGTTTTTCAACTACAATGTTAACTTTGTTCTTGGGATAAATTCATCCCAACTACGGAACCCTTCACAGAGTGTGATCCGACACGCCCTTGGCCGGTTTTTTTAATAAAACCTCATTCGTAATTTTGGCGTATATACAACATTAGTTTTTGTTTATACTAAACCTCTTAAGGGGTCATTGTATTCATCATTATGAACAACTTTTACTATGGGACCAAAGTTGAAATCGCGAAAAAAATATCAGCTGTTCCCTACATTTTGACTAGTTCAGCAAACTTAAATGTAGGGAACTGATTTTTTTTCGCGATTTCAAGGTTGGTCCCATAGTAAAAGTTGTTCATAATGATGAGTACAATGACCCCTTAAGAGGTTTAGTATAAACAAAAACTAATGTTGTATAAGAAACAGAAGCAAATATGGACCTTAAGGTGCTCAACCTTATAATTCATTGACTTTCCGTTGCCTTCGTTTTGTGTCTTGGTATCATTGTGATCAACGTTCTCATCTCCTGACACACCTATTGCACACTCAACAATACCATATCCACGGCTGTGCCCCTGAGCCACCTACCTCGTGGTCGTTAGTTTCGTCGTCCAGGGGCAAGTGGAACGGTACTGCGGCCGACGACCCGAGATTGCCGCCGATAACTCATCGCCGTGTTTATTCACTATTATCGAATCGTGGACGCGGCGAGACGACACCATTGTAATTTGTGTCTCTTTACGTTTGTCATTGTTGCCTCAATGTTGACGAACTCCAAGACTATGTTTTTTCTGCGCATGCTGGTGTCAAGAACTGGCTTCATAATTTCTTTGATAGATCAAAATCAATGCTCCTTCGTCATTGTTGTCTCCAAGTGGACGAACCCCACCATTGTTTTTTCCGCGCACGAAAAAAAACAAGAAAGAAAAAACATAAGAAGAAGAAAGAAAGAAAAAAAAATAAGAAGAAAGAAAGAAGAAGAAAGAAATTATTAAGAGTTTCTTAACAGAAACAGTCTCGTAATCAGGTCGTAATCGATGCTCCTTTTCAAGTCTATACTATATTCAATAGTCCAACAAAAAATCTCAACAGTAGCAGGTACAACGGTATTACTTAAGTAAAAAATGGAAGCAGACATACACGTGCCAGAATTAAAAACTGTAGGTAGATAGCACAAAATTTAACAGTTCAAAAGTCTGTTGAACCTTATTAGAAATAAATGTTGAAATTTAAAATAACTGTTCCCAGGTTTAAACTGATGTAAACAAATAGATCAAAATAATAGGAACATGAGAATGTCTGCAGTGTAACGGTGCAGACGGTTAGCTTATGGTCATAGAGGTCGCAAGTACCGAGGTTCGAATATCAGACGCAAACAAAATTTACATTCCAGATAAACGTTTCTTAGATCTATCGTAAAACAACGAAGGCGTCACATTTTATATTAACAATAAAAACTGGTTTGGATATGACCAACGTTTAATAACATCAACATTCTTTGAACTATTAGAGAGAGTTGTAGGGTCTACAAACATTCACTGAGTAATCATTGTGTTGGTACTAGTAATTAATTAGTGGCCTATCATTTCGAGCACTTATTGGATCGCGAATGGGTACGAGAAAATTAGCGGTTATTAATGCATCCCGTCCGGTAGGGCTCTCATTTTAGTTGAAGCGGTAGCAGAGAGCGCTGATTTTACATGATACAATCTCTACGCAATAGCTAATTGACATTAGTAGTGTATGATCCTCGACTTCGAATTCATGAAGTCCTCCATAATCATTCTGTGGATAATAAAGAACTTCATCGTTAATTCATGGATTATCGAAGCAATTCAACATGTGCATTTCTTTTTATCACAATTGTTAGGAATCTACCAATCTAATCTGGAAATCAGCTTATTTATATTTAGTTCCACGAAAATCCACTTTTGAAATTAATATCATGTTGGATATGATAATGCAAGCTTTCTATAATCCTAAGGCCTTTTTGAGTAAATTAGTCCCTAGTAGGTAAATAACATTAGGAAGAATCATATTTTTCCACTACAGAGAAAATAATCTGCATTTATCAGTAACCTGTTCCTTAACAGTTTGACTGTTCTCGATACACTAGTTCCTAGGATAGAAGAGGAGCTTTAAGCTTAGAGCTTTGCTTTGCTTCATATTTTCGATTTTATAATATAACTGAATTAATACTAAACCTCATAATTTGATACAAGAAATACAGACAGTAATGCCACAAACAGCACGATATTTTATATGGCAAACATCATTAGACATGGTTTAAGGCGACGATAACCGACTTTTAATGAACTTATACTGAAGACCACGTCTAAACGAGTAATGTTAATGATTTAGAAAAAAAAATATGTTAAATTAGAGCATTTTCTCAATCATTTAATATGTGAGTATTTTAGATTATGTTAAATATTATAAAGTGAAATTAATTTGTAAAGTTATGTCTAACGCGGATAAAAAACTGAGAATGGCGCAAAATCTACCAAGCGTATTTTTCAGAAACCTTCACCAATTTAAAGATAATTTAATTAATGATCTTTTAGTATACGCGTTTTATTAAAATACCTTTTGTTTTGTGTATAATAAATTAATAATGCGTCAAATTGGGGACAGCGCTCCTTGATGGGCGAGTCCTATTACTGGCTGAACGTACGACGCGTTGCGTGAGCTCAGTACAGAACTCGTAAGCTAACCACTCAAGGTCACTGGCATATATCTGAGTCTTAAACAAGCTTTTATATTTAAGTTATCTTCTGAAAGAACAACAAAGTAGCGTTGAAAAAAAGGATTCAATACTCACAATTTCACCGAAAAAAAGTATCAGTTAAAATTATTCATTCAAACATTGCAACATCCAAAATCTCAATTAGAAAGCACTAAAATACATCTCCGAAAAACATAAAGAGGTGTGACAAATAAATTGTAAACTTTATTATACACTTTATTGCAGGTTGGGTGTGATATTGAAATGTTTAAAACTGGTTTGCCTCCCGGGCTAGCCAGCTCGCTGACCCCGGACTCCCAGGGAATACGGAATCGCGATTCAGGATCAAACGCGCCTAGAGCATAGGAAATTAGAAGTGGCGCCGACCACGCTATTTATTGTTTTGCACGTTCACCGTTGTGGATTATGTGCTATCGGTGTTGTCTTGCACGCGCTAATCTACATGCACTTGCCTATAATAAATAGTTGCTGTTGTTTATGTATCGAGGGTTTGAATAACTTGGAGTTAAAGTTGAATGGCCAAGCGTTATGTCCGTGCTGCTCAGTTTACAGAATGTTCCTGTTTTAGTCCTGTATCTATAGTGTGTACTCCTATATCTACTGCACTTCATCTATACGCGTGTACCTTTAGAAATCCGCCCTCATTCAAACTTGAAAGTGTCGCCTCCACATTAGGTAGTCCACTAGCAACCTAAATACATGTGTGCCAAACCATTATCATTTGTCCTTGCTACCTCTCTATCAAGGTCAGGTCAGAACAAAAGGCACCTATCCACCACAAGTCCCCACTCACAGGTAAAAAATGAATGACAAGAGGACCTTAACTTTGATGTTGTTAAATGGCAATGTGTGTCCTCAAAAACAGATAAAAAGTAAATCTGCAAGGTTGGCGACGTGAGTTACTAAACTGCATCTTTAAAAACGTAAAAAAACAAATGAAATTGTTTTTTTGTTGTATTGCAGGTTTCGTTCGGGGTTTCAGAGAGGATTACTTTATCAGGCAAGCAATGGATGTCGTTCGAGACGTTTTAATCGCGTATGTTACCTGAGCTTTCTTGCATTAAGCGTTTGCCATATGCCACACAAGAAATTTTAAACTGCGGTCGTGTCACTTGCGTGTATTTTAATTCTTTTTTATGAGCCAAAAAAAATCTTTAATTAGTTCATAAATTATTTAAGAAAAAGGCATGTTTAATTTGTATTAAAATTGTTTGCATTATTGGTTAAATTTGCCAAAAACAATTGCTTTCTTGTTATAATCCATTTTACACGATTATTTTCAGGGTTGACACACTACAGAAGCTTTAGTTGCCAAAGACTGGCAATGATATATTATTATATTTGGTTAATCGTTTTTTCATCTGAAACTGAAATAGTTAATAAAAACAAAGCATGAAAACAAAAAGGCTCTATATATTTCAGTCACTCGTCGTCGAAGTTATAAATATTTCAATGCCAGTGATACAGCAATGACATGAGTTGAGGAAAATCTTGCGACAATATGAGACAAAGGCATATTGTACAACGCATAGTTCTAGTAAACAATTATCTAGGACGTCCTTACGTCAGCGTACTGTTTACCTAATCTTAACAGTTTTTCTTTAAATAGCAGTGTATGGCATTTGATATCTGATCATACACAACACAATGGCCAGAACACATACCAGTTTGGAAAATGAAAAGCTATAGTCGAGAACGAAATTTTATATGGTTTCAAATCTACAAGTAGGTATATGCAGAAAAATATACCTAAAGCACTGTACTTTAAAGTCTCTTTGGTTTATTTAACTTTGAGATTGCTTTGGTTTAGTTAGTTATTACTTCTATTATCCTTGTTTCTGTTTTTCGGTACAATGTCGCTTGTAAATTGGTTTGATCTAAATCTTATCGATCGAATCGGCTTGCATGTACGTCCTAATTGATTCATCGATCGGATGTACAACAGTAGATCGGATCGCCATCGCCAGCTCCAGAAACGATAGCCCACAAATTCTGTGTACAACTATTGTGGAATTATTTCAAGATCGTTTACAGCAGCAGACGCATACAGGCTGTGTGGATCCAATCCATACTTCCACAGTCCGACATTTTAACCGACCTAAACACCAAAAATATAAACCTGATTACCCAACAGATAAATTATCACTATCATCGACCACCACATTATATAAATGCACACAAAATTAATTTCGCAATATTATGTTCAACCCTAGCAAAATGGCGAATGTGTGCATTAAAGCTTTCGTACACACACGAACATTGTTGGATGTGTTTTTGTGTTGGTAGCTGTGTGCGTGGGTCGGACAACAAGCTATGCGTCGGTATTTATCCCACATTAGCATGCATCCGTACCATTGATCCGGCCTCTTTGTTCCCCCAAGCCCTTTATTTGGTGGATAACCCAAAAATGGTAACTAAAACAACATTATCTTGTATTTAAGTTGTGGACACGGATTGACACATAATTGTGATATGGCTTTATTTTCTCACACGGGTGTGCTTAGCCGTCAATCATGTGGTGAAATGTCTTGTGCTTATTGTATATAGCGACAGCCGGTCAGCCCACCGAGTTTCCCGATTATATTGCAATTTTGTCCACTATAAAGGCAAATAATTGGTCACTTTCTAAAAGTGTTTTGTGAGCAAGAAAATACTTCCGTTGTCACATAATTACAAGCCTGTTTATAATCTGAAGTTTTTCCCTTCCCCCTGTCAGTGAAAACTTGAAAACTGCTGAACAGAATCTGGTACCATTTTCATTACCATTTTTTCCAGGAAGCGTTTACTGATTAATTCTGGGCGTGCACCCAGGCGGCCGCTTTCCAGGATAAAGGGAAACAATTTAATAGGCTAGTAAAATATTAAGTAAAATGCAGTCATAACGCTGGAATAGGGCTGAAATAAAAGCAACTACGGGTAGTAAATATCTTGTGTGTCGTCTAATGGTGCCGACTTGGCGAATAACCGCCACCGCCGCGATATGAACCCTCATGCTTATGTTAATGGAAATTATAGTTTTGTTTTGTGATTTTCATGATTGCACCATTTCATTTACTTCCTGAAAGCGTTTGTATGAGAGTTCTGCAGAATACTAGCGCGAAAACGTATAAGATTATGTGTGTAGGTAGACAAGCTTAAAGTGGTTGTATAAAGCATGTAATCAAGCTTCAGCAAGGTCTGCCATATTAGACACTTACTTTATGATTATATCTGTGACATCAAAGCCAATTTACAACTTATACAAATGTAAAACAACCCACTTGACCAGGATCCGAGAAGTAGGCAACAAGAAAATTGTGACCCGAAACCTATTCATTAACATTTGAAAGTCGAAAGCTCAAAATAAGCAAAGGTACCAAACGAAACGAAGATTACTAGACACGTTCAGTTTTCTCAGTACATATCATCATTGGTAACCCGACGTAGTTATGTGGTACTTGGTGTAGCAGTGATTCAGTGTGGTTTCCTCATGATTGTACTTGGTCGTGTTACGCCGAGCGGGCATCCGAGTGTGGGTTTATGACAATAATGTAACCTGTGCCCGGCCGTCGGCATCGGGCAATAAGTTACTTTTGTTTGTTGGTAAGCGTTTAAAACTATAGAACACTTGAAAATGTGACATACATTTGATATAATTTTATAAAACGGTTTTTGGGAGTTGTGGACAGCAATGTCTAGAATGGGTAAAAAAGAGGATGAATATCACAGCACCTCATTTTTTAATGGTTATGTTATAAGCACAGCTAAGAACCCCGGAAAGCCAAGAAGAAACGTAACGATTTTTAGTAGTATGTAGCTATGAAGTGCTAGGGCGTCGCCGACCAAAATTGTAACCCATTTTTTCAGCCCCAAGCGTGGAATATAAAGCTCGTGAAAAAAAATTGCCGTGATGGAGTTATGTGCTTGAACGTAAGGAATTATTATTTACTTTATATAATAAGAAATCAAACAAACTGGATAAAACATAATTGTAAGTTAGACGGAAAACCAAGTTGTATTTCGCTTTAAAAAATGCAGAACTAAGTTTTTTAAGCATCTAATAAAGAGAGAAAACACAAAATGAGGGAGAAATAATCAAAGCACTTAGTAAGTTCGAAATAACTAAACCAGCGGCCAACTATTAGGTTAAGAAATGTAGATGCTCTTTCAGACGGCAAGCTACTTAATTAGCCCAGTTTACAAGTTACATTTTAATGTAGGTACGCTTATTTGATTTAGCCCATTTCATGTAAACTATATATTTTGAATGTTAGGTACTCCGCCAGACGTTTACTGTGACATTTTATGAAACGACGAATAGGTGTCAGTTAACGCATTTGCATATTCGCATTAAATCTTGCTTGTAAAAACTTTACGGTTATTTCTTAACTGTTTGAGTAAATAGAGGTAAGTTGTATGCATTATATTCCATCTTAAATAGACTGATTGAACCCTGGACAGACGATGTAGCGATAACAGTAATGTTCTATCACACACCCACGCGCATAATACCAACGTATCTAAAGCATCGCAAATTTTCCTTTATCCTACAAAACGAAGCGCGTACCGATTAAATGAGGTGCTCGCGTTTCTCCAGATAGCCAAGCGTGCTTTTGTCCCACTCCCACTTACGAGGACACTGCAATCCGTCCCTTTCCCACCAGCTTGCGCAGCCTCATCTCGACGGCACCTCGCCGTCGCCTTCAAGTCACATATTTTATTTGTGGAGCCTTCCTGCATCCAGAGGGGACTAAAGCCTCCCATGCACAAAACGATCTCTCCTACTGTTCAAAAACGAACCTTCGGTACGGTAGATTTAAATGAGCAAATGGGGTTTAGAAATCAGTCGGCTAGTGAATGGTAGGTTTACGTTAGTCGTGTCGGAGACCTGCCAATAATATTCACCCACACATTCACCAGGATGCAATAATCGTAGCCGATTTTATGCTTATGGGTGTGGGACACACGCGAATAGGTGACGATACGACGAAGGCTGTAAATTGTGATGCAATGAAACCCTGGAATGTTGTCACGTCTCAAATACATTCAAATGCATATTGCTAAAGATTTTATTGTTACTACATTGTAAAAATGACAGTTATTAATGTTGGAAACTAAACGTATAATAAGTACAATAAGTACATGCACTCCAAATTATAATCATGGCTGTGGCGACTACAATTTTGCATCAAATGCTTGTAGTTAAAAAGATAAACAAATTGGTTTAATCATAACTGCCAAACAAAAACCTCAAGCCACATTACTCTATAAATTAAAAGAAAGAAGGAAATTAAGATTAAATGCTACTAAAAACAAGACGACAAACATCTCATTAAGAAAATTTTAATAGCCATAAAATCATTCAGAAATTTTAACGTACACAGCATTACACTTAACACTTAAACAGATATTAAAAGGCTTTAAAAATAAGTTATAAAATATAAGGAATATGTTACAGAGTTTAATAGCAAAGACAGCTAAACGATTGTGGGTATATGACCCGGAGACGAAATGCCCGCTCTGAATCATGTCGCTAAAAAAAACTATAAAAAGTCCGCGTTAACAATGTCGAGGAGTAATTTAGTTTAATCCAGCTATTAAGTTATTAGCTGTATACAAAACATACAAGTTAATATTCTGTAGATATATCAAATTCAAATCGTGTAGCTATAACAAATTATGATGGGGGCGGATAGGTAATCACAGTAAAAAAATCTGAAGATACCGCACAGTGAGTGCTAGTGCTTGGTTTCTAATAAAATTATTATCTAAACAATGTCTCGTTAAACAGAACATTGATGATCGAAAATGAAATGCCAAACTCTTCAGCTACGGGTGGTAATCTTCTAGGCTACCCTTCAGTATGTACCTATAGACTACCGACACTATGAAGCTACAGCACCGGTAGAGTTACGCGAGACTTAGATAGTTTAGAAACGTGGTCGGTAATTAGTGGACCAAAGCAAAAATATGACACATTACGGTTGTCCGATGCAAAAATAATGCTTTTTGCAAATTATTATCAAATATTTAAATTTATAAATGATAATTAATATCTAAAGTGGACATAACCACAATAATCCAAAAGAGTAGTCATTCAATATTTGGGAATAGTTTATTAAAATTAGGTAGGTCGCGTTTGGCACGTCATTATGGGACGCATATTTTAAAATCCAATCGCTTGATCATAAAATTCATTGAAACCAAAATGACGTCACCATCCAACGAAGTTCAAAAACACATATAAAATTAAGCGGTACAAAACCGGGGTTGCTAAGTTGAAAAAAGAGAAATAAAACATACCTTCCTTCCATAAGCCGAACCATGATTGTCGCGGCTGATTTTACGAGCGTACCACGATGAGTTACCGCAACCATCGGATCATTTGCGCAACTTACAAAGCTCTGTATTCATTAATTTACGTGACGGTTCCGAAGAAACCCTTTAAACGCATATCTCTGACGTGAGTATTGCTGAGAAAGTACGCAAAATGCAAAGGCAATTGTTCCGTTTCAAAAAATCCGGCCCAACGAATTTTTGGTCCTGGTTTCCGAATTTGAGCCTTATGGAGTTATTTTTAGGGCCAAGTAAAACAAAAGTCAACTCGCAAATCTAAGTTGGCTCATTTGTTTCGTGTTCATAATATTGGTCCTTCGAGCGTCTTATTTTATTTTCGGTATGCAAAGCATTTTATGGTTCAACTGTGTGAGGCTTGCGTGTCTCTCTTGGTTATGTATTTGGGATCATTCTTTGAATGCCACATTACGAAATGCCTTTTACTTAATCGATTTACATAAATACTTACTTAATTAGGACGTAAAACTCACTATTGTATAGATCCCGCCCAAATTTAGTCAAGCATTTCTCCTAAACCAAATTATGGGACGCCGAAAATGGGAGCAAAGTGGAAAATATGTAATTTGGACGTGTCTTCTCGTAGTGTCTCGCTCTATTTGGTAAATCGCAACAAAAAAATATTATTACTTTGTTATAGCCGTTATTTTCTTATTAAAAATTGTTGTAGGTAGCCTCGAAGCAAAATAACGACAAAGCCACCGAGATGAGCAGGAAGCCGGCTATATTAGTACCAAGGTACCAAGACAAAGAGCACTGGCAAGCGCAGTTCACGCATATTTAAATAAATAAACCCAGATAGAACGTTGTGAAGCGTACGCGCAGCTACGCGGGAAATACACTCACTTGCAAATGTTATGGATGCGGTGAATATGAATAAAGAAGATTATTTTTTTATAAAAAAAAAACCCTTTTGTTATTTACCAGGGTGGATGTAGCTTTGGAAAATGATTTCCCTACTTCCGGCCTGACCGAACGCATTATTAATATATTTCAGGGGAATTATAGAATGAAGATAAGATTAATAAAATGATCGTTATCATTTATTATTTTATCAAACCTGTTAGCTCTTTAAATCAAAGTTAAAGTCAAATTATTTATTTCTAATAGGCTATTGTGCCTATTTGAAAGAAATAATTTGACTTTCGTAGCACTTTAGAACGTCAAAATTTACAATTGATTCTACATTAATACATTTTGATTGATTCTTTTTGTGTCTACTTATGACTTATATTTTGTCCTGAAATTGGGCTGTATTTTCTATCTTTCGCCAACTTTACTTTCATTAACGTAAAAATCCCATCTTTTTTAGATCCTTCTCCATTTTAAAACCTATATCAGTCTCGGCCGCGAATACGTATCAGCTTCGACCGTGAGAATCCGATATTTCGTTAAAGAGAGCTATGACGGTGACATCTGTTTATTTGACGCGCATGCATGTATGTCTGTTAATTCATTGTATGTAAGTGAGACTTGTGTCAGCTCTACCTGCGTTAACGTGTACAAGGCCTTATTGTTGTGCCTACTTCTTTATTGGTAAATTATCCGGTTGGCTGTGGATTTTTCCAGGCATATACCTACTTTGCAGATGACAGATGAAATATGACATTTACTAACAACCTTGAAGCTTTTGTTAGTTTGAGAAAAATGGCATCTTTAAGGATGTATTGTGGAATCATAAGATATACTTAAAGCTAAATTCTTTAACACTATCGACTTTAAGGAAACATTCCATGAATATATGAAGCGCTAATTGTTCGTTAAGCTAATTAGGATTAATTAAGTAGACACGTATTTACACAACATACTCACTTACATTTTATTTAGTTTGCTGTTGGAAAGTACGAATCCTTTTTACCCCGAAATCTGTAAAACATTTAAATCTTCGTTCACACGCCCTTCAACATCAAAGAGCTACTTTAGCTCTCAGTTCATCATGAGATAGACGGCTTTATCTTAGTATAAAATAACTTTTTTAATATCCACGTTATGAGCCGCTAGTTTAAGTAAAAAATATTACGGTAGTCGTCACGCTTGAAAGAGTTGGTCCGTCGACTGAGATTACAATCACCTTTCATAAACTGTAAATATAAATGTTGGTTCAATTGTACTTGCAACTTGCATAAGGATAAGATAATGATATTTTAAGATTGATATAGCTTAAGGCTTAATTTCTATGTCTGACTAGCATAACAGTTGTTGATTGAAAGTGGAATCTATCCGGATCTTCACCAATGTCGAGTAAATTGAAACGGTAGCACTTTTATTACTCTTTTAGAAAATTTTACAGGAACTAATTAAAACACCTTGATAATTATTTAACTTTAAAAATATCGTAGCATTTCAAGATTAAAACAATCCATCTTAGAATAAACGAATTCGTTACAACAAATGGAACCCACCAACTTTAGCCGAGCTTTCCTTTTCAAAAACGACTGAAAGGTGAATTGTGTACTGTTAGGGTTACACTTACGGCCAAACCCAAAAATCTATCTATCACCAGTTTTGGCATACGGGAGATAGAAAAATCTATCTATCGATGGTTTTAACGTCCCCAATAATCTATCAGACATTATGAAATCTCACCGGCCCACACTATCTATTGATGGGAGGTTGTATCGCTTACTACGGATAGCTATTTGTATGAAAATGCCAAAGTATGCGTCCCAATAACCTGTTGACAGCTATTTGTTTGACAGGACAGTTACTATAGATGACAGATTGGTGTATTCCCCGAATTGCAGGGATAAACGTATTTAACTAAGCATTGTTTACTTAGAAAAATAACACTTTATAAATAATCATATAAAATATGTCCGATTCAAGTGAAAGTACGATAACTGGAGGTGATTTTCAAATGGTAGCTGAAGTTGACACGCAGAGTGATTTTGGGGCCCAATCACTTAGTTCACAGATAACTTACCTATAAATTCCGCATCGACCAATGTGAGCAAATTAAGTAGTTATTAATATAAATAAAACAGCAGTGAATAATTTAATCACCGAAATATATCGTCTATAGTAACCTTAGCAAGGTGTGGTGTTTCATATGTCAAACTGACAATTACCTTTCATTATTCCACTCCAGCGTTAACTATTTGTTCAGCAAAATGCAATAAAATCTTGTCTCATATTGAAAATAAATTATATCTTAATCCAGTAATTTATTCAGAATTAAGAAACAAAGAAGTTATATGGCTAATTATACACATTGTTTTATAAAGTGATGTTGGTTGTAACGGAACGCACGCGAGGGCCAAGTAGAAAACCCTACATATTGTTTTCATTAGAATAGCCTTTATCAATGATTGTGAGACGTCATTCAAGGATAGATAGAATTATACTGTCTTTCATCAATAGCGATCTGTCTTTCGATGAAAATTGGTTATTGGGTTCGGCCGTTAGTGTAGGTGGACACCAAAAACCGCCTGATATCCTGATCACATCATACTGCAATTGATCATCATATCCGTATGTCAAGCATTATGTCTAATATGATCATGCTCTATATTACCTCCATGATTTGGAACCTCCCAAATGTAATCTTAATTCAAGGTCAATGTCAGCGACAGAATTTAAAACAAAAATGTTATGGTCCGACAAATACGGCGATTTTCAAAGCCGTTTTTACAACAGCTTCTTATTTACTTAACATCAAACATTTTAACATGCATTGTAATTTAAATAAAATATTGTTTACGGCTTTATACACTTAAAGATTGTTAATGTTCATCGAGGCTGTATAAATTAACGAGACTATTGCGCACGTCGTTTTCAGAGATCGGAAAATTACTACATATTTTGGCGTTATATTTGATATTTTCTGAATATTTTAAAAGGGTAATGGCAAGCGCACGAGTACCACAGTGTTAAAGTCCTTTTACACTACAATACCCGGCTTGGGACATTACTTCAACCTTACTGGTCTCATTAGGTCATTTTCAAAATCGAAGGACCAGTCGGTATAAAATAGTGGTCCATCAATTCTGAAAACATCAAATTCAATTCAATGTGGCAGTAGCTCAGCAATCATTTACCGACGTAATTTTAGAATGATCATGTCTGGGAATACAAAACCAGACACAGTGTGTTGAATTCTAAACACTAAATGACGTTATACCCAATAATTCAAGTGTCAACTCCATCACCATATTATGTCAAAGAAAAACTCATTAATGTATGAGGTCATTCGCAGACTTCCAGATAGAATTGCGCAGTAAATAATCCTATAAAATAGTCAACATGTAGATGATATTACGAAATGTCATACGGCATCTGCGCTTGGGACTGCTTATATGTGCAAGCGCATTGCTACGTAAGTATTCAATTTAAGGTAATGAGGCCTGTACGTTTACACACGGCTCGTATTAAATGTAGGTCTTAGACAACCTGTCTAATTAATATTATGAGACATAGGTATATTTGTGGCGGAGGCACTGCTGCGACTACTAGGACCAGTTTTCTTGGGATTTAGAACCTGTACGCAGTAAATCCTGTAGCCTTGTTTGCCAATTAGATAAATTGAATTTCTAGGGTCAAGTTATTTTCGATATATTGGTGTTCTGCAACTCCAGTCTACCTACTTGTCGTGGGTAGGTTCATTTTTAACAGTATACCACAAAAGGTTAACGAGGCCATTATTACATTTTTGTGCATAAACCACAAGCAGGGGGTCTAAAATGGACACTTTGGCAGAATCATAATATGATCTGCGTACAATTCATACATCCCGCAATTCATCTGTTTGACAGCTGCTATTTGACATTAGACTTCATTATAGCAATTCATAATTTGTGAACCATTTTACGAAACTCCATACAAAACTGTCAAATAGATGAATTGCGGGATATGAATTGTACGCAGATCATTTTATGATTCTGCCAAAGCGTCCATTTTAGGCCCCCAGTGCACAGAAACCAGGCTCGCCTAACCTATGATATCTTGCCAAATAGTTACAGACTATTGATTATTAGCACAACTAATTTAATGATAACTACTATCCGATAGCTTGGCAAATACTGTACAAATACCACCAAAGTGTTGGTAATTAATACGACAGAACATATAATTAGGTAGCATTTAGATATCAGACTACGCATTTGCATAGCTTTTAGATTTTAGTAATTAGACAGAATTGCAAGCGAGTTAAGAATTTCAATTGCAAGAAAATACTGGCACCTTGGAAGTTTTGTTTATATTTAGGGCAAAAATGCTACGGATTTTTAAAGGATTTCAGTAGACCCTTTCGTCCTCCCGTCACACTCTTTACGGTTTAGCTTAAGACGCAGATATATGCCAGTGACCTTGAGTGGTTAGCTTGCGTGTTCTGTACTGAGCTCACGCAACGCGTCGTACGTTCAGCTAGTAATAGGACTCGCCCATCAAGGAGTGCTATCCACAATTGGACGCATTATTAATTTATTATACACAAAATAAAAGGTATTTTAATAAAACGCGTATACTAAAAGGTCAATAATAAATTATCTTTAAATTGGTTTCAGAAAAATACGCTTGGTAGATTTTGCACCATTGCGCGTTAGACATAACTTTACAAATTAATTTCATTAAGTAATATAAACATAATCTAAAATATTCACAAATATTAAGTTATTGAGAAAATATTCTAATTTATCATATATTTTTTTCAAATCATTAACACTACTCGTTTAGACGTTATCTTCAGTATAAAATCATTAAAAGTCGGTTATCGTCCTCTTAACATTAAGGTTTCATCATCATCATCATCATTCCAGCCGAAAGACGTCCACTGCTGGACATAGGCCTCTCCCAAAAGGGGGAGGGGGGTTGCCATAATCGCCACGCTTGGCAAGCGGGTTGGCGATCTCAGTATGGTGTTAAAATGCATAGAGAACGCTGCTGCCCATTCTCTAGTAGGTAAGTCCCTTAGTCGCCTTTTACGACACCCACGGGAAGAAATGGGATAATGCTATTCTTTACGTCCGGCACCACACGGAGTTTAGTAAAACCTTTTAATGTCAAGTCCTACTTGTACACAGAAACGCACTAAACCTTTTGCAACTTCGAAGCTTCGTCACCCAAATGGTTTAAAAATAGCAGAAGGCACAACCAAGTGGGTGAAAGATGTTCCCAGCCAAATAAAGTGTGTCGTATAGTGTGCATCGCGATGACCAGTGTCACAGCAAGGCTGCCGCTTATGGCAACACTGAGAATCAGTTTTCCTCCTTCCTACCCAGAGCGGAGCGGAACAACCTTGCTCAGAGGTCGCCACCCAAATAAACGTCAACACTTTTTGTCGTTCTTTGTCATGTCATGAAAAATTTAATATACTGGTAGGTAATTATACTCGCAAACATTGATTCAGCCAGTCCTGAGGCTCTGTATGCAGCACCTACCTCACCTACAAAACTGTTGCGTATTCGTCAGTTTTTTGTTAGCTGTGTATATTTCATCTTTTTTATTTACAACAATAAATATTATTTGTTTGTTAATGACATTTTTTTTGTTTAATTCCAAGACGTTCATAAATTAATCATGTTAAGTAATGATTGCAACATTGTTCTGATATAGTTTATTGGCAACACTATGTTATGTCAATGTCAAGATGACATATGTATTTAATGTTTTCCTCTCTGCTTTTGCCGCCTAAAATTACAGTCTTACAATTTTACACTCCGTGGTTTTATTATAGTAATCACAAGTAACCCACCATAAATCTTCATGGTAGCAGAGCGTGGTTTGGTTACCTGATAGTGATTACTCGGGATAATAGTGAAAATCGGAATAATAATCGTCGTCGAAAAATTTCCACCACGTGGCGTACAGTTTTTCGTGGTACATAACCCGAAGAAATGTCTACAAATTCGCTATTTAACATCGAAAAACTCGTTGGCCGAGATAACTATGCCAATTGGAAGTTCGCAGTAAAGGCGTATCTCGAACTTGAAGATCTTTGGCAGTGCATCGAAACTAAAGATCCCGCTAAAGTTGATTCCACCAAAGACATTAAAGCGAAGTCAAAACTGATATTATTAGTGGATGCTATCAATTATGTTCACATTCAAGATGCGAAAACTTCGAAAGAAGTCTGGACGAACTTAGAACGAGCGTTCGATGATAACGGTTTAACACGAAGAGTAGCATTGTTAAAGGATTTGATTACAACAACGTTAGAATCCTCTAAAAGTGTCGAAGATTATGTAAATAAAATTATGACGTCTGCACACAAGCTGAGAAATATAGGATTTTCCGTCGACGACGAATGGCTTGGCACATTAATGCTTGCGGGTTTGCCGGATTTATACAAACCCATGATTATGGCAATAGAGAGCTCTGGAGTGAGAATCAGTGCAGATATAATTAAAACTAAACTTTTACAAGAAGTTCAGAGTTCAGAAACTACTGCTTTTTACTCATTTAAGAAGAAAAGTTCTGATAAACAGAATAGTGAAAAATACAGAGGCCCAAGGTGTTTTAATTGTAATAAACATGGTCACTTGGGTAAACATTGTCGTGTACAGAAGAAAACACCAAATAAAAGTGAAGATAAAAGTTTTGTAGCAGCTTTTTCAGCTTCCTCCGTAACAACAGAGTATGATAAATGGTATGTGAACTCAGGCGCGTCAATGCATATGACAAATCACAGTGATTGGATGTATGATGTCAAATGTCCTCCGATTTCTACCATCACAGTTGCTAACAAGACTCCGTTACCTGTGAAAGGAATAGGAAAAATTAATCTGGTGTTGCACGATAATAATGAAAATAGAATACAGATAAGAGATGTTTTGTACATACCTGAACTTGCTGGAAACTTATTGTCTGTCAGTGCAATGGTAAAGAATGGTTGCAAAGTTAACTTTAATGAAAATTGTTGTGAAATTTTTAACAGTAAAGGAGATTTTATCTGTTCAGCTAAATTAGAAAACAACTTATATTTACTCAATGTTAACAGAGAAATAAATGCCAACCTGAGTATTTCTGATATTTCAAATGATGTTGTTCTGTGGAATCGACGCAAGGGGCATTTAAACTTTCCAGATGTAAACAGACTCCAAGAATGCACTGAGGGAGTGAACCTGTCTTCAAAAAAAGGTCAAGTTACCTGTGACCTGCACTACATGTCTAGAAGGAAAGCAGTCGAGACTACCTTTCAACCATGTTGGTTCAAGAGCTTTAGAACAACTAGAGGTGATACATTCTGACTTGTGTGGTCCAATGGAGACACCATCCCTAGGAGGTATGAGATATTTTATAACTTTCATAGACGACTTTTCAAGATTAGTGCATGTATACTTCCTCAAAGACAAGCTCAGTGTTTTAAATGCATTCAAGGATTTCCACAAGAAGGCAGAAAATGAATGTAGTGAGAAAATCAAAGTTATACGTACCGATAACGGCTTAGAGTACTGCAACAAAGATTTTGATAACTATTTGAGACAGTATGGCATACAGCATCAAACTACTACACCATATTCACCGCAACAAAATGGTCTTGCAGAGCGGATGAACCATACTCTTGTAGAGAGAGCTAAGTGCATGTTGTTGGATGCTAACTTACCAAAACCTTATTGGGCCGAGGCGACAGCTACTGCTGCTTATATAATTAACCGCTCGCCTACTACAGCTATAAACAAAAAGACCCCATATCAATTATGGTATGGTAAGGTGCCTAACTTGTCGAACATGCGTATCTTTGGTTCTGAAGTCATGACACAAGTTCCCAAGGAGAAACGTAAGAAATGGGACCCGAAGTCACGAAAAATGATTTTTATAGGTTATTGCGATAGCACCAAAGGATACCGCCTCGCTGATCCTGAAACAAACAAAATTATCAAGAGTAGAGATGTTGAATTTTTGGAGAATATAAAGAAAAATCATAACATATACTTACCTTGTGATGTTGACAGCTCTAACGTCGTACAATCACCACCTGCGTCATCAGCACTTGAACCTGAAACAGAAAAACAACAAGTAGAATCTTCAGAAATATATGCTAGTGAAAGCTCCGATGAATATGCAACAAACTCAGACGAAGATGATGTATATGTTCCCAGTAGAAAATCAGATAACATATATAAGAACTTACCAGAAAGTACCATTACCTTACGTCCAAGGAACAAACCTGAAGTATCTGAAAGGAATTCAAAACCTAGTTATTATTGTTCAATTAAAAATCCAAGAGATCCGGACACCGTAAAAGAAGCTTTATCCTCAGAAAATGCTAATAAATGGAGAATAGCCATGGATGAAGAATTTCAATCTCTGAAAAGAAATATGACCTGGACGCTTACTGACCTACCTCCGGGAAAGAAAGCTCTTCCTTGTAAATGGATTTTTAAGACGAAAACTGATGAAACAGGGGCCGTAAACAGATATAAAGCTAGACTTGTAGTTAAAGGCTATGCACAGAAAAGAGGCATCGATTATGATGAAATATACTCGCCAGTTGTAAGATACACTTCTGTAAGATACCTGATTGCATTGGCTGCAAAATATGACCTTGATATTGACCAGATGGATGCCATAACAGCATTTCTGCAAGGAGATTTAGAAAATGAAATTTATATGACTCAACCAGAGTTATATGAAGAAGGAATTAAAGTATGCTTGTTACAGACATCAATTTACGGTCTAAAGCAAGCCAGCCGGCAATGGAATGTCAAACTAGATAGTGTGCTACAAAAAATTGGCCTTTCTAGATCAAAAATAGATCCATGCATCTATTATTATGTGAAACAAGAAACAATGATTTTTGTTGCTGTATGGGTTGATGATCTTATTATATTTTCTAATGATATTAATTTAAAGTCGGAAATTAAAGAAAAATTAAAAGGTGAATTTCATATGAAAGATCTTGGAGAATCAAAACAGTTTATTGGATTGAACATCACTAGAAATCGTAAGGAAGGAATTGTCATGCTTGATCAAGAAAATTACATTAAAGAAACATTAGAGCGTTTTGGAATGTCAGAATCAAAACCTGTGAAAACACCTATAGAAGTGAATGCAAAATTCGACACAGTTGATACTGAAGGAAATGACAATATTCCTTATCGACAGGCAGTGGGATGCTTACTGTATCTAGCCCAGGCAACTAGACCAGATATTGGTTTTGCAGTAAATAAAGTCAGCAGATATGTTAGCAATCCTGGACATCAACATTGGCTCGGTGTGAAAAGAATAATGAGATATCTCCAAGGAACAAAAGATTTAAAGCTTTGCTTCAGTAAAGATGAATCGAAAGGAATAAGAGGCTACTGCGATGCAGACTGGGCCAGCAGCCCAGAGGACAGAAGGTCCTGCACCGGTTACATTTTTATTTTTCAGAATGGTGGTATAGCGTGGAACTCCTGCAAACAACCAACAGTTACTCTGTCTACAGCCGAGGCAGAATATATGGCCATGGCGTCTCCGACACAGGAAGCGCTGTGGTTCCGTCAGCTGCAACTGGAACTTGGTCTGCAAGAAGGTCCCTTACCCATATATTGTGATAATCAGAGTGCAATACGTTTAGCTTCAACTGATTGTTATAAACCAAAAACGAAGCATATAGATATTAGGTTTCATTTTTTAAGAGATAATTATCATAATAAAAATGTGGATTTTGTAAACTGTAAAGGTAGTAATATGGTAGCTGACATATTAACTAAGGGGACTACTTTTAATAAACATTATTTTTGTATAAAGGAAATGGGATTGCATTCTAAAGGGGGTGTTAAGTAATGATTGCAACATTGTTCTGATATAGTTTATTGGCAACACTATGTTATGTCAATGTCAAGATGACATATGTATTTAATGTTTTCCTCTCTGCTTTTGCCGCCTAAAATTACAGTCTTACAATTTTTCACTCCGTGGTTTTATTATAGTAATCACAAGTAACCCACCATAAATCTTCAAATCACATAAGTACTTCTTTTAAACTCTTCACCTTGACGTCATTCTGTCGTAGACTCAATTATTTACTGTCAATTATTTTCTTCAGACCACCCGTATTAGTTAGTTACTACCGGAATACTCCCACACTGTTTTGATCGCAGCATTTATACGGAGATACGTCTAATTTAAACGCTGCATTTGAATACTGATCTGGAGTGTGATACTAATAACTTATTATTGGGAAGGGAACATAGTTATCTCTAATAGAATAACTCTTCCTCCATAGATCTGCAACTTTCTCCTGTTTGGTGCATCAGACCTTCTTTTTCTTATATCCTGTAGGGGTTTTAAATATTATACATAAAACAGCACACATTCAGATAAGTTATTTTTTTTTTTGTTATCTGCTTCGCAGCAATCTGTTGTCAACAACAATAAAGCTACTTCTTTGTCCGATGTCTCTGGGTTTCTCTTAACTTCTTTTTATTAGGTTTTGGAACTTGGTGATAACTTCGCGGTTAAGTTTCTCATTCCAATTAGATGAATTTGTCCAGAAGAGTTAGGACGCTGTCTCCTTATCTCTTAAATTGCAGGCCACCATCACCACTTAGTATCAGAGCAAGTTCATTCAGATGTTTTGAGTCTCTTCTGGTATTTGCCGCTGTATTGGTACCGAAGAATATAGCAATATTTTTTAAACCGAAATTGAGGATTGAGTATAGTTTTTGATACAATTATTTTGTAATCAAAATTACCGGAATTTACTGGATTAATTGTTCCACCGGTGAAAATTGAAGAAAGTTCAGATAGAAAAAGAGAAAATTGTCGAATAAGTCGAATTTGGATCACAATCAATATTGCGGATGGTTCACTCAGCTATAAAGCCAAACGTCTAGTGCCTGTAGTAGCCAATAGACGTTTGAGTTGATTGATTGAAAGTTCACTATACTGTTTATATCGTCGACATTTGCATACAAATACTAGATGTGATTATACAAATAAACAGTTTTCATTGCATGTTTAGTTGGTGAAATCAGCGTTTACGTCCTATACAGACGAGGACACATTATACACTTTCTTATTTTCACGACTTCACAAGGTAATCTAGTAATAGGCAATCTCAGGGACTCTCTCCTCGCTTAAACGCATGGAGAAAGTGGATTGCGTAAGCGCCCTGCCGTGTATACCGCAAATCACAGAATTGACGGATAGTGTTGCAAGATTAAGTGCGTTTCCATTAAGATTGAAAGTTTTTTTGTGATTTGGGACAGTTATGATTATGTTGTGGAGTACAGTGTTAAGTAGCGAAGGATTTGCTAACTCAACGTGGTGACTTCGCAGTTCAATTCCTTCAACCAGACGTGCTTCAGATATAAGAGTACTAAACTTTTGACATCCTGCAATATACCTAATATTGCAGTGTCAAAAGTGTCAAGTTTCATCTAAAAAAATACTTCTGAGTCAAAGTTTTTGGATGAATTACTTTGATGCTTGAATTGATCTTTGAACAATCTAAGCTAGTTTCCCAAATATGTTTTCCTGAGAGATACAAAATTACAAAGTATTACATTGTGAATTTGTGATGGTGCTTTCCGGAAGACAAAATATACATAAGTTGTGATCCAGAACCAGTTCAAAAGTTTTTTTATGTCTAAAAGTGCAAACTTTCAAATCCAAACTCTGGAAACTATATACTTACCTTCTGTAGTGTTGCCATGATTGCGAGAAATTAACACCACACGTAGCGGCCGTGTGAGGAAATAATAAGTAATCGCGATAAAGATGGCTGCCCTAAGAAATTGAGTGTTAGGCAATAACTCTGGGCTTAGATGTATAAATGGCAGGCATCGTAATGCATGTTCCAAGTCTTTTAGGTGTTTCAGTATGATTAAATTTGCTTGCCAGCTCCGGTAAAATAGGAAAAAGTTTGTGTTTTTCTATCGAACTTAAACATTGCACCTATTTCAAGCAGAAAAAGCTTAACTACATTATTTTAATTACAAGGGTGGTTCTTTAACCACTTTCTTGTAAAAGCTTCTCAGATGCTTTGCAGTGAGTTTTCTGTGTAAGTTTTTCCAACATTTCTTCTCCTGTTTTATTCAACAATCTTAATACTTACTGGCGGAATACTTATAAAACCAAGGGCATCATTAGGAGCAACATAGAGAGTAATTCTTATTACACTGAATTTAATCAATAATTACAAACACCTTTTTTCTCCTGCGTTTTTCAGGAAAAAGAGCTCCACTTGTAGTTTCGTGCCAGGCGATACCAAGGTTGGTTATACCAAGAAAGTGACCATCAATGTTCCACATGTTTGATTGGATATACGCTAATTATTGTCACTAATCAAACAATGGTGACCAGTGTCCCAAAAAAGATGCCTACGGATTGTTGACGCATCAAATCGGAAGGGACACCTAAATCGATCTCAAAACCGATTAAAAAAAGGACATTGTATCATTTTACATCGTGACAATGTTAAGAGGCAAATAAAGATTTGAGAACCGAAACCTTTTAGCATTTTATACGTAGGACTAAGGAACCTTTTGCGGCCTATTGTTAAGTGAAGGAGTCTGATGTAAGCGAGGGATAAAATGAGATGGATAGGATTTGTGAATTGTTGAGTACTCATTTTTGTTTCATTTTGCTTTAGGTATAATGCCTTTGCTGAAAGGCTTAATACAGTTCTATGCTGTTTCATAAGCCTAAAGAATATATTTTTTTTTTATAAAGTTTCACCTACAGCGGACTTACACTGTCGCTAATTACAGGTTAACCAGTATCATCAGAAATAAGTGATAACACATAAAAATAATAAAACGAATGCCTCTAAAATTTAATTATGACAACAAAATAAAATAAAGAAGTTAAGTAAGTAATACGTTTTAAATTTGCTCTGTGAAACTGAAATGGTAACTGCTAAACCCTATGTCCCAATAAAGTCATAAATAAAAAATAAATAAAGTTTTATCTTAATTAATGAATTAATTAATTAATCTTATCTATTCAATGTGTCTAATCGGCGTTAGTGTAATTTATTTTAGTACTATAAAAATGTATCTTTATGCAAAAAGAAGGGTTATGACTTTTACCGTTATATGTATAGTATGTATGTTCATTTGTTCCCTCATAACTTCCAAACTACTTATTATAATTTGATAAATGAGGTATCGTTGGCGTATCGTTTTGATCGTCTGCTTGTTATTGTAGGCTATGTGACGTCACATTAAATTGAATAGAGGACTTAAAGTCATGAACAAAAAGAAAATGCCGTGTTAGGTATCAAACCAAAGGGCTTATTTAGCACATTCAAAAATATATATATTGTTAGCTGTCACTCACGGTTTTGCTTGCATGCACCCGATAACTGGGAATATTTTTTTCAGATGTGAGCCAAACATAAATTATAAGACTTTCAAACAAAACATAAACCTATATCTATATAAGTTTGCTATATTACCTAGTGTACCGAAATAAAAACAAGAATTTACCACTTTAACACGTCTATTAATTTAATCATATTAAAAAAAAAACGAGCAAACAACATAAAACATAACCCTTCTGGAGCAGACGGGTAAAATGATCAAACAGTTACGGAACCGGAAATTTGGCCTAATTGAAGAGGGATTACGAGAAAACTTAAGGTACATCAGATGGTACTTAAATCTTTGTCACGCATTTCGTTTACAAATGAAGGAATCGATTGCAATCGGTTTTAGGTTCGCCCTTAAATTACGTAAACTGTCAAATGAATATTATCTTAAAAGATGAACCTAAGTTATCCCGACCGAAACAGAGCTGGTGTATTAATATAATAAATTATCAACTAAAATTAAAATGTTAACGCAGGATGTACTAATAACTATAAATTAAAAAAAAAATGTGTATTTATAAAGGTGTACCTACAATAAATACCTTAAAAATTAAAATAGAGCACAGTTGCTTATTTGCCTGTACTAAGTTGAACCTGTGTTTCAGGCTAGAAAGTGCATAATGCTTATTGTAATAAAATAACAATAAGTATAAAATAAAAAATAAAACTTAGGTAACTAAAAGTAAAATAGCATGTTAGCGGTTCTATTTGCAGACAACAAGTAGTCCTATAGTAATTAAGTGTAAAATTTTAAGTAAAAAAACCATTCCTCACGGACTGCAACTGCAAGGCGTAGCGCGCCTCGACTGAACTGCAGGTGACGCGACGATCATGTGATACACACCCGGAGAGGCCAGTCTACGGACTCCAATCATTCTGGCCGGCTGGTAGTAATGATCTGAGAGCATGCAGATTCTACTCAACTAGTAATAACAAACCCAGCGCCCGCATGCCTGGTAGATAGTCCGGTCCCCGGAATCCCCGGAAAAAAAGAAGGCCAGAAGCGGCCCTTTTCAACTGGTTCTTCACCAAATTCGAAGCCAAACATACATATTTTGCATATCGTCGGTGAAGTTCTAACAGTGCGTAAGTAATTTTATGAGTGTTTTGAAATTTGAATGTCATTGGATAAAGCATAATGGCGCGCATCGTATCGACCAATCAAAACACGGTAACCTGACCAATAGAACGCGTTATTTGAATAATAGTTACACTACGTACCTCAGTTTTTGTCGCCAACACTGCGTATGTCAGGGTGCCAACACTGCGTATGTCAGCCATTCACGTACAAATTCGTCGTGCATCAAGTGCTCCGATGTTGTGATTTCGATTTAATGTTCATGGGTTCAAATCACCACAGAGTTCATTTGTATTAATAATTAAACACAATATGGCCTTAAGCGTAAATTACATTCATTTCATACAGTTTTTTCACTCTCCTGTAAACCAACTCCACAATAAACAGTAATAGGTATGTGTAACTTGTACATGGTTGACTGCAAATAACACGAGGGGCTTGTAGCTTAGTGCCTAGTAACAGCCGCACGGGTCGATTGATCAGGTTAAGCTACGCTTGCCACGGTTGGTCCGTGGATAGGTGACCATATTTACATACCAAGACCCCTCCGTGCTTCGGAAAGCACGTTAAGCCGGTGGTCCCGGCTGTCTTAGATCTTTGACAGTCGTCAGTAGCCCGAAAGTCGGACAACCAGTCTTACCAAGGGGTATATTCGTGTTACCCAGTAACTGGGTTGTGGAGGTCAGATAGGCAGTTGCTCCATGTAAAATACTGGTATTCAGCTACATCGGGTTAGACTGGAAGCCGACCCCAACATCGTTGGGAAAAGGCTACGCAGATGTTGATGACTGCAGATAACACGACACCGTAACTTGATTATGGACAAACTTTTACTTGGCACAATTTACTTGCGACCACTAGACCAATGAGGCAGTCGAATAATAAATTCGTCTTGATTAAATACCTACATACTTTTCAGCGAATCAAACTTTTTATAGAAAATTGATAGCTTTGTTTGGACTCCTATCAATTTGAATATCAAATAATTAAGAATAAAAATTTGATGACCAGCTTGAAACCAAAATGTTGCAACCGCAGAGGTCACGGTGCACTAGGTTCGTGTCAAACAATAAAACCTACACAAAACAAAAATGTGAAGCGGCTCTGCAAATACTTTATTACGAAATTGTAACCCCAAAATAATTTAAATAAAAAGTAAGATTAAAAACGAAAACCTGACTACTGAAAAATCACGCTCTAAAAAGTATGAAACAAGAAAATATTATCATCAGAAATTTTTATGTAAATACAAACTGTACAATAGTCTTTAGATAAAAATAAATAGACGTTGTAAAAATGCGAAATGCAACTTGTCTAGGCCCTAAAGTGTCCCCATAAACTTTCACATAACCCACATATGGCTCACCATTGATTTTTTATTTTATTTTTATTTTTTCTATACAGTCTCTATTTACTTAATAGCCATTGTTGTGAAGCAACCACTAAAGGGAAGAGCGAGACAGCTCCGAGTACAAGTACTTTTGTAACTTACTGGGGCTGCCTCAATTTATGTATGTTTAGCATTATCATCCTAAAATGTTCCCACTGCTGGGACTTAGGCCTCCTTTCTTCGTGATCCACCACGCGGGCCCAGTGCGGGTTGCGGTTGGTGGATGTCAGATGTCTTCGAATTTTTGGTTCAGAACATGCTAGTTTCCTTACAATATTTTCCATCACCGTTTTGAGAGCAGTGGTGATGAAATAATTTATACAGAGTCTGCCTGGGTTCAATTCAAACCCACGATCTACAAACTCGTAAGTCGGTGCCGTTACCACTGGGCCACCACTGCTGTCACACAATGTTTAAGTTGAAATAAATATTTTTGTATTTTTAAGGTTCCGTATCCAAAGGATAAAACGGGAACCCTATTACTAAGGCTCCGCCGTCTGTTTGTCTGTCTGTCTGTCACCAGGCTGTATCTCATGAACCGTGATAGTTAGACAGTTGAAATTTTCACAGATGATGTATTTCTGTTGCCGGTATAACAACTAATACAAAAAAAAACAGAATAAAATAAATATTTAAGGGGGCTTCCATACAACAAACTTGATTTTTTTGCTCGTTTTTGCTCGATATTGATAACGGCAACAGGTAGAAAGAAGCTTGTAATATCCACAGAATCTTTAGTTATACATATATTCACTTTAAAAATAAATAATTAAATTAAAATAAAACAAATATTTAAGGGGGACTTCCATACAACAAACGTGATTTGCTTGCCGTTTTTATAGATAATGGTACGGAACCCTTCCTGCACGAGTCCGACTCGCACTTGGCCGGTTTATTTGTATTGCTAAATCTGGTCAATTCAAGGAATCCTCACGCCAGTTTCCTAGGCTTGCCTTAATGGCAACGCCCGTCTTCAGGCACTCACTGCGTGACGTCTCTGGCCTATCAACCTTGATGCTTTCAATAGATATAAATTTTGATATTGATCACTTCAGCCTGGCAGAGTAAGCTCTAGTGCCACGAGAGTTGAAAATCCAATGCGCCATAAAAAGTCGTCGCGTTAGAAACGCCCGTGCCAATGTTTGGAGTTTTGGAGCACATCATTGTAATGCGAATTTACATACATACTTATGATACATACATAAACTCACGCCTGTTTCCCATGGGGGTAGGCAGAAACTATAGAACGCCACTTGCTACGCTCCTCACATACTCCTTTTGCTTCGCCTACGTTCATACATCTGGTCGTACACGCACGCCGGTTGCGAGTACTACGCATCAGACCTTTAGAAAGAAAGAAAGAAACTTTTCTTTCTTTCTTTCTTTACACGCATGCCGGTTGCGAGTACTACGCACCTGACCTTTCTGAAGAACATCACCAATTAGGTCACTATTTTCCTCCTAGGGCGTCGCCTCCCAGCGTTTCCACTCACCTCTAAGCTGCTTTATAAATACCTTCAATAATGCGAATTAGATCCGTAAAAATAATACCTACTTATTTTTATACAACCCAGACGATAGACCTGATGAAATTGGCTAGTAATTGGGAAAAAAAATCGAAATAGTTCGCAATGTAGACAAAAACAAGTAATACAAGCCAACCTTATTATTATAAACAATATGAGATTTCACAGAATGTCATGAGATATTTTTGATATATTGACTTGATAATTAACCATTGTAATACTCGTACAGTAACAGAACGGAATAGATTTGACTGTGACTTATTAGGTCGATTAATTAAGATAAATGTCATTGATTCAGTTGGTGTTGACTCTAATAACCAGTTCGTCAAGAACGAATTGAACTTTGGGTATGAGGAGTAAAGTCCAACCAAGTTTATTATTATGCTACTGCTTATTGTCACACTTTTTTATATTAATTTTTGTTATGCGTGAACGCGTTGAACCTCTGGAATATGAGATTGATTCCTTTTTGGACCTATTCCGTTTTCGGCATATTCTTGTTTCGGCACATTCCGTTTTCGGCACATTCCGTTTTCGGCATAAATCATTTTATACAACAAAGCATCATTATTCTAAAATTTTAAAATGCCTAGGGCTATTTTGTAATATACTTACCCACAACAGATACCTAATACAAGGTAGACGGCAGTAAAATAGTAAGGTAATTTTTGTAATGAGTATATTAGGCTTTGCCAACTTTTATAAAAGACGGGTCCAAGCATACGAATATACATACAGGCATATGAATTTAGATACCTAGTTGGTTATCATCATTAGTTAGTTGCCCAATTATTTTAAGTAATCAGTGTAGGTACCTACTGTTTAATTGTTGTCTTTAATTTTATTGATTAAAATTTAATATTTTACTAATAAACATTATTTTATTTTATTACGCAAGCAAAGTCACAAGTATTTCATAGTATAATTTATTTACTAAAATGTGCCGAAACAAGAATATGCCGAAAACGGAATATGTCCAAAAAGGAATGTGCTGAAAAAGGAATCAATCGAATATGAGGAGTGATAAGTCTTACCTATATTTTTTTTCTCATTTGTTTTTTACCGTTTACTAAAACTATTGTTGTAGGGAGAGAGGGAGAGAATGAGACACGAGGATTTCGCCGATGTCAGAAAAGATTTATTTAACACCGATTAGGAATGAAACATGGAGAGTGTCACTTGCTTATCATTTTACGGAAGTTAAAGGGTTCCCCGCTGGACACCTACACCAGTACATTTGCAGTATAATGAAGCTTCAACCTAAATTAACTGATTATGCTGTCACATGCTGACCGTACTCTATCTCTCGTAGTAGCTCTAGTCCTACTTTAGCTATTTGTAATCAGTGTAATTATAAGAACTGATTTAATTATGTAACAATTAAGATAAAGATGCAAAAAGGAGAAAAGGTGCTGAATATCTAATTCCATTTCTAGGAAACCAAACAACAACTCCGCCGCTAAGACGACCCACTGACCCAAACAACAAGTAAGTACTTACTTATCTTAATTAGGGTCTCTAGTTAAAATGTAAAACTAATTCGCAAAATCGAGATATAATTTTATAAGTGAAACACCAATTAACACTCTAGTAGTAGTAGTCTTAAGGTAATAATTACATATCGTATTCAAGATTTTTAACTTCGTAACGAATCCACGTTTGGGTAACATTTTTGCGTTGCAACATCCTACGGAGCGTGACAATAGTTAGCCGACCGAAATGACTGTTAAAGGAAGCGAGGTTATTATTAACAAACACGTAAGTATGAGTCAATGGGACGGACAAGTCCGGACGGGTGTTTCTCGGAACCCTTTTGTTGTTGCATATCATTCTCATTGCCCAATAAGACAAATTCGGTGGTTGTACACTTGCGTGCGTCTGACGCGCAAGAAACGCGCCCGGAATGTGTCTGGATGATTTGTGTATTTTGAAATTTTGCAAGAATTTTCTGAAACATAACTGGTCTCATTATTATGTTTTATCTGTATTGTAGCCACCTAAAAGCGAATATTTCAGAACAATGAAAATAATGACTAAAGTCGAAACTGACACTCTCTACTGATCTAGCTACCTATTTATGATGATATTGTGTATCTTTAAAAGCGCAGTACAAAAAAATATACCAACCTTGAAATTATTATGGTTATTTTATATTCAATTGAATACCTAGATACTTAAAACTAGTTCTAATTAATTGTTTTATGAGGTGTGTCACTCAAAAATATAAAAATTAATGCTATTTCTGTACCTATTAACATAAATAAAATGGCGACTCGCACTTGTCAGTTTTTTTATCTACGTTTGTCAGTGTTTAGAAACTAGATAAAAAACCGACAAGTGCGAATTGAACATGCGTGGTGAGGGTTCCGTACAATAAATATGTTTCTACCACGTTCTTTATTCCAAGATCAAACTGGACATTGTAGTTGAAAAACATGTTCTCCCTTGCATTCCAACTGTAAATGTAAGTTTGTACGCACTATATTGAGAGATTTACCATGTTATTTTAACACCATAGACTTCTTAAAGATTTTCCTGTAATTTATAAGTAAATAACTATTACTTATCTATATTTTTTTTCTAAATTTTAGGCTCAGTAGTTACGGAGATAAGGGGTCAAATGGTTCATTTTCATTAATAATTATAAAACTATTTATTTTAAAATTATTAAAAAAAAATCAGTTCCTCACAACAAGCCCCTTTATTTGATATGTCACACGGTACGATTTGCAAAACTATTTTTTTACTCTCTTTTGCCCCCCAAAACTGACCCTCGTATTCAAAATTAATTTATTTACGTTACACGTACGTTTGGGTCACAAAAATTCATGTGTGTACCAAATTTCAAATTACAAGACACAATATTATAACACGTCATAATTTTAAATCACTTACGAGTTAATAAATACATAGAGATTTACATTTTTTCATTAACAACCTTGTTTTTATTCGCAAAACAATTGTAATAAAACATGATAAACGTGGACCGTCTAAAAACGCACGTATAAAGGCGGCGCGCGGTGGCGGTCGCCGGGTCCCGTGAGGCAGGTAATGACACAAAACGATGCGCGTGACCATCACATAACTCACACAAGGATCATAACAAAGATACACTGCATACCACTGATGATAGATAGATCTTCGTGTCGCCATGTTGTGGGTAGATCCTGTGCTTGCACCAGTTTAAAGCGGAGGTGTCTAGTTGGACTGGATCATAGTGGAGTTCGTTATTGGGCCATCGCCAAATGAGGAAAATTAGAGGTATGGGGCGATTTATTAGATGTTAGCGTAGTCGTCCGGGACAAAAGGACGCACTTTTTCTTATTTGTCCCCAGTGAACCGAAACTATTTTTTTTAATATTAGGATCATTTATTTGTGCTATCTGTAGCATAACTATTATAGGCTCCTAAAACTCAACAAATATTCGACGATAGATCAAAATTAAATGGTCTTTTTATATATATACTTACAAAAATCTGCCTTGGTCAGGCTGCGTAGGTAGGTAACTTTTCCCCAGCGCATGTAGGAGAAAAGTTTGTACACATTTGGGTATAATAAAAGATAAATAAAACAAATTCTGCTTCATATCGTTTACTTCTTCCCTCTTCAATTAGTTTTTTGGCAGCAATACCTAATCTTCTCCTCCGACATCCAACAGTCTCTTTGGAGTTTTTTTTATACATTTGAATGGAATTATGTAACAATCTGAAACAAACAAATACGAGTAGGTACCTACTTAAAATATATAAATGAAATAGCAACTTTATGAAGAAAGGTATTCTTTTTATTTTAGTTCCTAATTATTGATTTTTTTGAGTTCCTTGTGTGGCTATTCCTAAAATACCCTAGGCTGATAAAATTTTAAATTTTCCTAATTCCGTTAATATGTGCGCAACTGTACGCGGAGGGTTCTAGATGCCCTGCGTATGCAATATAATAATGGCTTCAGGGTGCTGTTGAGGTTGCCCCGGGTCTGCAGCGCGTCTAGCATGTTTGCTGTAGCACGAACTTTTAACTTTTATGCCGTTATGAGGAAGAAGACCGCATCATTAATAAGCAGAATGCGGGCTAGCAGCAACAGTATCTTGAAAACCCTAGCTGAATGATGCGCCAATATCTAGACACTCTGTCCGGTTCCTTGTGCGGCAGGGATGAATGTTAATTGATGTGTACCTAATTAATAATTACTAACCCTTAGTTGATAAGTTCTTTGTACTTACCAGTGGACCAATGTTGTAAAACTAAATAAATAAAATAATAATAATATTAGTGTATAGGTCGGTTTCCCCTTTAGGTGAAAGAATCGTGTCCCTCCTTTCTGCACAGTTCTGTAGGGCTCATCCCAGACTGGTCACCACCGATTGTAATATATTCCCATGAAGTATTTTGCGTCACGTTCCAGTAATCACTGGGCGCGTACTAATGTAATGAACCCCTTATAACGGCCTACTCACTCTTTACTAAGAGAATACAAAACTAGCACAAACGTATCGCATCGTCAGTCCGTTGGAGAATTCATTTTATATGCAGTTTATTTTATTCTCTGAGATTAAAATAAGCCTGAATCTAAAATAATTACAACCTATTTACAAAATTAACAAAATGAACCATAAAAACCAAGAGTTTCATCAAAAACATTAATAGAGAAATGCTTACATAGAGAAAGTTACATTTCATGTTATAAGGGCAAACTATTGGTTGAAAGAGAATAAATATAATAATTCATATATGAATTGTATGAAGAGTAGTGGAGTTCAAGGTGCATGTGGAGTGTGGGTGAGGGTGTGATGTGTTCAATGTGCAATGTCTAGCAGTAGTATTTCAGCCGCAAGAAGTCCTTCTTACGGCTGAATGATAAAAATGAATTTTAAAAAAATAGCCCCCAACTTGCTACGGCCCTGTTAAAGTTTCCAAACTTGGTAAAGCTTATCTACTGAAGAACATTTTGACTATAACATATAATAATTTGAGCAGCAATTTTGAAGTACTTATTGAAAACGTAGGCTAGTTTCCGTGCATATAAATTAACATACTTAATTATTTGTTTTGTTATTGGGCTTTTCCAACAGGTATTTCTCAGTAGCAGCCCGGAGTCTGGATCTGTCCCCAGTTGATGGCAATAGGCTCGCCCCTTATTACATGGGACTTAAATATAACTGGCGAAGTGAGGCTGTACTACAAGTATACCTCTGCTTTACGCTTCAGGGAGTACTGACTTGATGTTGTGTATGTTATAAATTAACAGAAACGCGCATTCATCCTTAGGTACTAAAATTCTAATAACTAAAGATACATTATCTAATAAAACCAATCGATTATACGAAATTCATACCCTATTGGTGCCTCTGAATCCGATCTGAATGACGACCCAGATTCCTACATTTAGGTATCTCTGATGCTAGACGCCGCACTGATTACTACCTGCTCATGTAATGTCGATGATCGGCCGATGACTGTTAATGGGGTTAAAAACTGAAAGCTCGTCATAGGTAACGCGGTACGCGCGGTGGGCTAGGTAACTCATGACCTGAGTGATGACCTGGACATAGAAAGGGAACGCAGGGCAATGGCTGTCCGAGGTAATATGCTGATCCGCAGATTTGCACGTTGTACGACGCAAGTCAAGATAACCCTTTTCAGAGAATACTGCCAGTCTTTTTACACGTGCAGTCTGTGGGTCAGGTATACGCTGAGGGCATACAACGCGCTGCGTGTCCAGTATAACAATGTATTCAGGATGCTGTTGGATCTACCACGCTTTTGTAGCGCTTCCGGGATGTTTGCCGAGGCCAGGGTCCATGGTTTTCATGCCATTATACGGAAACGGTGTGCCTCTATTCTCGGTAGAATACGTGCTAGCTCCCACAGCATCCTGAGTGTATTGTGTGATAGCTGGGACAGCCCCATGCTCGCTCACTGGATACGGCTGCACACGTAGGTAGATGTCAGTCGTTTCAATTTTACATAAAGAGTGTCACTGTGGTTTTGGTTAAGACAACTAACTTACTTTTCTAACAACTTTTGGATCTTGATCTGAAATAAAATAAATATATATATATATAGGTGGCAGCACAGTTGTCCGTCGATAAACCGCCATTGTTTTGTTTGTGTTTACTTTTGTGTCAATCACAAATTAAAAGAAAACTAGATAAATATGTATGCGACTTGAAGTGTACCACTGGTAAAAAAACCGGTCAAGAGCGAGTCGTACTCGGACACCGAGGGTTCCGTACGTATACATGATGTTGATGATTTCTGAAAAACTGTGCTATTTAGAGACATAGTTTTATTTTTCCTGTAATCTTTACATAAACTTCTATCACATAGAATAATTTCAGATTTTTATCTATGCAAACTTCGGAGATAAGGGGGGGAACGGTATTTTTTTTTTACATTTGTCATCAAAAGTCGGAAACTATGCTGCTTAAAAAAAAAACGTGCTTGAGAATGTGCAAACAGCGTTCTTTCATATGATACCCCACATGCCCTAGTAGCCCCATTTAAATTTTTTTAAAAGCCCTTTTCAGTCCCTTTTGCAATATAGTTAGGCTAACGTCATCTAAAACTATTCTAAATTTCAAGTTGATAGCATAAGTAGTCCTCGAGATATCCAGGTGTGACAGACAGACAGACAGACTTAGTCTCACCGGGTCAGGGTTCCTTTTTACTATTTTGGTACGGAACCCTAAAAAGCAGTTGTAGTAGAAAATCCAACAAATTATGAATGTTTTATAATTGATAGGTTAGTTTTGTGTTTGGACTTTAAGTTCTTTTTTTGTTGAAGACTGGGGGCGTACGTCAGAAATACACTGATCAGAGTTGAAAACCAACTTAAGGAAGATCTTCCTGACTGAAAAACTTCAGAGATGTTAATTCTACCACTGATCTAATATGATATTATAAAACACACATACGCCTTTACTATAATTTACATAATAACACATCACAAGTGCATGTAGGTAAATAAATCAGACTGAGTTCTCTTGGGAGCGTCGCCTGTATACAAATTTCTCCCATAAAAGTCTTCAAAGGATAGCACATAGTCTCGATGAAATAGCGGGTTTCCGTTTTTTTTCGAGAGCTCTCTTCCACATTTTTCGTCTTTTAACATCTTTGACAAATACATGTGTCCCTATTTTTGCAGTCAAGAGCTGCGCAACGGGGCATGTTGATTAATTATGCATAAAATAAGTCGCTTGTTTACAAAAAGTGTATGGATAGTGACAGCTAGCTGCCGCCAAATTCTTAGACGTTGGATAGTACCGACATGTGAAGTGAGCAAGTAGCGGTTTTTATCCTCATTAAGAGACAATTCAACGAGAAATAGTCGTGTTACTATGCAGTGATAGACACATTAAAGTATACTCAATATATGTTTAGTTTTTGAAATATTTGCAACCGAAAATGGACTGATTTCCCCGTGATGAAATGAGTTCTTGTGAACTTGACTGTTCAGTACAAGAGAGATGATTCAGGCGCTACCCTTATGGTCTTAAGTAAATGGTGTACCTATATTGCAATGAACCACGACTATAAATTGCCTATAACCAGTAGCTTAGTCACACGAAGCTACACAGATTACGCACACGCTACTGTTTTTGGACTCGTCCGTCCTATTTGCACAACTTACTTTGTTAAAACAACACGGTTAAGTACGTAATATAATTATAGCACCTTGTTGAACAAAGTTGACAAAAAATAATTATTCATCCGGTACATATTTGTAACTGGTTTTTGCACAATGACCACAAAACTTAGAGACAATAGTTGATACAGATGAAATCGTTCGGGACCTAGAAACCTTTGGAGTCTCGGACTACCTAGTATGTTTTCCTGAGCAGAGCTCAATAGCTCAATCTAATAGCATATTACACTTCACGTAATTTCGATGCTCTTACTTTGTTATTGCAAACAATTGATTTTCAATGCCCACATCTTGAGGACTACCTACACTCCTTTTAAAAGTAGTCACAAAAATCAAAATGACGGAGTTATAACATATGCTCGACATAACTTTCACTGGACTGTCACTGATGTAGATCTATGTGTTGTAAACTGCCTCATTGCCAATTGTGGCACAGAATTTGCACTAGTAGCAATTTATCGCTCCCCATTCGTTCACAATACGACACCGTTTGTGGAAAGCCTTAATGAACTCCTCACATTACTGTCAGTACTTAACCCAGTTGCCATAGTCGAAAATATTAACATTAATATCTCTCCAAACAGTACCGATCCCAATTGTGAAGACTATACAAACACTCTAGCATCCCATGATCTAAAACCTGCGCATCTCCTCCCAAATCGCTTAGTAAACTGCCTAGATACTAAAGAGCACAAAAAAATCTAATACTAAGTCTTCGACTCACTTTTTACTGATCACATTCCACTATTTTTCAATATTGAACTTACCCATACAATTACTGAAAATGTTCTTGTACAACCGATCTAGTTCTAAAGTGTAATCTGTTCACTCATACGCAATCACACACACTCACTACACCAACTTTCTCACACCACACAAAACACTTACACAGCCCCCTACAGTTAGTCCACTACAAGTATCCCGGACCTTTGCAAGGCGTACGAGGGGCAAAAGCCAACTCAAAGAGGCCTCTTAGACGTTTTTAATTAAATGAGGCACCAATACAAGATTATTCCCGTTCGCACTATGCAAGTGCATCCAAGGACCACCTCGATTGGTGTACCTAGCTCTATTCCACGATATGGAAACAAACATACCTATTGGGCTATGGGTTTGGGTGGCTATAGTGGATTAGTTACCTAGAACTATGGAAGGACTATGTCCCCTGTCTGATCAATGTTATGGATAAAATGGCGGGGGGTGACTTGCATGCTCAATGATGGGCCCCTGAAAACGGTCGCTAGTATATAGTGACGTAGTGACAAGAGGGCAACACTTCCTGAGGTGCTTTAGTGAAGAGGTATTGCACGGCTATCAGAATAATACCAGAGCCCGGAAGATGGTCAAGATCCCTACCAGCACTTACTGAAATACTTCCTTCCTGCAAGCACGTTTGCTCTTGCGAATCTCCACTCAAGCCGGCCAACAAAGGCAAGAATGAGGTGGGAGCTAAGTTCCTCGTCAGTGTTCACTCCAGCCGGCCAATAAAAGGCAAGCCAGTGATTATTATTATTTGTGTTGCATATAAATTAACCTATTTGTTTTGGGCTTTTCCAACAGGAATTTCTCACCAGCAGCCCTTTTATTTATTTTTTGTGTGGGAAATTATCAAATAACTTCTCCTGCTCTGGGCGAAGCGGGGTGTCAGACTTTTACTGACTAAAACCCACCCGTATTCCTTTATTTGCCTGTGTGCCAGGTCCACGATATCCCTTTTGGACAGGCAGTGCTTTTCTGTGCCCGATTAATGGCAATAGACTCGGCCTTTATTACATAGGACTTAAACATAACTGACGAAATGTGGGTGTACTACGGGTATACCTCTGCTTAACGCTTCGGAGATTACAGGCGTGATAATATGTATTTTATAAATTAACAGAAATGCTCATTCATCCTTAGGTAGTAAAATCCTAATCACTAAAGATACATAATTTAATTAAACAATTCCACAATACGAAATTCATACCCTATTGGTGCCTCTGAATCCGCATGACGACCCATACTCCTAGATTTATGTATATTGCTCTGATGCTAGACACCGCACTGATTACTACCTGCTCATATATGTCGTTGATCGGCCGATGACTGTTAATTAAGAGACAATTTAACGAGAAATAGTCGTTCTACTATGCCGTGATAGACACATTAAAGTATACTCAATTACCTATATGTTTAGTTTTTAAGGTATTTGCAAACGAAAAGTGGACTTGTTTCCCTTCTTTACTACTATGACATCCATTAATGTGATGATGTTAGTTCTAGTGAATGTGACTATTAAGTACTAGAGAGATGATTCAGGCGCTACCCTTGGTGTACCTATATTGCAATTAACCACGACTATAAGTTGCCTATAACCAGTAGCTTAGTCACACGAAGCTACACAGATTACGCACACGCTACTATTTTTGGACTCGTCCGTCCTATTTGCACAACTTACTTTGTTAAAACAACACGGTTAAGTACGTAATATAATTATAGCACCTTGTTGAACAAAGATGTCAAAACAGAATTATTCATTCGGTACATATTTGTAACTGGTTTTTGCACAATAACCACGCTTCGCTGAATGATTAGATGCGCTGGGTGACCTTTAGAGCTGGCTGTGTTGCCTAACTGTGACGTCACATAGGCTCAGGTAATCGATCACAGTTACAATGGGTTCTATGCAAATATCAGGCTGTCTCCTTTTATCTGCGTAGTGTTACCTCGTTGTGTTTACCTGCCTGTGCCAATGTAATGATGTGTTGCAGTACTTAATACATTCGTTTTAGTTTATTGGATGTAGGTAACAGTGTTCTTGAAAAGATGAAAGCCAAATTAAATGTTAAATGTTCTTTGAGAAGAGAATTGTGTATTTGCAATCGTGGGAAGGAGGAAGATATAATTTGAAAAAAAAAAGATGAAATACATCTTCTATTCATCATATTGAGACCATACCTATATTGAAAAACTATCCTTTCATGAAGATCATTTTTAGGAGTAACTTATTAAGGCATATATGGAGGACGTAGGTATATAAGGCAACTTACATTTAGGTAGGTAATTGATTTTGCTGTAAGTACTTCGTATTGGCTGGCGTAGTCAAACTGTGGTCTTGGATTTTTCGAACCAAAGCCAATAAATATTGAAATAAACACATCTTGATTAAAACTTAACAACTTATTTGACACTTGCTAACTTAAACACTAAGTAATAATTATTGTATCATTTAAATTAAATTTTATGATGTGCTGTACAGCCAATTTAAAGGCTAATAAATGTTGAAATAATAAACACTTTAGAGTACACACACACACATTAATATGGGGTGCAAATTAAGAAATAAAATTGTTATCGCCTGATATGAAAGCTCGTTATACGATTAGTGTACTGCTTTTTATGCGCAAATCTTAAATGCGCGATTTTTTATTTCTTTTGAAAAAAAAAACCTATTTATTAGTAGATAGGTTTTACTTTACAGGAAAAATAGTAAAAAAAATCTTTGATCGAATTTACTGTTTTTTTTTTTTAAATATTAATGTTGTTTTAAAACAATATTGCGCATTCATGGGAAGTATCCTAGTATGTATATGATACAAAGATTATGAGTTAGGTATAATTGCATGTTTGGTGAAGGGCTTTTCATGCACGTTCCAGCATGCCGCGTTTATAAGAACGGGATATTTTATCGTACTTAGAAAATCTTGACAACTCCGAAGACGGATTAGATGGGTCAGACTCCGAGGTAGAAGATGAAGGTCAGTATTATCAGACCGTACAAGATGTTCTTCGAGACCTTGAAGATGAAGATACTCAGCCTGATTTGGTGGATACTGATCATCCTCTTGTAACCAACGATAATGACGGTAATCAAGACTCTTCCATCCCTATTCGCCAATCTCATCCTGTTTCCCCATCCCGCTCCCCACAATGGGAGCAGTAACATATGGGACGAGTAGACTTATTGGATTCAACTGCAAATGGAGCTAAACGTGGTCGGCCCAATAGGGGCTCCTTACAAGGAGAACTTCAGCTGAAGAAGTTCCGAGGTCCAGCTAAAGCAGTTCCATCGCAAGATGTGAGATTGGACCAGACATCTCACTGGACACTTTGGATGGATAAGCTAGAGAGATGTCTGGTCCAATCTCACATCTTTCAATGGACCTGCTTGAGCTGGACCTCGGAACTTCTTCAACTGAAGTTCTGAATATCCCGTTCTTGTAAACGCGGCATGGTGGAACGTGAAAGAAAAGCTCTTCACCAAACATGCAATTATATACACAGCAATTCGCACTGTAGTTTTCCTACAACAAACCGATTTATGCTTATTTATACAAAGATATTAATTATTTTCAATATTTTATAATTTATACGTATAATTGAAGATAGATTTCCAGTTGAAAACCAGCGTCAGGCACTAGTTGTCTGGCATTAATGCTGAACTGGGCCTATTTGGCGCAGCCGTGAGGCTCTCAATACTATTTTAAGCATTTGTTCTGTTTTTGTTTTTTGTGTGAATATTGTGTGCCTTCCTGTGTCAAATAAATTTATTTTCTTTCTTTCTTTCTTTCTTATATAAAGAAGCAAATATAAATAATTTTATAAACTTACACAAAATTTATTGTCCAAACACAGTTTCAAAACTTGATTCGCGCCAAAAACAAACCTTTTCTTCATTGAAGATATAAAGAAGCAAATATAAATAATTTTATAAACTTACGCAAAATTTATTGTCCAAACACAGTTTCAAAACTTGGTTCGTGCCAAAAACAAACCTTTTCTTTAAAGTGACATTTGACATTTAAATTCTGTCAAAGTAAAAAAAAACATTGTTTATTGCCACTGCGAAAAATAAGTCTAAATACGTTCAGAAAATAGAATTAGTAGTTATAATTACAAAAAAAACATAAGAAGTTCCTCATAATATGTAGTTTTCAGTATGTCGTTTTTAAACAACACCGCGCGTTTAAGGGAGTAAGGAGGGTTTGTTGACGACACGTAGAAAATGTCGCGTGAAGGTAATCGCAGCACATGAAACTTTGCAACTTCGTCTGCTTCGGAAATCTCCTTTTTACCTACTACAGCCACTGCAGGTGTCCATAGGGCTCATAGTCCATAGGGATAATCACTTCCCATCATGTTGGCAGCTGGTCTTATTGCCAGAAAATAACATAGCATTTAAGTGTTTAGAAGATCATACTACTTACCTTATCTTAGCTAAACAATAATTACCAATTAAGTTAAACCATATGCGCTCAACTTCATTGTTGAATAAATTGTTAACAGATGATTCACATTCAAACAATTACCTCCCAGTCATCAGTGCAATGGAACTTGCAATATTATCTCTGCAAGGCCATCTCAAGCAGTTCCTACACTTCCATTCGCGTCTCTTAAGAATACCAATAAAAAAGCAAAACACAATTAGCTGGACTGTCAAACGTGGGAGGAGAAGACTTTGGTCTTAATATGACCGCAATTACGTACATTAAAAGTTCCAATACCAAATCGTGTGGGCACCAAGGTCCCGGACCATATTGGGCAAAATTGTCTCACTGGCTTATCAACTACATAACCCCTTTGTGAAGCCGACCAATAAATCTGTTGAGATTGTTTAAACATGGTGTTGTTCACGGATTTATTTTAAGTTTTGTTTAAGGTAAATTAAATTAAGACCTGAAATGAAAGGAAAGGTACTATTTTATATATAAAGATCAGGGCCCAGAATGCTTCCTTTTGGAAACCTATAAGTAAAAAGTACTTACAAATAAAAATAAATTGACTAATGTTTGAAATGGGATCATCGTAAAGCCAAATGTTATTGTACTAGGTGAATGTCCAAAAAAAAACATGTTTATGGAGGAAGTTTACACAGACAAATAAACAACACACGGACTTCTGTGGTAAGTATCGTTGACTTCATTATTGCAGAACACAATAAGACTTTATCCTCAAGGCTAAACTATGAAGAGGTGTAAATAAATACCATCTTTTGATCTCGTAGATAGACAAGACACGTGTAAACATAAACTTATCCGCAGACACGACAGTGTAATTATAAGTAAGTAGTCATAATTAAAATGATTTTAATCGTTTCCATTAAAACAATGATAAATAACTTACAGCTCATAAAATTTGCGAGAATAACAATATATACCGGCTGAAATGTCTTCTTTAAGAATTGACAAGAGGTTACAAAACGTTGGAAATGTAGAAAAAGCATGAACAAAATAAAAGTTGATGAAGGATCAATAAAAGTTGTAAGTACTTAATTATTGTTTGTTTAATGTCTCGTTTATTTTTAAAGATGTTCCGGCTAATGGGTGATATGGATGACCTGGTGAAAATTGTAGAAATGTACTGGATGAATCCCAGAACCAGTCGATGTGATGACGCTAAGGCCTACCAGCTGTGGCGTCTTTCAGTAAAAAAAAAATATGGTGACGGTGATGGCAAGGAGTCTTTTGGCGCAATCGGTGAAGCGGCTATATCCAGCACTGGATGGAAAAAGTCAAGGAGGATGGTGACATGGCAGGCGGCAACCAAAGACTTTGAAGAAACTGGAGATAATTTCTCCTTACCTGCAACCTTATCAACCATTTCCAAATCAAAAAAAGTTCAATAAATAAAATACAGAATTCGCTACCTACGTATAAGATAGCGGATACGACCCGCCCACAGCGTTATTTACATCTGTCCGATCCAAAGTACAGACAAAAAAAAAACTCACACAGCCATTTAAAGTAATAAGACAATGCGGTTCATTAAGTTAGCTACCTCCACCCACTCTGTGGCACCTTCGTCTCTCGATTTAACGAGTCTACGTAAAACGTAACATTTACATAAATGGTACACAGAGTAAAAAATGTTGACGTGTGTGTTGTAGGTACTTGTAATTAAAAGCTTTTGTAATGTTCTGGTTTCTTGGGTTTTTGATGTCTGATTATTAAATTTGTGTGCTGCTATCTAAATAAATATTAATTTGCAGAAACATGTCCACAAGATTTTTATTATTTATTTGTCCCTGCCAAATCATTTCTCTTCAAATCGAACTACTGGACCCATTTAATTCGACCCGATTATTGTTTTGTATTAAATTCGATGGTTCTATTTTTGTAATTTATGTTAGAGGTATTTTGTGCCGACCTTTAACGTTTTTATTTTAGTGTTTATCAGGGGAAACTTGTAAATGGCCTTCAATTTCATCACTTATCGTAAATAAGTTAGCTGTAAGTTTGGGAGAATAAAATAAAATTCGTTGTTTTAGATTTGCCTTAATATAATAATGTAAGTAGGTAGATACAAATCTGTTGGAAGGGAAATAATCAAAAAAAGGAGGGGAAATAATTATAGGGCATCAAAAAATTCATCCGCACCGCTGTCAACAGGAAAAGTGCATAGAAGGCTGGCAGCATTGCCACGTTGTATGGCAATGCCGTTTCTTTGGTCACGTTAGGAGTCAACCAACCGCCTCCTCGTACGTCATGGCCTTAGTGTTTCAACCCCAAACGGCTTGAACAAATAAGTGCCAATAAGATTTGAGTATTTGCGCCATTTGAGGTTTTCCGCACCTGCAGCAGCCACCCCAGCGGCTGTGCTGCGCGTTGTGCTAGGAAGATGGGATGGCGCAATAGTGTCGACAGACGTTGCATCCCACACCAAAGACCTACCTACCTTCCAAAGCATTATGGTCATACCGTCTGATCACTTCCCATGGTCGCGTGCCAAGCCATTGGGTTCTAAAACAGCGGGCACCGCGGTGGTGACAAGAGCACAACGGACGATGTCTTTTAGGCTAGCGTGCCGTGCTATTCAGCCTGCGCTTTTACTGCAGGATAGGCCATGGTGTCCAATGCAGTTGACACCTCCGCCGCATTGGCAGCGATGCGGACCCACGCAAAGACCGCCCAGACGCAGACAAGTAGCGAGCCGGAAGATGGTATCACCCAGCATAGTGCCTTTAATTTTTATTTCCGAAGATACAAATTATTTTTGATACGATTGGCTATTAGCTTCAAAGATTGCTTCATCAATTATTTTGTTCAGCATTGATTTTGTAACAAAATATTAAATTATTAAGTTTGTTCGAAAACCTTTATAATACCTAACGGTTAAGGTTACATGGAAAATTAACCGGTTTCCGAGCCCTGGCGCCTGAAGCCAGAGGCCCGACTCCCACTCACCCACAGCCAGCAGGCGGCTACGCTCAGCAGTATTAGTGGAAATATTAATAAGATTATTCCGTGCCAACCTGCAGAGCGGCTCATCCCACTGCCTCTGGGAAGATGTTCACGGGCCGATATATATCTGGGCAAGCGACTTTCAAATCGCTTCGCGCGTCAAGCATGGCACTTCAGAGTCAACAGGGAGGGGGCTAAAACTTTCCCGGTCAACTTTTCAGTGTTGTGGACAGAGGACAGGAACGTCGTAAGCTAATATTGGTAATTTTACGGACACCGAGGCCACCAAAACGGATGGGTAGTGTATTTAATATTAAAGTTAGTGTGCTGCGAATAATTTGGTCAATTTTGTCCAAGAGATGTGACTAATTCCATAAAGGGGAACAGTGTAGAAAATCGCGCGTAGTTTTTGATTTTATGTATTCTATTTTCCCTTATCGTCTACATCTCTTTATCTCCTTTCCTATCGTAGGTAGGTATGCTGCAAGAGGTTTTTTTTTTAATAAGCATCACTTTTGGACGTATTATAAAAATGTAATAAACACCACCATAATACTGGTTCGTTGGTCTAGTGAGCACAAACCCAATTGCTGCGCGTAGGGTCCTGGGCTGGTCATGGGTTTGATTCCGAGATCGCGGCAAAGTCTCATTGGGTTTTCATCAGGAATTTCTCAGAAGCAGCTCAGAGGCTGGACTATCCCCCTGCTTATGGCAATAGCCTCGAATTCGTTGATATGGGACTTATACATACAACTGGCAGATTTGTACCCATATAGTATACCCATAATATGCATATCCGCTAACCCTTCAAAGAATACGGGCGTTAATAGTTATTTATGATATTAGTGCGGTAAGTTTGTTTTTACAAACGAGTAGACGAAAGTAAGCCCTAGACGAAGTCAAGGGCTTACATTCGTTACGAGTTTGTAAATACCAATTTCCGCGCGTGTGTCATTCAACGTTTTTCAACACATTTGCGAGAAAACAGTACAATAGTTAATAAAATAAGCCATCAAAACATTTTAAGAGAATGATTGCGTTTTTGGGGGACTGTCTCATGTAATTTTTGATGAAAAGTGCTGATTCTCAGCCTAGTTTGAATAAATGACTTTCGATTTTGATTTTGATTGCGTATTTCTTCGAGTCTTCCATGATATAAAATTATTGTAAATAATTAAATAGCACTCACGATTTTGGCGAATCATTTAAGATATCAGGTGCAGTCGATTCCATATTAATATCGGATTCCTCGCTTGAACTCATATTATTATTTTGTAAATATCAGTCGGAAAGTCGCAACAATCTTAGACATTTCTAATAAGAAAATGGCGCGAATTTACAAATGGTGCCACGTGCACATGGTGAAAATTAGTACTACATATTTCGTCTCATTTTCTCTTTAATAATAAAGTGAGATAAACGTATTGAGCAAAAGCGCTTCCAAGTAGGTTCGATCATTCAGCTTATTTATTCTCGTAATTTGAAACTCCTCGGTGGAATTCTTATATAATTTTTATGGTAATTAAAAAAAACCGTAAAGGATACGCACGGCGCTATATAACGAAGGGGGCGGTAAAACATGTACTTAGGTGAGAGTACCTACTTTACCGCCCGTTCCGTTATATGGTGCGTAATTTTTTACTTTCGAACAATGTATACAGGCTTCGTAAATGCATTTTTTTAGCAAATGTGTTGAAAATTAATATTCCAAAAATTATTATACTATCAAACCGATCACCGAACTAAGGGACAACAAAGTTACAAGCTAGATTACACAAGAAACAGCTACTTACCGTTTGAGTTCAATAGACTTCTCTATTCCAATTAACTGCTAACGAGTAAACATATCGACTGGTCACCAGTTCTAGTCATTCGTGTAGGTTTTGTTCATCGGCAACATTGTCTTTATTATATTATTATTTCATTACTTTTGGGTTACTTAGATTATTTATTTTGTTTGTTTTATGGATGCGTAAGGGTCTCGTGGTGACTATAAGACTTTCTGGGAAACTTAAAACCGAACCTGCACTGCAGTTCTTTCTTTGTCTAAAACGTTTCTGCTCATTAGGGATATGCACGTAATTTTTGCTGTCACTAAATCTATAATTGACAGTAATATCCAAGAAAAGTAAGTATTAAAAGTTAAATTCAACTACTGCTTGCTGCTCAAAAAAAATATTAAACTCCCAACAAATTTTCTACTACGGTTCAAACATCCGTTTCTGTCGAATACATGATGTGACGTCATTTACCACGAAACAGCGTTATTTACATCTGTTTTTTAGCCCCAAATCATATAAATTAAATTATCGCACAAACTTACTTACCATAATAAGATTTCAGCACTTTGCATAGAATACCTAGATTTTTATTCGCATAGTTTTGTTCGTCACTTACGGCATTGTCGAAGACGACGCGTATTGATTTTGCGTTCAGTTCCACGAAAAAACCCAACATAAAATAATTAATTGTAAAAAAAGAAATTCATTAAAAAATTTAAAAAAATAGGAATTTGTTTCTCGACTCCTACGCAATGAAAAATTAATTAGATTACCTAATTGTTTTTACATCTTTTTTGTGGTTCTTAAAACTTCCATGTATCTTATTTCTGTATCATGATTTGATCATTTGGGCACTTAGGTACAGTAGCTAGCACATCAGGGGGCCTAAAATGCACGGTTTGGCAGAATCGTAATTATGATCTGCGTACAATTAATACATCCTGCAATTCATCTCTTTGACAGCTGCTATTTGACATTAGACTTCATTATAGCAATTCATAATTTGTGAAACATTTTAAACTCCATACAAAACTGTCAAACAGATGAATAATTGCGGGATATGAATTGTACGCAGATCATATTATGATTCTGCCAGAGCGTCCATTTTAGGCCCCCAGGTTACACCAAACTGTCAAATTTCTCCTGACTAACTTATTGTTTTAAAATTTTTATGAAAATATATTATACTTTTACGATGTTTGTAAATATTTGAGCACCATGTATCTTATCTCATAATTAAATTATTTGTCATTGCTTAATTTTTAATTATTTTTACCTATTGTGGTACAGTAATTTTATTCTAGGTGCATCGTCTTCACATATAATTATATAATCAAAATATTATAAAACATTTTTAAAAGAGTACCTAATGAGTTTCTTGCCCATTCTTCTCCATACGAAACTACCTTTTGGAAGGGTCAACTAGAATCAATTCTAGGTATTTTTTTTTTAAATGTTGACATTAAAAATGCCTCTTAAGTGCCAATTTGAAATCGATTTAAAATGATGATAGTTAATTCAAAATTGAATGAGAAAATTTGACAGTTTGTGATAACTTGATGTACAGTCGCCAACTGTACATCATTATTTTCTGAACTCTTAGCCATCTTATCATATGGCCTCTCACACGTCACCTCATCGTACGTCATTCTTCTCTGAAATTTTAGCCACCTTATCCTAATGACATTACCCGGACCATGCGACTACCATTACTAAGTATATTAAGTCATTTAATTTTGAAAGCACCTACCATCAGACGTCATGCGTTACTTACAATATTGTCATCATAGCATTACCCAATATTTTGATATGTCACATCTGTCACTTCTATTACCCAATTGCAATACGTTGTTGTGACTTGGTGTAATTGACATTTACCTTTGACATAATAGCAGACATATTTTGAGTTTCAAGCTATCAATGATTATGAGTGGAACTTTCAAAACACTTACCGTCTTATTACAAAACAAGATTTATATTTTGACATGGCTTAAACCATGCAGCCAGTTTTTGTAATAAGAACGTAACAGTGATTGAAATACCGTTCTTTATACAAAACTGAAAACTTAGTTCGGTACTAAGTTGTCAGTTTTGTGTTTAGCAACTTTACGATAGTCGGAATAAAGTTTGAAATTCAATAATGGGTCCATGTTTTAAACCTGGGTCGACTTCTGCACATTTTGATTTTTTTGGTGTGCACTTATTTAGCGCTATGGCAAGCCCAAAGATCAATTAAATGTTGCATGTAATCGCCAACTTTGAACTCAGTTAAAGTTTATGAATGGATCATTGGAAAGATCACGCCAATCTTAATTATGATGAACATTAGAGAGGCTGTACAAGTTTAGCATTCTTCACTATTCAAAACTGCCTTTCGTAAACACAGGATAATAAACTAGGTATATTTCAGTACCTACTTTTTATGTCTTATTCCTGTATGACATCCAATGTTGATCAGGCTTATTCCACTTTTCCCCGTTGGATGATCCCCATTGATGGGGATTAGTGAACTTTTTGTTCACTATTCCCCGTTGACCCAAAATTTTTATTTAATGGGGATAAGTGAACTAAAAAGTTCAATAATCCCCATTAGGTAGGTACGTTAAAAAAATAAAATATATGAATCATGTTACATTTATTAATTAAAAATATAACTTTCTTATACCTAATAAAATCACAGATTGTACAATTATTAATTTAAAATAAAAAATATAACTTTCTTATACCTAGTAAAATCACAGATTGTACAATTATTAATTTAAAATAAAAAATATAACTTTCTTATACCTAGTAAAATCACAGATTGTACAATTATTAATTTAAAATAAAAAATATAACTTTCTTATACCTAATAAAGTCACAGATTGTACAATTATTAATTTAAAATAAAAAATATAACTTTCTTATACCTAGTAAAATCACAGATTGTACAATTATTAATTTAAAATAAAAAATATAACTTTCTTATACCTAATAAAGTCACAGATTGTTACAATCATTAATTTAAAATTGTAGCATGAAAATATTTCTTTCTTATACCTTGTAAAATCAAAGATTACACTCACTTAAGTTTTTCTAAACAGTGCCCAATCGTAATTTCATTATTAATGAGTTCCATTTGGACCTCCTGTATATAATTATCGCGATTGATGCTTTTTTTTGTTTTTTCCGCTATACCTTTATTTTCAGAAACCCCCAATGCAAGAACTTCGTAATACGATGCATCTTCAGCCAACGCTGTGAGGAGCTTCATAATGTTGGGTTTCTTTATTTTCACACGCTTTTTTATTTTATTATTCCATGCTTCGACTAAATTCGTAGTGCGATGAGTCTGTCCAAATACACACCACGTTTTAATAAAATCATCTTGTAGCCATTGTCTGAGCATGTAATTTCTAAACTCCTTGCTATTATCATCAACAGGGCTTTGAGAGGCAACATAAAACCAACCCAATTTCCCAGAGTTCACCCAAGTTAATGTTACTTATGGGGGCAGTGGGTGATGGTAGTAGAAAGGTGTGAATTTCCAAGCTTTACTTACATATAGGCGCGAACTGTCATTTTCATTTAAAAAAAATTTTTTTTTTCATCATCATTCAGTATTTTCATTCAAAATTAGTCGGAAAAAACAATAAGGTGTTAAATGTGTAAAAATTCCTTTTGGTACTTAACATATTTTTTCCTTGAATTTTCAAAGATTCACAAGAGAAACATCCACAAAGGATAAAAGTCTATACAATTTTACGTTAGTACTCGTATAATTGAAACCAGCAGATTTTCAGGAAAATCTAGGGCATCCTATCCTGATGTTATTCTGTTTGACAGGTAGCTCTCCGGACAATTGGATTTATCTAAAAAAAATAACATGTACCTAGGTAACTAAAACTGGGGCACATAAATAGCGAAAAGCCAGAATTAGTTTGGGAATGGGAATTAATCGGGGCCCATACAATGATATTCTATCATTAATTACGTTAAGTTCAAAGGCCAATTCTCGTAATTTAAAACGTTCAAAATCTAGTCGCAATCTCATCTTGGCGACAAACAAACGTCAAAAAATTGTCAAAATGTAGGGAAATAAGAGGTATTTTTGACAGATTGAGACTGAGATCAGACTGTGAACGTTCTTAAAATTAGTAGAATTGCCCCTCACTGTTATGTATCAAATATCAAACAGTCATATAATTTAATTTTTTAGTTCCGTGAGCGTCAATAGATGGTGTTGCATATTTTAATGTTTGTGCTAAATCGCGGTATTTTAAGGTTCTCCGTGATTTTATGACCCCCCTTGTATATTGTTAATAAAATTTATCTCGTTCTGAGCTCGACGTTTTCTTTGGCTAACTCATGAATACCTTACAAGCTCCTCACACTTTTTTGGGAATTGTACAGGTTCTTATTATACATATTATTAAACTAACGACCCGCCTCTGCTTCGCATGGACTTTACGACTCGATAAAATACCTACATTTCCCTAGAACCCTACCGGAATAAATTCTCTAAATGACACTGAAAACTGCATCAAAATTCGTTGCGTAGTTCCGAAGAACAACGCGGTCACACAGACAGACCCGAAATGCGACTTTAATTTATAATTATAATTTCATGGATAAAGGACAATTGGGATGTTTTAGAGTTTTCACTGAGGACAAAGGTACCGTTTTTTTTTTTGTTGCTTACTATTTTCAACAATGTAATTTGTGTAGTTAACGTTTAACGTTACAAGTCGCTATGCAACCATTAGGTGTGTGTGAACAGTGGGAGGATAAAACACACTCCACGTGCACACCCTTATAAGATCTCACGGCCGTGCTATTGTGTTTAATTTGTGTCTTTGTAATTACCATAATAATATTATAAGATAATTGCACAAGCACCTATACATTGATTGATTCATATTCTGTCAACCCCAAAATATAAATAATATTTACTTTCGTCTATGTTCCTATATTTATTATATCAAATTCACCATCAACATCATCATTTCAGCTGAAATACGTCCCTTCTGGTCATAGGCCTCGCCCAAAGGGGGTTTGCCATAATCGCCACGCTTGGCAGGCGGGTTGGCGATCGCAGTACGGTGTTAAAATGTATAGAGAACGCTGCTGCCCACTCTCTAGTAAGTCCCTTAGTCGCCTTTTACGACACCCACGGGGAGAAATGGGACGGTGCTATTCTTTACGTCCGGCACCACACGGGACAATCAAATATAAAATATATATAATAAGGGTGCTATCACAAAAAAAAACGTTTTTCGTCAATTTCTTGTCTAATTGTGAGAAAGCGTGAAATAATCGAAACAATAAGTCTGTGTAACTATAAAAGTACAGTTTTCGTAGTGATAAACCATTCGTGTCAGTCTCAGCACCCGTTAATAGTTTCATCACTTTTGCGCTCTCGAAAATATAGCTTATTTCGCCGTTGATTTACGCCGTTATTTTACTTTTAAATAGGCTATTTTATTTTTTTTCGAGCAAGGTAACATAGTTAACTTAGTTATTAAGTAGTTTTTGTTTGAATTTGGATTTTATATTCGTAGATAAAAAATAAAACTTCGGATGAAAAATGGTCAGTAACTCTCTGTTTTACAGAATTATTTTTGGTAAATTACTGTACGAAATATAATAAATTGATTAAAGCGCTCCCAAGTATAAAATACAGTAGTACCATGGACATTTTTATAATTTCTTAATTTACGTTATCTTCGGTGTAAAAAAGCATCAAAAGATACCCAAAAGTAAAATTTTATGAAACATCCTTTGCAGAGACAAGGTTTTTACTGATTTATGTAAATAAATTGAAATATTTATTTAAAGCGCTCCCAAGATAAATAATCAAACTTGCTTGGGCATATTTTATTTTTTATTTTATGGCTATATCTAAACCATAATCAAACATCAAAACTCGAGTAAAACGCGCAAGTTCAAGAAAATTTGTGATAAAGACAATATAAAAAAATATATTAATAGAACCGGGTAACTCCACTAGGTTAGTTAAGAATCACAATTAATAAACAAATGACGAAACAATTAAGTACTAAAACAAACACACGAGAATTAAAAACGAGTCGATTACCGATTAGTATACCGAGTGATCGGTAATCGATTTAACTGCAGTTACGAAATGCATAATCAAGTGTTTGATCAGACCGTCAATACAGTCAGGTAGTTTGAGTGGGTACTTGCACAGGTCAAATACGCTACAGTTACATACACCACGAACTTCAGTCATGATTCATGATTTCGGAAAGTAGGTAAAACTAAATGCGTGATAGTCACAGGACTTCATTAAAAAAGCAATACGATACCAAATACCAAAACGTAAAAAATACATGGTATATATATTAGCATAACTATGAATTGATGTACTGCCTCGTTGGTCTAGTGGTCGCAATATGAGCATGAGGTCCTGGGTTCGATTCCCAGGTCGGGCAAAGTGTTATTGGGATTTTTCATTAGGAATTCCTCAGTAGCAGAACGGAGTCTGGAATTTGTGCCCAGTTGATGGCAATAGGCTCTCCCCCTATTATTAAACATAACTGGTGAAATGTGGGTATACGTACATCTCTGCCTAACCCTTCGGGGATTACAAGCATGTGGTTATGTTATTAATTGATGCTACTTACTTTGTTATTTGCAAAGATGTAGATGGAGGTGTTGACGCAGTGGTCAAAGAACCAAGTTGTCTGAAAAATATATATTGGTCGATAAAAAAAGGATTTGGTCTAATCGATAGACGATTTTTTATTAGATAATGTGAGACTGGGTAATATTAGTAGGTATGTAGTAGCTTGTACTGGTATTGGATTTTTTAATCGTATTGAATGTTTTATTTTCTATAATTATTGTATTGAGAATATGTTGGTTTTATATTTTTGATTATCGTGATTTTTTTTTGTATTTCAAACACAATGTAAATTGTTCCTGAATAAAATTGAATTGAATTGATACGAAAAGGAGACGAGCCAATTATTGATGTCGCTTAGCAGATGAACCTACCTATTGGTGATCGTGTTGTCATTAGCGCAGTTAGATACTGATAGCTGTTAACCAGCCTGAAGATAGAACCACTAACCCGCCTTTAATTTGACGCAAGGGTGCAAACTAATAACGTTTATATCATTTTTTTTTTCTTGAACATCCTTGGCTTTTCTGTACTGTTAATAAAATTGTAATTTTTAAATTACTTACCTACTTCTTACTTTAAATTGTAAATTAACAAAACATGAAGTTCAACCATGGAAGAATGTTCGTCCTTTAAAACAAATCATACCTACCTACATTAAATCAACATCATAATTATTATAATAAATCTTTGACGGGTCGAGGAACACACATACCTGCAGAATGAAAATCTATAAGAGACATATAGCTATTAACATATTTGGGAAAAGGACTCATGACTCTATTTCAATGTATAAAGAGTTAAGTTTAAACTAATAGAAGTTTTATAGTAAATACGTAATGAGCTGGGAACGTAGCGGTGATCGGCGAGCGGCCATTGTCCGTACTCCAGGCGCCTTCCGCTTCCAAATAACCATTCACCGTAGACCTCCAACTTTACACTACTCCTCTCTTCATTACTATCCATACAAGGTGCATAAGAGGGGCAGGATAGGTCGAGCAAACCTGGTTTAGCGCATGTATTAGTATAGGAAAGTATCGAAAGGCGGAACGGCGCGATTGAAAAATAGAAAACGTGTGGGTGTACAATGTTCTATATGTAAATAACTAGACTGTCACCGTGTATGCTATGGAGGAAGTATCTGACGTGTGATTCGATTAAACTGTCCTCCGATTTATATAAAAAAAGGATTTAGTCACATCTCTCTTGAACGTTTTTATTGAAAATGAAATGAACGGTGTCTGGTGTGCGACGCTTGTCTCTGTCAAAGATAGATGCTATTTCTATTTGACAACGTTCGTTGTAAGAGTGATTGCCCGGAAAAATAGAATTGCAAATAAGTAAACACAGATTTAGGCAAATAATAAGGAACACAACATACCATTACATCTTGCAGAGAAAGCTACTAGGAGCGTATCAAAATAGCCACCTCTGCAAATATCGACATTCATGGAGTAGCCTCCACGAATGTCAATAGCTAAAATGTGCGTCTGTCGGAATTAGGCAACAGGATCAGCTCTGCTATATACAATCTATCCGACTTGTTAATTTAATAACCACGACATCGGCTATCATTATATAGTTCGACCTGATACGGGGAATGAAGATCTTGTAGACAAAGTACTCCGTCAGTCTTTATTACCTTCTCTAATAATCAGCAGACTGGTCTTCAAAATTTAAAGATGTAACGTAGTGCTAGCTTGCACGCTGCATGGATAGTAATGAATATAATTGAACGTTTTTTATTTATATTTCCTGTTACTCTTTTTAATTATATTGTTCTTTAACTAGCGTAATTGGCTTCTGCTGTTCTATTTAAAATAAATAAATCCATCCATTGAAAATTATAGAAACAGAATATAGGAAAATTTTGCCTTTTACAGTCCAATGAGCACCTTTGGAAGCATTTTAGTAATTAATCTGTATCATTATGATGGGAGGGAAACTGATGGAGTTGCCATGGCGTTGCAGTGCGTCAGGGATGTTTGCAGCGGTGCGTCTAGATTGCTTTTACACAATAATGCGCAAGCGCGCAGCATCCATGGTGGCTCGAGTCATGGCCAGCCCTAACAGGGTTCTGAAAATGATTGCTGACAGAGTGGACTGTCCATATGTTATTCGCTGCTGTCAGTTACATGTGCCGTTGTATCGTGTTGTTTACTAACACTTAGTTTTAAGAACAATGTTATTAACCCTATATGAGTCTTGGCTCGGAATAAAGATTTTGAATTTGAATTATGTGCGATTGAATGTGTCCCAGTTTGTAGAATTTCCCTAAATAACACGTCAGTACAATAAACTATGGTCAGATTAAACCATATTTCACTACGAGACCTTTTCTGTAGACTTTTCTGAAGTAGGTGTTATTGGCATCGTTTTCAGTCCAGCAACTGTAGCTGAAAATGAGTACCTACCTACCTAAAGCGCGCTAATGTAACGTGAAGATGTGGTAACTCTTTAGTCAATATCAGCCTGAAAACATCCACTTCTGAACTTAAATACGCCTGAAAACCGGACGGTGTTCATTATTTTATAATAAATCTACAATGACTAATCTATATATTGTTAGAAACCGCGTGGCGTGAGAGTATGAGGAGACATCGGCCGCCCTCCCGCTATGCGCCATGCACTATATAGCCGCTTACGTTTGTGAGAGCGAATCGGCCGATCCCACTCTGAATACTGCTGAAACTGTGGACATCGGAACATTATTGTTTATATTTGTTTTACTAATGACGGAGGAGGTAGGAGCTCGTGGCTAAGTAATAGAATAGAATACTTTTTATTATGTACACAATAAAAGTTACAGGTCATCATCATCATTACAGCCGAAAGACGTCCACTGCTGGACATAGGCCTCCCCCAAAGGTGGGGGTTTGCCATAATCACCACGCTTGGCAGGCGGGTTGGCCATCGCAGTATGGTGTTAAAATGCATAGAGAACGCTGCTGCCCATTCTCTAGTAAGTCCCTTAGTCACCTTTTACGACACCCACGGGAAGAAATGGGACGGTGGTATTCTTTAAGTCCGACAGCACGCAGACAAGTCAAAGTTACAGATATAAATGTTTAAATTTTCATAGGGTGACAATAACAGCCGCATGGGTCGCTCCATCAGGTTAGGCTACGTTTTCCGAGATTGGTCCGTGGACGGGTGACCATCTTTACATACCGAGACTCCTCCGTGCGTCGGAAAGCATGTTAATCCGTTGGTCCTGGCATTCATGGATCTTTGAGAGTCGTTACGGGTCGTCAGAAGCCCGAAAGTCTGACAAGCAGTCTTACAACAGGGTATCGTATTACCCAGTTACTGGGTTGTGGAGGTCAGATAGGCAGTCGCTCCATGTAAAATACATCATCAGGCATCCGGTTAGACTGGATAAGATAAGATAATTTTTTATTTGTTCTGAAAGCCAACCCCTTCATAGTTGGGAACGCAGATTGATTGGTTTTACTAATGATATTTTTAAAGCCTGTACAGCCTGTACCGACTACTTACCTAGTCGTCTAGATTAAATATCATTTAACTTTGAAGTCACTCGGCAGAACTCGACATGCTTTTGATTTAGAAAAATGCACAGGTAATTATTCTAGTCTAGCTTAGGGATGAATTAAAGTAAGCTACATTAAATTGAGAATATTTGTTTTGCCCATAGTTGTAATTATCTGTTCTTGATACGTGTTTTCTCTGTGTTCATAAGAGGAAGAAGATGTTTTGTAGATTGTTGCTATATCGTTAACCATTGACAGTTTTATTGCAATAAAAGTAATCGAAACGCCGAATGAGAAAGGACGACAATTTCCAAGCCAATTAATAAAACAAGCAATATCAACACAAGGATTTTCTATTTTATATACACATTCAAAGTAATCTGTTCAAACGTATACTCGTAGACTTTTTTTCAGCAGAAAAAGTGAAGCTGGTGCTTTACGTGGTCGTAATGTAAAAGTTATCCAACTCTGTATTTCTTTACGCTCACTACCTTGATACAAATAAAGGTACAATAGCGGAGAGGCATAAATAGGAAATCGTCGCTCCACTGGCTCGAATAATTCACTAAGAACCAGAGTTTCACATGAAAATCGTAATTTTGTATGCAAATTGAATTCACCGCGGTTACTTGACGAGATTAACCTTTTATTTACACTCTGACATTATATTCGTACGTTCAAGAATGTTGTTACGTACCTAACAATGACCTTTTTGTCTTAATGCACAAAAAAAGGACGAGTATGCAATTCGACACACACATACGAGTATGTTTAGGAATGTTTAAAAGTGCTGAATATTTGGAGGTCTCGTTGGAATACAGGGAGTGAAATATTGATTACTTAGTAGATTTTTTATTTTAGCAATAGTTTAATTTCATTTTAGCGCCAACTTGAAGGCAAAGGAGGTAGGTATCTACCATAATAAGGTTTGTAGTCGTTGAATCAATTATAAATGAAATGTAACGCAATGCTACGCGTCAACACTTGCGCCTCCTAGCTACTTTCTTAAAATTTTGTGCACTTTGCTACTTTTGCTATTAGTATCAATTAATAGCCAGAGTAGCAAAGTGACAACCATCAGGTGGTCTCAACATTTTCAGATCGATTTAAGGATGATTCGATCCATTAATCACTTTAGGCATTGGTAGAGTCAGTCCAGACCAGAGTCTTTTCATTTTTCTTTTCAGCAGATTTGAGTTGTTTTAGTGAATCAAGCATTACCACAAAATATTACATTTCCTTTACATAAAGATCAAATACTAACATATAACTCTAGCATTGAATAACCTTAAATAAACATTCAACGCCAATGTAAAAACGCGCACAAAACCAACAGAATTGTTCAAAAAACACAAAAAACGAAATCCAATCACAATAATATTATGTTTATTGTATGACAACATCATAACGAGACAGTTAATTACACGGAAGATACGGTGGAGCGCGACAATATCATTGAGTCTTACGTTTCATACAAAGGTTACTTTATAAATATTCCAGTCATGTACAGTGCGTACACAGTACATCGTGATTGTACATAATGCTGTACAGTAATTGGTCAGGTGATTAGCTCAGTTTCAACGACGCAATTATTGTTTTTAGTTACTATTTCAATGTTATTATGTGTTTTGTTACGCATGTCATTGTGTACCTACCTAAAATCCGTAATTTTATCTCCCATTCTTTATAAGCAAGATTAATATTCGTTTTGGAAATAAAGATGACCTAAACTATTTTGTGTTTGAAAAAGAGTTTCAAATCACGACGGCTAGGAAAGGATTTACAAAAGAAATCTTGAACTAGATACACATTAAAAATAAAATATTCTAACAAATATCATAATCAAGTCGTATAAAATCACCACATCGTAAACATTGGGTGGTCTACATGTTGTGATTTGTGAACAATTTGGACTACTCTCAAAACCCGCCGATAGATTTAAATAGATACGTTAAGTTATGAATAAATAAATCTAAAGCAAGTTTTATATGACAAAATAACATAATAACTGTCAATAAAACATCCAACAGTCGCAATAATGATAATACTAACAAGTTGTTGGACATCTGATACCTGAGTTAGGATGTAGTGTAATTTATAAGAATAGAGCGGTTTAAGATTTATTTATTTTTCTTATTAGTTATAGAATTCATTTTAAGATGGTAGAAAAAATAAGTTGAGGATTTTTACTTACCTTCATCGATGAAACAGGTGGAAAATATAAGATATCATTTGTCTCAAATTACAATTCGTTTAGATAACTTTTATTTATTATTAAATATAATTAAGTTTCCCCGATTCCACTGTTCCTCAGATTAAACTTAAATGTTCGCTAATTAATTTATTTTGTTTTTAGTTGTCGTATTTAAATGTAACATCGTTACTGACATTTTCTGTGACAATTAAAGAAATGCATGGGTTTTTATCGATATTGCACTTTACGCAAAGTTATACCTAACTGAACTAATGCATTGTGTGATCAATTAACGATAATTAAATATCTCTCATATTCAAAACTCGACACGCCTTCTCCCTTATAACTGTATTATAAATTAATTTTATTTGTCCAGCTGTCTCTTATGACATGTCCCGCACCACGGCTGAGCAGCGGTTAGAAGTCGGCCGTCAAATCGCGGCGCGCGAGCGTCCTTCACGGTTGAACGGGCGAGACGCGAAACGCGCTGCATGCACATAGCGACGTACATAAAATAAACATACGTAAAATAACAGCATTGTTTTAATCACCTGTTTTCTATTTCTCATTACAACTAAACTCCTGACGTCAATGGCTAAGCATTTAAACATGTACTTATTTCCTTAATTACATAAGTCCGTATCGCTTTACATGCACATGATAATTATCGTTAAGATCGTAACAAATAACCTCAATCTTGCTTCCCTTTGTAATAGAAATAATACAGTAATACAGTAGTTAATTAATAATAATCGTTGTGTGATTGAGTGAATAAGTATTTACGTACCTATATTTAATTGACGATCCATGGTTCTTTGGAATATCCGCGAATCCGTATCCGGATAAGCTGACTTCATTATGAGCGTCATCATCTGGCGGTGTAAAGCAAAAAGTACCTATCGTATTCCATAAAAATATGAGTGTAGGTATCTCATAGAGGAACCCCTCTGCCCAACCCTTCGGGTAAACAAGCCGTGATGTTATGTTATGTATTCCATAAAAATCATGCCACCATAATTAGGAAAAATTCCAATGACGAAAGGTCTCAGTTAATTGTACTCAAATTATTAAAACGAAAACCTGTAAATGTGATGCTTATTAATAGCTGAAAGATCTATAATGGTGAAAATTCATTAAGTTTTTTTTTTTAAATTAGCTTCCCTTGGATGGTGCATCCGTACCTCGTCATCTTATTGTTTTTAATACCCGGAAAGATAGATTCTGCAGAAAATAATTGCTTTTTACAACTTTAGCGGCTTACGGTTTCCCTTTACAACCAAGGGCCGCATAACACGTATAAAATGCATTAATGTATCCTTCAGAATCTGAAGCAGCCATCATTTCCCAATATCGTTCAAATACCGTGCGCATGATTACCACCACAGGTGTCCCCACATAACGTTCAAACAGTCCACATTAAAACAATCCAGTTTTTAGAGATCGGTAAAATTGATCTACTATTCATTTGTGTGCCATCCAGGAAGCGAAAGGTCTTTGGCTCCCACCGGAATGCGCCCCGCGTGGGTGGACGAACCGATCCCATACACCGCCATACACTCCCATGCACACGGCTTTCTATTGATTTAATGAACACTATCTTATCTTACCCAATAGGCTTATTACGCTCACTTTACGCGTTTCGTGGTTGATTCATCCAATTAATGGTCCAAACAACGGAGCTTGGGGCAATATCGAACAGATCGGGTAATTAGTGTACAGTAAAATAGAACACTAAAATTATACTTACATGGGTTTTCGTAATAATTGCGACATAAATCGTGCATCAAAGCGATAACAGATGGCGCCACGCGCGTGTTCGATTCGTTTGTGTATACTTCATTTGAAGCGGATCGAGTACTTACTAAATAATTATAACAGGCTATTTATAATGAGATAAAAATAGACATCAATGTGTTTAACATTTATATCAATATTGAGGTAATTGGTTCTCATGCATTTTTGTGAATGAACTTTAAAGGATCTTGTTCCAAATTTCCAGGAATCGAATGCATTGCAGTTCGATTTTAATGTGTATAAAGTTGAGTAAATTTTTCCGTATCTAAGTATCTTACGTACGTACCTTAGATGGCTACTATGGTGCACTGTTCTCTTTCCAATTTCTGTGGGTAAGTAAAAGATAGCTAGGTGGGTTAAGTGTAGCAATTCAATCTGAACTGGACCAGCAGTTATTTTACATGCATGCTTAAAAGCTGCAGCTGCATAAATTGAAGACAAAATTGAAATATATTATTAAACTTAAACTCAATTATAACCAGGTTAACTGGCATAAACATAACTTGTAAGTACACCAATAACATTAAAAATCCCTTGCACAAGAAAAATCCAAATGCGACAACACCAATATAACCGAATTCCACACAAAAAGAGCAGATATGAGCCGTGTAGTAACGAGTATGTTGCCTCTAAACGATATTGTAAAGTTATGCTCAATGAAGCTCATTACCGAGCAATTTCCGATGGTTTAATGTGTCCATAAATTTGCTGAGTCCGGGACAACGATTTGATTGCCGATAAAACCTCGGCCGCAACGGCAGTTCTGTATTAAAAAGCTGTTAATATAATTTGCACCTCGTTATGATCGGGAACACGTCCTGAGAATAACATGGGAAATTAACGCGTCATGAATGGTGTCTTATGAGTTTCGTAACTTTGTGGTGCATGGAGGATATTTGGTATTGTCATTTAAAATTCCAAGTGCCTAAAACCTGATGAACATACCTAATACAGGACATCTATATCTTCCAGTAACAAGATGATGGAGATCAGATGGGTAGCATCTCCATGTAAAATATATGCTCAAGCGTGCTTAAACCGATATCAAAATCTAATACTATTTGGAAGAAACTAGGCTTCAACTGATGAAGTAATGACATCAAATTGTGGGTGTTTTGTGAGGAAGGTGAACCTGTAAATATAATATGTGGTTTAAATAATAACGACGCCAATGCTACGCTGTGAGTGAGGCCAATTTTAACAAAGGTCAATATATTTTTCCCTAGAAATCTACTATCCCAAAATCTAAATATAGAAAAGGTAGAGTCGTAACGTCAATATTAAGTCTATTCAGTTACAGGAAAGTCTGTTTTCAGAAATTGAGAACTTAAAGGATCTTTACACAAGATCCTCCAAGACCTTCTGTGAGTAGCTTTAAAAATGTACAACCTGCGATGTAATAATAAACAAAATAGGTAGTTTTAAAATTATACATAACTTTTAGGGAAAACCGAACAAGTACAACACAATACAATTTCGAGCGTTTATCGTTTTATCAATGAATAATAAAGCTCTTGATAACAAATCGGGAATGCCCGACTCTGTTCCAATGGAAATAAGTCACTTGAATTCAAATGCAGCTAATATAAAATTAAAAGTAGATTCAGAAATCAACAAGAAGGAACCATCAAATCAAAATCAAAAATGTTATGTATCTAATGTTATGTTATATTGCATCCATTAGTGAGTTTCCTTTTACCTAAGAGACAGGAATACTAAAAGAACAGAAGCAGGAAAATTTGATGACACAGAATATGTGCACGCAGCACATTTTCCAAACAGAATTCCCATATTTAAGTGGGTAAGATAAATAATTTGGTTTATCCCAAGATAAGAAACACTTGATCTTGACTATATGAGATAAAATATCTTATATTTGGGCATCTCGTCCATCGATATCATTGTTTAGTTGATACTTTTGTTTGCTATAATGCAGTTGTCACTTGAAATAATATTCCTTTTAGGTAAGTGAGTATCGGATAGAATCATTGTTTTTGGTTATGTATTATCAATTGTTTTGTATTTACTCTGTGAGTTATTAGATGTTAGGAACTCATAGATCAATTTTCCACTGTATGTCCATTCTATCATTTAATTTTACAAAATCCTTCTTTTCCAGCTTGCTTCAGTTATGTGCTATCGATTCCCGTACCTGATACCGCTGAGACTGCGAGAATAGTGAATGGAGAAGTGGTTGATATCACTCAGGTGCCATACCAAGCAAGTATAAGGAGGAGGGTCCTATCAGGATGGGCTCACATGTGTGGTGCAGTTGTAATCAGCAATAGAGGCGTTTTAACTGCTGCCCATTGTGCTGATTCGTAAGTACTAAATAATGATTTTCTAATGATCACTTAACATTACAATTAAATGTTCGCATCTTCGCATTTCTAGAAAGTTTGATAACTATACTAGACTATAATAACGTCTCGGCTGATATTGATAAATCTTTGATATTATTTGGATTGTTGCGTCTTTTTAGTTTTCATCTCCTATAGTACCTCCATGAGTTGTCTGTTTGTTATTATTCTTAATTACTGGCCTGTTACTTTTTTATTATTTTCAATGAACTGATAATAATTTCCTCAATTTTCATAAATTTCAGATACGTATCGCAGCCATCTAACATACGAGTCACGGTCGGTACTTCGTTTCGAATATCTGGAGGCAAAACTTACGATGTTTCTGTTGTCTACGTTCATGAAGGATTTTCTACAACGACCTTGGAGCACGACATTGCATTACTTGGAACTGCAAAAGCTATTGAGTTTGGTCAGTATGTTGCTCCGATAGCAATTGCTTCCGAACATTTTGTTCTACCAGCTGGAACTGGAGCGGTAGTTTCTGGGTTCGGGACTACCTCGGTAAGATATATTTCATTATATGTTACCACAGATATAACGATAAAGAATGTAACCCACCACACCACTTCAATTCGAACATATTATGATAGTTCTAGGATCTGTATTGAAACTTACAAAGAAACTTCTTTCAATATTTCAGTACGAAGGTTCGTCATCTGAGGTTCTGATGGCAGCACGCGTCAGCATCGTCTCACAAGCAACATGCGCACGGGCATACCTGCGCATTGCCACTATCAGCACAGGGATGGTGTGTGCTAACGGCAGTAACCCACCACGAGATGCATGCCAAGGCGACTCTGGTGGGCCACTGGTGGTAGGGAGCCATCTTATCGGCATAGTATCCTGGGGCGAAGGCTGCGCAAACACCAATTATCCCGGAGTGTACACCAGAGTATCAGCATACAACTCCTGGATAACGCAAAAGTTACAAGCAATACGAATAGGCGGATGATATGATCTGATTAAGAAAAGGAAATTTTAGGTTTGAAGGAGACTGTCACATCACGGCGATTATTTAAGGATAGACTTACTATAGTATCGAATCAATAAATTGATCAAAGATAATAAATAAATCAGTAAGTCAGGAAATATGCCTTAAAAGACGATTCGAGACCTATCCAAAAATAATACTGTTTTGTACTTAATGATTATTATTTAACATCTAATGGAAACGAGTGGAAGTTTTGGGAGAAGTGTACAATTTAGAATGTATTTGTAAATAAAAATAATTTATGCACAATTTTGTTATTAAAATGTATTTTATTTTATTTCGAGAAGTATTGAACTTGCAGTGCATTGTACGGATGGAGACTTATTTAAATACAAACAACTTTCTACAATAACAATGGTTCTTACGGTATTTTCTAAGTACGTGTCAATGACATTTTTACTTACTTATAGTAGGTACTTATTTTGTCACTTGCAATACCGTTAATGCTTAGTAAGATTGTACCGGAGAAATGTGAATACAAATAGCAACGAATACCTAAATGGATTTGGTGTTTTATTTCACAACAAGAAGAATTTGCATTTTATTGTTGACATAAAGTAACGAACTAATTACATATAGGCAATGTTAGGGTACAGATAAATGTTAAGGATGAAAAAACGGCACCATTAACAGAAATGAGGCAGAATTTACAAAAAGCAGTACGTAAGTCATATCTGTAAAGTGCACAGTCATTGTAAACAATTGGAGCTTAAAGGATGATCAGGTGATCTACCATAAAATAATGAAACAACAAATTAATCGTTGCACAGATTTGTCGCTGCAGCATAATTATAACACACGACATGCTTATAAAAGAAACAAAAGCGAAATAGTTTTCACCTCGATTGAAGCTTAAATAGATTCATTATACCATGTAGGGCGATGATTACAGCGCTTTATAAGCTGTCTGGTTAATTGAGATGACGCCCGGAGTAATGCGGAAATGCATTGAAAATTGTTAGCATTGCTTGCACTCAGCACTGTTCTTCTTTACCGGTTTGAGTGCAGTTCTTTCGATCTGTGTGTCTTGTTCTGTGTACGTCTTCAATGTCTTGATCTTCTTAATACCTTTGTGAGTTTCTCATTTGGAATCATGATAAAGGTGAACCTTGGCTTTCTGCGTGTATCAGGTCACGTCCACCTTTTAATATTGCCATTATCCATTCTCATCGTCACCATTTCCATAGTCAGTACTTTTGTTCAGCCGATGAAGCATCAGCAAGTTCAGCAGTTATAAGCGTTTTCAGGCTGTCATTAGTTACATAAAAAAAAAGAAAGTATTGTTTGAAATGTTTAATTTTAATATGTAAAAGATTAACAATATTACATCACAGGTTAGTATCGTTGGTTTGAGTGCTTTGGTGTAACGTATTGTAATATCATGGATGAGTTCGTTGTTTTCGTCTGGGTCGTAATAAGTTTTCCTTTCCAAGAATGATTGGAGTACCAAAAGTAGGTCTTCCAGGCACATGCAGACATTTCTCAACTTTAGGAATAAAATATATTGAAGTGTCTGTTTTGGTGACCTAACAGAATGATTAAATAAAAGTCTTTTCTGAAATTCTGACATCTTACTAGATTTAAAACTTTTGAAATGAATTGGCCTAATTTTTTACCGTGTATTTTTTATTTTTAAGAAATTATATTTTTACTCATGCATAACATTCGCTAAATCTGTTCAACAAAAAGGTATTTAACACATCTCCCCTCTAAAAAACTTGGTTAGGACAAAGACGGGTTTTGCCGCTATGTCACCGCGCGCTGTGCTCTGATTGATCGCTTCATTTGAATCCAGTCGAGATTCGATTTGTGATTAGCACCTATCGGATTTGAGAATCGTCCCTAGTGAGCGTTCGACAATGAGGGGTTCTAAGTTCAAATTTTTAGCTTGTTAAAATTGATCATTTTGAATTTGTTTGTTTAAGTTGTGACGAGTTTTCCTGTACCTAGATACACACTTAGATTTCCTTGCCATGTAAGAACCAGAATTTTTCTTATAAATTAATTCCTTAATTTGTTTTACTTTTAAGTTGATGACACCTACTCACACATGATAGAGCTCAAAATTCAGCACCCAAAACGTTTTTACTTAAAACATAATTCAGCTTTTGATCACACTATGCGTGTGTAGTTTAATTGCTAATAAATAAAATCTGTCGAGTAAGGCAACTTGAGCCCATTAAATTCGGTTTTATGGGTGGTTTTATTACTGCACATAAACCAGTAATTAACAAATTAATCAACAAAACAATCAACACTTATGTAAACATAATATCGAAAAAGTATTGTAATCTACGTTAAATACGGTGAAAGCTTCCGACACTCGCTCGTAATCCGTTTCCTCTTTCTAGACTACCACATTGTTCTTTAGCTTTTATTAAACAAATGATTATGAGCTCTACCACAAACATAACAAAGTTGGATTTACCACAACACGGTCCTTGATTAAAGATCTTTGAAACGTAAGCGCAAAAATTTATTTACGACACCCCCTCATTTAACCGTGTTCTATCTCCCTCATTAGTGCGTATCGATAGTATGTTTTGTCTCGCTTCGTCGACATATAATAAATTTCGGGACGATTCTGAATTAACAATACCATAGTCATAATTCGCGAGCCTGTTGCGGCGCGCTCATCGGGATGTTTGACGATTGTTTTAATATTTTATGTCATTTTAACCATTAGGTGGGTAGTGTACAATTAATTTACTTCAAACGCATTAATTATGATACGATTTCATAAATGATTTGGTTAGTGGAAACATATTATAACAATAAGAGCAAACTGATGCCAATCAATAGTCAAAAGAATTTAATAACATTTCCAAAATCAATGAATTATTTTATCTTCCCATTAATTCACCAATATTTGTAAACAGTTACACTGATTTAAAACCATCATGCAATGTCAAAAATGTAATTATATAACAAAACCATCGATAAAACCGGTTGTAACCGTACATCACTATCCGAGTGAAGAAGCGTACGCCACTTAATTCAGGGGTGGCATTGCTCAGACGGCAATAACGTATACACGAATAGGTGTCGAGTTGGGCTCCACTGGCGTCTTACTCGGATCAATTCTAATCTCTGTCGTCACGCCCGGAGCGGGCGCGCCGTGACACTTCGACCAAACATCCACTGTATCAATATTTACGTCACCTAATCATAACTGAGCTTCTTTTGTTCTCAAATTACGGATGTTTTTAGAGTTTTTTGTTGTTTAATTTTAGAGATCAAATTTTTTCTTTTTTATTTATAATTAGATTGTGTAATTATTTTGAAATGTACTTAAACGTACTTACATTGCTCTTGGATGTGTTTAATTTTAGCTATTTGTGTAGATAGTGTAACAACTTAATTAAAAATAAAGTAATAAGTGATGTATATTTACCAAACAATGCTATGGTAAATCAATTCAACTTCAAACAACTAGGTCTCAACCTCAATCCTTTAAACATTCAAAAAGTCAATACGTCGCCAATATTCAATTCGATTAGGCCGTTGAGCGTCTAAACCCACCGATAAGTAAGTGTAATGCTATAGTCCCTCGGCCTATTACCTGGCAATTTCACAGAACGATCTACGTCGGATCGCGTCGACAGCACACAATGATGTGACACACACGGGCTTTGTAACCGAGAGGGACGGCACTCGCTCCCGCGATTTGTTTACACAGTGTAGCTTTCCCTTTCGTGGCGTGCCTGTGTGCGTGACCATCTGGCGGGCGGCTAGCGGCAGCCCTGCGCTTGTGCTAGTGTTGTGCCCCCACACCGGAGCGCACCCCGCTTCGGGGTAGCCTGCCTACGCTTGTATGCGTGACCCAGTCGAATAAATCTAATATTACACACAAACATATTGGTGGCACGGCGCGCGGCGTGTCATTTTTACGCTTGTGTTGGCGCTACTTGGGGTTCTTTATGCGGCACGATGATATTATTATTCTGACGATTACGACATCCTTTATGCTTACAATAAAATAATTAATAAGGGATGAAGTGTATTGTTGAGCGGGAGTTTGTGATTGGTATCGGGCCATTCGGCTTGTTCGAGATTTAAAAAGGTAACGATAAAGTTTATTACCATCTTCACGGTTAATGGCGGCGCGGCGGCATGGTTTAATTAAAATATTAGCACTTAGGTATTTCGTTTATTGTTTAACATCTATTGTGCCGAAGAGAATCGTTTAGTTTATTGTAGGTTCAAAAATTGCGTGTTGGTGAATAATGATGCAATGAAAATTATTTGTACTATAATCAATTACTTATATTAATAGTTTTGAATGATTATGCTTAATAGCTTACAACGTTACAATACATAATTAATAATGGTTTTCATTTTAACGCAATATACTCTGATTGGAACTGTAAATAAACACACCTAATAATAGATAATTATTAGTAAAACCAGCAAAAACTAATATTTTTACTCACGCAAACATAATTTTACGCCAGTTCTACTAACTGCTAACTAAACCGGCTCCATGAATGAACCGGCACACTGATGCCTGTATTAGTGATGTCAAAGATCACGTATCGATAACATCGACAACACTAATTTTTGGGCCACCAATATTTTTCATGACGTGTTCTTCACCGATAAACATCATATTCAATCAAAATATTACTACTGATGACCTAAATATCAAATCTCAAACAGCAACTAACCTACAAAAGCGAGTTAATTAACCAGGTTGTAGGCACAAAATCTCCAAACATTCTCAATTACTTATTCTGTGACGGAACAGTTGACAGGGCGCTCAACCCCCGTTCAGTTTAACAATTACGCGGCAGGGCTCATTGTGGCGCGACCCTACCACTCCATCCATTGTGGACACCACTATAACGTGTCCAAAATATCCTGAACCCCACCGAACCACATTCATCCCCCTCTGTGATCTCTTTTAAAGTTTACGCGGGAAGGTAATCGGCTCAATTTACACTGGGAAGTAATATACAAATATTATTATCCAGCCTTTTCACAAATATCAATAACGTATTACCAGCTTCGGGACAGATTTAAAAGTTAACCAACGTGATTTTTAAACGTTTAAATGACTTTATGTTGTGTTAATTTGAATAGGCTTCCGTTGACTGACATGACAGTTTTGATTTTTGAAAATTGTAACGTGGTAGCATGTTATTATTCATAATCGTGTTAAATTTTGATAATAATTGTCAATACAATAATAAAATAATCAGTTATTGTTGAGGACTATTATTAATTAAGATAACAACAATGATTGTAGACCGATGATAGACAACCTTTCTAGCTACTAAACGTAATCTAAACACTTCAAACGATAATATGATTAGTAAAGATTAAAATTAGCAGAACTGTTCCACTGAGCCGAGATATAAACCTGTTGAAGTTTTAGAAATATTTCACTTTGAAACGCGCCTCAACTTAATATAAATTGGGCGATTTAATTAAATTTGTAAGTTTTACTTGTTCTCGGCTTTCTGACCTTAGAAGGGTAACGTCAGCGTCATATAAACCATGATTGATAAAGCTTTTCTACCAAGTTTCAAGTACATATATATTCCGCATATAATTGTGCAACAGATCTGGGATACCGTCGTGTGGTTCCTGACTGAGAATAAACCACGACTTCCCGTGGGAACCGAACGAACTTTCTGTGGGACCTTATTTTGAACCCTAGCCGGCTTGGGTTATGTGACTGTGAATTACAATACAATGAAATGGTCAATTTTTGGAGGACAACGTGTCTTGCCCTACAGAATATAGATTGGTGCACATCCTAATTATTGATCAATCTACGTACGGAATAAAATAAAATCAATCTAACGAAACGTTTTTATTTAATTTTAGATAGGTGACGATTTTTTACATAACCAGACACCACCTTGAAAAATTTAACTCTATAACAGTCATACCAGAAGTTAAAAAAAACCCAATAATTTCCATCTTTCGTCACCATTGACTCAATCTTCGATATCAGTAACGCAGATGTCAAATTAATGTCAAGTACTCTCTCCTACTTCAGGTAACATTATGTAAGTTATTTTGGGCGCCAACTTCAACACACTAGGGCATGATGACCTTAACCGATCTTCAAAACGATCCCGATTCCTTTGCAAAGATAGTCAAGGACAAAGGGCGTGTTCAGGAGTTGCACTCATGTTATAAAAGTAACTTATGCGTCTCCTCTGTAGACGCTCCCCCCACTTCTAGAGCGCAACCTTTTTCTAACGGGTATAAAGTCATGAACTTTGAGGTCAATAAAATTCGACCAGACTCGTCCTTTGTGAAGGCTGACTACACACTGTGTTTACAGATTTCTGACTTGTAAGGCGAAAATGTTGTATTCACTACTTCGACTCATCAAGATTCAGTCTGCCGCAAGGTCTCGAGGGTCAAACCCGTTGTGAGTGATGTCAAAAGAGAACTAAAGTTGATAGTGATGTCAAAATGTAAATCCAACTTGGATTTACATTTTGACAGCACCTCCACCTTAGCACCCTCGATAACTATGAATACGATACCCATGATGATTTTTTTTTTACATTTTCACAGATGCCTTCTTGGATTTAAATTTTGATTTCACCATCGGCTTTAGCACCCTCGAAAACCATGAAAACAATACTCATGATGAAAAGCTTGAACATTTTTACAGCCGCCATCTTGAATTTAAATATAGACTTCACTATCGGCTGTAGCACCTTCCAAAACCATGAAAACGATACCCATGATGAAAAACTTGAACATTTATGCAGCCGCCATCTTGGATTTAAATGTAGACTTCACCATCGGCTTTAGCACCCTCGAAAACCATGAAAACGATACCTATGAACGATACCGATAATTTGAATCTGTGATATCTTTTAAGGTATTAATTTATGTGATATCATGTGATTAGATGATGAAGATATTGGCATAATTTAAATTAAATGCCCAATTTAAATAACAAATAGTTTTATAAATAGCTTCAGAAATAACAATGAATTTTATAAAGATAAAAATTATTGCTGTCATCCTTAGAATATAGACAATAAGCTATCACGGCCTTTTTTTTAATTTTTTTACGGTATACGCGGCGTACGCCTATACAACTCCACGTCGGCATGGTTTTTTCCGACATCTTCAACAATAATTCGTCAAATTTCAGCCAATTTACACAAAACCTTTATGAATTATTCACCTTAACCTTCATCACGAATCATTCCGTCCATTGGTAAAACAGTTTGAAATTCCGTTCGGTAGTTTTTGAGTTTATCGCGTTCAACTTCAGACACACAGACAGACGCGGCGGGGGACTTTGTTATAAAACAAAGTATGTTATATATTTACATATATATGTTATATGTAAGGATATTTGAGTTTAACCACTATCTGAAGTGATGAGTAAGAGATAATGCAGTCGACGATGGTGCACGCTTGCCTTTTTACTCAAGACTCGAAAACTCTCACGTTGTAAGAACTTTTCGTCCGTCTGTACCACATGACTTTCTATTATTGCTGTTTTGAATTCATGAGTCGTGGCGCTACAGGTTCATAACCAGTTAACATTGTTTTTATATCATACGTTAATTTGACTCTTCAGTTAAAGGTTAAACACGCGTATAACACACTTACTAGTGTTATTGAAAATGAATGACTGCGATTTGGGCAATTTCATTAAAAAAAAAAATGCTTTTTACATTCAAATCTACGATAAAAAAGAAAACTGAGAAAATGTGGTCACTTTTTTGGTAGATTTATTAGGTACCGGTGACTGACTGAATTTATTTCGTTTTAAATACAGCACTTGCCCATATGATGAGGTGGTAACAAGATTTTACTAAAATTTTCTTCTTGAGTTTTATTTTTACGCAGGCAGGTCGAGTAGCTTCTGAAAGTTAATAAAAACCAATAAAATAAAGTTTATCTGCGGCCTTTGCCAACAATAATAAATAAAGATAAACATCAAGACAAAACTATACAAATAAACCAGAGTTAACACCAAGAAGGTATATGTAACCAATATTATCATATATATTCAGCACATTTACATTCCATAGCGTACATACCTTACGTGTAACATTACACACGCGATTTTCTCTGCGAATCTTGCTTGTACTGTAGTAAATACAGATCTAACTAAAGAGACAATATCTCCGACGTTAAAAGGCCAGCCCGAGTAGATGGGAGAAGGAGGCAAGGAGTGGCCCACCCTCTGTGAAATTACTACATTTTGAAGGGAACAACTTTTTATGAGAATAAGCCGCCGCTATGAATCTCGAATTATAAACGAATTGACTGGTGTGTGAGCAATACTGTTCTTGATAGACTGTATACATTTTCGTAATTAGGTATTGGTTTATAATTACTAGGACACAGTCTAATAAAAAATATCAGTATCATCATCTCACAATATTACGCCATTTTTACGCAACACCTTAAACAATCTGATTTCAATCAACCAATTAATCTAAGTTAACGAACTATTCGAGTTAATTAGTAATTCGGCGGGCGCAGGGACAATACAACAAAGTTTTCAAATAACTTTAAACTCTTGTAGTGACAACCTTATCGTCGTAAACGGTCGGGATGAGTCGGGAGAGGTCGGCTGCGGTCGGTCTCAGTCAATAAGGTGCATTGGCCGCCCCAAGTTGCCTACTCGACGTAACACTGGACCAAGGAGGACAGGGAGAAAATCTCCCACGAAATGGGGTAAAACGATGTCAATTTGTTTTTACTTTACCAGATTGTTGTAACAGATGATATTGATTATTAATGAGATTTAACTTAAAATATGAATTAAATGAAATCTTTATTTACCCGCGAAGTTCGTACAAAAACAAAGTGGCAGAAGTTTCTCGTTGTGAATTATCATGTTTTAGCCCTCTTTCAATTTTGTTTTTGTTTTTATGTTTATTTACAAACCAGTTACTGTTACTGTACACTTCACATTAGATCAAATATTCAAATAATCGCAATAAAATGATTACCAAATGCACTTTTATTGACATATATTATAACAAGTTTTGTTCTAAATAAGTTAGCTCGGCATGGCATACGAGTATGGCCACACCGTCGTCGCTGCGAGGAGATGAGATTCTCCACGGGTCGAAGGGTGTGAACAGGCGCACCGACTCAAATACCGTTAGGGATAATTGTGTCTCTTTTATTTACACCAGCGCTTTAACAGCACACAGGAGCAATCTAATACACTTCTAAATTCAATAAGTATTCTTTTGTTTCTTCATCACGACGTTTTTTATACGGTCCAAAGTTTAGTCGCCTGTCAGTTGTTTAGCTAGAAGTCAGTTTTTATTCGACCTTGACAAACTCGTCTCCGTGTGACCTGCGAATTTTATTGCTCATAATAAAATGCCATCTAGGTATATTTGTATTCCGAAACATACTTCAAATAATACAGGTGCCGTCAGGTGCGATCCGCATTACAATACCTAAATTGACCGTAGAACCACCATTTAGTAGGTATATCAATTGTAACCGAATCTTAGTGAGGTGTTACATAACATGAGCGTGAGATATCCCTGTGGGCGGCGGGAACGGAATGCCGGAGGAAAGCCGACGGCCTTGACACGACAATATTTGGTGCGCCTACCTAATACACAGTCGACAAAAGTACACTTGGAATCTAAGTCAGAGCGACAGTGGTTCAACTTGTCTGGATAGATACTTCTCACTCTGTGATCGCTGACATAAGGGTGACGTACACAGTTATTGAGCTTTCACGCCCAATGCGCTGGCGCTTCTTATCGCTGCACGGTAATTAAGACCCTGCGGTCGCGCGTTATATTAACTTTTGTCGAGTTGACTTGATACCGTATTGGCTTTTTCAACATTCAGAAAAAAAAACCCCTTAAAGTACAGAGTATATTTTTATAACAATGCAAAAAGCTGAACCATATCGCAGTCAACAAAAAATGGAAACGCTGAAATGTGTCATTTTTGCAGTGTTTGTTTTTTGTTATGCGAAACGGACGAAAAAGAAAAAGCAAAGAGACGATTAAAAATGATCCACGTGAATGTATTCGCGCGGACAATATTTTAAAACAAAATGTCACACGCTTTCCACGGGTGTCTGCTCCCACCCCCGGCGGGGGCCGACGGGGGCGTAGAGGGGGCACCCTCCCCCGCTCAACCAGTGGGGTGTCATTGTGGACTGTGGTGTCGTAACTCCGCGAACTTTTTAATTTACAATTAGGTAGCTTCCCATTTCTCTGCCCTATTTAGCTCTCGTTTTTCCGGTAGACACCACCGCGGTCGCAGTTCGTAATTAAAATTTATTTATCAAATTACTGCGCCCTAAATCTTTGGTTTTTTTAAGGAAGTTACGTCTTAAATTAACCCTTAAAGCAATCTGCGTGCTCCAGATTTTCGATGAGACCATTTCACAAAATCATTTGCTGTGGAACCCATTACTTTGCTGAAACAAACGAAAATCACCACAACACCAGTTAATTTCAGTCGACGAAAGTGAATGCTCATAAAAATAACAAATGCTACTCAACGGAACAGTGAAATCGCTACTAAACACCCGAACGTCCGGCAAAACAACGAAACTGACATGAAAGAGCAATTGTTTCGGAACAACGTAACTGACAGCGACCCTTGACCACGGGGTGTCCGTCACTGATCGCTTATTTTGACAATATCGGCCTACTAATTAACTTGTTTTAAAACAGTGGATATTGGACTTTTTCCCCTATTATTTGTCTGGTGTAAGTGATAAGTGGTTGAATTTTTGTCCTATATTGCTTTGGGATACTATTTACTATCTAATTTAAAATAGTTTTCGAATTTTTCCCCCAAGCGTGAACACCTATTCAAAATTTATTTATTTACGTTACACGTTCGTATTTGGATCACAGAAATTCATATATGTGTGCCAAATTTCAACTTAATTGGTCCAGTAGATTTGTCTGTGACCGGAGACACAGACAGATGACTGAACCTCTACCGTCTTATTACAAAACAAGATTTATATTTTGATATGACTTAAACCATGGAGCCAGTTTTTGTAATAAGAACGTAACTGTGATTGAAATACCGTTCTTTATACAAAACTGACAACTTAGTTCGGTACGACAACTTCCCAAAAAGTAAGACTTAAATGTCGAAATAGAAGTTATGCTCGGTTTTCAGTCATAAGCGATATTTGGGCTGACAAAAAAATCTAAGAAGAATATCCTTGATTTTTTTTTCTTCTGAAATGTTTACAGTACTACACTTACATTACTCAGTTTTCATGAAAAGCGATATTTTGCTAACAGATCAAACGAGATACAATCCAAAACATATTATCACTTAGTCCTACGACAGAGGCATGTGACTACACCAGCAGTAAGTTTAGCAACCAGCAGCTAGCCGGTTACAGAATTCAAGAAAAGCGAAAATAAAACACGCCTTCGCTTAAAACTTGCACCCCACGTCATCGCAAGCATCCACTGAATTTGTCGCAACACCCGTGGCGTCTGTTTTTGTAGCGCTTATTCACGCGGATCCCTTTACTCACTATACTTCTTTTGTAACCATCATTTTCAAACATGTTGAGACAATTATACTTCATAATGCTATTGTCAATACAATGAACTTGCTAAAACGACTAGTTTTTCAGAATAAAGGCTCGTTTATACGTCGTCACTCTTTTGTAGACTGCGTTTGGAAGAAGTAACTTGGTCAACATTGGACTATTTTGTACGACAGCTGCACTAATTGGAGACCCTCATGCATTAAAACAATTTAAAAAGGGGCCGTATACACCACCTTGTATTTTCATACGTTTACCTCACAATATCCATTTTTTTAAGAGTAGAAGTATTTAATACCTGCAAAGTCAAAGTCAAATGATTTATTTCAAATAGGCTCTATTTATGGCACTTTGAAACGTAAAAATTTCCAAAAAATAGAATTATTTCTAGTTGCCCAAAAGTTGCCCCTTCCAAAAGGTACTTTCGTATGGAGAAGCATGGGCAAGGAACTCCACAGTTACTCTTTTAAAAATGTTTTACAATATTTTGTTTAAGTACCTAGAATAAAATTACTATACCACAATAGGTAAATAGAATTAAAAATTAACAATGTCAGTTAATTTGACGATTATGAATAATTTCACATGTTTACAAACATAAGTGTTTAAATATTCGTTGAGATTAGTCGCGTCGATCGCATGCTCTACTTAAGTGCAAAGGGCAGACGCAGCAAACCTACCGCGCCGGCCGGACCGCGCTCGCCGCGATGTCACACACGATTACGTAAGAATTGACCTACATTCTAATTGTAATTATTAAGTGATATTTATTAACTCGCCAATAACATGGCTGAGACCACCAAAATTAAGGTAAAAACCGAAAATGAACAACTGCTATACAAATACTACAGCGCAGAAAGAGTAGATAATGAACAACTGCGTAATGTTATTTCTGATATGGAAAAACAAATAGAAAGCCTCCAACAACAAGTGAGGTATTTACTACACAAAGCAGAGCAAAGTACAACTGCAACTAGTAAGCCAGCTGAGCCAGTAAAAAGTCCAACACAGTGTCCTGAATACTGTACGGACGAGGAGGAGCTAGCCAGGGAAACTCAGTGGATCAGGCAAAAGAGCAGGAAAAAACGTAAATTAAACACATCGCCCACTCACATAGCCAACATTGAACACTTAGCGACTGTTCAAGCCGAGAAAGTGAACACCAAAAAGATTCCGCTACCTCCGCCTATAGTAGTAGATGGCGTCGAGGACTACCAGGCCTTGTTTGACTTATTGTCAAAGTCTGAGTCTGGTGATAAATTTACGACTAAAATGTTAAATGGGAAATGCGTTAAAGTAAATGCAGTGAATGAAGACAGATATAAGTCCATTACACAGTTATTGACAGAAAATAACTTTCTTTGGCAGTCCTACGAAAACAAGCAGGAAAGACCAATAAGAGTTATGGTTAAAAACCTTAATTTCACATGCAAGTCCGACAGAATCATTGAGGACTTACAAAATAAAGGTTATCAAATTGAAGATGCAGCAAACAAATTGAGGTGGAAAAATAAGGAGCCTCTGAATATGTTTATGCTGACATTCAAAAATAATGAAGACATAAACAAAATTTATGGCATAAAATCAATATTAGGATGTAAAGTAGAAGTACATCCTCTCCACACCTCGAGGCTAGTGCCTCAATGCAAGAGATGTCAGACGTACGGACATACTCACAAATACGGTTCTAAGGAACCTAGATGTGTCAAATGTACAGGCAAACATCTTACTGCTGACTGCAAAAAAACCGGCAGACGAGAAGCCAAAATGTGTCCACTGTGGGGAACTACATCCTGCTAATTATAGAGGATGTTTAGTAGCCCGGGAAATGCAGAATATAAAAAACAAAACTGCCAAGAAGCCGGCATCAAAAAGCCAGCGAGACGTTAACGAAAAAGTGCAAACTAGCTCTAAAACACAAAACCATTACGTGACACAAAACCCTCACAATAAAACATACGCGCATGTTACAGGCAAAGCTGTTAACTTTGCAAATATTCGTGACAATGTTAATGCCAAGTGCATGGAAGGAAAGTTGGACGAAATGATTAAATTGATGTCCTCATTTAACGCTCGTTTGGATAGACTCGAAAATAGCGCTACGATTGCTATAACCAGGCAGAAAAAATGAATTAATCAAAGATAATGGCATGGAACTCAAACGGACTACTTAAACATCAACAAGAATTAGAAGTAGTCCTGATCACAGAAAACATCAACATCGATGTTTGCCTTATATCTGAAACTCACTTTACTAAGCAATCATTCATAAAGTTTCGAGGTTATAAAGTGTACCATGCACTGCATCCTGACAACTCTGCCCGAGGTGGTAGCGCAGTTATAGTCAAAGAAAATCTCTGTCATTACGAAGAAGTTAAGTATGAATGTCATGAAATTCAAGCTGTGGCGATTTGTATTCAATCTCAACTGTATCCAGTCACCGTAGCGGCCATCTACTCGCCCCCGAGATACAATATAAAAAAAGACCATTATGTGAGGTTCTTACAGAAACTCGGACAAAGATTCATCTTAGGTGGCTACTTCAACGCTAAAAATACGCATTGGGGTTCAAGACTAACCACCACTAAAGGAAAGGAACTCATGAGTGCCATGAAAGACTTAAAGTGTGAAGCTTTATCTACCGGAAAACCAACTTATTGGCCAAGCGATCCACGCAAAGTACCAGACCTAATAGACTTTTTTGTTACCAAAAATATATCTAGTAATTATTTAAGCATTGATGAATGCTTTGACATGAACTCGGACCATTCTCCCATAATTTTATCGGTATGGCATCGGATCCTAAGCATAGAGAGTAATCCTACACTTGTAAATATTCATGCAGACTGGGAAAGTTTTAGAATCGACTTAGATAATAAAATAGAATTAAGAGTTCCATTAAAAACTCCGGAACAGCTGGACTTGGAACTAAGTAAATTTACAACTAGTATACAGCAAGCTGCCTGGAACAACACACCGGAAAAAACACACCGGGTTAAAGCAACCGCCTACCCTGCAGAAATTAGATGTCTTATAACCGAAAAGCGGAAACAGAAACAGATGGCATCAGAACAGATGTCCACAAGATAAAAGACTGCTGAACAACCTTACTAAGCGTCTTACAAAAGAAATTCAGCACTACACTGGCACCTTAACAAACGACTACCTTAGCCAATTGACGAGTGATACCAAAACAGACTACTCGCTATGGAAGGCTACAAAGTACATGAAACGACCGATCATACAAATACCTCCTATTAAGGAAGAAAATGAAAAATGGGCAGTGACGGACCAACAAAAGGCCTTAAGGTTCGCTGAGCATTTGGAACAAATATTCCGACCAAACGAAGCCCAGAGTCACAGTGCGAGGGTAATACAGAGTGTACAAATGAGTTCAGATATTAAGTTGGTTACCCCAAAAGAAGTATCTAGAGAAATTAAATGTAATTTTAATCGGAAAAAATCACCTGGTTACGACTTAATCACATGGGAAGTTTTACAAAATCTCCCACGTAAAGCCATAGTCAAGCTTACCACGCTCATTAATGCTACATTTCGATTAATGCATGTTCCTGACATATGGAAAGTAGCTGAAGTCATAATGATAGCCAAGCCTGGCAAGCCACCTCATGAAACAACATCTTACCGACCAATCTCACTATTGCCTGTGTTATCAAAGCTATTTGAGAAATTATTTCTAAAGAGATTGAAGCCTCTAATCGAAAGTGAAAATCTAATTCCCGATTACCAGTTCGGATTTAGAGAACAACACTCCACGCTCGACCAAGTGCACAGAATTACTAATATTATTGAAAGAACACTAGAGGAGAAGAAGGTGTGCTCCACGGTTTTCCTTGATGTAGCCCAGGCTTTTGATAAAGTATGGCATGAAGGTCTCCTATATAAACTAAGAACGATACTGCCTCAGCAATTTTCAGACATCCTAGAATCGTATTTATCAGACAGATTGTTTAGGATAAGACAAAAAAACGCCTATTCAGACCTTAGGCAAATAAAAGCTGGAGTACCACAAGGGAGTGTACTTGGTCCGGTCCTGTACCTACTATACACCTGCGATATTCCTGAGCTAGAAAATAATTTCATTGCAACCTTTGCTGACGACACAGCTATCATGGGTGTTGGAAATAGCCACGAGGAAGCTGTGGAAAAAGGTCAAGGGTCCATAAATCATATATATGAGTGGACTACAACATGGCGTATCAAACTGAATGAAAGCAAGTCTATCCACATTGACTTCACCAACAACAAGCCAAAATACTTCCCGGTATTCGTCAATAATCAACAAATACCATACGCGAATACTGCTAAGTATCTCGGCATGACCCTGGATGCAAAACTGCGCTGGAAAGAGCATGTCAAAAAGAAAAGAGCAGAATTGGATATTCGGTACAAAAAAATGTATTGGCTACTTGGTAGACAGTCGCCATTGTCAATACCTAACAAATTGTTGTTATATAAACAAATTTTAAAGCCTGTATGGACCTACGGTATTCAGCTGTGGGGCTGCACCAGTCAAAGCAATCGTCAAATCATACAACATTTTCAAAACAAAGTACTAAGGGATATAGTCAACGCGCCCTGGTACATTAGAAACAGCGACCTCCACCGGGACCTCAAGATGGATGTCATAAACATAGTTATACAAAAATATGCAGAAGCTCATGAACACAGACTTCATCATCACGTGAATGTCGAGGCGATCCAACTCCTTGACAACACTGATTTAGTTCGAAGACTAAATAGGGTAAAACCTTTTCCGCCTTATTACAAAACAAGATTTATATTTTGACATGTCATAAACCATGGAGCCAGTTTTTATAATAAGAACGTAACAGTGATTGAAATACCGTTCTTTTTACAAAACTGAAAACTTAATTCGGTACTAAGTTGTAAGTATTGTGTTTAGGAACTTTATCATAGTCGGAATAAAGTTCGAAATTCAATAATGGCTTCATGTTTTAAACCTGGGTCTGAAGATAAACCTTGTTTTGTAATAAGGGGGTATGAGTTACTTTAGTGCAGTGTAAGTGAACTTAAACTTAAACGTGCCAGTGCTGACTTTTATAAAGAACACGTGAATCAAGTGTCGTCCCCTTAACTTATAATGAATAAGAAAGACGTTATTGGACGATTTCTTAACTTTATAGTTACTTACCAGTTTAAGTTATATTTAAATTACTTATTAGCTAATAGGCTAGATTGTAATGTGAATAAATTATCACCAGTTGTGATATTATATAAAAAAAAAAAAGGTTTACAAACATCGTAAAAGTTAATCATCATTTCCTAAAAAAAAAACGTCAGTGTGTGAGTTAAGGTACAGGTAGGTACATTACTTACATCTGTTTGTTAACCCCGCTTTACGCTTACTTATCTAAGTTATATACAGGGTCAAATTTAATTAGCTAGCGAAACTCCGCAGACGTGATGGGTGCTCGTGATGGGACGTTGTATTTTTTTTTGGGTCTACGGACCGCTGCGCTGTTGTTGTTACTTCAAGTTTGAGTTGCGAAAATCTGTTTTATTTTGTTTTAGCATGTTAAGATATCGGTACCCATCACGTCTATGAAGTATAAACAAAAAAAAACAGTTTTTCAAGTGACAACACTAACTGCCGTTGAAGAGTTAAAAAAAAACACCTCAAATTAATTTATTTTTTGTTTGATCACGTTTAGATATCGATACCCATCAATTCACGTCTGTGGAGTTTCGGTAGCTAATTTAATTTGACCCTGTATATACGTGTAAAATAATATGATTAGGATTTATTCCAAAGTGCCAAGTGACCAAAATACAAGATCAATTGTAACATCATTGTGAATGAACATCTAAAAGGTCTATAATTAAAATCTTAACCCCCACAAGTACTGTGGGGGCTAAGACTGAGTCTTCCTACAATGACCGGTCGGTACAAACAGTAACCGGGTACTTTACAGTTTTGCCCACGTTTAACAGTGCATAGTTATTTTAGTGTTAAACTGAAAATAGTAATAAGAGGGCGATCACTCCGGCTCTATTTGTGTACTAATAAAGTTATTTCAGTCCTTCCCATATACCGGGTGGCGGGAGAAACCACAGAGAAAGCCGATGATTTTCAATATAACATGCATCCGATAACATTCTGGCGAAGATTTTATCTCGTGCGTGAGGCCCTTCTTTCAGCAGTCATATAAAACTTTATTGAGTACTCTGATGGGAAATTGATTTTCATTTCACATCAATGATTTTTCATGTGCATTTATAACGCTGTTTTTAATGCTACTGAAACTTTTGACCAATTAGTTAAGATTTGACAAAAGAAAATATCTAAATTTTGACTCCATTCATTACTAAATGATTAGTAAAACGGTCGTTCTAAACAACCTTTCAAGAAATCTACGCATTTAGATACACAGTAAATAGCAGTAAAACAATTAATTCTCAAGAAAATAAATTGCAGCACAGCCCTGAGCCCACGTTTAGTCAAACATGTAGGTGGCATGAAGTCAGTCCTGAAAATCAAACATCCCTACGTCTAGACTCGATTGAATTCCTTCGGGAACGCTTCCGAACCGATCCGATTTCCCCACGGTAAATAAATTAATCTCAACTCGGTTTATTTTTATGCATCACTAAATAACGATGTCTATTTTTTATTTATAAATAGATACACGTTTGAGGATATTTAATAAAAATCAAGTAACGGGATGACATTGGCAACTGTGAGAACGCCCACGATTTGTGTCATAGATATTGTTCTATCGAATGGTTACGAAATGATGAATCGTACCTCGTATGTAAAATACATTTTTTTACACGGAAATGTAAGTTATCTTATGTTTTGAAACCAAAATAATTCGAATGACATTGCTAACACGTAACAGGTATCCGTAAATTACAATGTTAGCTCAGGCACATTGCGGTTCAATAACTTGATTTATTTCTGTTTGCACAGTGCAACCATTCCACATATTTCTAACAGCCTTGCTGACGGACTATCGGCACAATGATGCTCAGGCGCAGGCAAGCAACATACCGTTAGGGCAGCCTTTTGTCGACACGAGCAAAAAAGCCTTTTGGAGCCACACCGCCACCCTTGCCGGCAAAAAACATAAAACAGAAAGAAAGGACCTCAAATTAGGGAATCGGCATCGGAATGTTGCACCCGTAAGTTGAAGATGGGCATTTATTATAAATCGTTGAAATTATAGCCTCGAAGCATGGCGCATCCCTTTTGTCCTTGCCTCAAGTCAGATTGATGGAACTTTATCATGCAAAAAACATCGGAACCTATTCTGTTACGGTTATTTACAGCGTGGTGATGGCGCCTTGTTTTCGTAATTGATATTCAAGTATGACTGGTTTATTATGTGTTGACGTTGTCTCTTGATAATCAGTGTGTTCTTGAGTCCCTATTCTAATATTTTAACAGAGGTAGCAAAAACTAAGTATGTCTTTTTGCGTTACTAAAAATAAGATCACAAGTTGTCTCATCTTGCATTTCAAGGAACTTAAAAGGATCAAAAGGATGGCAAAGTAAACTGCTCTTCAAAACTTTAAGAGTAAACTATGAACGTGATCTTCATCGTGTGGGAAAGAAGCTTCCGCGACACAAAACCACCTCCTCGATGCAACAAGGCGATTAAAATTCTCACAAAATGTGGGAATCCGCTACACTTGAATGGAAATCCACAACTCGATCAATACCCGTCTGGAATATTCCCAAAATTGTAATTTGGTTGTAAAAAATGTTTACCTGTTAAAGAGCGGAAAGGCCCAATGCCACGTGCGGCTGCAGCTTGTACTCCGGTGTTTTTAACAACGCACCTCCTTGGCATTATCCTCGACATTCTGGTGTTTTTTGTATTGACATAACAATTAGAACCATATCTTTGTACTACTTCAAATAAAGAAGACTGTTTTTGTCGCAGGGTAAAACTGCTTGACTATTGGCCAGAAGAATTAGGTAAATATGTACCTACTTAATTTTTTGTCAAGATTAATAGCTCCATAATTATATCGCTGCTATAATTATGGAGGATAAATTCATTTAAGCAACTAATTATAACACAAGGTAATCGTAAAGCACGAAGTTCATGAGAATCGTCGTCAATTTCTTTCAACAATAGCATTACAAAGAAAAATATCTTGGGGCGCAGATAGCACCGAACTGAGCGGCGAGATGAGTTGCCCTTACTTGGAGAGGGTGTGAGGCAGACGAGATTAGGGTGTGGTGCAACTATTGAACCAAAAGCGATATGAACAGTAAGCTATATTTGCGAGCGATTGATGTTACATCATGTTCGGAGTTAAGAATCTGCTTGCCATGTAAAGAGGACAGCACGTTCTATGTTCTATGTTAGCGGGTTTGGTTTCCGCACTTAGTCCTTCATGTGGACCATTGTGCGTGCAGTGCAGAGCACGTTCTATTTGTGAGAGCCAAAAATTGAACACTGGACTATAAACAAACCATGATTATACAGGTTCAAATTAAATTAGCTAGCGAAACTCCACAGACGTGGTGGGTATTGATATCTAAACATGATCACACAAGAAATAAATTAATTTGACGAGTTATTTTTTTAGGGTCTGGTAGTGTACTGCAGTTAGTGTAGTCACTTGACAAAACAGTTTTTTTTTTTGTATACTTCACTGACGTGATGGGTATCGATATCTCAACATGATGAAAACAAAAGAAAACATATTTTCTCAACTCATACTTGAAGTAATAACAATAACAGCGGTACGATGACCCCAAAAAAATCATCAAATCATTTGTTATTTTATTTTGTCATTTTTAGATATCGATACCCATCACGTCTGCGGAGTTTCGCTAGCTAATTTAATTTGACCCTGTATTTCATTTCACATTTCATAGAAAACCTTCTTAGTTATGTAGTCAACAACGAAAATCAAAACTTGGTATGAAAAAAATTTTGCAATACATTTGATGTGCTGGAATTTTCGGCAAATACTAGACTTAATAAGCGGACAGGAGTGATAGCCATCTCATCAACATTTCAGCCGAAAGACGTCCACTGCTGGACACGGGCCTTCCCCAAAGGGGGGGTTTGCCATAATCGCCACGCTTGGCATGCGGGTTGGCGATCGCAGTATGGTGTTAAAATGCATAGAGAACGCTGCTGCCCATGTTCTCATGTAAGTCCCTTAGCCGCCTTTTACGACACCCATGGGAAGAAATAGGGCGGTGCTATTCTTTACGTCCGGCACCACACGGACCCATATAGTTATCTAATACCAAAGCATAATAACTATTACTATTTACTAGGCTACTTCACCCGCCACGCCGCCTCCGCCTGTATCTTGCGGCGCACACTCGAAGATCCCTGTTGGATGGGACTCACCCGCTCTGCCATAAATCTTGGGACCCTCGACCACCACCCGGATTCCCGCCGAAAATATCTATAAATACCCTCTCCTACCTACATATTTCAAATATTAACAGGGAGACTAGCCAAGTGACAAAGTCAGACATTTGCAGACTTGTTTGAGCGAGCTAATCAACCAACGCTACTGTTTCTACTGAGTTTTTCTATGCAATCTCCTCATTTGTAACTTCAAGAAAAAGAACACCTTTACAAGAACGCTGATACTTTCTATGTCTGAAATCTGAGTGGTTTTTATTTCTAAAATTTGTCTGGAATTATAATCCAGTTACGATTTTTATAATGTTAATTTTTGTGTAATAATTTTCTATTAAATGGTAATTTTGCACCTTTTTAATTTTGTCTGATTCTGTGGTGGTTTCGAGTGTATCCTTGATTGAATCGAGGTCGAGGTCTGAGGTTGCGCGGTGATTGTCCCGGGTTGGGCGAAGGATCTTTGTGTTCCGTTATATTTGCATGCTCACCGATAATGCAGCTATAAGGCTAGCTGCATTTTGAAGATATGCTCCTAAATACAATTAATAAAATCCTTTCAATCTTTATTCTAAAAAAAAATTAACAGCAGCATAGTACCTGTCAGTATAAACATAAACTAGGTAGGTACTTAATTAAACCCATTGTTACAATTTGTGAATAACACTGCAGGTTATGTTGGTCTACGTAGCTAACTATCAGCCCATCAGCCTAATAAACTGATTATTAAGATTTGTTATGTTAGAATTTTATATTTTGTCTACACCATAACAGAAAATTTCAGCTTACGCTGTAAGCCGTCTTAAGGCTTCTACATACCGGGGCGACTTGTCGCGCGACGCGACGCGACAATAAGGCACCGCTCGTCCCGCGACACGCGGGGCAAAAGCAAATAAGTAGGTAATACCCCACAAAACGTCTCCTTTTTTTCTGTTATACAATTCTCAGAAGCCTCCCGAAGTTTAGATTTGCTCCCAGTTATTGGCATGTATCCGTCTCGTCCTATACTCAGTCAACTGGTGAAATGTAGGTGTACTATAGTTACGCCTCTGCCTATCCTCGGGGAATACAAGCGTTATGTAAAGTCATGTCAAAAACCCCCAAAAAATGATCCAAGATGGCGTACACAGGTGTTTTACGGCGTACCGATCCATATCGTGCAGCCTTGATTCTATTCCGCGACGGCCGCGCTGACACAGTTAAAACGAACTCGACAAGCAATGACTCAATCGACCGACGCGTGACGAAAGCACGATCCTTGATATGATCGCTCACTAATAATGCACACGATTCATTATTATTATTAAATTAAATTTTTTTCCCAACATATGACCTGAACTTTCCAAAATCTTTCCAACTTCGGTGTCAGATTTATAGGAAAATGGATATGTTTTCCTAAAGACACTGAATATTTACATGTGTGTCTCGTTTCCTTAAAGTACCCAGTTCGTAGTAGGCCTGGGGGTAATTGGTAATTCCTGACTTTATAATTTACATTCCGTAATGGTAAACTAAGGAAAACTAATTTTCTACCGAGAAAATCGTTAAAGCTGTTGTTAAGGACAATAATAAATAATATGTAAACATACGTACACAGACATAAACTAATGCCTCCTTCCCATGGGATTAATAATAAATACATAACATAATCAGCGTATAATAATCCCATTGCTGGGATACAGGCTTTCTCTCTACCACGCGGGCTCAGTGCGGGTTGGTAGATGTCACATACTTCGATTTTTTAGTTCTAGAACATACCGGTTTCCTCACGATGTTTTCCTTCACCGTTTTGAGAGTAGTGGTGATGAAATTATTTACATAAAGTAAAGCGCCTGCTTGGGTTCGAACCCACGACCTACCCCTCGAAAGTCGGGGCCGTTACCACTGGGCCACCGCTGCTCTCTGCCACCAATAATAAATAACCCAAAAAAAACGTTCATCCTTTTGCAGGATCAGTAAACAATACAAAAAAATAGGTTAATCCACTTAATAATCAGATAAAATTAATGATAGTGTTCTACTGAATAGCACTTAACTAAAACTTATATATATATACGTGCATAAATATAAATATAAGTCCCTTTTCGTGTCTGTCTATGTGACCGCGGTTTTCTTCTAAACTACGCACGGATTTGGATGCGGTTTTCACCATGATTTAGAGAATTTATTCAGGAATATTTATGTGTATAATACATTAATATTAAACTTGAAAAAATGTCAATATTTGTCAAGTTATAAAATCTGTGCGTAGCAGGGCCGGGTCGCTAGTTCAACTACTAACAACAGATTTTCCGTCCATATCATTCAAAGAAATGGCGACAGGTCACAGGAACACTTGGGACCCACGGATGCCCCTCAAGTTAAAGGGGAAAATTTACAAGTGATCCAAGATGTTCGTGATAAGGCTTGACGTACTGTATGGATGAGAATGCTGGGCCGTAAAGAAGACGGATGAAAAAAGAGTGCAGGCAGCGGAGATGAGAATGCTGAGATAGATGTGTGGAGTAACGAAAATGGATAAAGTAAGAAATGAGTACATAAAGGGAAGTTTGAAAGTGGCGCCAGTGACAGAAAAGTTGAAAGGAAATCGTTGGACTGGGTACACTGGGGCACATGCCAACATGTGATGAGGAGGGAGGAAACGCATGTGACTAAAAGAGTGATGAATATAAATGTTGATGGGTGGAGAGGGAGAGGAAGGCCAAAGAAAAGATGGATGGATTGTGTGAGAAATGATATAAAAGAGAAGGGAGTGAATGAAAGCATGACGGTTGACAGGGGAGAATGAATGAAAAGACAAAACGTGTTGCGCCGACCACAAGTAACATGGAACAAGGACAGGGAGATGATGATTGTCATTCAATTTTTTTTTTTTTTAACAAAAACGTTGCCTTACACTAGGAATTTCTCCTGTATTGTGGGTGCGTTTGCAAACATTTAAACTCACGTACAAGCAGCCAGACCCGGAACAACTGCATGTAGTTCATAGGTACAAATATTTGTTCCGTGCGGGAATCGAACCCACTACACGCAGCGCAGCAGTCAATCGCTTAACCACTGCGCCAACCGTGCCGTCAAAAAACTATAAAAAAAAAAAAAAAAAATTCAATTAAAAAAATATTATTAAAAATATTTATAACGCACACGTTTCCGTTAGGTGCCGGACGTAAAGAATAGCACCATCCCATTTCTTCCCGTGGGGGTCGTAAAGTACTAAGGGATTTACTAGAGAATGGGCAACAGCGTTCTCTATGCATTTTTAAAACCATACTGCGATCGCCAACCCGCCTGCCAAGCGTGGCGATTATGGCAAATCCCCCACCCCCTTTTTTGGGGAGGCCTATGTCCAGCAGTGGACTCTTTCGGCTGAAATGATGTTAACGCACACAAAACTTACCTCCTACCCATAACACACGCGTATGTCAAGGGAAACTTACTCATAAAATACTTACGCAAATCAGTCATTAACTTATTATAGATAACTTAAACATCCTGATACCGACAAAAATCGCTCGGGGAAAATCGATTTTCATTTAGGTAGCCACGTTTCGGAGAACACATCCCTTTACTAAGAATGACGACTGTTCGACGTAAGATTCTTTACGTAATGAGAATGACGCCCACGGTTTTTACGCATTTTACTTAGATACTTGTGACGTGCTAAGAATAGAATGAAGTTTTGTTTGGTTACATGACAATGACGTAGGCGGTACAAAAATAAATGTTGGTTAAAATGGGCTGTACCTATGTTGGGAGGTAGTACGTCCAATGTCACGGGTCTATCCTCGTGAATGTGGGAGACGAGCCTCCGTGTATTTAGGGACGGTTCTTATTGGATGATTATATCAGCTTCTGTCAATTACAGTCATCATCAATCATCGACAGTGAAATTAACGAGTACTAAAGCTTGATTTGAATTACATCTGCTTTTCATAAGTTAAGCCGGACGTACGCAAATAAATGTGGTTATCTTTTTGTAATTTTGCCAAAACCTGCGTCATACACCTTTGTATTCGTTGTAATGGGTAGGTACTTTACTTAAATCGATCAATCATAAATCTCTGAAATACAGGTCATCTCAGTATCGTTTTCCAAACGGACTGAAAAGAAACGGCGCTCAGAGTCTTATTTTTACACTGAGAATTGCGAAGGTACCATTTAATGAAGATATGGCACAAAAACTCAAGCTGTTGAAATAGAACTTTGACAGATGTACTTACAGATAGACTCCCTAGCCTACGTAAAAGGTTGCTTTAACTACGGTATACCAATAACCCGTGACACGAAATCTTATTGTGCGTATAGTCAGGGAAATCAATTGTTTATCAAATTGTGTTATAGCCATTTCACACAACTGTCAAAGAATAAAAGTAGTGATTTGAAATTAATTTGATAAGGACAATTTAAGTTTGTAGTCAAATTGATAAAATAGTAATTTGTGCAACAAGAGAGCAAAGAAGAAAAAAAACCGGTCAAGAGCGAGTCGGACTCGCACACCTAGGGTTCCGTACGTATATATATATATATGATGTTGATGATTCCCGAAAAACTGTGCTATTTAGAGACATCGCTTTATTTTTCCTGTAATCTTTACAGACACTTCTATCACATAGAATAATTTCAGATTTTTATCTATGCAAACTTCGGAGATAAGGGGGGGAACGGTATTTTTTTTCTATTTTTCGTCAAAAGTCGGAAACTATGCGGCCAAAACAAAAAGAAAAAATGTTTGAGAATGTGCAAACAGCGTTCTTTCATATTTCCACATGCCCTAGTAGCCCTACTTCAAAATTTTAAGACCCCCTTTCAGTCCCTTTTGCAAAAAAGATTTTTTTTTTTTTATTTCTTTCTAGTATGCAAAATAGTTGGGCAAAGGTCATCTAAAACTATTCTGAATTTCAAGTTGATAGCATTAGTAGTTCTTGAGATATTCAGGTGTGACAGACAGACAGACTTAGTCTCACCATAAGGGTTCCATTTTGGTACGGAACCCTAAAAAGAAAGGAAAGTTGTTTTTTGTTGCAAGTGTTGATTTTGAATCTCAAATAAGCGAAGGATTCAAAGACACGAGATGCTTGGTCTCGTGTAATACATACAACTTTTCACCTCAGCAGCACGAACATACTCGTATTACCCAAAGGTAAAAAAAACATGGTAAAAATTAAACCACATGTTTGTAAAACAAACAATATCAAATAATAAAAATTAAAACATAATAATTAAATTAAAAACCTTATCAGATGATTTGCAATTTTTCAGTTTTAAATGTATCCGAACGTTTTATTGTTTGTTTCTTTTTTGAGCCTACTAGGTATGGAATTTTAAAATCGAACTTCGAATCGACTTGTTTCTATCTCTCGCGTTTTCGTATCGAAGGGAAAGTGACAGAACAAAGTGAAGTTCAAATCTTTCCAAAAGTAGACCCAGCACAGATTTCGGCATTAAAAAAAAAGGTTACTTTGTCTTCCGCTCGCGGCAAAATCGAATTTTGCTTACTGTCTTTAAACAGCAAAACCTGCTTGTTTGAGGTGCTGATGTGAAAAAGTAATTTCCCTGACTTTACCTACTAAGCTCCCAGATTTGTCCTACACTTACCTAAGTGCTCCACTCTACTCTTCATGAATACAATAGTACTTTATATACTTCAATTATAATGGAGATCTGAACTAACTGAATAGTTTAGGTGTGGTCTAGGCTAGTCGAAAGTCTTTGAAAATGTCTAGACAACTTTATAAGGCCTATTTCACACAATGAAAACCGCAGTCTAGCGATAATTGACAGTAGGATAGATAGGTAAATACATCTTCGTGGTCGACTGCGTATACAAATTATTTAAAAGGATTGAAAACTGACCTGGAGAAGGTCACGGAAATCCGCTGGATGCGAGAAGAGGGCTGGACTTGGGGGGAAGATTTCCAGCAGTGGACGTCTTTCCGGTGAAATGATGAGCACGAGCAATTAGGTATGTTGTATGGGGCGTTGATAGCTGCGCTATAGTAACTACTATACTACTACTTTTGCAACTATTTTCGTGTCTTTTGTTAAGTTATATCTAAATTGTTCCTAATCATCATCATCATTTCAGCCGAAAGACGTCCACTGCTGGACGTCTTTCGCCTCCCCCAAGCACCACCACTTCGACCGGTTATGTGCTTCCCGCATCCAGCGGATACCTGCGGCCTTCACAAGGTCATCGGTGCACCTTGTAGGAGGCCTTCCAACGCTACGTATTCCGGTACGCGGTCGCCACTCCAGAACCTTTCGGCCCCATCGGCCATTAGTTCTGCGAGCAATGTGCCCTGCCCACTGCCACTTAAGCTTGACAATTCTTCGGGCTATGTCGGTTACCTTGGTTCGCCTGCGGATCTCTTCATTTCTGATCGCACCCACCCTGTCTCGCGCGCAGGTTTGACGACTTCCAGCCTCCCGAACAAGCCCGATTCCGTAAAGGCTTTAGCACAGTAGACCAAATACATACGCTGCGGCAGGTTGTTCCTAATACATAAATTGTATTATTATTAATCATTCTGCTTAGCCTTTTCCCCAATGTTGGGGTCGGTTTCCAGTCTAACCGGATGCAGCTGAATACTCAAAATCAAATCAAAATCAAAAAAATTGTAATTTCACATAAGCCTACATGGGCACTTATGAAACGTCCGAAGCTAGGGGCACGGTTCCAATTAGTCGTTTCCTATGTAGAAGAGCCGGCAAGAAACTCCACGGTCACACTTTAAAAAAAATAAAATTGGCTTTTACAATGTTTTCAAATTACAGTGTAAATAGGTATGAGAGGACAGCGTAGGCCCGTCAAAAGTACCAGTTACTTAACAAAATAGAAAATGGTCTACAGATCTACAGTCTAATAAGCCTACAACGTCCTCACATTGACAAAAAAAAACAATATAAAATATGATTAAAATAATAAAAGTTAGAACCTTGTGGAAATTTAAGTTGTAGGTATAATAATGTCAAGTAAGAAAAACATTATGTCAGTGAAGTTTGTAAAAAAAGTAGTATTTTACATGGAGCGACTTCCTATCTGACGTCGATCATCCAGTTACTGGGTAATACTATAGGTACCTACCCCTTGGTAAGACTGGTTGTCAGACTTTCAGGCTTCTGACGACCCATAACGACTGTCAAAGATCCACGATGAGTGCCGGGACCAACGGCTGTACGTGCCTTCCGCGACACGCAGAAGTTTGGTATGTAAAGATGGTCACCCATCCACGGACCTACCGCGGCAAGTGTAGCTTAACCTGATCGATCGAACCGTGCGGCTGTTATTACTTAGCCACAGGCCCACACGCCCCCCAACCAATTCATCATTTCAGCCGAAAGACGTCCACTGCTGGACATAGGCCTCCCCCAAAAAGGGGGGGATTTGCCACAATCGCCTCGCTTGGCAGTCGGATTGGCGATCGCAGTATGGTTTTAAAAATGCATAGAGAACGCTGCTGCCCATTCTCTAGTAAGTCCCTTAGTCGCCTTTTACTTTTACGACACCCATGGGAAGGAATGGGATGGTGCTTTTCTTTACGTCCGGCACCAAACAACCAACCCAACCCAACCACTTAGTTGTTATTAATAAAGTTTATTACTAATGATGATTTAAAACTACCCAGAATAATTTTAAATACCCAAACTTATCGAATTCGTGTGTAGCACGTTGGTAAGATCGTTTACTTTCTCAAGTAGCATGTTCGCTTCTTTGGCCGCGAAATCTAGATTTATGTGACTAGACAAATTGCGATATTTAATTATATTTTATAGTGCTACCTTCACTTCATCTTCGGAATAATAACTACGATAATAATTATTTCTTTATCATGTCAACATCATCGTTAGTTTATTACCTATAAATCTTATTTTCCTTACCTACTGCTGGATCTAATCTTCAACCATTATAAATTTTCCCTAATTTTTTATTAACTGATACCTACTTTGCCCGGAACATCTTTTTCCGATCCTTGGATAGATAATTTTTGACATAGCTTTTATACTTACCATATTTTTTAATTACCGACAATTTTAACCACTTTTTCCTCAAGCGCCATTTTGGTCGATTTTTTCTTTAATTTGTTTTAACATAGTTGTGTGGACCCATAATACCGGAAGTTAAACGCTAAGATAACAACGCTTCACATATTACACGGAAAACCAAACAATGAGGGGAAGACCCGAAAAATATTAATTATCTACTATTTTTGGTGACTAATTAGTATGACGCGATGGATAAAATCTGACGTTGTAGTGGTAAAATATGGATTAGGTACTTATGTTGCGATGTGCATAATCATCGCTTAGTAGACATATTGGTGGTCGTAGTAGCCTAGCTAAAGGTAGTCTTAAAGTTACATCAAACAACACCAACAGGTTTTTCTCAATTCCATGAAAAATTTGTTGGTGTCGTAATGGAAAAAAGTAATTTGACACCTAGCAAAACACTTCAAATGTAATTGTAGTAGAAATATAACTACAAAAAACTGTTACAGACACGGTGTAACCCAAAATGTGAATTACTCACCATAGTCACCGATGCTCCTCAGTCATCATTAGTCATTACAAGAAAGCTCGCTTCCCAATGACTCATGCATTTAGCATGAACTCGATGATTCCAGGATGTTGCCGATAATCACGACTTTTGTGCCATCAGCGTCATACTGAAGATACCTGTGCAAGTTATACGTAGAATTCATGATTTGAATTATATAGAAACAAAAAAGTTAACTTAGGAGGTAGAGGAGGCCGGGGTTCAAAGTGCCAGGGGTAAGTTGTTCTGTCACGAATAACTTGTTTAATAAAAGAGGTAGCAGTAAGAAATGTGAATCGCTTCACTGAACGTTGTATCATCGCGCTGCTTTGGCAGCCATTTGAGTGACGCTGTAAAGACGTGTTAGTTTGGTTTTCGCTTGGTGGCACATAAGTATTTATTAGGTAATTAAATTTTTCCGTTCATAAAATTTTTAGTCTACTTCAATCAATATTACAGCTATGCAAGTTGCACCATCAGTTGGAAAAACTTTAGGGTATGTTTTTAATAGTATTATTGGTAATTTGTTACTTGTATTTTTTGCGTTTGAAATAATTTTGAAAAATTTAATTTAGGGCTAAAAGTTCGGTTGGTTTGGGGTCAGTTGTGTCGAGAAAAACGTACAGAAAACAATGTTTGTATACTTATAATAAAATAAAAAAATATTTTTAAGTGAGGACAGGAACAAAAGGAAAGACGAACGGGGCAAGAACTCAGTTGAACTGCGGCGGCGCGTAGCTGATGCTGTCATTAAAGATGGTAGAAAGCTTCGGGATCAAGAAATATGTGACTTTTTTGAAACAGTAACACTATGTTCTTATTTAATAAATGCGACATGAATATTTGACACTAGATATTTACTTTAATTTATGTAAATCTATTTTCAGTTACTGCATCACTAATTATCACAATAAATTGCTACGGGAACATCTCACCTCAACGATGGAACAACCAATCCAATGACGGGGTGTGTTGTTCATTGTCGAGTTTTCGTAAAAAATTGTTTTTGTCCAAGAAGATAACGACTGTCATAATAAATATGACTATTTAGGTACTTTTTAACTAGAATACATTCTCCCTCTAGATATCCGAAAGTCATTGAGATCAGACCGTCGCACACTGGTCCCGAATGATAAAAAAGTGGACATTAAGAAATTTTTGACACAAGGTCAACGGATTCGGCTGATTTTTTTTTTGTAGACAGCTGATGCAATTACAAATCACTTTTATAGATTGAGTTTTTGCCAAATAAGCCGTATTTTCAGAGAAAAAAAATATTGAAATATTTTTTGTATGAAAGAAATCCTAATTTTGTCTTTATCTTCCAAGATTCAAACGTATTCAAAATAAAACTTAGCGCAGCTTGTAGAGGGGTTAATTGTTCATCACTTTGCCATAGACACTCAATTGCGATTTTGTGCTCCTTTTGAGTTACAGGCACTTTAAATATTTTTTGTATAAAAAAATTCTAATTTTGTCTTTATCTTCCAAGATTCAAACGTATTCAAAATAAAACTTAGCGCAGCTTGTAGAGTAACTCTTACAAATATATGAAATTATCAGTATCAAATAAACAAACAAGGAAATCTCAAAACGTGTTCAGACATGTTTATGTACAGGTAAGTTATTGTGTGACTCGTATGTAAAATTTTTTTTGTATAGAGTCATTGCTTAATTACCCTATAAGTGACGATTTCGGCTCTATTTGGTCATCTAGTCGAACGCGTCGAAAACGCTGAATGATGAATAGGTATATAAATTGCAATTAAAAATTCCCTTTGTAGTTTTGCGGTATTTATGTAGGAGCACATCTTAGTATGTTTTATTTTCTCGTGACTCATCCAAATTGCAAGAATATTTGGCTCATTATCTAACTACCCCATTAAGTAATGAGGTAGTTAGGTAATGAGCCATTATCTAACTACCCCATTAAGTAACGGGATAGTTGGGTAATGAGTCATATATCAATAGTATAAGGGCAAGCGGAACCCGTTTTTGTTCATTACGCGTCTTGTGCTCGTAAAAACAACACAATTTTTTATCAACTATCACCACATTGTAACTTTTATTTATTTGCCTGTAACATTTTTGTATCAAAATGACTACATTTGTGACTAATTTAGACATTTTTTATTTTTTGAGTAATAGTGGGTGCCTTAAAAATAGTGATTTACTGTGTCAAACCATTATAAATCGTATTTCAAGTGAAATTCCAAACGAAGAGCTCAGTATTATCAAAAAGTTTTGCCAAAATTATACGTCAAACCTAGCTAGAAGATGGGACAATTCAGGTAGAAACGAAAGATGAAGAGAGAAGTTTTATTTTGAATACGTTTGAATCTTGGAAGATAAAGACAAAATTAGGATTTTTTCATACAAAAAATATTTAAAGTGCATGTAACTCAAAAGGAGCACAAAATCGCAGAAGAGTGTCTATGACAAAGTAGTGAGCAATTAGCATCTCTACAAGCTGCTTTAAGTTTTATTTTGAATACGTTTGAATCTTGGAAGATAAAGACAAAATTAGGATTTTTTCATACATAAAATATTCAAAGTGCCTGTAACTGAAAAGGAGCACAAAATCGCAATTGAGTGTCTATGGCAAAGTGATGAACAATTAACCCCTCTACAAGCTGCGCTAAGTTTTATTTTGAATACGTTTGAATCTTGGAAGATAAAGACAAAATTAGGATTTTTTCATACACAAAATATTTAAAGTGCATGTAACTCAAAAGGAGCACAAAATCGCAGAAGAGTGTCTATGACAAAGTAGTGAGCAATTAGCATCTCTACAAGCTGCTTTAAGTTTTATTTTGAATACGTTTGAATCTTGGAAGATAAAGACAAAATTAGGATTTTTTCATACATAAAATATTCAAAGTGCATGTAACTCAAAAGGAGCACAAAATCGCAGAAGAGTGTCTATGACAAAGTGGTGAGCAATTAGCCCTTCTACAAGCTGCGCTAAGTTTTATTTTGAATACGTTTGAATCTTGGAAGATAAAGAGAAAATTAGGATTTTTTCATACAAAAAATATTTAAAGTGCCTGTAACTCAAAAGGAGCACAAAATCGCAGAAGAGTGTCTATGACAAAGTAGTGAGCAATTAGCATTTCTACAAGCTGCTTTAAGTTTTATTTTGAATACGTTTGAATCTTGGAAGATAAAGACAAAATTAGGATTTCTTTCATACAAAAAATATTTGAATATTTTTTTTCTCTGAAAATACGGCTTTTTTGGCAAAAACTCAATGTACAAAAGTGATTTGTAATTGCATCAGCTGTCTACAAAAAAAAAATAAGCTGAATCGGTTGACCTTTTGTCAAAAATTTCTTAATGTCCCCTTTTTTATCATTTGGGACCAGTGTGCGTCGGCGTCGGCACTTTGAACCCCGGTCTCCCCTACCCATGACCCCTAACCGAAGCAGGTGATACGAAATTTTTGTTTGTCATTTTGCACGTCATTGGGAGTTGGAAATAGATATAATGACATTACTAGGAGTACATTAAAGTATCTTATCAATGCTAATAAGAAAACTGTTCTGATTATCCCGCAAAAATAAAATCAACACGTGTAAACTAAAATAAAACATGCGACTGTCGCTAGGTGCCAACACGTCTTCACACGTCGCGAAAAAAAAACACAAGCACGAATAAATAAACAGGTAACACCACTTACTCGTAGGTGCCCCAGTTTCTTATCATTATCAGTGGCGCGCGCGCAAGTGGCGGGCCGGAAGTGATCTCGACGGCGCGACGCACGCGCCTCGTCGCCGGAAGTGGGGTTCCACACATGCAGGTCATGGAACCCAATTTGTGATTACGAAGATGTCATTTGCAAGCAGCTTGCAATACACCAAGAATAACAATGGCCGGTCACGCCTAGTTTTGAATAAGCAAATAGTTATACGATTGTCTTTTGTCCCATATTTCGATGTTAGGTAAGCTGTTATTTAATTTATCGAAATTTATTATTAGCAATCTTTAACGCGGACGTCAGGAAGTTTTATTTATTTATTTTTATGGTAAAAAAATTGCAAACTAACATTATCGAACTTTTACACTGTTGCATAAGAATGGAATGTAAAACCAACTGCGTTAATAGTTTTTCTACATGAAACATGACTTTCGATTCCAGATTAATCATTCCGATAGTTTAAGATAAGAAGACTTATAATTATTAAGAAAATAAATATGTAACGAGCGAGTAACATATGAAAGCTACTGTTCTCCAGTTGGCTGGCCATACATCAGTCGGCAAATGATTGTGAAGACATAATGTGGGCGAAATTATTTCTCACCTCTAATCGACGGAAGACGGGTTATTTTAATATGATTATTTATGTCCCGTCGGTCAGACTAGGTCGTTGAGAGACTCATTAATCAGAGCATGAGAAAAAATAGATATATCGTTGACGAAATTTTCCTCGTAGAACATGCGTGTCGGTGCATCTGTTGATATTTGCTACAAAGCTTAGATACAAAACTATTTACAAGGCAAAGAAACATGTTTTAGCTTTCGTACGAGACTCCATAAAAAGCTCTAATTTTCGCAGCTAGAATGCACAAACGAAAAGATTTGGACCTCAATGTAACCCAAACGCGTTTAATGAATTTATAATCTGAATTCAAAACGAATGGCACATAGAAACAAGTCCAGGAATATCCAGGACCTATTACATGACCTGTATTAACATTCTACAACCATACAATCATGATCAAAATAATAAATATGTAAAGATTACAATATAATTCACTTAGTAGGAGGGGGCGTCGACCCGCGGCGCCACGCAGCCGCGTCCGCGACCTTATTACAACGCGTCTTCAACAGTTGATACATACACAGTAATTCAACTTTATACCTATATAAACGTAACTAACCCACACAGACACTTCGCAAATTCTCAACGATAGATGATCGAATACTGAACTACAAGGAACACCGAACACTTCCGTCTGATCTCTTTAAATCTGTAAGTAGCACGGTGGATTTGGAACATATAAATAAAAGACGTTCTAAAAGACAGGGTTTGGGAGTTTACTCAATTTTTAATTTTAGATGATCTTATTAGAGTTTTCTCTTTGTGAAAATAAATAAACATGAGACGATTTATTTTCAATATTAATCATATTCAATTAGTTTAGTATCCATTTCAGTGTGTTATATTTATAAGAACTATCCCAACTTGTATCTCTCAACCAGTTTGCACACAGTGACGCATGAGGTATTCGGGCCCACGGCTCATAACCTCATTGTCCATCGATTCTTCCTATAATCCTTCACGTCCATCCTTCTGTTCTATTTACAAGCTATCACTGAGAAAGCCGGATAAAGGGAAACGAATTTCAATGAGAAAACAAATGAAAAACAACATTTCTTTTCATAAGTCCTTGTAATAAGAATGGGGTCAAATAACACTTCCAAACACCAGATTTTTCTGTAAAAATAACGTAAGCAAACACAGTTTACAAAAAGAGTTGAAAATTAGAATCATGTCAAACTACAATTTGTCATTTGTGTAAAGTATTTACGTATGTAAAGTTCCACTGCATGTCCACAATGTCAAATTTAAACCAAACGCTGAAAGCAAACGACGTCCGATGATAGGGAAGACATGCAAAGGTGAAAAATTAATAGCCTGGCAACCTGTCCACGATTTGTAAACATTCTCGACTCCCGCCAACGTGACGAATTCAATGAAATGTATGCCAAACACCAGAACTCTAATTATAAACAGCTATCAGAAAAAAAGTACTGCTCGCATTAACACCCGTCTAAATAAAGAAGCAACGAATCAGTAAGCGATCGAACGAGGCGTGATGATCACGTAATTCAACTGACTCACACCGAATATGTGCAGACAGGTAAATATTTAGTACACCGTACGTACTTGAATCCATGCCAATGATTGTTGGACTTCAATCGACGGAGAGACCTCAGTTTTGTTAATTTATTGTTTGTGAATTTACCAGATCAATACTATTTTCGGAAATGACATCTCTTTTGCGTTGATGGGTATTGTGGCCGAATAATTAACCAATCAACTCAGCACTTTATTATTTCGAGTCGCACCTATCAATCTGTCATTTAAATTGTCCAGTGTTGTTTTATATTCCTTTTGTATTGAAAAACCAGCTGTTACGTCTGTGTCACTTGCAAACATTACCGAGCCATTTAAACGACTTAAATAAACGTATCAAAAGCATGAAAGATTTCTCTAACTAATTAAAACACCGGTCATACAAGTGAAACATAGCAATTACGCCGAACTAAAATTGGTTTAACATTTTCTAAAACCAATATGTCGGAGATTTAAATTAGTAGGTGAAGTCTTACAATTAGAGATGCGTGGACGCAGGTAAGAAAGCGACAATACATTAACCTACAGAGTACAGTGTCGTAGGGAAAACCGTCACACGAGTTTTGCTCAATTATAGTGAACAACATGGGTTTAGAACTGCTAGATGTTGTACTTATTGCTAATTAACTGGGGAAGCATTTAAAAGAAAGTAAAAAACGGGACATAGGTATTGTTTTCATGAAAAATAAATATGAAACAACTGAATATTTCATTCATGAAAATGTTATTGAGGAAGACAAGATCTTTAGCTTCAATTCGACAGCTAATTATGTAAAATTTAGTTCGTCACAAGACACTCAAATTTTAAGTGGATTTTTAGCATACCAAAATGTACGAAAATAAGTCGTCATGAAACAAAAATTTCTTTGACTGGGGTCGGCTACAAATGTCACGTCAAGTAGACAAAATTTTCTAAAGATACTTACAAAGACTCAACCGACGCACTTAACAATTGGTCACAATATCTAAACGTCTCTTCCAGCAGAAGTAAGTTCGTTTATCATCGGCAACTGAGACAAGGCAGCAAGAAAGTGGACTTTCACTCAGTCAGTCGATGCTCGCTCCTTACTATATCACACCTCATTTAATTCTAAGGGCCTAGTTTTATTACATGTAAACAACTCACAATAATTATTGAGAGAAATTGTTTATAATTATTAATATTGAGAATGTATACATGTAAACTAGGTGATTGTTGGGAGTTAACTGTGCTAGGAAAGCTTTCGGAAACAGCTTTTATTACAAGACTTCTGGTTTCTTGGTTTACATGGTAAGATGATAATCCACCGGGCTTAAGAAACAACAGATAAAGATGCTCCTTATATGTATATCGTTTCACACTGAAAATCAAATTTGGTACCCAACAACTCAATTTTCTCCAACAAAAGCTAATTAACCCGCAACTGATCATACAAATACACTTAAAACTCATCAACAAAACCCAGTTCCCTTAATAATAGAGACGCATTGCACAACGTATTAAACAGCGATTAGTATCAATAGCCAATAAACCATCATTTTGTAGGTCATCGGTCGCTTTAGTGTCCCAATATCATCGATTAAACTTGCGACGTTCATTATTAACTACGAAAACGTAATTAGTTTCGACCAACATGTGCTCTTTGTCGATTGACGTCATCTAAATTCAATGACAGTACAATCTGACAAATTTAAAACTGCGTATAAATCGGAAAATTTTGCTATAAGATCACCCGATGTTGCTGCGGAGTTTTTAAACTAAGCGAGCAGTAATCACATAAATAAACACACCTATAAAAGTTTATTTTTGCTTCTATTACGTACTATCAAACAGTCTGGTAATATATAATAAAATATTTAACTCCAGTAAAAATGTATCTATTTATGACTGACGACTAGGATACACACAAAAATGAGAAATATCTTAAAATGTATCAATGTCCTGTCCACCTAGCTTATGTCGACATTTTTAAAGTGCTACAATTTGTTGTATTTAGAGTATCCTATTATTAATCTAATCAGGCTATGTCCTCTAAAAGAAAACTCATATGGCTTTGTTGCGAGTCATCCAGTTGCATGAGTTTAATATCCACCTTCATCTAACTAAAACTCAGTTTCAATGTGGCTTTTATAAAGTTCCAGCATATTTGCTAGATGACGTAGTGGCATAGTTCTGCAAGGTCACAGGTAAGATTTTCAGGAAAATGTATTTGTATAGTCTACAGATGATTGTTCGTAAACATTCATGTAATGTTTGTCTGAATGATTTGTGTGTGTAATAGCAACTTTGTAACAGAAGCTTTGGACCTCTTGTTTTTTTTTTGTAGGTTTTCTATGTACTTGTCTCTGCACGCCTCAAAAGTAATGTTTTAACGACCATCGGGCTATCTCCTTACTTTATAAACTATAGCGTTTTTCATTTCATCCCAATCTAGCTCTCTTTTCGAATACATCTTCGTCACTTTGTTCATTTATTTGTCCATTTTTAATTGTATAGTATTTTTAAACCCTTTCATTTACCTGGGTAAGTTATTACCTCAGGTTCGAGTGTTTCGACCTTGTCAATTGAATTTCCACGCGTCGGATCTGCCTACGCGAATTTCCAACGAATCGTGTCATATTCTAACAATGAGTTACATCGAGACCGACGTCAAAGTCAAACATCAGGTTATAATTAGACGATGTACTTCTAACGTATATACGAATATGGATTCTATGAACGTATTTACGGAAGCGCCTGCGCAGCGCTAAAAACATACTATAAATAATTGTTTAGTACTTCGCTTTAAGTTTTCTTATTGTCTCTGTCAGCCTATTGATATTCTTAGTTATTGCTCAGTCTGCTTGGAGTTTATTTCCTCTATTTAATAGTACTAGTATGTACAGTCGAGTTCACTAATATATTGGCAGTGACAATGTTTCAAAAAATTGTAAGCGTTAAAATGATCCTATAGTTCTATACAAACTTAGACATCAATAAAATGTTATCATATAAACTGTTCATAAGTATGTTACGTTAGTGCATTCAAAAATATCTGACTACGCTTCGGAACATAAATATCTAAATACTCTAGATTTCAATATATTTGATGCAACCTAGGATTCGTAAATATCCATACAGCTTTGAATATTCAACTAAATGGCCTTTACTATTAAATTTATTTTTGCTTGCCGGAGCAGAAGTACGAGTAATAATGCAATGTTGCCGTTCGTAATAGGACTATATCAATCTGACAACGTTGCGTAGTACTTAACTGTAATAATAAAATTGATTACCTAGGTACAGGGGGTAAGGACATACTAGCCTTTTTGCTGGCCTAGGATTACTTTTTATATCCTCCACACTTTTGGGATTAATTATGGAAAAACCTAATAACAAACAACAAAGCGAAGAGGAAGGCGGTGATGCGGGGTCGGAGTCCGACGCCGCATCTGGTGCGAAGGTCTTATTTAAGAGCCCGGAGTCCGTAGAAGTGGGGGCTGGGAAGAACTCCAAAAAGTTGAGGAAACGCCCCACGCCAGGGGACGGCCAGGGGTCGTCCTCTGATGGCCGGTTTAAGCTCGGCCCGGAGAAAACTTGCCGGGGGGGTTCAAGGACGGGGTGTGGGTAGAGGGCACCACTCAGGAGGCCAGCGAGCCCAGCCGAGCCAACCCAGCTGAACTGGCCCAGCGAGCCGAGAGGCTCGTCACGGAGGGGCTCCATCTCGGAGAGACTAGCCGTAGGGCGGCTCCCTCTCTCCGGCGGGATCTCATGGCGGGATCTCATGGCGGCATGGAGAGTGCGACTGTTGCAACCCAGCGCTGGGCACGCTACAATTGTGGCGATAAGCCCCTCTTTGAGGAGTGGCTGGAGAGGCGCCACGGCGTCCTCACCTTCCGCCTGACGCAGGTCCTCACCGGACACGGTTGTTTCGGGAGGTTCCTGTTCAGGATAAAGCGGGAGGAAACGCCCGGGTGTCACCACTGTGTGGATCGCTTGGAGGATACGGTGGAGCATACGGTGGAGATCTGCCCGGCTTAGGCGGAGCACTGCCGTGTCCTCACGGAGGCGATCTCTCGCGTCCAGCACTGGTTCAGGCCATGGTTCGGAGCGAGAGTGCATGGGAGGCCGTCACCTCCTTCTGCGAAGCAGTAATGCTCGCGAAGAAGGAGGCGGAACGCGTGAGGGAGAGGCAAGGTTCGCGCCCTCGCGCCTCTGGTCGCCGCAGGAGACGCCCCGGGCGTCGAGAGTTGCAAGCCGATTTCCGGCCACCGTAGGCGCGGGCTTGCGGACGGAGAGCGATGGGTAGCTCACCGTCCGATAAGGACCAGGCCCGGGTCGACGGCGCGTTGTGTTCCACGCGCGCCTCAAAGAGATGTCAGCATCAACTGACGGGGTCCGTCAGGACCAATGCCTGCCAGGGTTGCAAGTTTGTCCGAAAGGATATCCCTTTGCCCTGGCCCTGGCCCGTGGCCGTGGCACACAGGCAAATGAAGGAACACGGGTGGGTTTTAGTCAGTAAAAGTCTGACACGCCCTCCCGCTCCGCCCAGAGCGGGAGAAGTTATTTGATAAGTTCCCAATCAAAAAAAAATTAAAGGGCGGCTCCCTCTGAGTCATCGGGTGGTGAGCCGGACGTCGCTGGCAGGTCCAAGGTGAAAGGAGTGGCCAGCAGCTTTGAGGAGGTCGTGGTAGCCGCTATCAGGGGTGTGGCCTTAAAGAGAATTCAGTCCTTTAAAGATAAGGTCGTACCCGCTGCCACGGCCTCCATTATGGCGGCAGCGAGGGCCCTTCAGGTTGGGCCTCCGTCGGACGCAATATCCAAGATGCGGGCGGAGGACGGCCGCTTGACAGCCGCCATGGAGCTTTTCCGAAAGGAGAATGTAGAGTTCCGGGTGGACCTGGCCCGGCTTCGAGGAGCTGGCCCCAGGGGGGAGCGCAGCATGGGCAGGGACTGCCCTTGCCGGCGGAGGACCGGGTTTTGACCCTAGTGCGGCAGGAGCTGCCTGTTTTTAACAGCCGGTTTTCCGTACTGGAAGGTATTGTCCTGCGCCCCCCGCTAGCGGCGAGTAAATGTGGCCACTTACAATAGGATACAAGATTACAATAGGATATACTTCCGTAAAGAGATTGTTCAAAAAATTTAAGACAGCAATTCGAGTCATGTCAAATTGTCAAGATATTTTTCATCTAAAAATTGCATAGATATTTGTGATCCTAATTTTGCGCTAAATAATATGAACAAGGGCTTGCGCACAATTTTTAGAGTCTTTGTCTGTAGAAATATTATTGATTTATTGTAGTCACATATTTATGATGTCACAGATTGTTTACAATTTATTGTAAGGCAAAGCTGTTTAGTGTTTTATGAAACTTACCATTGCTTATATATTTTTGATTAATGAACATGCTCATATATTAAAGAACTCGACTGTACCTTTAGTACATTATTGAGTTCGTTAAATATCTAGTCACATTCCTCTAAACGATTCGGGAGAGTATTCCTGTATTTAAACTTTTTAACCATCATTAACCAAAAGCTTCGTCTTCCAGGTAAAAGATGTTGACAAATTATTAATTAATTCAACACTGAACCGTATTTATCCGTCTCTGATATAATCAGTATCAACCAATGACTCAGTTAACCCAAAAACTGTTCCTACTTCCTAGAAATCATCTGCATTGTTATACTTAATAACGTTACGTACATAAGTTCCGTTGTAGCTCAGTCCAGTTATTGCTTCTTACGTTGATCGGCCCACGCTTCCTGCATCAGATTTATTAGCGCTTAACGCTCCATCACTATATATTATTAGAACACTTTAAATATTCCGTTGCTAATATTGTTCAACTTATATTGATGGTTTGCTGGCAGCTGTTTCGAATTCGGGGCTGAAAATCTTCCGGGATTAGCAATGTTCAGAAGAAAGAAAAATTGGATAAAACTGCAATAACGCGAATCGGTTCAAAGAAAGAAAGGTAGAAACGACAGACGGAAGTAGAATTAAGCCTCAAGGAGCACGATAAGGAATAATTGGCATATAGTTCATAAAAATTTCGCAAAAAAAATCTGAAGTGAGTTGAGTGACTTGTCACCTGCCACGAATCATTTTTTTTTGCATTAGAATGGAAAATCGCGAATTTCTAGAAGATTTATGACCAGCAAAAGACCGCTACCCCGACAAAACATTTTCTTTATCTAAAAGTGAAAGTAACACAATGCATCACACTCTTATTATTCTGCATAAGTTGCAAGCAGAGTAATAGTGTGGGAAACCCTGATTGAATAAGTTGATAACAGTTTGGATTGATTCATAATTAGCCCCAATTCTATTGTAAAGCGGAAGAGTCACTAGTTCTACAGTCATAGGCGAAAAATAAGTGTCGCACCATTTGTATCCATTCACAACCAAATGAATGTAGGTATCTGGTTCAGTTCTTAGTTATCAAGCTGATCCATTCCTGGATTAGAACTAACATATTGTCAGTCAAAGAATACCTTAAAATCCTTTTTGCCAATTAACCTTAATTAAATATCATCGAGAACTAATTCCAATTTACAAAACCAAAATCTTTGCCATCCCATCTTATCCTCGTCTACTACTATCATTGCAGAACTTAAAATCCTCTTAATCGACGGAAACACTAGGTATTGGAGGTAAATAATTTCATTTCATTTCATTTTATTCAATAACAATTAACATTGTGTCTGAATGTTTACAAATATACCTACGCAAATAATTAAAATAATAACTTAAAATAACAACAAGTTAAACACAGAATTAAAATCACACACACAGTCTTATTAACATTAATATAATTTACATTAACAAAATTCAAAATATAAAACAAAGTCAACGAGAAAATAAATAAACACAAATTTCAATAATAACTACCTAATAAGTTGATTTTCTTTTTAAGACGTAATAATAAATAAAAATTATAAACTTAATTTACAATTACCACTATCCAGGCATATATTAAAAAAAAGACAAATAAAATAACTAAAATTCACTTTATGTCAGAACCAGATACTAACTATTGTCAATAACATTAAAATTCAGACATGGATATTATTATCACCAGTATTTAATGTCACAATAAAAATTCTTTGATGTCAGCATTTCTAAAATGTTATATTCTTATTATAATATTTTGTAATAATGGTCTAGCTAAAACACATCAGTGAGAAACTCATTGACCGTATCATAGCATTTGTCTACCAGAAAAGATTTAACTTGCTGGTTAAACTGGTTTATGTTATAAAAGGACTTCCAATTCCATAGGTAGATTATTATACAATTTGATCGATTGAAAACTTACCACATGACCAACCACTTTTATAAGTGGATGTATGTCATACTGCAAGTCCTTACGCCTAGTAGCTTCTCGCTTATTTCTTTCTTCTGCTGTTTCGAACCTGTTCAGTCTTTTCATAAGGTCAGTGAGTTCTACTAGAATATACAAGCACGGCACAGTTAATATCTGAAGATCTTTAAAATACTCCTTGCACGATACCCAGTGTGGAATTCTCACTACTGTTCTTAAGGCCCTTTTTTGAATGACAAAAGCTGTGTTAACATTGTACGCATAGCTGCCTCCCCATAGAGAAATACTGTATCTGAGCCTAGAATCTACAAGCGAATAGTACACTACTTTTAATTGTTCGATAGTGATCGCCTATCGAAGACTTCTTATGGCATAGCCGGCCGAACTAATTGAACTTTTTATTGCTGACAGTTCCTTTTTCCAGTTTAAACTTTCGTCAATGTAAATACCTAAAAATTTTACGTTATCCACTAACATTATATTATCATTATTCAAAGTTATGTCAAGTGTATCCTTATTTCTAGTCGTTGTCCTAAATAACATAGCATTTGTTTTACTGGTGTTTAGGTTAGTGTTTCTATATCATTAGCGGAAATTATAGCATTTGTATCGTCAGCAAAAAGAACAAGTCCAGCATCTATATAGTTTTGCATGTAATTAATTAAATCATTTATGAAAAGATTGGCTTAATTATCAAATCAAAAATTCATCTCTCTAAATTATCATCATCATTGACTGCCTTGTTCCACCCACTGATGGTTTTACGTCTCCTTCTTTAGTGCCATGCCTCCCTCTTCTGTGGAAGTCTCATCCAAGTCTTACCCGCTGCGCTTACTAGGTCATCCACTCATCTTACCGTTTAATAAAACATATGGTACTTATCTCCCTCTCAAATCCTGATCCCGTCGTCAACGCATCGCTTCACCGCACGTAAGTATTCAGTTCTAGTCATAACGCACGCGGTCGGAAGGTGAAAGGCGTATCGCTTTCGAATTAGATCGCGTTATGCCGACAACGGTGAAACGCCGACACTCTCCAATGTTTATGTACTTAAACGATGTTGGATTTACTTCGTTTGTGATTGTATTCATCAGTGTAATCAATCGGTTGTATATGGTTGAGTTAATTAATTTTGCATTTTGCCATTTGATGTATTGTTTAATCCGCCATTAATTGCTCTCCAAATAATGTTTGCATTTGCTCTAAGAAGCTTTCGGATTAAACCGGGAAATCGGGTGATTTCTGAAAGGCTAATCAACAGACACATTAATTAATTATCATACTGTGAAACTCATGTTAACTACTGAGGTCGGCTGACCAAAATAACAACAGCCAAACAAATCTTGCCCAAACAAGATCAAGCCTTGTAGAAACTTGGGGTTAGCTTTATTATAAAATATGTGAAAGCTTCTATTAAATACTACACCAGTTTTTTGAAGTAGGTTATCGAAAATGTAAATGTTTTTCGTCAATGTACCTGTTAAAACAAGTCACACCTATGACCAACAGGAACAATTCTCAACAAGTCTTTGTAATAATGATCATCAACCAACTCAGCCTATAGCACTCTTCTATTCAACATACACTTCCAAATAAGGACATAATGACGGTAATCACTTCACTCCGCATATGGGTTTATGACCGCAGTGCCTGACCTTTCGCCCTGGTAGGCTGCTGCTCGTCATTGACCTGGAGCATTTGGAGTGTACTTTAATAGTTACCTAATCCTACTACCAATCGGCTGTCTCGATTTTATTGCTTGGTTGAAGTTCACGCAACTTGTCATCTTTTTTTTTTTTTTTCTTTATTAATAAGAACTAAAGTTCCTAATAATTTATTACAATCTAGCCTAATAGACTAATAAGCAATTTAACTCTAACTTATTATTTTATGTGATAGATTACGTTATAACTAAGAATAGTGTCAATTTGCACTTTTACACAATTCCGAAGCACTTTCTTAGAGTCTGATAATTAATAAAAACACTTTGTGCATGTGTTATATATGTATAGCACAGCATTGTTACTAGGTATTATTCATTCACTATTTATACACTACACTAACTCAAATGGTTTATTTCTCTTTAGCCTACGCACTATGTCCGTGTTGTCTAGCAGCTGAATTGCCTCGACAGTCTTTGGTCGTGGGCTTCAGTAAATTTTTGGGTGATGGTGGTGACGGGTTCCATTTTAAGGTCTCGGTGGAGGTCGTCATTTCTAATGTACCATGGTGCATTTACAGCGTCCCTGTGTACTTTATTTTGGAATTGTTGGATTATTTTAACGTTGCTTCGTTTAGTACAGCCCCAAAGTTGGATGCCATACGTCCAAATTGGCATAAGAATATGCTTATATAATATAATTTTATTATGTACTGATAGGCAGGATTTTCTTTCGAGTAACGGTCAATGGGTCAATGTATACGCTTTTACAACCAACTTCCTACTGACATTCGGAACTTACCCATTAAACGATTTAAAATCTGTATTAAAACTAAACTTTGTAAAAAAGGGTACTATAAGATTTCTGATTATTTAGAGGACAAAAAAGCTTGGGATTGAGCTGCTCGCTCTGCTAGCCTTGTGATAAAACTGTGAGAAAACTTGACATTTTAATTATTATGCATGATTTTATATACATATTGACATTGCAGAATATTGTATACAATTTTACATGAATGTTTACTTTGAAAAGTATTATATTTACTGCTTTCATTTATTGTGAATGTGAGCACTATGTGGGTATTTTTTTTTTCTTTAAATGTTTTCCTTTCTTTTCTTTTCTCAGTTAAATTTTAATGATGGTCTGACATTTTGAGCGCTTTATGCGGCCTACCCAAATGTCCTTTTTTTGGTACTGTTCGTCGAGTCGTTGAGCTCCTTAAGTTTTGAGTTGAGCTGCACGATTACTGACAAATGCTTACACTGATTGGACAGGTCCGCTCAAATTTGCGTGATTCTTTCCTCAAAAGACCATTTCAGACACGGATCTACATGGTCCTCACATGATCTGACCAAGATTATGTCTGGACTTTAAAAGAGACTTCGACCCCTGAGTTTGTTTCGCCATTTCTTCTCAGGGGTAGTCAGATAGGAAATGTCGGCTACATCTAGATTTTTTTTTTATATGACGTGTAAAAGTGATTTTAATATCCTATTTACAGAATAAACGATTTCATTTCATTTCATAACCAATACATACTTTTATAACGTATGTCAAGTTCCCGTCTTTTCTTTCTGACGTGAGCTTTCCAACGCAGTTTTGCGTCAAGAGTTATGCCAAGGTATTTGGCTGTATTAGCATAATCTATATTGGGTGGTAATCGCAGTGTTTGTTAGTGAAGTCAATGTGAATTGATTTTGACTCATTCAGTTTGATCTTCCACTTTTGTGTCCAGTCATAAGCTTTGTTCACAGCTAGTTGAACTTTTTCTACTGCTTCTTTATGGCTTGATCCGGTAGCCATAATAGCAGTGTCATCTGCAAAGGTCGCAATCGTGTTGTTTTCCAGCTCTCGGATATCACATGTGTATAGCAAGTACAAGATTGAGCCTAACACACTTCCTTGTGGTACCCCAGCTTTTATAATTTTTAGCTCGGAATGTGCATCCTCTTGCCTTACTCTTAACATTCTGTTACTCATATATGATTCTAGAATATCTGCAAATTCTGGAGGTAGCATGCGTCTGAGTTTAAATACCAGACCCGGATGCCAAACTTTGTCAAAAGCTTGCGCGACATCCAAGAATACGATAGCCCAGACTTGCTTGTTTTCGAGTGTCTTTTCAATAATGTTAGTCCTGTCACCGTAACCATAGTAACCTGTCATCTGAGATACATGCCCCTTGTCCTTTTTTGTCGTTCTCAAGTGTGTCTTTACTGTGAGAAATAAGGCCTACTTCAGTAATGTTTTCAACATAAAGATTAAAGTAGAAATCAGGACTAAGCAGTCTTCCGTTCGCTGTGGACATTAAAGTAGAAATCAGGACTAAGCAGTCTTCCGTTCGCTGTGGACAAGTGCCTGTACCATAGATTTAGTATATACTTCTATACTAAATCTATGGTCCGTACGAACTACTCTTGATTATCTCAGGTTCTCTTACCCTTGTCGGGCCAAAAGAACTTTCATTCCCATTCAAAATAACTGCATTCCTCCAAGGTAATTGGTGGATACGCTGAAAAATCCAAGATCAAAACTATCGACTTACGCATAACTTCTCGCTCAATAGTCGCCATAACTACCTACTGAAGTTAAAGTAAAACTCATGTCAAATGTAACAGCATAGTTAATTGTTACACACGTTACTGATAACGGCGCAGGCGCAACTCAATTATCGATATCACTGCAACCGCTGATTTTTTCGCTGTTTTGTTCGCGGTTTTATGTTCCCAGGAATTTGTGGTTTGTTTTGCAGTTATTTTACGCTTGTTGAAGTATTGATTATTTTGTTGAATAGTTTAGGAATTGGCCACCTTCTTTCTTGTTGTGGATGTCAGAAGATACAGCGTTGAGTATAAGTAACAAGAAATTAATAATAGGTAGTCTGTTATTCATTTCATAAGTCCAGCTAAAAGTACAGCTACTTACGTCAAATAAAGAAGAGTAGCATTTGACAGCCATGAAACGAAGAAGCAATGTAAAATATCAAAACGGATCTGCTTATCACAAGACTATGCTGCTTACAAAAGTCGAATTATTCTATAACCTAATACCTAGCAAATATGGTTAGGTATAATACAGACGAAATATTGGTAGACTAGCAGCTACGTAGACAAACCACTTGCAAAGGGAAGATCGCAAATGAGTTGGATTGAATGAGCGCAAGGAAGCATGGCGAAAGGGAAAGAGACCTACCTATACTTAAACGTGTCGAACAAGGCTGTCATTATGATGGGATTAACACATATTGAAAGACTGGTGCGGACCATACCATTCTTCCGCCACGAAGCGTCGTTGTATTTCGGTTGGAATGGTATTACCAATGATCTGTGGGTATCAGGGTGCCGGATATAATCCACAGCGACTTCAGTTTTTAACCTGGGCTAAATTGGTAAGATTAGCATTCATTAGCCATTTAGCATTCTACCACACTTTGGTAGTTTGCAGTTTGGCACTATCCAAACATAACATTACATAACATCACGTCTGTTTTCCCCATAGGGTTAAGCAGAGGTGTATAGTACACCCACATTTCGCCAGTTATGCTTAAGTCCCATGTAGTAGGGGGCGAGCCTATTGCCATCAACCGGGTACAAATCCAGACTCTGGATCTCTGGGAACCAGGAACCAGGAACTCTGGGCTGCTACTGAGAAATTTCTGATAGAAAAACCCAATATCACTTTGCCCGACCTGGGAATCGAACCCCGGACCTCGGACTCAGCAGTAGCGCTTGCGACCACTAGACCAACGAGGCACTTCCATCAGTTAAAATGTCGCCATTTACTTACGCTTACATATAACATGAAAAAGACTCCGTCCACAATTTTCCATAAAACACACGCTATAATTGATATAACGTTTAAATATGTGGCATAATAACTGCATGCATCGCTTGTAAGGCAAGGCAGACCTATAATAAGTAGGCGAAGGCTTACCGCTTAGCACATGAATTTTATCAACAAACATTAACAAGAAAATACTTTTATTTGAGTAAAAAGCAAAGGTTCGTACATCTGGCGAACATATTAAGATAACAATGGCAATGAGATTAGAAATCATTACTTTCTATACGATGTAAAATTTCCTATTGCGTAAGCGCTCAAACATAGTCACGTAGTATGCGATAAGCACATGCAACGATGTTTTATACCTATATATACTTATTTACTAAGAATGTTTGATTTGTTACTGACAGATAATTTTGCGAAGAAAAACGTGATAAGGTTGCCGTGATACTTAGCGTACGAGCGGCGATTCACTAAATGTAAGCCACTTTCGGTCATCTAGAGTTGTTCACCGATAACAGTCTGCCGTTACCATAGGCTATTCAAAGGACATTTTATCTACAACTTCACCCAGTAAACATCCACATCTAAACGCAGGTTACTTTAAATAGCTAATTATTAGATACCATAATTAATTAAATAAGTACTTACCTATTAATAAGCCGGCAGAAGGAGCCGGACCAATAAGTAAGTACCTACCTACCCTTTACTGACTGAATTAGAAATAAAGTTGTTACTAACAAATTCCATCAATGCCATTTATTTTATGCAACTAGCGCTTTCAAATAACTCTTTTGATAAACAGCTGATAAGATATTTTTATACTCAGATTAGCTACAAAACTATACGAGTGTATGTAACTAGGTATGTAATATTATTGCCTACATAAATAACATTTTTTGCGTTTTTAACAATATCTTAAGTGGTACTGGAATAAATTATAGGTAAGTACTGAATATTTTTTTTCCAAAACTTAGACATCTGTTTAGCATAAAATTAAAATAAATACCTAATTCATAAAATTAATCCATTACAAAAAAGATTTTGGTGAAATATAAAGTGTTGATTTCTTTTTTTCTTTTCTTTTTTTCAGTTTAGTTAGTTTAACCTTTTCCCTACTATTTTTCTTTCCGTATTTGTAACCAATTACAGTATTAAATTAATTAGTATTATTCTAGTTAACAAGATTGATAATAATGTATGTAATATAACTAATGACTTGATTTAGTAGTCAACACGTAGCATTCTTTTTAAGGTTTTTATCAAAGGAGGCAAACTGTCACACAAGTTGCTTTGGTACCTAGCTAGGAGAACAGTAGTTCGCCCCTACAGATGCCTAGATGTTTGTTAGTTTTACTACTACGCTTACTTAATTATTAAGCTCTAATATTTACGTACCTTTTATTCAATAAATAAATATTTGATTTGATTTTGATTTGTACTATGTTGGGGTCGGCTTCCAGTCTAACCGTATGCACCAGAATACAAGTATTTTACATGGAGCGACTGCCTATCTGACCTCCACAACCCAGTAACTAGGTAATACGATACCCCTTGGTAAGACTGCTTGTCAGACTTTCGGGCTTCTGACGACCCGTAACGGCTGTCAAAGATCTACGAATGTCAGCCGGGACCATGGCTTAACGTGCTTTCCGAGCTACGGAGGAGTCTTGGTATGTAAAGATGGTCACCCATTTACGGACCAACCCCGGCAAGCGTAACTTAACCTGATGGATCGACCCGTGACGCTGTTATTACTTAGCCACGAGCTCCTTAAAATAATCATTTGCAAAAAATACTGGATTTTCTGTATCTACAGTACACTCATGGATAAATTTAGAGGAACGCAAAAAAAAAAATTGAAGTTTTCCTGTTGTAATTATCATGCGTACTGGCCACAAACATTACTAAATGCTATTAAAACATAAAGGTTGGTATTTTTTTTTTCGAGTGTCATTTGTTTATATGTAATTATTGCGTAATTTTGCATTCTTTCATACTGCGAGTTTTTTGCTAACTTTTGTATTTGAGTTTAAATTTAGGTTTGGTTTAAATTTTTACCTTGACTGCCTTGTTTATCGTGTTAACTGTGCATTGTTACTGTAAAAAACTGAGGATGCCAGATCGAAACGCCACTCAAGTTCCTAGGGCTGTTACTTTAAGGCTTCTACAGACCAGCGCGACTCGCGACGCGACACAAAGGCACCGCTCGTCGCGCGACACGTGGGGCCTTTGTGTCGCGTCGCGTGTCGCGCCAGTATGTAGAAGCCTTTAATTGAAACTGGACACACCTACAATCATGTGGCCCAAACATTACGACTATCAAACTCTGTGGTACCCTCCTTCGCCCCCTCCCTTCCTCTCGGGCCTTCTTCTTAGGTAAGAACAAAGCTCCAAGAAGTTCAAGGTGTTACAGTAAGAACAAAAACTGTGAGAAGAAGACTGAAATCGGCCGGAATAAATTCACACTTGCCTGCCAAAGGCTTTCTTGCCACATGCCATCGAGTAGCTCGAGCAAATTTTTTGCTCACATTAACGAAAATTGGAATGACGAAGCTTGGAGTCAAGTTCTAATCACAGATGAGTCCAGATTTTGCCTGAAGCCAGATGGTGGAAGGATTAAAGTGTGGAGACGCGGAAGAGAGGTACGCTCAGTACAACATAATTGGAAAAGAGGCATATGGTGGAGGGTCAGTTATGGTATGGAGAGGTGTTTATTATTATTATTTCTATGGGCACGTAAGGAACTCCGCATCATTCGAGAATGGGTCACTAGCAGCGGCACGATATGTAACTGATATTTAGGAAGAAATTGTAGTACTATTTGTCCCTTTTATAGGAGATAGATTCGTTTTTAGGGTTCCGTACCTCAAAAACAAAAAGGAACCCTTATAGGATCACTCGTGTGTCTGTCTGTCCGTCTGTCACAATTACTCCGAATCTATTGGACCGATTAAGTTGAAATTTCGTACACATTTGAACTTTTGTGACCCAAACACGGACGTGTTATGTAAATAAATTAATTTTGAATATGGAGATCACTTTTGGGGGGCAAATTAGAAAATTAAAAAAAAAAGTATTGCTGACTGTACCGTGTGACATATCAAATGAAATTGTAAAATACATACATTTGATTTTTTTTAAGAAAATAGATGGTAAATTACCATTCTCCAAAATGATCCCTTATCTCCTGGGCCTAAAATGTTGATACAAATACAGAAAATAGTGCTTTACTCATAGATTACAGGAAAACCTATAAGAAGTCTGTGGTCTTAAAATAACATGGTAAATCACTCAATATTGTGCGTACAAACTTACATTTGCAGTTGGAATGTATGGGGATCATGTTTTTAACTACAATGTTAAGTTTGTTCTTGAGATAAATTCATCCCAACAACATCCTTGATTGTGCGTGGTCTGACACGCACTTGGCCGGGTTTTTATGATAATGCACGCCCCCATACTGCGGCCGTAGTTGTCGAAGACCTTCTAGACGGTGAAATCCATGTTTTGGGGTGCTGCAGCGCGCTCGCCCGACTTAAGCCCCATAGAGAATGGTATAATCTTGGAAGACAAATTAAGAAAATAAATCCTGCCCCCGCTAATTTGAGAGATTTTAAAAACGCATTACAGGAAGAAATGTGTGTCCTGCATTTTTTTTCCTAATTTGGTAAATTTTTGTCATTTTAGCGTTTGTTTTTTCGACATTTGCATTTTTTAATTAACGAATAATAAGTAAAATCCAAATTAATATAATTACTTGTCACAAATATTCATGATATTTTGTTTAATACACACTTTTTCTTGCGTTCCACTAAATTTGTCCAATAAATTAAATATGTACGAATTTACACTCAGTACATTCGTACATATTTAATTTATTTACTAAAATAATTAAGAATTCTCAGTACCTAAGTTGGAGAGGAGAACGCAGACAAATGGAGTTTTGCGTGGCAATCGTTAGCACGAGGGTATCGTAACTCTTTACATACAAATTTAATTTCCATTCTATAATTAAGTGACTTATCTATCATACCTGCTACTGACGAGCCCGTTTTCACTAACACTACGAGACAGCTAAATTAATGGCTAAATACAAGAGTGCTCTTGGATTTTCAACTTTGGGCGCTCGAGATCCATAAAGGAATAGCGACTAGAATTTTTGAAGTATTTTAATTACATAATCATGTTATTAAAACTCCTCGTTTCACAACAACATTTCACCATCACGAGTATTAGAGCGTATTCCATGCGCATCCGGTGGTGATCTCCTTATGCACAAAATGTCAGCTTCGTCGTTAAACTATAACAGAATTGCGCACCGTCAATACTGCGCACCTTTCATGTGTGAAATGTATTACGAACCTCGTGAAAACGGAGAAGGCATTTTTCACGATAATATTTCTTTACGTGAAACAGTTTTGTTCGTTTGTTATCGTTTAATGTCAGATATGGCTGAAAACCGAAGTGAAAACAGTTTAAACTACAAATTGTGAGAAAAATCTTAAATTATACATGTAAAAGTTAATAGATGGGTACATATGGGACCCCTTTACTAGTAAGAAAACAAAACAAATTAATACTAGGAAATTCATTGAGAGTTTTCCTCACCAACACGTTTACCAACATCAAAAGTAAATAAACAGTGTCATAAAACGAGATTTGGCAACACACTAGACATTGTTTGGCATATAAGATTATGTGACGATTATCACATCCAAGCTATTGGAGCTTTCGTCTTACATTATGGTCCTCCATCCTTCTTTGAACGACGCGTTGGCACGGCGCTTCAAAATAATCATAAATTTATTTCAAGTGGCCAGCCGGCAACTAGTTGCACGAATCGCCAATGACGCTCATTTACACACATGCACAATACTTATATAAAATTAGTGCTCTGTTCGTATACAACATTATTTATTAAGCTTGGCTTAGATAAGATTTTAATTATCATAGGGCACAAAACTGCGCCTAAAGACAAAGAGGAACATTTGGTGGGAGTCGTAATATAATCAATATGTCGTAATATGGCTTCCCAACTATTAACACGCTTCAGTATAGTTGTTATTGATAATACTTAACAAAACTTAACCAAAAATGGACTTGTAACAATGACTAGGTACTTATTACAGTAGTAATTGATCGTATCAATATAACCATATGTACAATAAACTAAGTACATTACCGAACTACGTATACGTATAATACAGTGTGAAACAGTTGGAATCGTCCAGTCGTCCTCATGAATCATATTGTGTATCAACCGAATTAACACCCATGATTACAAGTTAGAGCCTTCAAATAATACTGTGAAAAACACCGATATTTTTCAAGAAACATATAAATTTTGTAAAAATAACAAACATTGGGTAAATAAATGATAAAGTTAGCGCCGAATCACAGTGATGAGCCACAACAAATAGTATAAAATTGGCTGCATCAATATAAATAGCTTCAGTTTTCTGTGAACGACTGGCTGAACTTAAAGATACCTCAATATACAGATTACAAAACCGACTTCACTACAAGTATTTGTTGTACTACTGCATAAAGTCTGGACTTGAGCAATATGGGTAAAGGTAAAGGTTTTCATGACACATAAAAGAAAAGCTTCTTTGCAAATTGTTCGGTTTCAAGCTAGAGCTTTGATGAAAGAACCTCTCGAAGTTTAAAAATCTTTTTTATCAGCGGGGGTCTAGAATCATGTGCTGAATTCATGGCAACAGTTTGCACGTCGATACCCCTACACCGTGTAAACAAAAACACAGCTATCAATACCTACTTCCTGCCAAAAACCGCTGAAATTAACGATCGTCCAAAGTCACTGGAGCATCAATGTATCCCGATCGCGCCCAGACGCTGCGTCATACAGACTCAATACATACGTATACAAAGGAGCTGTTCTTGGTTATTTTCCACATGAGCACCTACATCTATCGACTTTAATATCTTTGTTATTACGGTCTGTTTCCCACTTTTTTATTCTGAGTTCATTTTCATTATTACAGGATTGGTGGGCCCTTTTTTATAGGCAGCATAGTCAAATTAATTTGCAGGATCAGTGTCGAGTAGAAAAGTCCAAACAACGACATTAACATAGAAGACAATTAACCAGCATCACCGTCTCAATGTATAAATTAATTGTTTTGTAATCCTTATTTTACGTTTTAGAAGAAACCCGTGTCTACATATAACTTTTTGTAGGTCATCATCATCATCATTCCAGCCGAAAGACGTCCACTGCTGGACATAGGCCTCGCCTAAAAGGGGGTGTTGCCATAATCACCACGCTTGACAGGCGGGATGGCGATCGCAGTATGGTGTCAAAATGCATAGAGAACGCTGCTGCCCAATCTCTAGTAAGTCCCTCAGTCGCCTTTTACGACACCCACGGGCAGAAATGGGATGATGCTATTCTTTACGTCCGGCACCACACGGAGCCGTTTCGTAGGTACTTACTTGAAAAGCCTGTAGGCATTCTTTGCGAAGGATGGAGGGGGCAGCTAGTGCTGATCCACCACTTTTCATCAACTGCTTTGAATTCTTAAGCCTGGAAACGAAAAGAACAAGTCACGTACTTGTTATCGGAACATGTAATTCGTTTCCATATTATGTACTTTTACGTGGAAATGGAACGTGCGGAAACGATCTTAATCACACTAATTGGATCCTAACACTTAATCACTAATCAGATAACGTAATTCATCCGAAACGTAACGTTCGACTATGTATTGTTTTTAAAAGGTTTTATTTAGCTTTAATTTCGTATTTTGTTTGTTGGTTCAAATATTTTTGCAGGATTTCGCATTTTTTTTATAGGGTTTGTCTCCAGTCCTTTTTAGGCTCCCAGCTATTTTCTAAAAACTGAATCCGCCTTATTATAAAACAAGATTTATATTTTGACATGGCTTAAACCATGCAGCCAGTTTTTGTAATAAGAACGTAACTGTGGTTGAAATACCGTTCTTTATACAAAACTGAAAACTTAGTTCGGTACTAAGTTGTCAGATTTGTATTAGGAACTTTACCATTGACGGAATATAGTTCGAAATTCAATAATGGCACTATGGTATAAAACTGGGTCTTAAGATAAACCTTGTTTTGTAATAAGACGGTGTATGTTCATTTATCCTTACATATATTACAAAACAAAGTCCCCCGCCGCGTCTGTCTGTGTGTCTGAGCGCGATGAACTCAAAAATTACCGAACGGATTTTCAAACAATTTTCACCAATGCACAGAGAGATTTATGAGGAAGTAGAAGTTATTATTTTTTAGGAAAACGTATGTTTTTTTTTTACAATGTTTGTAAACATGTGAGCACCATGTATCTTTCACATAATTAATTTATCTGTCATTGCTTCATTCTTAACTCTTTTTACCTATTGTGATATAGTAATTTTATTCTAGGTGCATCATCTTCACATATAATTGTATAATTCATGTACCTATAAAAAAGTATTGTATAACATTTTAAAAGAGTAACGGTGGAGTTTCTTGCCCATTCTTCTCCATACAAAACTACCTTTTGGAAGGGGCGACTAGAATCAATTAAATTTTTTTGTAAATATTTGTTTTGTTTTGTTTTGTTTTTTTTTTTAACGTTGCCCCACACTAGGAATTTCTCCTGTATCGTGGGTGCGTTTACAAACATTTAAACTCAAATACACAAACAGCCAGACCCGGAACAGCTACTTGTAGGTCATACAAATATTTGTTCCGTGCGGGAATCGAACCCGCGACTCGCAGCGCAGCAGTCAATCGCTTAACCACTGCGCCAACCGTGCCGACAAAAATATTGACAATATTGACTTTCAAAAGTGCCTTAAATGTGCCTATTTGAAATAAACAATTTGACTTTTTACTGAAGATTTAGGTGTATAATTCATTAAGGGTTTGTGTAAATTGACTGAAATATGACGATTATTGTTGAAAATGTGTGGGAAAAAATCATGCCGACTGGGAGCTTTACTGGCGCGCGCCGCTTATACCGTAAGAGATATATAAAATTTATGTACAGGATTTTATATCATTAAAAGTTCAACAAAAAAGTCCGCCATAGCATAAATGTGTATGCTGAAATTCTGAAAGAAATTAATTAAAAAAAAAATGTTATTTGCGTACTAATCCATAACCAATAAAATATGTTATTTAAATTGGCCATTTAATTTTACATCATACTATACATCATAACATTTAAATGAATACTATAAATAAAAACTATCATAGATTCAAAATTACGCGTAACAGAGGGGGGAGGGGGAGGCAGCACTAGGAGTCAATCGCTTCGTTTCCTCTTTAACGGACTTCCAAAAAGGAGGAGTCGTCGTAGTATGTTCGTGTGTGTTTTTATTTTTATGTATGTTCATTGATTTCTCATTCAATAGTGGACCGATTTTGAAAATTATTTTTTTGTTTGAAAGAGTATGCTCTCGAGGTAGTCACATTGTCACTAAGTCAGAATCTGATGAAATTTTAGGATTTCTCTCGATTTCCCTGGGGTCCCCATCATGTAGTAATCGAGGGAATTTTATAGGCACATCTATAGCGATTTAAGTATTTTTATAGTAACTCGTCCAGTTGCTCTCGGCAAACACCATTTGGTGAAGTGGAACTGATGATGATGAACACCGGAACTACTTTTCACGGGTTGCAATTCGATTAGGTACTTTAATATGGTTGCTAAGCCATTTAAGCTCGTCACAATGCATAGTTCTCCTGAATCTTACCAGGAGAACTTCTCAACAATTAACGCCCCTGCATCGGGTATAGCAATATTTTGTAAAAGGTGATTAGTAGTTGACATTAGGCTATTGTTACTTATATGATAAATTACAAACTGACCCACGAAAAAAATTAAAATTAAAATATAATCCCGGTAACGACCCCGTGGGATATTTTCCGACATCCACTCGGGCGAAACCGCGGGCAAAAGCTTTACTAGCTTTTGCCCGCGGTTTCGCTTTAATTTATTTAGGGATATTGTCCTCTTCTGTATACGTTGGTCGGTCAACCTTAATAATTAGTTCTCTATTATGAAGGGTTCGCACGGGACGATCGTTCAGGTTAAGCTACGCTTGCCACGGTAGGTCCGTGGATGGGTGACAATCTTTTTATACCAAGACTCCTCCGTGTCTCGGAAAACTCTTTAAGCCGGTAGTCCCGGCGTAGATCTTTGACAGTTGTTACGGGTCGTCAGAAACCCGAAAGTCTGACAACGAGTCTTACCAAGGGGTATCGTGCACCCAGTAGCTGGGTTGTGGAGGTCAGATAAGCAGTCGCTCCAAGTAAAATACTGGTATTCAGCTGCATCCGGTTAGACTGGAAGCCGACCCCGGGAAAAGGCTGGGCAGATGATGATGATGAGTACAATGACGTATTATAAATAGACGCGTCATACACGAACATTAGTGCACTCAAAAACAGCGTAAGCCATGACTGTAGCTACATACTTGCATACAATCATACAGCGCGTGAAGAAAAGGAAAGACCTATACCGATATCTGTTGTTAGAAAGAGATGAACATATATATTTAGTTACGTCACTAGCTGTTGCATGTTAATTGGCGCGTACGTAATAATAATAATAATTATTGTAAATGTCAGGCAATTGCCTGGCATTTAGTTTGCCATTATTGAGCGCAGGTAACGCATCTAAAGGTAATATCATCATTGGATGAGTATGAAGGGTTTGGCCTAGCCGCATGTAATTAGAATAAAAGTGTGACCAAATGCAATTGAACCAGAAATAGCTCACAGCCCATAGATACCTATGTGATTATACCCTATAGGGGCAACTTTCAATTGTACCTGCATTAAGTAGTTCAAATTGTTTCAATATGACTTAGGCAAGTACCCAATAGTTACTGGTTATTGTGACAGAGGTTGTGTTCCGACTCGAAATAGCAAGTAGTTAATAGGACCTACAACGCAAGCCTACAAAGTTACTGACACAAATTAACAAACTATGTACTTACGAGTAAACAAAAGAAAATACATAGCGAGTGACAGGTCAACGACCTGACGGAGTACCTACAAAGAACTTAGTATGTACGTAGGTAATTAAATTATTTATTTTCGTTGTTACTGCTACTTTCGTTGTTTCTGGAAATTATTTGCAAAAACTATGACGTATTTTTCCGCATTTTTGGAAAGATAAGAATATTGATTTTTACGATTTGTTTGTCATCTTGAAACTGTTTCAAGGGGTCTACTCCGAAGCGGTAATCCGAAGTATCGGCCGAATGTTCGGCCATTTTATAACTTCCATATTTTACTTTTTTGACTTTGTATCCTTACCCGACTTAAAGTCACATTTTTGACTTTGGCTTAAGTATCTCTTTGACTGTCGTTTTTTTTTCTTTCGCCGTAGTCTGCCATAGTCAAGCAACAGCCGAACATTCAGCCGATTCTTCTGATTTATGTTCGGAGTAGACCCTCAGGTCAGAAGCTTTAAGGCTTCTACATACCGGGGCGACTTGTCGAGCGACGCGACACGACACAAAGGCACCGCTCGTCCCGCGACACGCGGGGCCTTTGTGCCGTGTCGCGTCGCGCGACAAGTCGCGCTGGTATGTAGAAGCCTTTACACAGATTAACGTACGTTCTGATAAATAAATAAATACTTACTTAGTTATTTCGTTAAGGTTTCTACATACTGGCGCGACACGCGACGCGACACAAAGGCCCCGCGTGTCGCGCGACGAGCGGTGCCTTTGTGTCGCGTTGCGAGTTGCGCGGGTCTGTAGAAGCCTATAGTCAAAAGCCTGAATTTCATGGTGAATTCAGTAATCCGTAGGTATACTAGTTCGTTCTATGTTCGAAAAGATGCCTTTGTCCAGCACTGGGCTAATATGTATGACCATGAAAAAATCCTTTCTTTTTCCTTCATAATGTTGCAATCTCAATCAAAATTTACGTAATACAACGGTTCTAAACTTCTAACTTTTCTTGGCTGATGCAAACTGCACAGTTAACTACGTTTAAAAAATGAGAATAGGCACCCTCAACAGTGATAAGCTTTCATGACGTGCACTTCGTCGACTGAAGTTAGGTAAGTACACACGGCTACACATCTAGCTATACATTTGCAGTATAATCTGATCTCGCATAGTATAGGATTTGAGCACAATGAGAGGTCAGCGTATACTGGAAATGTATAGCTCGATGTGTAGCCGTGTGTACGACGCATTAGATATTTTAATTTCAGCCAGACTGAGTAACTTTGCAAAACATTTTATGCATGTTGTGGCAAGACTTGTTTTAACATTTTAACTATTGATATTACCTACCTAAGCTTTTATTAAAACGTTTAGGGAAACTTGTTTACCTATTAGTCAAATTCAGGTTTTTAGTAGGTATATGATGTTATTAGGTATGTGCGTATACGTAACGATAGATACCATTGTTTCTAAAATATTGATAACAAGTTAGGTAGGTATGACAGATGGTACCTATACGATACGTTCTGTAACCAAACAGGACGAGTGCGGTGTGCTATCGACGTCCTTGTTCGACTTACAGCATCGATAACAACAGCTCTGCGCTGATAACGAATTGCTATATGCGTGCCTGTTTACCAAAATACCCATACGGTTTTTGTTCAATAATAACATACTATTTCATTTGATTTATCGTTAAACGCCGCCAAAGCTCCGGTTTCATTTAATAACGAACTTAGTTCCGACTGTTACATCAACGCTTTTGAACATTTCATGCATTTTATACGGTATACCCATAAAAATAATATAGGCAAGTTACATTTTATCCGTAATAAAATAATATTTTATTGTTCTAAATTCAAATATAAACGGGCGCGAGATGAACAGCGCGCGCAGGCGCGTGGCGCGAAGACAGCCGGACACTCTGCACGCCAATTAACGCGGCGCGTTCACACGACCGCCCGGTCGAGCGATACCCTTCCCGCACACCATCCGCGTAACGAGCGTTAACCTGTCCCAGCGCAAGTAACACGCGCGGCGCGTACGACGCAAACGCGCGCGTTACCTCTGTTTCCGTTTAGGGACTCGCAGTCACCCGATTTGAAAATAGAGAAACTCAAACATTCGCCCGATTATCGGGATCGCTGTCGATGGTCGGTCAGTGCGCCGCGCTCGACTCGCCTCGCCTCGCACTATTTATATCGGAAAGAGAGAACTGCGTTTCGACACTTCACGTGCATGTGTGTACCTTTATTTTATTACCATTTGTAGCCGGTTTTAACCTGCAACGATTAGTAAGCGTGGTTTATTTTATTGTGGCTTATGATGATGATGCGCCTCACTGTGGAATTTAGACATTATTCATCGGGTTCAAGATATTCTGTTACCTTGTAGATGGTTTTAGAATTCATTTGAAGAGTTTTTATCTGCTTACTAACTTATTATTTTCCCATGTAAGCTTAATAAAGGCTATATTTAGCAAAGGAGTACAGCAACAAAATCTTCGGATTGTAACAAGTGTCAAATGCGAAATCCCTAATCCCGTGTGAAGCAGCAAATTCACAATGTGGTCTCAAGTAGGTAAACATGCATTATGTATGTAGTTCTATTGTAAATGTTATATATGTATCTGCAAATACACCGATTACATACCAGAGCGAACCCATCCAATTCTATTATAACAAGCGGCGCAAAAAAACAAATAAATACTAGTCACATATGAGGAGCAACAAAAAGAGTTGTAAAACCTTTAAAAAATCTCTTGATATTTTATAAATAGTGTCGTGGGAGCATCTTGTACTTTGATAGATGCCGACACCGGAGCGGTGTCCGTAAGACATTTTTTTACTACCTGCTCCCTTTAAAATTAAAACTTTATAGATCTGTGTCTGTATGTGATTCGTCAGAGGTACCGCTAGTAGGTACGTCTTTAAACATTTTTTGTTTGTTCTTCGGTTGCCGCGGTTCAGAGTTACCGGAATTGCCAAAATACTGGTTATTTCCACGCCGTCATGTTTGAAGAATTACCCACCTACTTTGTCACTTTAAAATTCGCCTTATAATAAGATTAGGAACACAAAAATACAGCTTGGTATCTACTTACGATTCAGTCTACTACATCAATAACAAACATAATTAATCGATACAATTAATTAATCGGAACGATCGATTGAAATCGGGAGGCTGTTCCCATCGGCTATAAAGGGCGATCGGTATGGCGCGGGTACCTGCGCCCGCGCATCTTGTGTGGTCCAATGACGTGACGCGGGACCTGCCGCCAATCAAATAGGAGACGACTTCTTACGACCCATTAACACATACACAAGGACATTGCGTGTGAACCGTACCAAACAGCGGGTCAAAGTCAATAGGTTTTATTTATGTTGGCAGATAAGTAACTTACAAATAGACTTTGACATAATAACTTCCTTTAAAACAAATGACTATCAACAATTTTTAGAACGTTTTTGCTCGTAGTATTTTAAAAAAGGTAGGTAAATTTAAAAAATGAACTATTTTAAATCTTATGTAAAAAGAAAACAAGAATTACGTATTTTCTAAATGCAAAATTGAATGATGACAAAAGAAACGGCTTCTCAATGCAATAAAGAAAGAAACCTTTACCTGAGGAGATCAATTATCCATACATTATATTGCTAAAAAGAACTCGAATCAACACAGAACATTCAGATCCATAGTGTAAGATAACAATAACTACATTGAGGTGTCGTAATCGGATTGCTTTCTAGCGTCAGGAAATACAATAACAGAAACCTACTTACACACTGAACAATATTACTGACTTCAATCGCTGCTGTACTCGTTTATGATTGAATGTGCAATACACTTCATAATGCTCTTATAAATGTCATAAATAAAGTGGAGTTTTACTTTGTTGTTAAGATAAACTAAGGAAAATTTGCGTATTACCAATCGTATCAATGAGTCACTTGTCTCCATTGACCATTTCATTGCATTACGAAGGTGTTTGCAGGATTTCAACCAGAAATAGCGCCATCTTTTTCCCAAAGTAGGTAGATTTTTCAGAAAAGTCATTAATCACTTGACGTCGATAAATCCAAAAGAAATTAGTGCAAGAAAAATGGTGATGGACCAAAAATAAAGCTAGTTTTAAACTATCTACAGGAAAATAAATAAACCAAATATACGAAACCAACAGACGCAGATGTCATTGTAGCATCCAAAACAAAACGCAATGTGATCATACACCGAAACCGTAGTAATATAGGCGACGACATTAATTAAATAACAATTGAGATGTGGAACGAGACACGACGGTATCAACGATTATGTCGCCGACTATATTTAGCAGCTAACTCCACTCTGAATGCCATGCACGAGGCAGGATGTTGATAAGATATTTGCATACACCTAACTATGAATTGTGTCATAAAGTTTATCAAAATGTATTAGGAAACCGCTAGCATTTTTGAGGCCCGAAGTTGGCTAAAAGTGATTCCGAAATATTTATTTTGATCTTTCCAAATCTATTGATGAAGACAAGGTTCTTAAGGTCAAACTTTATATGCTTCTAATATTTGGAAAATTAGAAAACAAACACCGCTTTTTAATAACGCCTTCCCCAGGTCTAGACACAACATTAATATGAAAACGTCTGAGAAAGATCAGTGTTGAGTTCCATTTCACGTAAGTACGTAGCGCCACGCGGAGTAACTAAGATATGCTCACAATAATACGATGCAAAAATAACTAAACCGATTGGTTTGCTAAACGTTGTTGAAATAGCAGTTACAAATAAAATGAATGATAATATTTTGAATATCGACATAAGTCGAGTTGCAGTGAGGCAAGTGCCCAAGTGAGCGATCAGCCTTGGTGCGTTTGAAATCTCGTTGCGGGCGTGACCACGATGTTCAACAAATGATATCATACAACACCAGACGATTACGTAGTAATCAAACCAGTTACTACGGCAGCAGATCATGTATTACTCAGTAGAACAGTTCGCACAGCTGTATATCCATTACGCTGTTTGTAGTAAGTTTCAAAACATTGTCCGATCTCAAAGAAGCGTTGGACAATGTTCAAATGAGATTGGTTCGCGCTGAATCAAGAGGTAGCAACTGTTATTAGAGGATCACGCTTTACTGATAATTGTTGTCTAAATATTTATCGTTCTGAGTACATTGAATCTCATTCCAGTCTCCGAATCTAATTTTCTCTCTGATGACTTAGTAATGTTAATAATTCTTGGCGATTATTCAAATCCTGTTGTAGAGTAGTTCACACACATCTGTAATTAGTCAGTCAGTTTTTTCCTAAAATAATCGTTTTGTACCAGCATAATATTCCTACTTAATACACTATTCGTAGTCAAAGTGTGTGTACGATATTGTAAAATCAACTTGACAACATAATAATGGTTGTAGACAAAGAAAAATGTTCAGAATATTTTCTGTTTTATCTGTTTTTGTATGTTACTGCTTTTCATTGTACTCAAAGATGAAGGCAAAAGTAATGTTCAAATAAAACTTATTAAAATTGTTTTATCAGATCATATGGAAACAGAATGAGCAATACAATAAGTTCGACTTAACTTTGCTGTACTGTATTGCTCATTCTGTTTCCATAATTATGATCTGATAAAACAATTTTAATAAGTTTTATTTGAACATAACTTTTGCCTTCATCTAAATAACAAGCTTCTATTTTTCTTACGTTAACGTTTATCGGGCATCAAACTTATGGTTATGACTCACATTTATTTAATTCAATGCTTTGTATATTATTAACATTTTCCGCCTTTAAACAAAAGCTAAAAGCGGTTTTCCTATTGAACTCCTAATCTCCAGAAAAATACTTTCAGAATTAGCACTGCAGTTACTTTTTGCACACAGGAGGAATAAGGAATTCTTGATAATTATAACCATCAGAAACACTACATGTAGTTGGTGACGAAACCGGCAAAGAATGGATTTTCCTTAGAACTGGGATTTTGTAGAAAACCACGCGGGAATTTTCAACACACAATTTGGTATCTGATGTAGGTAAGTAGCAGAATAACAGCAGATGCAATAAAACAAACTGCGAATTCATGAGGTCCATAACAAAATCGGACCGGATGCTTTGCGGTGGAATCAAATAATCAATGATATTGATATATGCTGCATCCGGAAATTGGTATAGGAATCCTGAGCCGGAATTTCTGATGAGATACCGAATGTTTGCGGCCAAGCCTATGCACTATGGAACAGGTCAATTTGCTTCATTGACTACTCGTGTTACTTTGTAATCTTTCCAATTGTTTTCATAATGATCACACACCGTTATTTCCCGAAGGGTTGTAGGCTGTGGTTTATGTACGTTTCGCTTGTTATTTTTAAATCCCCCGCATGCCTATTGCCATTTAAGGGGACCTCAAATCCAGCCCGTGGGTTGCTACTGAAAAATTATTGATTGTAGAACCCCATCACATCTTTATCAATTTTGATACCATATTGGTGATCACAATGATATGACAGCCCTTGAATGTATGTAATCGTGGCGTCTACTGTTGCCTTCGTATATAAGACAGTTATCAAAGTTCTCAGTACCTAATCGATCAATAGACACCGCATCCGCACCCTGAAGCGCCAGGCAGGGCTACTGACACCCCCTGCTCGTCTATAAAGTTATTATTATTACGTCCTTTATGACAGAGGGTACTTAAGCATGCCACCTACATAACTGCGTTACTAAATTGAAATATTAGCCACTGATATTTATGATCACAGGCCATGACAAAAAAAATCACCTTGTCAATAACTTTGTACGTATATCAATGCTATTGAATCGAACTTTCAAAATGAAAGTTTTATTGATTTCGGTTGAAATCAATGAGTATTAAAGTGCAGGAAATCCAATGAGAGATATGTATTAAGATTTACTGTCCGATTTATCACTTCGTCGTAATTTATCTGAAGTCACCCTGCCGATACCTGCCCTGAGATACCGAAGGTACGAGTATATCCCAAATAACAAATATTTTATGTATTTTCGTTAGATATTTGGTCTCAACCTTTGTATTTTGTTTGGAAGTACCTACAGTTTCCCACCTTGATTGTTAAGCAAATTGACATCCTACGTCATTATGCCGTGCTAAAAACATTTCCTACAACAACAGCGGATAATTTTAAGATGGTAGGCAATTTGCTTAACAATTAATTTCTCTGACTACATAAATCACGCAGGGGAAACCCCTTGATAATCGCCTTCAACCGACGCGCTAGTGTGGTGTGAGCACGTCAAAAGGCTAGCGATACCTATTCATTGTGTAATAGTCATTACACTTGAACTTTAACTCTTCACATGGGATTAGTTAGATTAGTTGGCCTAATGAAAGAACCACTTGATGCCTCTACAAACTATGAGTTGAGAGGGTGATGAGGGCCTCGTCTGCTTCAAACTTTTTGTAATTGAGATATATAAAACGATTGCAAAGTAGATGGATGATTACTATTCTTGCTGACTAATATTGGCAAATTACCTTCATATTTCAGTAGACCAGGTATGCTAGCACATTCGGAATGACGCCTACTTTTCCTATACCTAAATATTGATGTACTTGCGTCCAACTGTTAGCCGCAAAATACACGCACACTTGAATAACACAATGACAGCACAATGACGTGGCACGAGTGTAAGACGTAGCTGTCACGCACATCAGCATAACAAAGTTGGCCTGTTTGTTTTAGTTCGTTTGCAGCGTGACACTTTATCTAGACATAAATAATCAAAGTTTATGTATCTTTTCCTTATTTTCCATTGTTTCTATACGACAAAAAAAGAAAAAAGGGTAAATGCAACTTGATATAAAATGTCTTACCTACCAGTAGTATCAGGCACATGTAATAACGCCATTCAATCTGCCCACGATACCCCTTGGTAAGACTGGTTGTCAGACTTTCGGGCTTCTGATGACCCGTAACGACTGTCAAAGATCCACGAATGACAGCCGGGACCAACGGCTTAACATGCTTTCCGAGGCACGGAGGAGTCTCGGTATGTAAAGATGGTCACCCATCCACGGACCAACCCCGGCCACCGTAGCTTAACCTGATGAATCGACCGGTGCGGCTGTTATTCCGCACCGGTCCTGAGTCCTCCCTATAATAACGCCATTGAAAAACAAAAAACCAATCTTGGTATCCAAAACCAGACAAAAACCTCAGTCCAGCCTCTTCAGTATCGCTGAGAACTTCAAAAATATCACACGTTAAGGTCATTTACGCTTATTACTTTTTTGTTAGCATCGTATCAACAATGAACGGTCGTCATTGTAAAAACATTGTAACATTCACGAATCGGGAGTAACAAGGCCGTCGTCAAACCAAGTAGGAAGTAAAAACTAAATGATTCTGAATCGGCATATCATCAAAAAAAGTCCAGATTTCAATTTGATGTGTCTAGTTTTAAGTGCTGTCGTAGTGAAGTGTTTCTTGAATTAATTATGTAGACAAAAAAATAAGGTATGTTGAGAATACAATGCGTTGGGTGCTACCGGCCATTACTTGCTATTTTAGTACAAAAAAAAAATGGTTTCAGGAAAATAATAGAGGTACATAATATTTTATCAAAATAGGATCTGCTGAAGTGAAATACGCAACAAACAACAAAAAAAAACCAGCCAGGTGCGTGTCGGACCACGCACAATGAAGGGTTCCTTAGTGGGGAATTCATTTATTTTAAGGACAAACTTAACATTGTAATTGAAAAACATGTTTGCTCATACATTCCAACTACAAATATAAGTTTGTATGCATAATATTGAGAGATTGACCATGTTTTTTAAGATCATAGACTTCTTATAGGGTTTTCTGTAATCTATAAGTAAAGAACTATCTTCAGTATTTTTTTCAACATTTTAGGCTCAGTAGTTTCAGAGATAAGATGGGAATGGTCGATTTTCATCTATTTTCTTTAATAATTTTAAAAGTATTTATTTTAAAATTATAAAAAATATATATCTGAAATCCTTGACACACGTTATCTAAACTTTTTTTTTAATTTTCTAATTTGCCCCCAAAGTAACCCCATATTCAAATTAATTTATTTACATTACCCGTCCGTGTTTGGGTCATAGAAGTTCATATGTGCACCAGATGTCAACTTAATCGGTCCAGTAGATTCAGATCAGAGCAAATCGGCTGTGACAGACAGACAGATAAACACACGAGTGATCCTATAAGGGTTCCGTTTTTCCTTTCGAGGTACAGAACCCTAAAAAGGTTCCAAATTCAAATAAGCATGGTTGCAAGTTATCAAAAATTAACATGATAAGGATCAAACATGAGTTGATCCTGAATGATTATCTTTACACATTTTTATGGTCTAATTTATCTAACGATGAGCATGACGATATTTCCAGCACGTGTACCGTCTAAGGTACGAGTAACATCCATTCAGGCATTTAATGATCGCTGCTTTCGATATTTTATACAAAATAAGTAATATAAAAACAATCCAACTTTATAAGCCAACTGAACTCTGGTATCCTGTTCGATAAAGACATCATTACGGTTTGCAATACTTGCTTGACTCGATCGTATAATTAAACAATTAAATTATTATAGTTTAGATGTCTGTTTTAGTGCTTGCGGTGTAGGCCGCCACAATCCTATACAACTGGATACATTGTATAAAAACTGTAGGTATACCTAATTAAATACGTAGTTATTGTGTTTAAAGAACAACAAATAGAGGCGGTGTTTAATCCACAAGTTTGCTTAAGGCTCGTTCCGACTGGCGCATTTCATTTAATTTCATAGTGCACTTAGGTACCTACAATAACACAATTACACAATTACTAACAGGTAGGTAACACAATTTCTAACAGATAACAGACAGTAGGCATGTGGTCCAAGAGCGGACACGATTAAGTCATGTGCCAAATGAAGGGTAAGGGGTCATTGGGCACGCCACAATTGTGGCGATAAGTCCCCTCTTTGAGGAGTGGCTGGAGAGGCGCCACGGCGTCCTCACCTTCCGCCTGATGCAGGTCCTCACCGGACACGGTTGTTTCGGGAGGTTCCTGTTCAGGATAAAGCGGGAGGAAACGCCCGGGTGTCACCACTGTGTGGATCGCCCGGAGGCCACGGTGGAGCATACGGTGGAGGTCTGCCCGGCTTGGGCGGATCACCACCGTGTCCTCACGGAGGCGATCGGCGGCGGCGATCTGTCGCGTCCGGCCCTGGTTCAGGCCATGGTTCGGAGCGAGAGTGCATGGGAGGCCGTCATCTCCTTCTGCGAAGCAGTAATGCTTGCGAAGGAGGAGGCGGAACGTGTGAGGGAGAAGCAAGGTTCGCGCCCTCGCGCCCCTAGTCGCCGCAGGAGATGCTCCGGGCGTCGGGAGTCGCAAACCAATTTCCGGCCACCGTAGGCACGGGCCTGCGGACGGTGAGCGATGGGTAGCTCACCGTCCGATAAGGACCAGGCCCGGGTCGACGGCGCGTCGTATTCCACGCGCGCCTCAAAGAGTTGTCAGCACCAACTGACGGGGTCCGATAGGGCCAATGCCTGCCAGGGTTGCGAGTTTGTCCGAAAGGGATATCGTGGCCCTGGCACAAACGCAAATGAAGGAATACGGGTGGGTTTTAGTCAGTAAAAGTCCCCTCCCGCTCCGCCCAGAGCGGGAGAAGCTATTTGATAATTTCCACCCCAAAAAAAAAAAAAAAAGTTACCTAGTTACTCCAAAAATTCAAACTGATTAACTACGCGTAAGTAATATATTATCGAGGTTACAAACACTACCTGTGAAAACCTTAGATTTTCCAGACCCCGAGCCTGTAACAAACCTATAAGGTATAAGCACGGAGAGCCGAGAAATTCCCGGAACTACATATATATTGAAGGTGATATTGACGCCATATCGTTTAATATAGTTGGATGCTCTATATTTAGCTTTTCTAGGAGCTGTACTGCATAACACCTCGAGAAACTACCAAGAACTATGACATACAGCGAATCACGTCGCAATTATTGCATCTCGCATATTAGTTTCCAAAGACATCAAAGCGGTATTATTAATAACCTTAGGTTCGCTGCATACCGACAATAAATTGATACATTTCATGACAGGTGTATTAACTTACATTGTCATGTTATTATAACTCAAGAAGAAAGGGCATTATGTCCGGAGCATTTATGCTCGGTTCCTAAAACAAAAACGAACCGTTTTGCTTCCCAATTGTAACTTTTTTTTTCTAACTACCTAGTACCTAATATCGTAGTTGTTAACTCAAAATGCCTGCAGAATCCTGAACATTTCTGCGTCGCTAAAACAGTGCAGAAATGATTGTATGTATTTTCATTACTGCATCGCCTAGACGATGCGGAAATGAGTGTATGATTTTCAGTGCTGCTTTGTTGTTACTTTTTGAATTTTTTTCACTGACCAACAACAAGTTTTCATATGTTCCATATAAAATGTACGCAGACAACCAAAGCGATTTAAAATTAATACGTGCTGGCTGTAAATAAATAATATAAAAAAAAGAAAACGAATTAGAGCGATCTTTATAATTTTTACAGCTGAACATTACAAATTAGTAAAAAAAATGGATTCTTCTAGTGAAAGTGAGTTAAAGTTAACGCCGGAAGCTATAAAAAATGAGGTTCTGCCCGTAATTGATAACCTATTACCAGAAAAATCAAAAATATTTCAAGCATATGACACAAAAATTTATGAAAATTGAATTTCATGAAAATTTCAAAAGTAGTAAGTGTATCCGGTGCAAGCCTTACATTTAACAATTTTTCCAATATTACCATTAGGTACTTTTGTAAAAAAAAATGTTTTTATTAGATTAACTCTGATTTTTCTTGTTTCCTACAGACATTATTGCCGTATTAGCTGAAAGAAAAGCAGATTACGGCACCTCGCTCGACGTGACTTCTTATTGCACTCGTGTTTTTAGAGTCCTTGCTATAACGCCGGAAGCTATAAAAAATGAGGTTCTGCCCGTAATTGATAACCTATTACCAGAAAAATCAAAGATATTTCAAGCATATGACACAAAAATTTATGAAAATTGAATTTCATGAAAATTTCAAAAGTAGTAAGTGTATCCGGTGCAAGCCTTACATTTAACAATTTTTCCAATATTACCATTAGGTACTTTTGTAAAAAAAAATGTTTTTATTAGATTAACTCTGATTTTTCTTGTTTCCTACAGACATAATTGCCGTATTAGCTGAAAGAAAAGCAGATTACGGCACCTCGCTCGACGTGACTTCTTATTGCACTCGTGTTTTTAGAGTCCTTGCTAACGCTCGGGCTTCAATCTAACATTCGATGCAACTAGAAGTCACTTTCTGCTCGATGCAGTAATCTACTATTAGCCAAACAGGGTATATAAATAGATTCGTAAGCAAATTTTACCTGTGATAGCTACTTCCATAAGGGAGGGTCGACTATGCAAAGCTATGAGGCCTTGGCTCCATTATTGGTAAAGATACAAGGGTCTTAAAAGCAACCAATAACGGTCCGTAAATTATAGGAATCGGCCATTAATAAACTCATATTTAGAATTCAACCTTTTAAATGAGGAAACCTATACTCCTAATAATACCAAAAATTGTCATCTTCAAGCACAGGAAATACCGCCTACGACAATAAATAATAGAATAGAATACTCTTTATTATGTACACCATAAAAGTTACAGATATAAATGTTTAAATTTTACATAGGATGACACAATGGGCGGTCTTATCGCTAAAAGCGATCTAATTACATCTCTATCTGCCTCTACAAGAACCAGGAATGATTGTTATAAATCAATACTTAAAGTATTCACGTAATAAATAAAATACCTAATAGCATAATCCTACCAAACCCAATTATTTCCGTACAAATAAGTTGACAGCGCGCAGAACGCCTAACCCTAGTTATAGCTCTCAGGTAATGGCCGAGAATCGACAGATTTGTGCAGCACGTGCGATAGTCGTCGTCACGTGGCTTCGGCACATGTCACCGCGGTCCGCCATGTTTCTAGTACCGTCGACAAAAGAGTTATCTATTACACAACCCGCCTGCCTGTATACAGAAAAAAATTAAACACTTTTCTTTCCATAGGATGACGCCTGTATTCTCCAAAAGGATAGGCAGAGGTGTTTAGTAAACCTTATTTTCGCATGTTACCTATAAGTTTCATGTTATAGGAGGCGAACCTATAGCCACCAACCAGACACAAAATAAGATTGCGAGCTGAGAAATTACTGAGAAATTATTTAAGTATGGAAAAACCGTTAAAGCATTGCCTGCCCTGGTGATCAAAGCCAGGACTATCTAGCTGTAGCGCATACGACCACGAGACCATCTAATAACTTCTTAAATTTAAGAAACTGAAAGAGAGAGGAGGCTAAAATATGAAACTGTGCGTGTGAATGGAAATAGGCCTTCTCTATCGGATTCCTGCTACCTTCACCAAGTCATCAGTCTACTTTTGATGGGTCGAACATCGCACAGTATGGATTTAAAAGAAGTTGCAAGTTAGCTGCCTTACTACCAACGTACCTCTTTTGTTGGCAGTACTTAATTGAAGACTTGAAAAAATGAGCTACGTTTTACGTCGTACGCCTGTAGTGGGAACGTAGTGTATTAACGACCTTTAGAGTCGCGCATGTGTTATCATTGTTCAATCAACATAACATTGCTATTGTAAGTGCGCAGGGTTAAGGAGAGGTGTTCATAGAAAGAAAGGGTTACATAAAGATGGTAATTACCATCCTATTTTATTTTTGAAAGAGCTTTAAGAGCCTATACCTACTACCTCAAATGGCTTAGCATGATCCTCCGTTATGTCGAAAATACTGCAGCATTAATTTTGAAATAAATATATGGTAAAGTTTGACGAAACACGATTCCATAAATTTTCTTCATAGAAAAAAAAACATAGTTACCTCCAAACCGAACAATAAACCGCTGGTATTAAAAAAATACTTCAAATTAGATAATGTAACTTTGAATATTAACTAAACTAACTATAAAGCAGGTATTATGTTATTTTAATTTTTTAAATTATTATTATTTTCACCGTAAAAAGAAATAAACTAATATATTGGTGCCTTGGAGTCTTCTCCCTGCCACCTTGTCTTGCTTGCACGCGTGATCGCCAGCTACTTGTGCGAGCGAGATTTAGGCCCGTATTAATAGAGCGTTACTCAGTACTCAAGCATTACTTAAGACTAGATTCAAGCCATTAGATTGGTTGAAACTAGTCCTAAGTAATGCTTGAGTACTGAGTAACGCTCTATTAATACGGGCCTAAGAGTGAGGTGGCTCTGAGGTAGTATATACCCTTAAGAGAGACTACACCTAAGAATGTAAGGCGCACCAGGACAGGCTAACCCGCTATCTTACTTACTGGCTAATCTTTTTACCTCGGCATGAGCAATAGGTACTGGTAAAGGCTTAAGCAAGTTGACTCAATCAATCTGCCTACCTTTTTCACAACTATATTGGGGTCGGCTTCTAGTCTAACCGGTTGCAGCTGAATTCCAGTATTTTACATGGAGCGACTGCCTATCTGACCTCCATAACCCAGTAACTGGGTAATACGATACCCCTTGGTAAGACTGGTTGTCAGACTTTCGGACTTCTGACGACCCGTAACAACTGTCAAAGATCCACGAATGACAGCGGGGATCAACGGCTTAACGCGCTTTCCGAGGCACGGAGGAGTCTCGGATGTAAAGATGGTCACCCATCGACGGACTTACCCCTGCAAGCGTAGCCTAACCTGATGGATCGGCCTACACGACTGTTATTACTAAGCCCCGAACTCCTCCTCTTAAGCAAGTTGACTACTTACTTAAATTGTCCGTATACACAAACACACAACTGTCATTCTTTGACAGTTGTTTGAAATAGCTATAACACGGCAAATTGACGTAAGGTGTATTGACACCCTGTGGCGTCATGCGATCAACATCGCCACATGCGAAATACGCGTCACACTGACGTCACGCAAAATCCTGCATCGCGGAGTTTACCGCGCAACTCTCATATATACAACGTCCCGACATCAACCGTCGGGCAGTTGCCCACCAGACACAACACCCGTCTGGTCGGAGGATCCTCCCTTTTCTATGGAGGATGAGTGAGCTTTACACCCTGTTCCTCATGCCTCTATGTAGGTGCAGCCAGGGAAATTAATTGGTAAGCAAATTGTTGCTCAACAATTAATTTCCCTGGCTATACCTACATCATATAATTTGCCGGCACTGAAGAAGAATCATGCATACCTATAGATTAGATCCCACTATCCTAGGGTGCAAACAATATAACAGTACAATAACATCACGCCTGTATAAATTTTCAGGAGGTTTCCAGAGGTGAATAGGTAGTAACCGCGTACCCGCTGGCATGTAAAAATGTTAATGTTTCCAAAATAAATATTTTCAAATATGAGTTAATGTTTTAAGTAGATCGTACTCCGATTTATTATCGTCGAAAACGTCGTAATACAAACATTTTTTCAAGCCAGTGATGATTGAAAAGCTATATTAATTAAAGTCGTTCTCCTTTATATGAGGTTTTATAACACTCTTCGCCGATACTCGTACATCGTATGGAAACGATTTTAATGACTAATAAACCTTTTTAAAGTGCTTCTTTACTCTTTATTTATTTATTAGTTTTATTAACAAGTCATTTGGCTGCTAATATTTATTTATTAACTAACTTCAGACTTATTTTTTGCACAAAATTATGTAAAAAATACTGTACGATAACACCTATATACACAGGTAAACAAATCACCTTCGATCAAAATCACATCTGTACTTAAACTGTTTTTCTAAATTGACGTCCTATCAAATACTCATTGATTCACATTTAACGAGGGTAGTTTAATTCAAGTTTCCAAAGGTTTAAGAACTGACGCTACACGGCTACAGTCACCTGAGCTGAGATACCTTGATGTCACAGATATATTTGGCGGGATGTCAATGTATAAAGACCGAAATTTCGAAGGTTCGCCCGAGAGGTCACCTACATACTTCGAGGCACAATTGCTGGTCATGGCCGCGCGGAGACCTCATATCTGACGCTTCGCACAAGTTATGACCTTTACGCGATTTATTAAAGATTAAGGAGTGAATTTTAAAAAATTACGAAGAAATAGTTACACACTAAAAAAGAATTTAATTACTTCAGATTTTTAACCGATTGAGTCCTGTGACTGAGCCCTGTGACATAAGTCAAGTACCTGTCCTTATCTTAATGGCCGCCGCATTTATTGCCCCTGCTGCCAATGTAAACAAAGAAAGTCTCAAGTGATTTCTAACAGCATAAACATCCTTTGTTTAAGCTGTTTGGGCCGTCGGTGGGACTTGACGGTTGGGGACCACTGACGCACTGGTGCGTCGGCGGGCCTTTATCGGAAGTACCAAAATTTTGGAGAGGAAATCTCTCTATGTCTGTTTGATGATCAGCTACTCATAAGTAACTTAACTACAATAGTATTTTTTGTAATAGTCCAACGTAAAAATCGCTATCAGCGTATAGATTTCGTCGCATCCTATTATGCGCTCTACACGAATGCTCAAGATAATCTGCAAATAACCATACAAGTAAACAGACGTAAACCAGTACGTCATTACAAAATTATGCCCAATAATGACACAAGTCACACATGTTAAGAAAATCCTTTAGATAACTTCTAAAGCCTCGTATACATGGTGGACAAAAGTTGTACAATATTGTTGCAGCAACAATGCAGCGTAACGTTTGTTTACTCTGAAAAAAAAACAACACATCAACATTGTATAGGTAGTAGTCGCGTTTACCAAAATTACCATAAAGAGGCTACCGACGAAAGTATGTGTCATAGACAAGCTAAATTATTGTTCAAACATCAGTTGGGTGTCAAAGACCGATACGTTTAATTAGTAAGCAAAAAGGCGCCATAGTAACATTGACGGCGTAGGCGATAAGAGTTGAACGACCAGTGTAAGTTGGTCTGTCTGATTAGTTTTAGGTGGTAATATTTGAGTAGTCACATGGGGTCTTGGTGATTGGTCGTCGATTCGCGTAGGCGACTTCAGTAGCGGGAGTAGACGCGGCCGTCGATAGATCTGACCACTGTCATACTAATGCACTAAAATGTTGCATTCACTTGTCTTATCATGTCTCATATTATTGTACCTATAGAATATTTTAATTTTTATTTTTTATTTTAATTAAATAATTAATTACCGATAAGTACCTACTTCTTTTACTATGTCAGACAAATAAAATCGATTTTTGCTTGCTTGATTTTTGATGCTTATTTATGTCAGTAGTTTTTATCGAAGTAATGCTTGACTAGTGTCTATACTTAAAACTTAAGTAGAGACAATCATGTTATGTGCTACGCTAATTATTTTAAATCCTGGCGTGTGTTACTAACAAGTACATCTTGTTTTAAAGGTACCTAGTCGTATATATAATACCTACATAACTTATTTATTGAATAAATTGGCCTATACTTGTACACAATCCTGACCTATGTACCTACATATTTTATACCTTCTTCATCATCCTCATGTCTTTATCTGAATATACCAGATGAATTTAAAAAAAATAGGGTATGGTATGTGAACGGAGTAGAAGCCTATGGCAGTCCTTTTTATTTATTTTTATAATGTAGTAAGAAATTGATCTATCAATAAATACTGATGTAAACTTTTCATATTAGAATGACAAAAAAAAATGAAAAAAATAACGACAAAAAAAATATCGAAATTCAAATCATACGTACCCTAAACGTTTTCAAGACGGTAAAAAAATCATCCGGTATTTGTGATCAGCGCAGTATGCAGGTAGGTATCTTTCTTCCAAATCCCTTCGTCTTTCTTTAATTTGTCGAAATCTCACAATGCTTACTTCTTTTCACTCTATCCTGATTCTGCATCATTTCTTCCTTCTGTCTTATTTCTTAAAGTCATTAAAAAATCGTTATAGGTACTTGCACTTTATGTTTGCAAAATATCAAAAAGCGTCATTTTAGGTTCACAACTTCGCAGTCTTGTGAACTGTAAGGTCTCGTCCGAATGAGGAGCTCCGGCGCCAAAACCAGTTGCTTAATAATAATGAGAGCAATTAACACGTAAATGTTGAAGACCTCGATAGATGACAAACTTCCGCGAACGATCACGACTATGCACGAACTTAGAACTAGACGAATTGCTTTTGACAAATGGATTGGATATTTTTAGAATTGATTGATTAGTCTGGCGATCGCAACTTTGATTGGTACGAATGTAGCCGATTCACAATGCGAGATAAATAATAGAACCTAAAAGAGTGCCGTAATTAGTATTTGCGCGGAGTACCCTGGGCGACTGCCCAGCCGTCAGCCGTGCTATCATGGTGCTGATCGGAATCTTTTACCGCAGCATGAGCTGCAAATTGCTCAGGGGAGAATCTAAGAATAATCCGATATTTGTATATTTTTTTCTCCTTGGATGTAATCAGGGCCCGAAATTTAGATTGTGCTCAATAAACGGCAACCGACTGTCCCCTAAGCCCCTATCATTGTGGGATTGATTACTGTCATCGGCAAAATGTGGGAGTTCTATAGTATGTTTGTGAATTGCTGTTTACGATACTTACATAAGACGCACATTTTAGGAACTACATAATAACAATTTCTTTCCTGTAAAAGTTAAATTAAAAGACTATACGAGCAACAAGTGTCCTTTCTTTGGTATTGTTCGTCGAGTCGTTGAGCTCCTTAAGTTTTGAGTTGAGCTGCACGATTACTGACAAATGCTTACACTGATTGGATACAATCAGTGTAAGCCCGCTTAAATTTGTGTGGTTCTTTCCTCAAAAGACCATTTCAGACACGGATCTACATGGTCCTCACATGATCTGACCAAGATTATGTCTGGACTTTAAAAGAGACTTTGACCCCTGAGTTTGTTTCGCAATTTCTTCTCAGGGGTAGTCAGATAGGAAATGTCGGCTACATCTAGATTATTTTTTTATATGACGTGTAAAAGTGATTATAATATCCTATTTACAGAATAAACGATTTCATTTCGTTTCATTTCAATCAATCAAATCAAATTATTGTCATCAATTTTCTTCTTTATTTTCATAACTTAACATCGTAGATATTAAATCCTTTACTTACTACATCATCATAACACCTCCTTTCCTAAGGAAGTAAGGGTCATCTATCAGTCTAATAGACCAAGTTGAATATCAGTATTTTACATGAAACCACAGCTACCGCTTCTATTGACCTCTGCAACTAATGGCGGCAGGTACCACGTGTCCGGTAGTAGGAAATTCCTAGTACTTACCCTAAGGTTAGCAATGTTGTACCTACATAGAAAACTACAAAATGTCTGGCCTATCCTAGAATGGCTCCTTCCCATACTAACTTGTTTAGATCAAAATACGCTTACAAACTGTTACAAAACGTTTTTTAAAATCGTCGATGATGGCACGTTAACGGTGACAAGGCATTTTACTAAAGTTTATGCTGTATGTAATGTTATCAGTAATACTACTAACGGTGTCTAAGCATTTTTGCTTTTTTTGGTTTTTTTGTTCTCGGGGTGGTAAATCCTCATGGATGTCCTTCACCCTGGGGCGGGCTGGGCCTGGGGTTGGGGGGGGGTCTGTCAGACTCTTACTGACTAAAAACTCTCGCTCCCTCTCCACAGCCTATTTCTGCGTCATGACTGTTTCACAGAAGGATATCACCGCGTCCCAGGACTCCTCGCTGCCAACCATCGATTCGACCACGGCCAGCATTGAGAGGTCGCTGCCTACTCCTGAGATGAGGGCACGGCGTGGCTCCTCCCAAGCGGCACATTCTGCCAGCGTATGCCCCGCCGTGTCCTCCCAGCAGTCAACGCAGTGGTGACAACGGGCGTCCGGCTCCCTGTTTATACGACACAGGTACTTCCCGAACCAACCATGCCCCGAAAGCACCTGCGCCACCCGAAAAGACAGGGAGCCGTGCTAGATTTTCATGCTAACCTAACCTAACCAATATGAAACATTTTGAAAAACATTAGGTAACTTGAAAATAAAGATAAGCGATACAAGAGACGTAACCGATTTGAATATATGCTTCCTCCAAAACAAATACAAACCTAAATTAAAAACGTCCGATAGAGCCATTGTAATCGAATTAACCCACACATTCACCCTCGAATCGGCGGCTCAAGTAGTGAAGTCAGAATGAGCTCATGTGCGGGCGCAACTAGAAACAATGCTCCGGCGCAGTTCTCACGGGTCATCTGCGCTCCCACACTGTTTAGTACCAACCACTGATTGATCGTAACGGGCCTATGTTTATTACTAATTTTATTCTTATTCTTAAATACACTTCGGATGGTTATGTCTTTTGCAGTCTATATAGGTTCATTGATTTAATAATGTAATGGTCTGTTTGACCTCCAGCTGTAAGCGCTGTTAACTTATCTACCAGTTAATTTAAAAATTTATTTAACCATAATTTCATACAGATTCAGTTAAATTTTTTAATATATCTGGCGGATAGTGCCTAACCGTACATGTGAAATTATGGAATAGACCCTAGTATTACAACAATTAATACCATTTATAAATCCTTTGTCTATTTCACTATTATTAATGTTATCATGATCCTGGGTCACTGAGGTCACTCCCTTGATCTCCCGCTATCGTATTCTATAATAAAAGAAATATGAATCACATTACACTATGATATCATATTTTAACGCGTACTCCTAGGATGATTGTAAAAGGATTTACCCACGAGTGTCTGTGCTCTGTTTTGAGAAATTAACGGATAAATGTACCTATTGTTGCTGATCTAATGAGGGTAGGTGACCGACCGCTTTCTAATATAGCAACATACTTCCATAATTTAACCCATTTACCAAACGTGGATATTAAAGAATACGATCACGCATGGACTTTGTTCACAAAGTAGGTACTGATTCATTACAGGCTGGTATGATAAAAGGGATTCTGAAGCAGCTGAAACCATATTATTGAGAACAACAGACGTGATGGGTATTGATATCTAAATACGAAGAAAATGAAGAAAAAAAAATTTTTTTTTGGTGTCAACGAATTAATTGAAATACTTGGTACTTATCAGTTTTTTTTTTCTGTGTAATTTTAAAAGATGTGATGGGTATCAATATCCTAAACACGATAATCCAAAACAATACAGGGGATCTACTCTAAAGCGATAATCCGAAATATCGGCCGACTGTTCGGCCGTTTCTTGACTTGTAAAGTTTCCGTTTTTGACTTTGAATCCTTACCAGACTTCAAGTCACAATTTTGACTTTGACTTATCTCTTTGTCTGTCGTTCTTTTTATCATTCGCCGTTGTCAGCCATAGTAAGCCGTAGTCAGGAAACGGCCGAACATTCGGCCAATACTTCGGAGTAAACCCCCAGATTTTCTCAACTACCTCAAGTAAGTACAGTACTAGTGGTCATTGAGTTTTATCGTGTTTAGATATCGATACTCATCAGGTCTGCGGAGTATCGCTAGCTAATTAAATTTGATCATGTATACTCATAAAGTAAGCGAATAACAATATACAACGTGTACGTGTACGTGTGTGAACAACTTTTACTATGGGACCAAACCTGAAATCGCAAAAAATAAAATGCTGTTCCATACATTTAGGTATGTTCTCATAACTCGTCAAAATGTAGGGAAAAGGTGATTTTTTCCCATAGTAAAAGTTGTTCATAACGATGAGTACAATGACCCTTCAAGAGGTTTTGCGCATTTAACGTTGTATAACAACTTTTCCAAAACCTAACCCAAAAGCTAAATAATAACAGAATAAAACTGCACCTAATGCAATAAAGCTAATACCAATTTGACTTTCATATTACGAATCAGACTGTTGCCAACAAAAAATTGCCCCAAGAGTGAATGATGCGTAACAAACAAACGGACCGCTTGCCCAGCCACAGCCACCAACATATGACCCATTTCTTTCAATTAACTCTTACGACTTGCGTGGGTGGTTTAGCGGCGGATACATATTAGTTTTATTCCTCATCTACTTCAAATCAATTAACACGACTGTGGAAAAACTGTAATCATAGTAGGTTAAACCACCAAGTCTGTTTTAATTGTTGGGATCATTGTTGAACATGGTTCTAGCTATCAATGAACTAGTTGTATATTGTACATATTGTAGAACCAGTAAAAGATGTCAAAACGAGATAACTGGTAATTTTGATAAATATTTATTGATTAAAGGATAAAACCTTGACTCTTGACCGTTGTGTAGTTTTGTTGGTGGAGTAGTGGGTGAATGGTCAATAAAGGTTATAAAATAGTCAGTACTAAACAGCAAGCTTGTATGCAACAATAACAACATACTACGCTCTCGAACATACCCTCGAATAAATATCAAGGTAGTTCAATCGTCCATATTGATCCCAATTAATCTATAATCGGCAAAAAAATATCAGCAATCAATTGACTGACCTCTAGTATTTGAAAATACGCGTGAACGTGACTTTAGTCAATTGGGTTTGTCTTTTTTATTAGTATCATCTATAAATGAACTTGGCACTAATTAACTATGCAAAACATAAGTTCACAGAATTGATATGCTTGTGATGATGAATTAACTAGTCTCATAGGTAAAAGAAAGAAAAATAAAAAATCACATAACCTGATATTTAAAAAACCGGCCAAGTGCATGTCGCACCACGCACAATGAAGGGTTCCGTAGTTGGGATGAATTTATCCCAAAAACAAACTTAACATTGTAGTTGAAAAACATGCCCTCCCATACATTGATATACGTTACGGTCAATTCTCCAACTGCAAATTTAAGTTGGTCGACTATTACTCGTTAACTTGTGAAGCCTACTTAGCTGTGATAGTTTTCCTTTTAATTTCGTTATATATACTATTGCCATGAATTTTTTCACATATCCAAAACCAACCATTTAGCTGGCAGGGGGGGGGGGGACACTTGACTCTAACAAAAACTAGCACTTTAAAGCTTAATATTACGCAAACGGATCCCTTAATTGAAAAATGGTTTTGCTAAACCCACAATATTTTTGAACGGCCTATCCAACGATACCCCACACTATGGAATAGACGAGAAAAAAAAATATCATCCCCATTTCACGTGTAAGGGAGGTACCCTAAAAAAAAATGTTTTTCATAATTTTATTTTACCATTTTTTTGGCATGATTAATATGTATACCCATGCCAAATTACAGCTTTCTAGGACTAAGCGTCTCTGAGCTAAGCTGGCGACAGACGGACGGACGGACAGACAGACAGACAGACAGACAGACGGACATGGCGAAACTATAAGGGTTCCTTGTTGACTACGGAACCCTAAAAATGGTCGAGCGTACCTAGCAGTCAAGGGTCTTTCCAGACGAAGCAGCGGTCGTCATATCACGTTTACTTTATCAGTCAAGGTGAGGCACTGCACGTCCAGGGGGTCTAGTCCGAACATAAATCCGAGGTATCGGCCGAATGTTCGGCCGTTTTATAACTTCCCAAGTTTCCTTTTTTGACTTTGAATCCTTATCCGACTTAAAGTCACATGTTTGACTTTAACTTATCTCTTTGACTGTCGTTTTTAGGGTTCCGAACCAAAATGGTAAAAAGGAACCCTTATGGTGAGACTAAGTCTGTCTGTCTGTCTGTCACACCTGGATGTCTCAAGAACTACTAATGCTATCAACTTGAAATTTAGAATAGTTTTAGATGACGTTTGCCCAACTATTTTACAAGTAAGAAAGAAATTTAAAAAAATATATCTTTTATGCAAAAGGGACTGAAAAATGAGGTCTTAAAAATGAGGAGTGGGGCCACTAGGGCATGTGGGATATCATATGAAAGAACACTGTTTGCACATTCTCAACTTTTTTTAAATTTTTTTTTAGGCAGCTCAGTTTCCGACTTTTGATGAAAAATGTAAAAAAAAATACCGTTCTCCCCCTTATCTCCGAAGTTTGCATAGATAAAAATCTGAAATTATTTTATGTGATAGAAGTTTATGTAAAGATTTCAGGAAAAATAAAACGATGTCTCTAAATAGCACAGTTTTTCAGAAATCATCAACATCATATATACGTACGGAACCCTCGGTGCGCGAGTCCGACTCGCTCTTGACCGGTTTTTTTTTCTCTCGCTGTTATCAGCCATAGTTAGCCGTAGTCAAGCAACGGCCGAACATTCGGCCGATACTTCGGATTTATTTGGAGAAGACCCATGATAAATTGTTTATAATGCTAACTTATCGTCAATGCACGTGTAACGTGCACCTATTCATCATGTTTTCAACACTACAAAATCAGATGCATCATTCAATCTCCTACCGTCCAATTACTGTAACACCTTGTATATAATTACGTCCGTACCTACATATTAAACGCTGTTGTCATCCATTCGTCATAACAATGATATGAACATGATTGCAAGTTCCTATCTGGTACAGTCAACCTCTCGTTAATAGTGAATAACAATTTGATTAACAACGCCTTTATTTCGTAGCAGTAAGGGCGGTTTCCGTAGTTCAAATGTTACTGACGTACGGTTGACTGTAGACTCGTACTAATTCGCAAGGTTGCTGTGCGCACGCGCCACCTTGGTTGCTAATAATTCCGATGATCTTCACGCGTTAAATCGCTGTTTCCCACGTAGTTACAACTCACTTTTGTACTATGTTTTTAGTTGCTACTGTTTTCAACATGCATAATTTTGTGTATGATGTAGCATGTTCTTGTATTTTGTATTTCTGTTCAATCTTAGATGACTGTAGCGTTTTTAAATTAATTCAAATTTTGTAACTGATACATTTTCTTAGTTATACGCTTAGCATAATCAGCCTATAATGTTCCCACTGCTGGGACACAGGCCTCCTCTCTTCAAGAGGGACTGGGCTGTAATCTACCACGCGGGCCCAGTGCGGGTTGGTAGATGTCACATGTCTTTGAATTGTTGGTTCTAGGACATGCCGGTTTCCTCACGATGTTTTCCTTCACCGTTTTGAGAGCAGTGGTGATGAAATTATTTACACAAAGTAAAGCGCCTGCCTGGGTTCGAACCCACGACCTATGACTCGTAAGTCGGGGCCGTTACCACTGGGCCACCACTGCTCATACGCTTAGGTATACTCCAAAAGGGACAGGTAGCTGCACAGCATAACTGGAACAGTAGATGTGGGGAACTTCTCAACCACAAGAGGTAGAGGAAAGTTTTCATAAGATACATTTTCTTAAAAGATAAGAAACCAATTCAGACAGATTTAAGACTTATGGTCAAGTGTGAAGTTTCGCAAATGGAAGTTACCACTATTGTCGACTCAATTTCATGGTAGCAGCAGTTAATTTGATCAAAGTTACGTATTTGGTCAGAATAAATCAAACAAATATATATAATTAATTGATAACTTTTGCATTCAGATTGTTCAAGCCATTTGTTTACAATTTATTTAAGTAGGTACATTATACACGGCTGAATGGATTCGACTCATGCACCCGTTGTCACTGCTGCGTCGACAATTACTGTAGTTTACAATCTATAGGTACTATCCTGTGTTAGATTTATTAATTTGTGCCGTTTAAAACGTTTGAGTGGCCGAGTTTCTACTTCCTTATTAGTCTGCCCGGAAATAGATTGATAACGACGTACGGAATTGATTAATTAGGTAATGTACATACCTATATCAAGTGTCGTAAAATATCGCCCGTTTTAAAATCTTCATTCTTCCTTATTCTTTTTCCTTTGTGCCTGAAACACAGGTTTTCATAAACCTAGATCAGGCAGGTCTACTTTACTGTTAGAATTAAATTTTCCTCGGTTGTAATTAATCTAAATCATAATTTTACCGTACTTTATACTTGAATTTCGTTCTAAATAAGATGGCATTTTTATCAAGCTGTACTCAAGCACTAATTAGATTATTGATTATTTTGTTTTGGAAATATCCTTCAATACTGGCCATGCCATCGCGTTATTAATAAGCAGATCATGGGTTCAATTACTAAGCTGTTACTGAAATGTTTATGGGCTTTTATGAGCCTGCCTGTAATGTTATATCTAATTTAAATACAGTTTTTTGACGATATACGGCCCCTTGTACTGGAATATATTTATATTTATCATAAGTACTCGAAATATGTTTTTAATTATGGAATATTGCATAAATACCAAAGTAAGCATACAGAAAATCAATAATTGATAAATTATAATATTTATAATGTACCCATTTCACAGTATTCACATTCAATAAAATTCGACTGCTAGCACTTGAGATAATGGTATGAGGTGATACTATATTAGGATGACCACGGCTCCATGAGATAACTGAAGGACCAAAATAAAATCATGAATGTTTGAATCCAAAAAAATATTTTGCTTCGCCTTTGAAAACTTGTTATAAATTCTGTAATGGTTAAATACTAGGTACTGTCGGATTTCCATACTACCAAATTCAGAACGACTGCTGTTCGAAATTTTAACAGTAAAGATTTAAATATTTTTAGATAGACTCTCTAGGACTCCCGAGGGATACACCCAAATTCAGTATTGATGCTTACTGTAAGGACTACGATTTATATTTATTTTCTACCCTCTTTGATCTTATCATTGATTTTAAGTGCCGAATGTTTTCGCGAAAATACTATATACCTACTTATCTACACCAGCCCTTAGAGTCTAGAAATCTTCGTTCGGAGATTTCTCTCATCTTAAGGAAGTTTCATTTCCAGCAGTGAATATCGATAAATCAATAATGATTTGCAAGTTTATATGGGTTTTCGAAGGGTTAAGTCGATGGTTTTTCGAGTAATGTGGTTAAGAGTACAGCATTGATTCACTCAGATCCGGTGGATATAGTTGACCTCGTAATTTCTTTACCACTTTTGACAACAATTCCCAATAAACTGAAACTTCACTACGATTGAAACTGTCTAACATAAACAAATAGACCTAGTGACCATTCAACCCTTTGGGGGGTGGATGGTCTTGTGTTATTTATTTTCAAACAAGATAACATTTAAGTACATAATATACAACAATATTTTTAGTAATGCGAAACCTGAATATAGTTTGTTCAGAATAAGGAACTGAATCGATTTCAATATTTTTTACACCATGTTATATTTTGTCCCAAACATATTTAAGTGTGATTAAAAATGCTACCACCATTTAATTACTTACAATACAATCGCTGTACGGTTAGGTACCTACTGCCAAATTATTATCAATGAGCTCAAGACGACCCTGGAGGCGCGGGGGCGCAGTTATCATGTTTTTACGGACAACCCGGTTATATCAAGGTCATAACAAGCTTATAACTTTGTGATTTTTCATGATACAGTTTTGAAATTTTGTACATAGATTCTTTACATAAAATACTAGACACGTGTTTCGGGTTTCGCATATACTAAAACTAATATTGTATAAACTGCCGACAAAAAAAAATATTATTAAAACCCCACCACCGTATCTCTACGTTGACGTCGGTGGGGCTTGCGCGCTCTGAACTCTAGGTCTTTGCCGGTAGAGTTTACTTTGCCGGAACAGGTCTAGGGTAAGGAACCAGACCAAAAGAGATACAGAAACCCGCAGGGCAACATGTGGCGAGCTGTTGGGCAATAGCGAGCCCACGGACTCTATCTCTCGGGAGAAGTCCTGATCCTCATCCCTGGCTTGCCTTTATTACCCAGCTGGAGTGAATACTGACAAGGAACAGACCTCCCATCGCATTCTTGCCTTTATTGGCCGGACTGGAAAGGCCTAGGCATCAACATCAATGGCGCGTACCTACATCACTCACCTTCGGTTTGCCGACGATATAGTTGTCATGGCCGAGACTATGGAGGATCTTAGTAGAATGCTCGATGAACTCAGTAGAGCTTCCGAAAGTGGGTCTTAAAATGAACATGGACATGACAAAGGTCATGTCAAATACCCATGTAACAGCCACTCTCATGAAGATCGGACACGCTACACTCGAAGTTGTGGATGAGTAGTATGTTTACATAGGACGAATTGTCCAGTTAGGTAGGTCCAACTTTGAGAAAGAGGTCTATCGTCGAATTCGACTCGGCTGGTCAGCGTTCGGGAAGCTTCGCAATATCTTTTCGTCCCACCCTCCGCTCCCCGCCCCACCCGCTTCCTGGGAGGTTCTAGCGACAGAATAATATTGTGCAAGAAAGTTACAGAAATAAACTTTTTTTTTTTTATATACGGCAATGTCTCAGATGAATGTCTTTAACCAGTGCGTGTTGCCAGTGGTAGCCTATGGGCTTTATTAGAAGTCTAAAAATCACAAAAGCAATGAGAGGGCTATGCTCGGAGTTTCCCTAAGTGATCGAATCATAAATGAAGATATCCGCAGGCGAACCAAGGTAACCGACATAGCCCGAACAATTGTCAAACTTAAGTGGCAGTGGGCAGGACATTGCTCGCAGAACAGCTGGCCGATGTGGCCGACAGGTTCTGGAGTGGCAAACTGGCAACCGCGTACCGGAAGACGTAGCGTTGGAAGGCCTCCTATAAGGTGAACCGATGACCTTGTGAAGGCCGCAGGAATCCGCTGGATGCGGAAAGCACAGAAACGGTCGAAGCGGCCGTGCTTGGGGAAGGTCTCTATCCAGCAGTAGACGCCTTTCGGCTGAAATGATGATAATGGTGACATGTATGTATATAAAAAAGAGGGGAAAAATCATAGGAATCAAAAAGTTCGTCCGCATCGCTGTCAACAGAAAAAGTGCCTAATAGGCTGAGGCAAACCTACTCGTATTAACCCTTAGAAAACCCACATAAACATGCAAATCATTGTCCTACAAACACATACTGTATGGTGACAAGAGCGATAACGTGTGATATGAGTGATAGGCTTAAGTTCACGTGTGCACGTGCTCCGACCGCTATTATGTACCGATAACAATACGATTTATCAAATAATCGATGCAGTTTTAGGCTGGCTTCACGTGATACGATGATTCGATTTAACGTGTTGCTAGAGATTGCGATTTTGTGTGGGCGAAAAATTTATATTGCATTTTGTCGCGAAATGATTGACTGAAAATAGACCTTTTATTATTACTTCACTTTGGCCGAATCGTTACGTGTTTTTTATCCAGCAGCTTTTTTTAACTACCTAGGTAGATATCATTTTATCATTCTTTTATAGGGCTATATATTATAAAAGCTCTAAAACTTTATGTTAATTCTATGCCTAAACTTAAGTTCCGCTACGAAAGGATAAAAATAATTCGCGTGACATGACTTGACAACCTTGAATGAGAGCTACAATATGAATAAGTTATCTAATATTTAGCAACAAAACCAACGTTACTTTCGCTTATAAACTAAAGTCGGCCTCTTAACAAAAATTCAAATTTTCTTGCTCTCAATTATCTAGTTTGACTTAGTTCAGGCAGCACTATCGAGGCACCTTGACGGCTTGTAAATAATGCATAATTCAGTTACAATAACGAGAACAGAAATCTAGATATTCACAGACGAAATTAAATCCTTTAAGCCTATCAACGTTTTAAATGTTTAAGTGTAATCTGTCTGCTTGTTTCTGACTAAAACGACTTACTTACTGGGCCTCAAGTCTGCTATTACAATAGTGTCAGAATGGTCGATCATTGATTTCATAATTGTTGATTTTGACAAGTTTGGTAATCTACTATTAGAATGGCGTCATTATGACTTGCCAATGGTCGGCCACTGACACTACATTGAAAGAAATTGCATTTATTGGTAATCTCGTACATAATGACAAATGAATGACATTTCTACTAATGGGTTTTATAATAATAGCAATAGGTACGACAATGCCATTATAATAACACAATTCTATTACGAAAACATTGACCGACCATTATGAATTTAGCAGATTACGAACTTATAGCAAAAATGACAATGGCATGAGAATGGGATCGTGTTGGAATGACTGAATTTATAAAAATAGCAGACTTAGGCCCCTGGATTACTGATCTTTAAAAAGTAAAAAAAAACTAGGTTTTTTAATAAAATGTTAATAGCACAATCAGGACATCGTGTGCAAAACGCCTAATGTATTGATATCACTGTTGTGGCGATAATGTTCTTTGATATCACCTAATATAATACTGTACGGAATAATTCCTAAGGTTAGTATCACCATATTCGCACCGTCATTTCCGTTTAAAAATCAATATGTTTTCGCTATACGAGTCTCCTTTTCTAGTGACATGATCTATTCACAAAATAAATGCATCCTCCTGCGTGCCACACAACATACCTCCTGGAATAATCAATATTTTGGCAAGCATGGTGGTTTTGGCATCAAGCCCCCAGATAGCCAGAACCATTCGTTGTAAGACTTGTAATGGTCATATAAGGAATCGTTCTAGCTTTCAGATCATTTTTTTAACCAACATAAATAATATCATAGAGATAATTTCCTTATTTCTGGCATAGTATGGTAAGACCATTTTATGTTATTAGGTGGCTAACAGGCTGATATATCACCTGCTGATAGGTGTTAACCGCCGCCTACAGAAACAAAGTTATGTCTCGTGTGCTGGCCGTAGTTACACCGATACATAGTTAGTAGATAGTTACTATCGCAAACATCCAAATCGGACCACTTTCTTAAACTTAAACACTTAAACAAAATCACATGCTCACGATGTCCACATCTGTTTACCCCCCTTTTTGCGTCTACTAATAAAAAAGAAATAAATAGGAATCTTTTGTTTAAATAAATTTCTCAGGCTCTGTTACAATTATCACAGATGTCTGACCACCCTTTTTCGACCAATGGGAATAGAATAATAGGAATAGCGACCGAGCGCTGCAAGCAGGAATGGTCCTTACGGTGGTCCTGAAATGGAAACTAAGGTATATTTTACTAACATTTTTATCAGTGTTAATTTCTTCAATCAATAATCGATCGATAATAATACCTACTTGGTTCACCAATCCGTCAGATAATAGCAGTATCGGAACAAAAGTATTTGTTCTTGCGCCATGGGGAAAGCCCATGACCTCACGTGAACTTATGTTTTGGTTTTTATGGCTGTATGTATGAAGATATTATTTTAACAAATTGCCATCATTACTCCTTTGGTTTTTTTTTGTTATTTCTGCTAACTACAAATTTCTAGATTTCTGTTCTTGAATCATGTATGCATGAGTCATTAGTAGGAGATTAGATTGCATAGAACTTATTGTGTAAATAGGTATTCTTGCGTACTGACTTTATATCACAAAATATATACTCTAGCAACAAATAGGGAATTAGGTCAGGGAGTCGGCACAGGCAGGTAATCACAGCATGTGCCAGTTCGATCCAAGGTTGAAGCGTGGTCCATAAGATAACGCGACGCATACAATCGTTGACATTGTAGTAAATTGTTTAATTATAGGTAAGCGTCGTTTTATTATGTAGCTCGTTCATACATGCTTCACAGACATGTACCACACATGTGAAGCACGTATGAACGAGCTCAGGCGATACAGTCGATAGGTATTTATTTTGTTCTAGTTTAGCTAAAGATCCAGCCTTATTGGAAATATTGGAATAAATCATCCTAAAAGATATCATCAACTACGCTTTTCTTACGGATGGTTATGAACTAGAAGGATACTGCTGGCTGATATTGACATCATAGGGTCCTTAACCCTTGATCAATACAATCCTCAAAGATGTGTCAACAGGTTGCAAAAATATTACGTGAAGAAAGGGGAAGCCACTTTTTTTTTGTTCTCGTGGTTGAAAATATTCATGTATGTCCTCCGCCCTGGGGCGGGCGAAGCGTGTTCCTTTCCCACACTTGCACCGGGGATCATGTGAGACTTCCGCTATCCCCGGCTGGTGCCAGCCCGCCACGGCGGGCCACCTCAAGTCTGGGGGGGTGAGGTGTTGGTCCTCCCCCCACGAAGGGGAAACCTTTGGTCTAACCGACCTCGACTTGGCGAGTGATTCAATATTTATGGCTGACTAGGGCAATCTTCTTCTGTGGGTTCCGTGTGGCGCCGGACGTAAAGAATAGCACCATCCTATTTCTTCCCGTGGGTGTCATACAAGGCGACTAAGGGACTTACTAGAGAATGGGCAGCAGCGTTCTCTATGCATTTTAATACCTATGGCAACTCCCCCTTCTTTTGGGGGAGGCCTATGTCCAGCAGTGGACGTCTTTCGACTGAAATGATGAGGGCAATCTTGAAGTTAGTACCTTAAAAATCGATAGTAGCCTATTAAGACATAGCTACTTACAGTGGACACAAAAATGAGTTTTCTAAATATTATAGAGTAGTTGAGCACAACTCTGCCAAAGTTTGAAGGTAACCACCACCACTTTTGCAAATAGTTGACCTAGCGAGAACAGCACCATTTACAGTCAACGGAGCCATGTTTTCCTCAAGAAAAATATCGCGAAAAAAATGACAAAGTCATAAAAAGGGACAGTTGCGAAAATTGAGTAAGTGAAGTAAATTGCGCTAGCATAGTGAGTGGATAAACGCGTGACATACCGTTCCCAGATTTTTTGCTATGCAAACACTGAAGGGTCACCTCATTCTAACGATATTTTTGCAAAAACTACATGTAGTTTGCGCGCTGACAACGCATGGACAAGAGAATGTATAGTCTCGGACGAGTAATAGAATGTACATAAGTGTAAAGCGTATTAAAAACTGCATTGTATAGTACGGAAAGGCGTCTTGGCGATCATTTCGTAACCGTACGATGCTCGATTAATTGCATGCTCCATTTTCATGGCAGATAGCTTTAAGTGAGCCTTTAGAGTTGAGAAAACAAACATTGTGTCATTCATTACAAGTACTAGAGGTGAGACACTGTGAAGAAACATCCAGTTTTTAAGCAGCAGCTTGGGAATGCAGATTGTGTAGTTTTTGTGTTTAAAGATCATGCTGGCGTAATTTCACGTGATATGTAATGAACTATATGTAATATTCAATGTAAGATGTAGGGACCTGTTTTTGGAGTTCTGCGAAAAAGTGAAGATGTGTTACAGAGGTATGTGTTAAAAGTAGGTACTTTTGCGGTTATTAAAGCTTTAAATTAATATGCGGTAAATTACCTTACTAGATTAGGATTACAAAATAAATAGCGATATGCATCGACATTATTTTTGTATTGCTAATCCGTGACTTTCTATTGCTCTATTAATACATAACGAAGTGTATTAGAAACTTAGAAAGGTATCCCTTGTTATTATCGAGAAGAAAGTTCGAGCGTCGGTTTATTTTTTTGGAAAGTTAAATTATTGTCACATGGTCCCCATAAGACACCCTAGGTAGGTAACTAGGTAATTCCGGTATCGTCAAATTATAGCTCTTTATTATATATACAATAGGTTAGGTATAATACCCTAGCTTCTTGAAGAAAGGCGTAAAATTTATTAACAAAACCAATTTGACAACAAACTAAGTACTAGGTACCGTGGGTTCTGTGAAAAGCATAAAAAAATATGATCAGATAACTGTTTCTGCATTCAATGGAGAGTTCCATAAGAAATGATGTTGTTGGCTGTTCATAAACAATGAGACATAATAACAGGTATATCATTTGATTCCCTAAAGCACGAAAATCCGTGTGCTTGACCGAGTGCAGCTGATTTCATAAAGGGCGTTCCCCTCCGCAGAGCGCGGTGATGTAGGTGACAAGAGTAAAGCGGTGTTTTTTGGGTGGTTTTTAACGAATAAATTAATTTTGTGATGTAGTTTGATTATTATTAAGGGTCTATTCTATACTACCTCAGCGCCTCTTTATCTCGCTCGCACAAGTAGCTGGCGGTCACGCGAGCAAGCGAGACAGGGTGGCAGGGAGAAGACTCCAAGGCACCAATAATTTAGTTTATTTCTTTTTAAAGAAAATTATAGTAATTTAAAAAATAAAAATAAAATAAGACCTGCTTTATAGTTAGTTCAGTTAATATGCAAAGTTTTATTATCTAATTTGAAGTCTTTATTGAATAGCAGCGGTTTATTGTTCGGTTTGGAGGTAACTTTGGTTTTTTTTTCAATGAAGAAAATTTTATGGAATCGTGTTTGTGTCAAACATAGTAAGTACTTAACATTGATCCTCAACTTGACCATAAATTTATTTCAAAATTAATGCTGCAGTATTTTCGAAATAACGGACGATCATGCTAAGTCATTTGAGGTAGTATAGTGACGACAACTAAATCGAATCAACATGTGACTAGTGGCAATACTGGCATTATTGTTATAGCTGTGTGCAGATTTTTACAGATGTGTGCGGAGTAATGTTAGCGGAGATTTAAATAATCGAAATATGTTTGCTATGCAAGAAAAAAGCGGGACACAACTGCTGCTCATCTCAAATCTATTTACCCTATCAAAAACAAGATGCGCTATTTTGAGAGTAGGTACAAAATGCATTGGGTCCAAAATACAACAATACCTTCACCTCAAATGCCAGCTACAGACATGCGTGTGTGCAGATTTCGCGCCACCCGCTACTAACTTACGCCTGGCGTACATCACGACGTAACAATTACATAAAAATGGCGTTCACATCGGGCCGTCGTCGACCGCGTTTCCTCGTCGATCGTGTAAACTTTCACGAAATCAAACAAAGAAATAGCGAAGCGGCTCATTTGCATCATTCCCACGCGGACAAAAGAATGACCCAATCTGTTTGGCAACTACAAATGATGTGTTACCCGAAATCCTATGGTCACGGTCTGCCTCCTCGTATGCGACAGACAACGAATTGAGATTTAAATTCTATGTTAGACGATGACCTTTTTATTCTCGAAATCGTCTCTCTCATGACCCTGATCGAGTCGGCTCCCGAACAATGTGATCGAGCAATTCATTCGTCGATTTTATTTTCGTAATTAACGTTTCGTTTTACGCAACCGTGTCTTCACTTTAATGAAGCGCTTATGTAGTTTCTACTTAAATATTATAAAACTTTAGTTTATACGTTAGTTGGTACGGCTTCCTTTTATTATATAGCTAGATATATTTATAGTGTTATGAGATTAGTGCCGGCTGTGTAATGAACTATCTATCGCTTCATCAAATACCGGTTATTTATTTTTGTATAGTCTGAGAGATTTCTGCGAGAATCCCAGTAGTCCTCTTCCTCTCTCCTACTTTTGCTGTGCCCGACAGGGTCCACAATGATCATATTTGTAAAACCTACCACCTAAGTTCACATGTGGAAGCAATAAATATATTGAGTATTGAGTAGATTTCAGTAGCTAAATTCATATAAAATCCAATGCATAGTTCCATAACGAAGGGTTCTGGACGAGTTGCGATCAACGGCTCCCCGCGACCTTCACAGGTCGTCAGTCCAGCTAGTGGAGCCCTGTCCCACGCTTTGCCTTCCGGTCCGTGGTCGCCCTTCGAGAACGCTCCGTATCTTGTACGTACAACATACTTGAAACAATTATTATTTATTATAATACCTATGCTTCATTAATATTAATACTACAAGTTACAGTCTGTGTTTCAACACTTTCACGCTTTAGAAGGATAGTGAATGCTCAAGCGTGTAAACTAATTCAATTATTAAATTTCAGATCACGTCGAGTCCTTTATTTGTACCAACCATATTGGCAAATTTCTAGTAAACTGTAAAGGTTAGCAGTAAAACAAAAAGTTAATCTACCTACTTACTTCAATAAGGTCGAAGATGTCCGACTTTAATCAAGCCCGGCTCAAATTAATTTGCATATAAAATGCAATAAGAAAACGTGGAGTGACGACTGATAAATGTCGTAATGAAGAAAACAATGAGTAAAGGACTTTCTATTCGCGCGTGCGTCGGCCCCCTCCCTATCTTGTCCCCCTGTGGTACCTAACTGCCCACGGAGAAAGCCTTTGACCTGCACCTCCACAGGGCTTGTTTACTACGATGCAGTATTTGTGGCACTTTTTCATGCCCGTGGCACGGTCGTGCATAAATTGCGCTTCCATTTATAAATTGACATTTTAACAGCACCCCCAGCTGTAATTGAAAATAAACGAAGACAGACACAATTTTCCGTTATTGTGACGTTCTCTTGAACTACCCATGTCTGAAACTGTGAAGCTTTTCAATAACAATTTTCGCTTACTTCCAAAAGCAGGACCCAAATCACAATCTACCTTCAAGAAATCCATAAAAACTTACCTCAATTCTCATTCAAAACAAGTATGTTTCTATGATTGTAAAGTGTAGTAAACACACTAAAGGCAGCTAGCGCGCCGACGAGGTCGGGCAGTCCCGTTGTGCGCGGGAGTTGGGTCGGGCTAACGGGCGCCGGCTAATGAGAACGGAGCGACTCAGTTATGCAGATGCCGGCTGTGCACGTTCAACGTTTATCTACAGCTTGTTGGCTTGAATCGCACTGTGATTTACCTAGACCTGTTGTTTGTAGTGTTAGGTAATGCTTTAGATTCTGCTAATAAAGTGACTAAACGGTTGGTAACAGTTGTGTTAGTCAAGAAATTGAGGGTGATCTGGAGATCATTACAGACGAATTCTTCAAGCTTCCTAAAGATACACAATTACACACATATGTTAAGATCTTGACATCTATGAAAGAACAATCCTGTGCCCTTCTAAACGAGGAAGTTTTTACCTCATAACCTTAGTTGTTAAAACGATCACACTCATTCACTATAATCAAAAATCATTTCCACATAATAAATTAATTTATTAGAACTAGTATTCCCATTGGTTCTATAACCGGGGACGGGCGGTATGCGCCAGCGCAGCGCACCACGATTCGCGCCGTTGACGTTGAGTAACCGCCACAGTGTGTCACCACCTTCACGGGCCGCTGCTTCCTGACGCCTTTCGTCAGATAAACATTAGAAGCAATTGCTTTGTTTGGCTTATTAAGTTAGTGCGATACTTATTATAGTAGCAGACGAGGTGGAAAGAAATGTAGACCAAATTGTGGACTATGAGTGATTCTCCTCATGGTTTGCGCCGTTTGCGTGATTGAAGCGTATTTTCAATCAAGAGCAAAAGCAAAAACGAAGCCAAAAAGCTAATAACAAATCTTACCAAAAATACAAACAGGCTTAAAGCTATGTATTATTGAAATAACCTATGCAAAGAAAGTCAAGTGTTTTAAGTCAGAAGTAAAAAAAACGGCCAAGTACGGGTCGGACCACGCACTATGAAGGGTTCCGTAGTTGGGATGAATTAATCTCAAGAACAAATTTAACATTGTAGTTAAAAACATGTTGCCCCATACAGTCCCACTGCAAAATGTTAAGTTCGAACGCAGATTATTGAGTGATTTACCATGTTATTTATTTTAAGACAGACTTCTTATAAGTTTCCCTGTAATTTATAAGTAAGTATTGAACTATTCTCTGTATTTTTTTTTTTCAACATTTTAAGCTCAGCACTTTCGGAGATAAGGGGTCAATTTTCATCTATTTACTTTAATTTTTTTTCAACTTTTAATTTTTTTTAACTTTAAAACGAACTATTTTAAAATTATTTTAAAAAAATCGTCATAACAAGTCCTTTCATTTGATATATCATACGGTACAGTTTGCAATAGTTATTTATGATACCAGTGCGGTAAGTTGGTTTTTACAAACTAGTAGACGAACGCCCTAGACGAAGTCGAGGGCTTACCATATTCACGAGTTTGTAAATACCAATTTCCGCACGAGGGTCATACAACGTTTTTAAACACATTTTCCGAGAAAACAGTAAAATAGGTAATAAAACAAGCCATCAAAACATTTTAAGAGAATTATTGAGTATTTCTTTTGAGTCTTTCATGATATCAAATTATTGTAAGTTATCAGGTGCAGTAGATTCCATATTAATATCGGATCCCTCGCTTGAACTCATATTATTATTTTGTTTATAATTATCAGTCGGAAAGCCGCAACAATCTTTGACATTTCTAATATGAAAATGGCACGAATTTGCAAATGGCGCCACGTGCGCATGTTGAAAATTAGTACTTACTACATCTTTCGTCTCATTTTCTCTTTAATAAATAATAAAGTGAAATAAACGTATTAAGCAACAGCGCTTCCAATGAGGTTCGATCGTTCAGCTTATTTATTCTCGTAATTTGAAATTTGGAATTTTTGGTGGAATTCTTGTATACTTTATATGGAAATTAAAAAAACCGTAAGGATACGCACGGCGCTATAGGTACAACGAAGGGGGCGGTAAAACATGTACTTAGGTGAGAGTACCTATTTTACCGCCCATTCCGTTGTATGGTGCGTAATTATTAACTTTCAAACAATGTATAAAGGCTTCGTAAATGCATTTTTTGAGCAAATGTGTTGAAAAACTTTTTTTTTATTTCATATTTTTCTCCCAAAAGTGAATCCCAAATCCAAAATTCAATTATTTTCGTTACACGTACGTTTTCGGGTCACAGAAATTCATATTTGTACTAAATTACAACTTAATCGGTCCAGTAGATACGAAGCAAATCGGCTGTGACAGACAGACACGAGTGATCCTATAAGGGTTTCGTTTTTTTCCTTTCGAGGTACGGAACCCTAAAAACACAATTACCATAGCCTTTTCTAAACCCAAAATAATCACACATCATCTACAGTAAGCACTCAGCATTAACACCAACATAAACAAATCAACACAGCCCATTGCGGAAAATACAGCGCTGCTGGTAAAGCGAACAAAGAGCTGCATTTCTTTGGCCGTTCCCCTCGATTCTCAGTTCGTCCCTCCGGCAAAACCGATCGGGCCAGACCATCGGCTCGCAAGGAATGCTTTCAATGACTAATAGCCCAACCATTCGCAGGCTAACGCTTACTTGTAGCACAGTAATCTGTTAACAGTAGCGCTACTACGTTGTGTTCTTGAAACAACAGCTGAAGACATCGGAAATGAACCCCCGGTTTGAAAGCAAACGTGAAAATTTCGTGTTACCTAACTGCTGATTGGCAGAAATAACACTAGCCAATCAATTGAAGTGGGAACCTATCGCCTGTAAAATTGCTGATAAACAGGGATAGAGACAGACCCTGTGATCGCTGAGCGAGTAAGATGACGAATCTTTTCTTAGTGAAACTAAATTAGAATCCGCGGCGGCCTATTGCGTGCGCCGCTATCAGTTACTTATTCGCAGTGACAATACTGTTATCTCTATTTACTGTGCTTATTGCCCGTTGTAGTCCAATTTAGAAGGGAAATACTGAAATCGAACTTCCTTGCAACCTAAGGTCGCAGTGTGAGAGTTGACAAAAAAACATATTGCGAATGCGTACTCGTATTACATAAGATGGCCTTTGTCATTTTATTTTACATAATAGCCGTTTTGTCACACGTAATCTTTAGCAAGTATTGGTGGAACTTTACTCATAATAAAAATGTTTTTTGCCCAAAATTCTCTAACATTTTTCTAATCAACTCATAGTGAAACGAGTTGTTACGTGTGTAAATAAAATTATATAAAATCTACTTAAGTGGTTAATATTGGTTTCCATTTTTTTTCGAAAAAAATATCAGCTCACCAATAGTGCCGTCTCTGTCTAACTAATACCAGAACTACCTATTAAAGTTCACCAGACTGAAATGTATTTACCAAATCCAATAATAATTTAGATAATTGCACGTCATAAGAATATAGAAACGCGTAAATCGAATGATTTATTTGTAACTGGCCTTGAAGAAAGCCGTTCGAACACAAATATATGTAAGCCGTCGGTATTGGCAACCGTGACGAATGACTAACGAATATATAAACAATAATTTAGCTGTAGGCAGGCACACATAGTCGGATAGTCGATATGTGGCTGACAGATATGGACCTGCCCCTACCATTATGCCAAGGTATCGGAGGTATGATGCGAGCCGAAGCCGATAAACATGTACAATATTATTGATATTCCGTGCCATTTATCGAGATCACTGCACAGGTATTGACAACACAAACTAAACTAGTGGTAACTGCATGGATGCTGCACTTTTGCAGGTCCAGCTAGCCTACCCAAGTCGGCAATTTAAATGACATTGCTCAATGAAAATATATGAAATTAAGGAGTTAAACCGTTGACTGAATACGAAGAGTTGAGCTTGACTCCTGAAGAGAAACCAAATTAAACAACTAATGCAAATGGGAAAAGGAACCAGAAGATTTGGTTTAAATACGATGTTTGTTTATACCTAAAAACATTAGAATAATTTGCAATCTTTCAAGGAAGACCATTTTAAGGCCAACAAATCGTAAATAGCAAAACCAAGATCGCCTTGAATTTTATCCGTGATTTAAATCATAATTTACAATTGCACCTCAATAACAAAATTTGTGAGAAACCGAAGTCGTCGTCATAATTTGCTTATTTGCACGTCAACGTAAAATAAATATCAGCTTATGTTCAAATTAATGTTCGATAACAACCATTATTTACATTACAAAAGTTGCAATTACAGAGTAAACTTACAAATTATAAGTTACTGTACAGTCAAGGAACGAATATGTTAAACACCATCCCCCTTATTACATAACGAGGTTTATCTTCAGACCCAAATTAAAACATGGAGCCATTATTGAATTTCGAACTTTATTCCGACAATGGTAAAGTTCCTAAACACAAAACTGGCAACTTAGTACTGAACTAAGTTTTCAGTTTTGTTTATAGAACGGTATTTCAATCACAGTTATGTTCTTATTACAAAAACTGGCTCCATGGTTTAAGCCATGTCAAAATATAAATCTTGTTTTGTAATAAGGCGGTAAATGACTTTTATTGGCGCCTTTTTTCCGGCTACGTCATTGCCAATATTTTGAATGAAAATGACAGTTCGGAAAAGTGACATGCCCCCGCTACGACGGAAAGGAATTCGAGTGAAAATTGTATAAATTTTCACTCCTTGGCCGTACCTGAGTACCTACTGATTGATGCCTACTTATGGTGAATCCCCAGCTGTAGCCCGCGAAATTCAAATATTTTTAGGTTTTTTTGCTATTTGAAGGTCAGTGTCAGGTTGTGTTTGTTGTCAAACATTAGTGAACCCATTATTTCATTAAAAAGTAATTCAATGGAACAAATCTAACTTAGAGAGCTTAACGCTGGTCCTGCTTCACAAGGGCGCAAAAACTAATTGATTAGCATTTGGAAATACTGATGTAATGAGCTGTTGAAGATTTCAAAAACTATCTTTGCATTGTATAAATTCAATCTCTTAGTATTATATATTTGCATAGCACCATGTGTGAGTAAGTACTATGTACTTACTATAAAGCTACCATTTACTGGGTACGTCTTTCATTGACTTGAATGTGCCCTGGCGGCTGCGAGTATGTCATGCTCACTGTAATGTCTCGCTGATGGTGGCGGGTGTGTTGGATCCTTTAGCTCCCTTCAAAATGGTGGAACTGAATGGTGCTAATCCATGCGTCATGTTCGTGAACAGGCGCCATCAGTAGGGACTGGTCATCTCTTGGCGGCCTTGGCTTATTTTAATTTAATTTTTGAATTGTTTTTTTTTTATCTTTTTATCACGAACGCTTTTGACGTTTTGCATCGTTCTCATATGTATAATTTCAACACGAATGATGTAATCAATATTACGTAACCATGTGCTAATTTAAAAGAGTGTCCGTGGAGTTTGTTGCCCGTTCTTCTCCATAGGTACCTACTAAGCTTTGGAATGGGCAACTAGCTTCATCTTTATGACTGGCCGATCCCTTGACAATTGAAAAGTGCCTGTAATTGGTTTATTTGAAATAAATGCTTTGAGTTTGAGAGATGTATTAATGATTCTAATGATTATAATTATGTAAATACATATCTGTTATATTCGCGAATCATATTTTGATCAAGGCACAACCTGACACTGACCTGCAAATTGCAAAAAAAAACTTAAGAATGTTCGTAAACGGGCGCCATCAGTTGAGACTGGTCATCTCCTATCTGCCAGGGCTTATTTGTAATCTTTTATATTTTGTATTGTTTTTAAATAATTTATTTATTACATTGTTCTCACATAAAGAAGCGACAAGAATAATGTACCCAGGATTTTGTAATATCTTGAGTTAAAAGAGTGTCCTTGGAGTTTCTTGCCTGTTCTTCTCCATAGAGATCTACGTTTTGGAATGGGCAAATAGCTTCAAAGTTTCTGACTAATTGACCGACTCTTTGACAATTCAAAAGTGCCTGTAATTGGTTTAACTGAAATAAATGCTTTGAGTTTGAGTATAAATATTTGAATTTCGCGGGCTACAGGTGCGGATCCACCTTAAAAAATAAAACTGAAGTTTAAGCATCGATAGGTACCTACTACAATGGTAGTGGTAATTGACTATTGCACTGGCTAGTGAAATGAAAGTAACAATCATTTTATGAAACGTCTCGGTGGAAGGTAATCTAATCGTGCCAACATTACACAATGTTGCTCCGAAAACGAAACTTAACAACTAATCACCTGTGCCCTGTACTGAAAAAGTTATAATCACTCATACGCTTTCTTGATGCCAGATTGATTTTAGGGTTCCGTGACCAAATGGTAAAACGGGAACCCTATTACTAAGGCTCCGCCGTCTGTCCGTCTGTCACCAGGCTGTATCTCATGAACCGTGATAGCTAGACAGTTGAAATTTTCACAGATGATGTATTTCTGTTGCCGCTATAACAACAAATACAAATACCGCTATAAAAAACAGAATACAATAAATATTTAAGGGGGCTCCAATACAACAAACGTGATTTTTTTACTCGTTTTTGCTCTATATTGATAACGGCAACAGGTAGACGCTTGAAATATTCACAACATATGTAGATATACCTATATTGACTTAAAAAAAAAAAAATTAAATAAAACAAATATTTAAGGGGGGTTCCCATACAACAAACGTGTTTTTTTGCCATTTTTATAGATAATGGTACGGAACCCTTTGTGCGCGAGTCCGACTCGCACTTGGCCGGTTTTTTATTTTTTTCTCATTACACCTAACCTAATAAAACACCTAGTTTTAGATACTTTCTCTAATTTCACCGTAGGCTGCATCTATCGCTTAAATGTATTTAAATTGTTAATCATTTTTAACTTCTCAATTATTTCTTAGTAAGTCAAGTCGCGCAACAAGGAAGAGCAGTCAAAATAATGGGCATCAAACATTCGTAAGTGAAAACATCGTGTAATTTCATACGCTGCGTGTTAGAATTGTGTAGTTGAACATCTATTGTTAATTTTCTATTCTCTATTACAATTATTTGGTTCATGGGGAAGTAGGAAATAGCGCGAAGCGCACGTATAAATAATATAGCGTGACTTTCTCCGTTTGTTTTGATGCGAGCAGTGCAGGCGCGGGCGCACGCGGTGACGGGCGGCGCCGCGCTTGCACACTAGTGACACAAGTGAGTACTACACCTCGTAACAGGAACACGAACATTGCATAAACTACCACGTACAGAAATATTAACTAATGTTCACATGCATTTTAAACAAGTTTTGTTTCAATACGTCATTCCAGCGCTCATTAGGTAATAACCAGAAACAATAAAACGAGTACCTACCTACCTACCTAGCATAGGTAGATCATAAAATATTGTAAATTACTCATTAAAAGTAAGTACAAAAGAGACTTGACTAACTCTTCAAGATATTGTCATGTTAATTAGGATTTTATATAATTGTCTCTACATAAAGGTCTGTACACATTTGCGTAACACTCAATCATGTAGATAAACTTAGTTAGTGCATATTTAATATAACATGAATGTCTTAGAAAATACCAATGTAAATGTAAGTAGGTGGGTAGATTCCTATTAGCTTTCGCATGAAAAAAAAAAATAGTAATACTAATTATATTTCCGTAACGCTCTCGTCACTTCCGTAACGCTCTCGTCATGCATTCACCAGCTTACTCCCCAAGTCAAGCGTGCCTAAAGATGTTTTATTTCAAAAATAACACCTAGGAACATGTTTTGTTAATTCCATGAAACCCACCCCAGAATCAATCTAAATCCAAACATTGCAGTAAAGAAGTAACGCGACAGTCGCGACACCGTTACGTAAAGGCGGATTGTCAAAATGTCGCAAGCGCAGCTCGCGTAGGCCGCGCTCTTTGCAACCGACGCAACCGACAAATCGCTGGGAAAGCACCATAATTCCGCCAATCACACGGGAATCTCAACTATGCCAGCTTTGATGTCCAATTCGCCGCGTTGTAAATATAATTTCAATCCCTGGATCCAGCTACTGTCACAAAGCCATAAAAGATTTAAAATAACCGAAAATAAATACTTGTTTACGTCTTAGGTAGTATGTAGTACAACTTTGAAACTATCGATGCTAATGAACACTCAAATGAGCGAATATTCTTTCGTATAGGTATTTTAATGACATGCGCATTCAAAGCGGATACAAAAATGTACACAGACCTTCACTCTGACATTCGAATCCATCAGAGATTCTCGTTTCGACCGTGTACAATACTGAGGTCTACGTTATAATGTAGTAATTCCCCAATATGAACGGTAAATGACCTTGTTACAGTTATAAAATGTCATGCTCGTGTTTGAGCAACCCGAACTGGTTAGTGCTATCGTAAACAAAAAATGTGAGACAAAGTTGTGTGTATGTATCAACTCATGACTTAATAGGTTACTTTTAAATTGAAATTAAAATATTTTTATATTCTCTTCGAACTCGTTACTGAAGGAAAATGTTTGAAGTCAATAATCTTGCAGATTACTTTCTAGACGAATTCCGTGTCACCAAATAGTACATTGGCGCTCCAAAATTGGAGTCACAAATTGAACAATGAACGGCGGCGACGCGGGACCGAAAAGAAAATTAATTTAGGTATTGGTGTCGGTCGGCGAACCCGCGATTGTGAAACGCTGAGCGATTGCGCTCAGTACTGTTTGTGTAATACACCGGCACAATGCTCCACCAAATCAGCTGGCCCTCGAAAATGTTCACCTGTGTTGAAACAAGCCTTAAATAACACCAATCCGTCAATCAGTAACATTCTGCTTCAGCATTAAGGCTCTCAATCTTAACGAATTGACATCGAAATAAAACTTCCTAGATACTGAAGCAAGTTTTAGTTGCCCATTCCCAGGGAATGCAATCATTAAAAGATCAAAACAGCATTAAAAACACTTATCAATTAAATACGGCAAAAATAAAAGGAATCCGCAAAAATATGGAACATTCAATTGAGCAAAAATGACAAAAATCGTGGAACAGAACACTCGAGCAAAGTTGGTAATTGGGAGATGAGATCTCGTGGAACGTGGCCGGAGGCGGCATGAATGAAAGCCGCTCACTGACAGCACACTATGATCGTCCCGGCCCAGCCAAACACCAAATAAACACCGACCTCATCGATATGCCATCCGTACAATGCGCGTTATACTCTTCTCTTCCCACACGCACCTTCTGTCCAGCCCGCCATGTACGAAATAAAAAGCTCGTCCATGTATGAATCGTCGATTTGTGCGCGTTAAGGATATCGACATCCGCCGAACGAGTTTTTCCAGTCCGTATCATCGCAATATCACGGTTATTATTGAAACGCGCGCTGCGGTCGCGACAGGTAAGTAAAGCATTTATCACGGGAAATATTTACCTACCTAGTGCAGCGTTATCTTATACCACACGCAATTTAGGGGAGATTGGGCGCGCTTTATCATTTTAACTACAAGTCGACCGCTTTTCGATAAAAACTTTCGAAATTAATTGTAGTCTGCTTTAAATTAAATAATGTGCATCTTCGTAAGTCCAAAAAAACACATAATAAAATAAAGTTGACGAAGTGTTTTGCAGGAACAAAATACGGTTTAGAAAGTTCATTGTAGTAAACATAAGTCCATTTGATTGTATCTCGGTGAACCATACCACTTACGGTACATACAGCTCGTTCGTGGGCAGAGAAATTTGGTAACACAAATATTAAGCCACAACCAGTTCACAACAATTGAAACGGCGATTTGAAAGACACGGCGACCAATCCGTCACGGTTCTTGTGAGCGCCGCATTCTGTGCCTCCTCCTAACAAACAACATATTTCGACATTGCACACTGTTATTTATATGCACAAGGTACATGTGCAATAACTAATAAGAGTAGCACACTACTAAGATATCATGACTAATAATCGCAAATTCCTAATTGATTCCAAACATAAACCAACAAGTAAATAAAACACGTTATATTTTCAAAATCTTTTTTATTTACTTTCCATTATCCATCATCATCAAGACATCCGCTGCTAGATGCAGCGTATTATCGTACTTATTAATAAAAATAATAAAATCTGCAATATGCAAAGTATTAACATATAAATAGTCAGTTCTTAAATAATTATGTTTCCTCAGATGAACTAAGGAAGAATAGCGTATGCACGAAAAAAGCCCAATACAACCCAAGTTCAAAATACTTTTTTGAAGGACTATGTTATAAAATCATGAGATTTGACGTCAATTCTAACTTAGGGAGTAGTATTGACGTCTCTAATGACTATAATTCTGTAAAAACACATATTTGTTACGGTCGCGAATCATATTTAGATCAATATACAACCTGATACCAAATTGTTAGCAAATTACAAAACACGTAAGAAAATTTTAATTTCCCGGGCCACCTTAGCGCATTGCTTTTCATATCCTGGTAGTACTTAGATTCACAAAAACAGAATATCTGAGTAAAAACGCTGTTCCATTGAAACACAGGTATAGAACCGAAAAAAAAATTGTCTTTGGCCCACGACCTACGACTGGTCTGGTGCTCACAACTACTGGGCATAACTGGCGAAATCATAGTGTTTTTATTATACACCCTCTGCTTACCCTTCGGGGAATACTGGCCTGATAATTTGATTAGTTTGCCCCAAGACAACAACCAAACAGACCGTTTGTTACATGTTTTTCGTTAAAATACACATGCACATATTTTAATTAGGTTAACATTAATTAAAATATCACATTATTAAGTTTTATATAAAATAACGAACTCTTAAAACAAACTAAGTTAAAGATAGTGTCTAACCTAACAGAAATTTTCAATGAGGTCATTAACACTGAGACTATTCCACAGCAATGGACTGAATCCAACATAATTCTACTGTTTAAAAAAGGAGACCAGTACAATATAGGAAACTATAGGCCCATCAGTCTTATGTCCAACTTATATAAGATATTTGCAAAGATTCTACTCAAAAGAATAGAACGAAAACTGGACGAACAACAGCCAATAGAACTGGCAGGCTTCCGTAAGGACTACTCAGTGCTAGACCATATCCACGTCGTAAGACAAATTATAGAGAAATATGCCGAATACCAACTTGTATACTATATAGCATTCATTGATTACAGCAAAGCATTTGACTCATTAATACATACGAAGATCTGGGAAGCACTAAAAGCACAGGGAATCGAACACAAATATATAAGGCTAATTAGAAATGTTTACAAAAACAGCTCAGCATGCATTTAGCTAGAAAAGAAAGGCGAACTATTTAACATACAAAAAGGAGTAAGACAAGGAGATCCCCTTTCACCAAAACTGTTCTTGGCTGTGTTGGAAATGATCTTCAGAAACCTTGAATGGGAAAATCTAGGACTTAATATTAACGGTCGCACACTAACACACTTAAGATTTGCTGATGACATTGTGTTGTTTGCAAAAACGCCAGAAGACCTAAACAGGATGATAAATAAAATACCGACAGAAAGTGCTAACGCAGGACTAAAACTGAATCCTGATAAAACAAAAATAATGACCAACGACGAAAAACAAATAAATTCATAGGCGAAACACAAATAAATCATGTGGAAGAATATATATATCTGGGACAGCTGATGTCACCAAAAGACACCATAAATAAAGAAATTGAGAGAAGAATAGCAAATGGCTGGAAGAGATACTGGGGCCTGAGAGAAGTAATGAAAAACAAAAACCATCATATTTCAACAAAAACTAAACTGTTTAACACCTGCATACTACCGGTATTAATGTATGGAAGCCAAACCTGGGCTCTAACAAGGAACTCAGCAAATAAAATTGCTACATGCCAACGTGCGATGGAGAGAAGCATGCTAGGAGCTAAAAAAAACAGACAAAACAAGGAACAAAACCATCAGACACAAGACCAAGGTTCAGGACGTAACCATAAAAATCAGAAGACTGAAGTGGAAATGGTCTGGACACATGATTAGAGGGAAGGACAAATGGAGCAAAATAGTTACACAGTGGTACCCAAGAAACGGCCAAAGAAAGAGAGGTAGATCACAGAAAAGGTGGGACGATGACATCAGACAGGTCGCTGGAATGACATGGGGCAGAGTGGCCAGAGAGAGGCAGGAATGGAGAAGGTTGGAGGAGGCCTTTGCCGACTGGCAAACGGACATACAAAACGTTACTAAGCGCCAAATACGAGACTGAAGGCTACACTCTATGCTTGTCCGACTGAAAGGCTAATAATAATAATAAATAAAAGTTTTATGTTCCTTCCAATATTTCGCTTACCACTGAATCTATTTGGCTTAAAAAATACTTGCGTTTTCCAGGTACCAATCGCTTGCACAACAATTCTGCCAGATCCTTCATATATGCTTTTAAGTTGCAATCTTCATCCTTTTCGCTATCTATTGTCGTATTTGTGTATTTTACTAGAAAGCGGGCTAAATCACAAGACTTTTCTGAACTTCGTTTCGAAGATTTTGTGTCTTCAGTTTTAGTTGACAACAAAATATCTTTCAAGAGGCTGCTACCAGTAACATTTGTTACCCCATTATCACTTATTGGATCTTCCTGTTGTATTTGTATATTTGGTAACATACCAGGTTCCACGAACTGTACGTCATTTAAATCGTCATCGATTCGATAACCCTCTTTTATTGCCTGGTCCATTCCTGAATTCACGAATTCTTCTCTAGCACTCGTACTTATTTGTATGTTTGGTAAAATATCAGGTTCCACGGACAGTACTTCATTTGAATCGTTATCGATTCGATAAAACTCCTTTATTGCTGAGTCCATTTCTGAATTCACAAATGTTTCTTTAACATGTGTAATGCTGTTGTCACTTTCATAAAGTTCGATAGTTGGCAGAATACTCATAGGCTCTACTCCTGTTTCCTGTTTGTAGTCCTTAATTACTTCTATAACATTATTTTCTTTTACTTTTATTAATTTTTCAACGCTTGAACCGCTTTGTGTATTTGAAAATACTCCAAACACTGAATCAAAGAAATTACGTGCAGAAGGAGATAATTCCGCTTCAGGTATTTTAAACATATGTCGGTCAAGGAAATCAAGCCTCCCATCCAAATATCTACGCGTTTTTATATGCTTCAGGATCATATCCTCTGTCACTCTTCCAATATGGAGCATGTACTTTAATTGCAAATAGTTATGTTTTATACACATCCACTTTCTTCTACAATAATTTGCTGAAAAGAAAAGACATACGTACAATTTCTTAAATCGCTTATTTGCTGATAAGCCAATTATCTACAAAAATCATAAAATAGTGCTTTCATTAGATTCTAAAGGTTCAACTAATATTTACGTCAACCGTACAATCGACACTTTCGACTCTGCAAGTGGCCCAGTGTAGTACGGAGTTTCAACAACCTAAGTCCCGTATTGCAGAACGTCACTCAATACTCAAGCATTACTTAAAACTAGTTTCAACCAATCAAATGGCTTGCATCTAGTTTTAGGTAATGCTTGTGTAATAGTGACGTTCTGTAATACGGGCCTAAGAGTCCAGTTGAGAATGGTTACCACTGACGTGCAGCCTACTGTACATTTCAACTTGTTATCACACCCTGCTTTCTTGAAGTTGGTTAAAAATAACTTAATAATAACGGCTATTACACTAAATAATTAAAAATATGCTTTCATATAAAGTAAATTTATGATTAATAATAAATGATGTTATTTCTGTATATACAAACTGTCTGTAGGTTTGTACAAACATTTTTACACGTCAATCATATTTTAAAAACTAGATGAGGTCGGCGTTTCCTATCTGACTACTCTGAGAAGAAAGGCCGAAACAAACTCAGAGGTCACAGTCTCTTTTAAAGTCCAGACATAATCTTGGTCAGATCATGTGAAGACCATATTCATAGTAGTAAAATTCGCCCTAAATCAAAATGTTTTGTAGTAGGTACTTTACGATCCAACTCATGGGTCGTAAAGTACCCGTATAAAGCCAATTTTAATATTAAAAAAGCAATTCAATACCATAAAAGCGAAAACTTAATATTAAAAAATATAAATATTACATTGTTAACATACCTGGCATTCCTACTTTCGCCGATATCTCCTGCCAGGCTTTGTTTTGTTTTTTTGAAAACTTCTTATCGAAAACGTTATTATTTTCATATTGTTTAATAATTTCAATATATTCTTTTTCTTTAATTGACCATGTCCATTTTCCTCCACCCATATTTAGATGTTACAAGTTAAAATAGGCGAGCGTTAAATAATTGCTGGCGTGAATACGTGCTATGCTTATGACAATGTGCGGGGGACTGAATGCTGGCGTCGCGCGGGGAGGCCCGCTAGCCGTCCCCCGCTCCCCCTCTGCACGATGACATCGTCGTCATAGTAGGACGCGCGCGAACCACGATTCGCAACGAGCGTCGCGGTGGGGGGGAGGGGGGCGGGCAAGCGGCGCTTGTTTCTTGATACCGCATTCATTGCGCGGTGTCGTTATTTTTCATAAACACAAACTTATTATTATTTACATAAAGTAAGAACGCTATTAATCTAAAATTTAAGAAATAAATATTATTTGAAGTCAGATTTATTTTTGTTTTACTTAATCTTTCTTTAAGTAGTTATTAAGTATGACCTTTTATGTCTAATAATGATGTGATGTTAAATTTTCACGAATGTTTATAGTAGGTAAACATTGTAAAAAGTTTTTACTTGTTAGATAAAGGTAAGTAGGTATTATACAATTAATATTTTAGTAAAATAATAATTTTACACACAGCGTCAGTCTGTGCTAATCCCTCAAGTTTTAACTTGAATTCGTTTCGAATAATCTAATGAATACTTCAAAAAGAGTTCATTGTTTCGACTTGGAATCGAACCATCGCATCACCGAACGTCGTCATACTCATGCAGTTTGACGAACTAGCCAGCGACGACTTTTGTTTTGTCTGTACGTAAGTAGGTTAGTACTATGTTTACAGACACAAATCTTAAATGCATCAACACCCAGACCCATTATCTTTGGGTCATACAAGTTCGGTGCGGGAATTGAGCCCGAAACCCGCAGTTAGTCGTCAATGTCGTAGAATCCAATCACTTTGCCATTGCGCCACTCAAGTCAAAATGATAGGCGGTGTCTCATGTTATAGGCGGTACACTTGGTCTACCTAGTAGTCGCAAGCGACACTGCTGAGCGTGGCGTCCTAAATTTGATCCTCAGTTTAAGAAGACACGCGTTTTTATTTAGCTTAAAAAAAACATTTTTGTTTTTTTTTTTGCACATAACCCTATACCCTATATCCTATGAAACGTCAGAAGCTAGGTGCATGGTTCCAATTGCTCGTTTCTTATGGAGAAAGATTGGTCGTTGCTAAAATTAATACAATTACTCCAATAAACATAGTTAGTGGTAGATATATGTACATTACTATCGTAAAATAATTTTTGGACTTGTATCATTAACCAGGGAGAAAACAGAGGAATACCAACGACCACGTTCCTTCTTATGCAAAATTTTATTGGGTTTTTCTATTATACAATGCTCAGAGCAGCCCGTGGTCTATATTATTGTCCGATTAGTGACAATAGACATAACAAAACTGAAAAAGTATATTGGTGTAGGTAGTGTGCTTACCTACTATACACCATCTCCCTGCTTTTTAGTTGGGGGAATTCATGAGTGATGTTATATCTATTTGCAGCTTTGTTTCAACTGGAAACAAAACTTAGAACCTTACGTCGCCTCGTTCTGCGAAGCAATAATGCTCGCGAAGGAGGAGACGGAACGCGTGAGGGAGAGGCAGGGTTTGCGCCCTCGCGCCCCTAGTCGCCGCAGGAGACGCCCCGGGCGTCGGGAGTCACAAGCCGATTTCCGGCCACTGTAGGCGCGGGCCTGCGGACGGTGAGCGATGGGTAACTCGCATTGACGGGTTCCATTAGGGCCAATGCCTGCCAGGGTTGCGAGTTTGTCCGAAAGGGATATCGTGGCCCTGGCACACAGGCAAATGATGAACGAACACGGGTGGGTTTTAGTCAGTAAAAGTCTAACACGCCCTCCCGCTCCACCCAGAGCGGGAGAAGTTATTTGATAATTTCCCACGCAAGAAAAAAAAACAAAAAGGACCTTACGCAGGGAGCTCCGCTTATTACCATTAGTCTGAAGAGATAGTGTTCGATACTGCGTTACAGACTGAAGTTTTCAGTGAAGAAGATTTACCTACTGAGTTTGCATACAGGCTAAGTGGTGATGGCATTTTTTGACATAAAATAAGTTAAGCTTAGAAATAGGCCCCAGTGCCCTAACCACGTAAGTTACGGGGTTGGTTTTGTGAGTCATCCAGTGAATGGGTCAGTACTACGCAAGCTTGCACCATGAATCATCATGGACCCCATCATCGCTTAACTTTAGATGAAATAAGTAGTGGTGAAATGTGAGTCTGTCTGTAATCCAACACAAAGAGCATTTACTACTTTACTAAACGAACCCGTCTCCTTCGACACCCACGCGAAGAAGAGAGGTGGAGTATTCTCAGGATCAACAAGGGTGTTAAAAATAACTTTCATTCAACGGTTGGTACATTTTACCACTAATAACACTTTTTTTAGATGTGTAGGTAGAAGCAGAGGGTGTGTCGTGTCATCGCGTGGGCCGCGTAGCTCTCGTAGCACCTCGTAGGGCAGTGACGTCAGAGTGACGCGCGCGCCTACGTCCGCTACGATTCTGCGTAGGCATGCTCCTCGGTAACAGGAAGGCGATAAATAACTATTCAATTTGAATTCCACAAGTTTCATGTGTATTTTACCGCTTTCATGTTCTCAGAGTTCTTTGGACTCAATATAAAATATTCCATGTAAGGTTACACGTAAATACAACACTGGAAGTAATGTCTCCTGTGTACATCTCATTAAAATTTTATAGAGAACACAGTTAAGCAGTCCATACAGAATGATTAAATATTTCTTAACTGAATATTCAATTAATTAGGGACACTCGTAATGCTTTACTCCATATAAATATCCAACTTTCCGGGCACCAAAATTGACAGACTCGATACAGCATAAATTGTTTATTTCTCGAAAGCGTTTTTATTTATGACCACAAAAAGCAATAAAGTAGCGAGCAAGTGCGCGCTTTATTAACCTCTGGTGTACGGCACGGCGCGCATTCCGGCCTCAAACCTGTCCCAACGGGTGAAATCAAACACTCGCGAGTTAAGGAGTACCCGCGCTCGGTACATTGTCTCATATTCTATTAACACAACAACTCGGCCGTGTAATAGTTGTTTGTATCTCAGTAAAAATCGCGGTGGATGAAGCCGAGTGGGCGCGATCTATGTAAATGCCTACACGCTCGGTACGCTTTCGAGATGATATCAAAGATGACGCGAGCGCAGAATTGACATTCATTGCTTTTATGACAAAGCGCTCAATGCGATAAAATAATTAACTAAACTTGTGTTTTGTTAATTTTGTTATTTGAAATTCAAATTGGATTAATTTGCATTTTGACCTAGTACGATGGACTAAATAATTAACCTAACCCTATAAATATAAAATTACTTAGCCGATTTCAACATAAATATGAAAGACAATTTTAAAGTTCTCAAAGTTCAAACAGCGGATTTACATTGATTTGGAGAAATTATGGTAGCTTGACTTATTGCTAGATCTTGACAGTCTAGTCTACTGCTAGGTCTTTCTGAAGCAGGTACTAATGTTGCATTTAAATTATTAGAAAGCCTCGTAAATAGGTTTAAAGTAAGTAATGTACGAAATATACGACGGACAAAAGTGTCACATCTATAAGATTTGCCTCGGCTATGCGTTTCGATGTCAGTGACTAACGATTACAGTCTACTTTACAAACACGCTTCTACCGCAGACTATTGTATATACTACACATATACCTAAACATTACGTACGTGTGTGTACCTATGTGTGAAAGATACGTGGATTCACTCACCCGAGCTCCAATCATTTGTGTTATGTGCCATACAATTAACTATTTATAACTTTTATACCGATTTCTTGTTATTATCATTCCAATCTAACGTTTTTGGTAAATCTACTAATGGTTGTGTATTAGATTTGAATTGAAAATCGCTGAGCTGATCTTTGGCCTCACGTACATTTCGAAGGAAGGTACCAAATTATAAATTAGTACCTAGTTACGTTAATAGTTGAATTGCAAACATTAATATTTTGAAAACGTATTTCCTATACATTTTTACCAAATGAACAAAATCTGATTGGCATTTTTATACTCAACGTGACAACATCACAATCACAAATCCGCTTTGATATTTGTATCATGTCAACAGACCAAGCTACTAAGAATCACAGCATTTTACTTTCCGAGAATTCCGCTTAGAAAAGAGCATTAAGCGTGAAACTATATATATGTAAGTACTTAAATAAGTATAGGTACGTTCCCCGTTTTTGTGTCCTACAAAACGTGACTTTTACATATAAGCAAGTACTTATTCGGAAAATAAACGATTTCGATACTTTTTAAAACTCAAAGTCATATTATTTATTTCAAATAGGCACTTATAATGCACTTTTGAACGTACAAATTTACAACAAAAAATAAATTGATTCTAGTCAAAAGGTAGTTTCATATGGAGAATGGGCAAGAAACACAACCACAACTCTTTAAAAAAAAATTAAAATAATACCTACCTAGTGTATCAATCGCATTCATAGTAACTGAAACTATTTCCTCGGGCACGCGTAGGTCGTTGACCTACACTACGGCATGGCGTATTTGCGTGGTACTCCTACTTAGACCATAAATCAATGTGAAAGTATTTTTATTTACCTCATGTGTAAAATCACATGCTAATTGATATTCAAGAGGGGGATTCATTAAGTTTATATTTACTCAGCAAAAGTTTATTCAACTTGTATTTTTTTTTAAGTTGAAGTTAAGATTATCCTTTTAGTCTTTCCTCTTGTTGGGGTGGACTTCTTGTTTACCAGATGCGGTTAGATATCAGGATTTAACACGGTGCGGGTGCCGTTTGACCTTCACAAGAAGCGTAGTTAACCCAAGATACTGGTATGTTCGACATCGTGATATATTAGTTGGTGTAACCTCTATTAAAGGGGCGGATATTAACAGGACGCCAGTCGGCAGCCGGTCATTATAATACAGAAATCTGTCGATCTACATCCTCTACGGCTACCAGCCTTTACGCTACTGATAGACTAAATATATTCATGTCCCAACGTACCTAGTAGGTAATGAGATATCAGAAAATGTCAGCAGCCAGCATTAGATTAAATTGCAAAACGTTTTCGTGGCTAAATGTCATAAAATCATAAATGGTAATCCATAATGTACGACGGTATTCGCCCATTGATGTTCATATTATCCACTATTTGGTTACCTTTACGAATCCTCATCGGCTATTGTGTACAGAGACCATTAAACGTCAGCTTATTCAACTGATTGAATCGAATGTAAATCATCCTTGAAATATTTGCAATAAGTTATAGGTAAATAATTACCTATTTATATGAACGGGGAGGTCTTTGATAGCTCAAACGCATTTCCCATACAAGTTGAGGCCGGTATCCAGTCTAACCAGATGCTAAGCAATAAGAACACTCAGTCATCCAAACAACGCATGATACGGATGACCTAACAATTTTTATTTATCATAACACCCGAGTTGTATTCAAGTGCTACGGCTAAGCACACTTTGCGGTTAGCAGAGTTCACCAAAACATGCTTAGGTTTTTTTTTAAATTACGGCTCGTATACTATGAACTTCATAACAATAGGATCGGACAATGATAAGTAGGATCTAGATGTTTTCCACACACTGAATACATTTTGGCAATGCTATTTATATGTAAGCCAATACAGAAGAATAACGTTACGTCAATTTCCCTCGCTGTTATTTTTATTGTTGTTTAATTTTAATTAAGAACTTAAGTTTGGTTTATTCTCTAAATTATGTGGTCGATGATTTTGGTGCACGGTAAAACTCTAATGAGTTTATGTTTGCACCAACTTATATGTGTAAAAAATGTAACTGTATTACTGAATAAATAAAATTAATTAATTAATAAGAATTACTGCAAATTTTACAGAAAATAGATACTTATCTACTTACCTAATTGCTTAATTATATTTGCTAATAGTTTAATAATATTTCACATGCCGGAAAAATGAACGGTTTAACTGAAATACATGTTTTTTTGTAAAGTGACGCTTTACGCGTTCGTCACAGGTAGACCGCACGTCGATGCTGTTGCTGATGAAAGCAGCTTAGCGATTTAAGCAGCGATTAGTCAGCATTTAGCAAGTGCGATTGTGAAGCGACAAAACCATTTACACTATTAGATTTATTGCTAATAAAAAACTTATAAGTGCGCTTTGGCTTTAGAATTAATACATTTGGGGGCGGACCATACATAAAATTAACATAAAACATCTTAATACAAGTATATAAATTGTACGCGAATTAATTTATTAACAGCTTGTGTTTACCGCCAAGATGAGTTATGGTCTGTGCTAAGTACCTATAGATAGGTACTTGGCAAATTACTAGTTTCAAATTTCAGTGGTACACCACTGAAATTTGAAACTAGTAATTTACGTCGAATATTTCATCGAATCATAATTGTGATTCCAAATTATTAATACGGAGTATTCCGGTGTCCGGGACAGGTAAGTCCGAGAATCAAAGCGATGCCGATGTAACTGTGAAGCGTCTGCGTTTGTCGAGCTTGCCGTGTCAATAAACTTGATTCGAAAGTGGAAGACGTTCCGACTTACATAAGCAGGCAACAATGTGCCAGCGCCGAACGCTACGCATAGATTATAATGATTTGTCAACGCAGACAGGTGACGCCACATTCTAAACTTAACACTCAGGTCAGTTAATTACCTACCTAAATAAAGTACGGTAACTGAAGAATAAACTACGAGGTCTTCGTTAAATAGAACCTTATTTTTGAAACTACAAATATTTTTAAATATCCATCTTAAAACAATCAAAACACCGGATGAAAAATCGCATTAATAAAATAACTTGGTCTTCAATTAAGTAATCCAAACGGTGAAAATTATTATACCTAAACTCGTATCTGTGGAATAATCTATGGGAAATAAACAGAATACACGTCTCGACACGGCCATGGTTCTCCGCAACAGTCCAGTTATTTGCAAAACCGCTATTTATAGCAATCCCATAAGCAAGATATTACACACACTCGTAGATCAATCTCATTTTATTCTGATATTAAATATTTAAAAATAAATACGAGGAAAAACTCTGCAAAGATGTCAAGGAAGTGAAGATAAACGAAATTTGTTTATAATCTAATCTGCAACTATTTCAAAGTCAAATTATTTTTTGTGCGTAACTGTAGGTATCTACCCAAATAAAAACATTCTTATCAAAGCAATAAAATATACCTACTACCTACAACTGATATAATTTTATGTATTCGTAATGAACGACGCATTTCATAATGATAACAAAAATTAAATTATTTTATACTTGATTTCATTTTAGTAAGTTAGACTTATGTATGAGTAAATGTAAGAGCAGTACCTGATACACAAGGCCTCATTCCCATTATGACGTCCCGACTATTTCACCGTCCCTTCCATACAACCGGAAGTGCTATTGCAAATACAATTGGGTATGTAAAGTAAAAATTAACCTATGCCGATTCCAAAACCATTTTGAGATTTTAAGCTTCTAAGACTTATTTTTCTATTAATAGGTCTTAAAATTATAAGATCGTATTTATTTTCACAAAAATACTTAAAATCACTTGACTTTTATTTGACCTCTAAATGCCGTCACAAAGCAGCCCGAATTGGAAACTTTCAGTGCCTCTTGTAATTAAGTTGTTCTTTATGTGTCAAGTGTCATGTCAACGTCAAATTTACATGAACCACTTAATACTATTCTATTCAGATAAATATATACGTAAATAGTGTAGTTTTCCACCAGCGGCGGACAGTACAAGTCGAATCACATCGATGTATCCCCTCAGGCCAACTTAACTTACGTTCAAATGATCTTCATAATAAAACAGACGCCGCCCAGACTTGTACTCAACATTTACTTCCTCGCACCATTTCCTTTTTAAGGTTTCTTTTACTAACAATCAATTTGTGTCGGCTATTTGTTGTGGTGTTTCTTATACTGCACGGTATGACGCACTTAGCAGAAGTAGTCTTTGAATCCATTCATTTTATTAAGCCATATCATTAAACTAAAGTACGGAAATCGCTAAAGTATGAAATGTAAACAAATTAATTGTCAAATTTGACAGTTTGACTTTACTGAATTTTGGTTTTAAATAAGTGTTAAACGTGGCAAAGATCCTAAGCTATTCAGTTCTACTAGTGACGTCAGTACGAACAATACTTTAAAAAAATATATAAAAATAACTACAGCTTGTAAAAACAAAAAGATGAAATTATGTGTTTCAAATACTCTTATCATTAAATTAAAAATATAAAAAACATACCTGAAAAATACTTTACATACCTAATTGAAATGGTAACTAACTAGTCTAAAAATTTACATAAAAATAACTCCGAAATTAATGAAAATGTGCTAATTGAAATTGTCACATATATTCAGGAGCATTAAGTTTTTATGGAAAAAAAAGATAAAAAAACTAAACTAAATTCATTTTTTTTTTTCAAATTCTTGCTTTTGCTATGTCCAAACGGTCGACACCCAACCAATGTCCCTGTGATGTGCCGCCAAAATGTTGGGGGCCAAAGCATCCTTCCCATTCATACAAACCGGTTGCCTAGCCAGTAGCGGAACATATATTTAAGCAGATTAAATCCAGCTCTATTTAAATTTTCCAAGTATAAATTGCATTAAGCTACATGTCACCAAGTTTGCCGGTAAGCGTTATGGAATCGAGGCCTAATAGTTACAACGTCGGCGGCACCTTTCAAAGCCATATGCAATAAGTTGTTGAGCCCATACGTCACAAAAGTGCATTTAAATAAAGACTTGCCGACAAAGTCGTAAGCACAATAAGCTATTTCCTTCACTTCGTGCTGTGCTTAGCTACTTACAAAGCAGCGTCAGCAGAGCACATGTAGTTTTTACACGACTGCCCAAAAAATTGTATAATGTGTTTAGGGTTCATGTATGTGAGTTTATTTGTGCCACCATAACTTTTAAATGCCTGAACAGATTTAGATGTATGGGGTATAGTTAGAATCCTTACATCATCCCGAGTGACATTGGCTATAAATATCATTGCTGTCGGGAGACCTCTTAGATTAAAAAGTGTTCCACAAAACGGTCCCCCGTCAGCAAAGATTTTTTTTTACATGGTTAGTCAGCAAGTAAGTGATGTTTCGCTTTGTATAATTATACAGATTAACTAATACAACTCGTTTTTACCTGACTGCCAAGGAAGGGTTATGTTTTTCGCTCGTATCTTGTATGTAGATATATTTGTTTGTAAATTTCTTTATTACCTCGTATCTTCCAAGTGGATGGATTTCGTTAAGGTATCGTTAAATTCGTCTTAAAACCTCTAAGATAGGTGTTTGAAAAAAAAACAAAATGGCGGATTTTTGACGCGAAATAGTAACACGTTCATAAAAAAAAATACCGAACGTATCGAGTAGGGTATCAAAATAAAGGAAATTAAAAGGAGATTAGAAAAATATATAAGTTATATTTTTAAATTTAATTAGGAATAATAAATTGGTATAAAAAGTTTTTGGTAGCGTAAAAATGGGCCATGTTTGTGTCGGACCTCGTGCTATCATATGAAATTTAGAATAGATAGGTATAAATCTGCGTAGCCCAATCATAAATTAAAACGAAACAAATAAATTGTTTTGTTTATTTATCACTAGAATGGGGGTGATCAAAATTCTCTTAAAGAATTTACCCGCTTACGTAAATTGTAATTTTCATTTGTCTGTTTTGTTTGGCATGCAATCAATCATTTCACATTTTGCCCGAATTATATAACTAACACAGTTTTTTTTTTATGCGTGTGCGCACTAAAAAGTCTAAAATAAAATAAATAATTAAAAAAAATCAAAAACCCGACTATTTACCTAGTCTATCTGTTTAGTCAGCGAGTCTATTCTCAATCTTGTTTCGGTCTTTTCAGTGAATTACTTTTAAATTGTCTTTTTGCAGTCATGTTTTTTATTTTTTTAATTATTTATTTTATTTACTATTTAGTTCGTTTTCGAACAGTCGTTCAGGCAGTCGTGTTTTTAATTTTTCATTACATAACAATCATGAAACTGAAGTCAGGAAAGCTCTCTTTAGATTGATTAAAATGTTATTTGTTGAAAAACTAAAAAAAGAGCTATGATTAACTAGATAGTCCAAAAAGATGTGGTCCAGTCATAAGCATACAAACAAGTACTACCAAACAAAAACTTGTAAAACCGGATTTTGGGGCGTAGGTTTTCCCATAGTTTAAACGGTTTTGGACTTCGACATCATAAGACCTATTCTTGATAGGCAATAAGGTGATCTCAGAAAATTCAAAAGCTTTGCTTAGTGTCTTGACTGAACAACTGTAATAGTGATAGCTTTATGGCTCGTACAGACTGGTGCGATACCGCAGGCGCGACAGGCAGCGCGACACTTGTCGCTCCCGCGATATCGCCCTAGTCTTTACGAGCCTTTATTTTATCTTGAAAGTAGGTAGGTAATATCTTGAAGTGAAACGGGGTGTGGTATAAATAATCTGACTGAATTATAAAATTCAAATACTAAGTCAACTACAGAAATAAATAATGGAAAATGCGTTTACAAGTTCATTCAAAAAACATTTTCATTATACTCAAAATGACGAATCATATCATCATAATTTTTCATGCAAACATAACATAAAAAGATGGCTACTTACTATCACGTGACGTTTAATAAAAACATGTAAGTGATAGTAACGTTCGTAGCCAGTTAATAAATATTTAGTTGCGACAGAGCAATGCATTAAAGATTTAATCAGACACGGATGTGACGAAACGTCTTAATTCACTACCGGAGGGGTAAGTAAAAAAAACTTTCATTTTTTTATTTCACCGTTAACCGTTTCACTGGGAACTCTATGCTATACCTACACAATTTGCATAGATTATGCATTGTTATGACTATTTAATACCTTTTATAAACGTTAAGCACGTTTATTAAAGTGATATCGTTCACTTTAATCTCACAATAAAACAAAATAATGTGTGTACTTTCATTACACAATAAGAAAACAGACTGCACGAGTTAAACTCAAATAACCAGCATGTATAAACACACTAATGTTTAAATAAAATATTTAATTAGCTGAGCATTTATTTTTAGTCCCACAATACATAGAATAGAGCAATAAAAAGCCTTCATAGTTCGACGCGTACGGGTCAATAACTAGACAAAGGTTCGAGTAAGATTGTAGACGCTTCTCCGATCGACCTCAAATACTTTACGGTGAGTTTATTAATTAAGGCGGCCGACCTTGCAGGCCGCACATCCAAGGAGGTCGCTGGAGCGCGCGACAGAGACGCCACTATGCCGCCGCGACACGCTCCTCCCGCGCGACGCAACATCAAACCAACTGCCGAAGCGCGCCATTTCAATCGTCTGACGTATCCCTCATTGACCTTCCGTTATCTGCACTAGGATTGTCTTCGACTCATCAACCACTTATTGTTGTCTTTTCAACTAAACCCTTACCTTTTCACATCAAATAACAACGCATATAACCTAACTCGTTGTAATGATCTCGATAATTACGGATAAATAAAAACCGAATTCAAACCGCAAATAAAAACCAATCAACGGCAAGCTTTAAAAGCCGCTCGGTCGCCAAGCAATTATGAATGCTAAGAGGCGAATCTACAGTAAGCCGGTATACATGACGTATAATACAAACACAAACACAGTCTCGCACCGAGTAGCCGAGAACAATCACAAGAGAGCGCGAGCCAGGAGATCACTCGAAACCGCACCTTAAGCTCATTGTCAAACCGATTACAATAAACAAACAGGACAGACGCGGTTGGAATCTTGTCAAACAGGCGAGTTCGAGCGTTGACTTATTGCCGGTAGGGCATTTCTGTGCCTGTACTGCACGACAGAATTAAGACTCTATCTCGATATGAATATGGTTGAAATTAATTTTGGTTTTTATCATACAGGTAAAACACGGGCACGGTCGCTTACAGCCCACTCACACAGGCAAAACTCCACGCTGCCATAAATAAAAGATTCCTACAGAAACAATTGTTGCGTAGAGGTGATCCGAGGCCTCGGTGAATGTAGTCGACTAATCGCCTCGAGTCGATCGCGAAAGTAGGTGACCGCCCGTGATTGACGCTCTTGCGAAACCCCGTTCGATGACATTTAGACTGGACGGACAATGCTCTAAACCCTCGGTAATTATGAAACGTAATAATTTGTGTAGCAGGTATATGGTGTGACGTAACTTTTTAATCAAGTGCAATCATCACGATTATTTGAAGAACGTTAGAATAGATAGGGACCTAAATTTTAGTATCTGCCTATAAATCAACCATTTCCAAACTTACTCTATAGGTAAAAATTGGCTATTCAATTTAGCTGATTTACTATTTTACCTTTGATCGTAAATGAATAATAAAAATATTTAAAATAAATGATTAAGAGTAGGTAGGCAATTATACTAAATATTACATCAACATATTGTTTTATCGTTAATCCAGACTCCACGGAATCTCTGTTCTAAGATAACGCCGCTCTACTTAACCTCGCCACACAGAGACGCGTAAACGTGAAACAATACGGTACAGTAACACAACCTTATTCATGTACCTGTTAAATTAAACACACGCCAAAATGAACTCTACTGCTTGCTTATAAAGTCCAAAGGATGTTAGGTAAGTCCATCAAGGGAGGTGTATTTACGCTACGTACACTCACACAGACGTACAGGACATCTGCGTAGGTACACGGCCGGGTGACGTTAGTGTGTGGGAATGCCAGCGAAATTTATACACACTCTTCATCGCGCTCCATTGTAATTTACAGTTTTGTAGCGTTTTAAAAAGCAAACACTTCTGTATGAGATTATCATTAATTTATTTTATCTTTAGTAAATGTTACCACCACTTAAGATTAAGGAAGTGGTCTGGCATCTTGTCTGTAAACACAACAGTTTGTGATATCAAATAGTTTTGGTCGTTCGGACGCGTGCAGCACCTGATTCTATACGGAAGAAATCAGCATGTTACAATTATGTAACAATGTTGGCAAAAAAAATTGTTTTCAAAAATAATAAGATCATCCTATTGAATTTTCCGTGTTTGATTTTAACGTCAATATTCGAGCGAACGCCAAATCGATTAAGTATTTAATGTATGTAAATATACACCTACACAACAAGACACTATTATGTATAAAACAAACAAACATGGAAATGAACACGTGTAGCAACAGTAACTGCCAATCACTGTTCCAATAAATATTACCTACAACATCAAGAATCAAGATAACCATTCCTACACATCCACTTTTAAAAATTAATTAATCTTGTAAATGCTGGTTGATAGAGTAAATCGTAAACTAAGAAAGTATCGAGAGAAAACAGAGACTCGTTCATAAATTCATATCAAATTGAAAGTTTAAGCAAATGAACACGAGTCAGTTGGTGCTTTCTAGATATTATAATGTACACTGCATTGGTATAGGAGCGAGAGATCATTCGGTGGTGTATCTACACGCGTTGACCGAGGCGGCCAGCTATTTGTACTTCGTAGACCGAGCACGCCCACCTAAACAACAAGTTCCCACCGTAGGTTGCTTACTACTGACTTTTGGATGCGGCATTTGACTTGACGGCTTCTTCAAGTTCAAAACTCGGTTTTCCAAAAATTATCGATTGCAGAGATGCGCAACAATATTTATCTTGGACGCAAAATGAACCTGTAAAGAGTTTCCCTAAAAAAGTGGGAGCTTAAACTTTAGTACAGTCAGTGACCTACATAACCCAACCCCTCTTACATTCTTCTTCTTCTTTGTAAGAGGGGTCAGTTAATGCAGAGTACTGACCGTAACTACTCGTAAGTCTTACTCCTCTATTCAAACTACCTTAGATAGTTCTTAGGAGTTAATCATAACCCTTTCAAAAATGTACTGATATATTTTTAATAACAAAAGCCACTTGACCCTTCGAGTGGCGTATCAATAAAAAGTTTAGTAACTCTGTGACATTTCACTTGATGCAACACCGAGCGGGATGTTAATAGTAACATCAAATGGACGCCATTTTTATTACAGAATACCAACACCCACATATCGAAGTCTGTGATATACTTGAATTAATTACTAATCATGTCCATAACACCCACACGACCATTAAACTATAAGTACGTACAAGTCAGTGATAAATAGAAAACCGTGCATACAAAGTAAGAGTTCAAGCACTCACAAGTTGTTATAAAAAGAGTACATTAACATTGAGATATCACAATTCTATAAAGACATTAACGCAGATAGCAAAACAATTAACAAAATAACAAGTTTCCAGACAAAACAGACACATTATGGACATAATTGCTTAGTTATGATCATATTCCTTGGATTAATTTAAATGGTTGTGTACGAGAGGTCAGGGCTGCTTCAGAAGCTACATGAGATTTGTCTGATCACACGAGTGTTTTAGAGGCGTTGCGCGTTGGCGGGAAACGCCCTACAATACAACAAATTAACTCGAGAAGTTTACAACTAAGCGGTTGTGCCCAGGAGGTGGGTTTTAGGCTTAACCCAAGAAACCTTAGTTGGAACAAGAAATAAGAATATTTCGTTCAAACAATTTAGCGATGATATATTATTTATGATGTATAACCAAATTTAGCGGTGGTTTTATGATCTACAGTAAGGAAGTATACCAAGGTGGAAGTCAAGCAATGCAAAAAAGCGAAGCCTACACTGAGACCGATAATGCTAGAAGCAACAATGCTAGTCATGATTAGAAGACATTGTAGGAACTGTGGTAAATTATGTAAAGCAATATTCAGAAGTATGAGAGAACCTATATCATTAATGTAAATTTCATAAATAAGTTAGGTCTAGGTATGATTTGTACTTGTAATGGAAATAAAACAAAACTAATGAGTAATAAAGCGTAACTATGATTCTGAAATATTAACAATTCCTAAGCGTCACCAATTCATCATTTTACGTAGGGAACGAAAATATCTTATCTTAACAACAAGCTTTCAATATTTTGTATAGTTTGAGATTATATTGCAGAATTATTTTGTCATGTGTAACGCATTGTGCACTCCTATTCTTCAGCTTAGGTATCTACTGCTCAAGCGCAACCATTTCCGAACATTGGTCAGCACGTAAAATTTTTAAAAAACTTATTGAAAAAGATGGGATGCATTAAAAAAAAAACCAATGAAATAAGTACTCAAAATTGTGTGAATGATAATAACAATGATTATCTACAAATTAATGATAAAAATCCCAAAAAAAAAACACAAAAAGCTTATTCGCGCTATCAGGCTGCAAATAGCAGAAAAAACGGTAGTTTTTATAAATTTAAGGCCAACTTGTGAGGGCCCACTAGCTAAATCAGGTCAGAGTAGGTAGGTACAGCCACAACATTCAGGATAGACTGAATGCCCACGTTAAAAACAAACGTTACTGAAATTAAAGGAAAGGAGAATTTTCCATTAAAAGGCATTTCCGTATTATTTATGAAACACCATATGATAGTTCTTGGGTAGGTAGAGAATAGCATAAGTCTATCCATACTCACTATGGGTAAAAGGCAAATAAGGATTAAGTACCTACCCTACATTGGGCATCTACACGGTAGCTTTCCTACTATGTACCTACATAAAATTCCAGCCAGTGAAACAAGGTGATTATAATCAAATTTCCCCTTAGACAGTTAATCGTAACAGTCATGGGAGCCCTGTTCATCATTGGGTATTTTTTGGTCTAAAATTACAGACAACGAAATGGCAGCAGTTATGAAAACGGTAACAAAAAAGATATTGTTTAACTCGACCGAGTCCTTCAACCTTAATCGTAGACTAAACAAATGAGGATGTTGCTAGTATAATTACATTAATGAGGTGCCAATTGATACTCGTAGGTGACCTTACAACTCATTTTGTCCTAGAGTACACTATACTTAGCCAACATTGTAGTAAATTATGAGCTCCTACCACAGTCTAATTGAGGGGTAGTAACAATGCGCTGTAATGTCATATTGATATTAGCAAACTTATTTTGTCCCTTATTTGTAAATATTTATAATCTTCGTTGATTTGTAATTATTCTACTTAATAACAATGACTGAACTCTGGATAACTTTAGCGCGGTGATCGTAGGAAAATTCCCTTCCCGCTCAGTATTTGAAGCTTTCTTTAAGAGGCCTATGTTCAGTAATGTACGATTTATGGAGTAATAAATGATGACCTTGTTAAATTATCATACACCTAAAGGATTTTTTTTAAACCAGTGTGCAAAAAAAGGTTTTGGTTTGAAACGCAGAGAGTATCTAGAATTAATTTAGAGTATGCGTGGCCTAAAAACAGGATTCATCATAATTTATAAAGGTACTCCCGTAGTTTATGAATAAAGATATGAATGTTTTGGACTCATCGCTTTGCGATGCATGATATAGCCTTAAATCATAATAATCGACAAATTACAATATTGATATGCTCAATAAACCCGTTAAAAAGACAAGCTTGACAACATCGCATGAATAAAATAATTAAATCAAGAAATTATGTTTTTAAAGAACAAAATTTATTGATGCATCATTTAATGGTGTATATCATAGATTAGTAGGTGGAATGACAAGAAGATACGTAGTTCACTTACTACAATATGCTCAAAACTAGTCAAAACTGCCTAGCAATAATCACCACCTACTTTCTCCTGTGATACTAATCAAACTTTTCATTAATATTCGCGGATCTCTATACAGAAGTTTTAAAATCGCTAACAAATAGGGAGCTGACCGTCAAACAATTTGACATAACCGCGTAACAAAACAAAAGGAGAACACAAAAAACACTTGAACCCAGTCGTTATATAATAACGAGCCATGATTATGACATCAGGTTGGCAGCCACCTCTCAATACGTAGAGATCCGCTTAAAAATTAAACAAAATTGCCTTGAGCACACAAACTTCTAAATTAAGTTGTTACGCTCAATATGGTGAGAATGTGTGGATGTACTAAAAGTTGGGTCTGATGGCGTCAAACTGGTATGCTAATGTAATTGTTATTTATATTAAAATAATAATATGTCATATCGATGGAGCTGACAGTCGTGCAACTGATCAACCTAAATCATAATGTTTCCCACGATGTTGCTATAAAAGAAACCGGCAAAAGTGCATGTCGGACCACGCACAATGAAGGGTTCCGTAGTTGGGATGAATTTATCCCAAAAACAAATTAATATTGTAGTTGAAAACATGTTCTTCCATACATCGATATACGTCACGGTCCATTCTCCAACTGCAAATGTAAGTTAGTTGACTATAACTCGTTAGCTTGTAAACTTTGTAAAGCCTACTTAGCTGTGATAGTTTTCCTTTTAATTTCGTTATATACACTACTGCCGTGAATTTTTTACATAACCAAAACCACCTAAGATTTTAATTTTCAAGATTTTATTTTGCTACTTGTCGGAGTGACCCATGCCAAATCATAACTTTCTAGTACTAAGAGTCTCTGAGCTATGCCGGGGACAGACAGACGGACATGGCGAAACTATAAGGGTTCATTGTTGACTATAGAACCCTAAAATACGTTTGAATCGACGAAACTTTTAATTGGTTATATGAACCTAAGTTAAATTACAATTTTAAAATCAATACACTACTTTTTAAGGATAGAGCAAAATCTAGCGACTTATTGTAATTTTCTAGTACGAAACAGAGGACTACGTAGGTATGTATAGTAGGTGCGAAATATACCTATGTTAGTTTGGATGCGACATAAAAACCAGTATGCCACAATATGAACAGAAAAGAAACCCGAAAATTCAATACCAATGTTATAGGCAGAAATATATAAATATATCACATTATAAATTCATGTGTCTACCTGTGTAGCTCAAACTAAGGAGGCAGTCTCGAGGCCTTGTCGCTGCGCACAGGCAAGTGACATCATGCTCGCGACAGCCGAGATCACAATCAAGACGATTTACATTATCGTCCTATTGATTTACAAGCACTATAATATACTCCTATTTTAACGTGCTAACAAATAATTGGCCGCACACCTCAATTCCTCGGATGGATTCAATTTGGACTCGACTGCTTGCTTCGTAAATCAATAGAGTTTATCGGATTACAATTATAATCAGTTTTGCGGTTATTTTTCCGTTACACGTGGAAATTGCGTTGAGAAAGAACACGCTGATTAGTTTGTATTGCATTTACATAATTGGCAATACGTGTCTTGACAATAAACTTCAGCGAAGGGTCTTAAGATAATGTTATAAACACTTAGCAGTGATATTGTGTATCTCAGTAGGTACAAATTATGTGGATGATACAGCCCTACAAAATTACCGTATGAATTATTCTATAAAATGTAATGTAATTGAAATCCGAAGAGGGTTATCGCGCCTATAACGTGGAGATAATTTGAAAATGTAACATTGTGGCTATGAACTAATCCAGCAGACGTTCCACCAACCACAAGCATTGTGTTCAGCAAATTGCAAAACAAATGGCGTAATAGTCAGTAACTGTTGTATTGAAACACGCGACTAAGTAGGTACCTAACTTTAATATTTGATATTTTTATACCACACGTATGTGTTTGAATACTAATTCGTCCTTTCTTATAAATGACATTGCCAAATTGTAGAATGAAAAAATCCATAAATTTCGCATAGAAATGAGACTTTGGCACCAAACGGTTGCGCCGTTTGTTTATTTCAATGTTATAATAATTTGTTGATTTTGGATTGAATGTATTATTTGGCCTAGACATCATAAATTAAGTAGTTCGACGCGTCGTTTGACCTCTTTCTAGTCTATGTTACGATGAACCTTTATCATTGAAACATTGCGATTGAAATCTTTATGAGAGCTGCAGTATTATATTACATTAAAGATTCTCCATTTACGTTCATACGAGTAACTTTTCAAAGGTTTCGATTTTATTTAAAAGGTTCGTAGGTATTCAGCTTATCAAAGAAACTTGTAGGTAAAGTTTAGATTAGGTGAGTCAAATTAATCTCTGTAGTGTAAAGAATATAAGTTATCATCAGCAGATACGCGATTTATCATACAAATCCCCTTTATTATAAAAAAACTGGATGCTTATTTTTAGTTCAAGCAAGCTTTATTTAAAAAATCTATAGTCATGTACATAAATAGGCCTTATTTCATTGCAGCTGCTCACCGCTTAGCCTACTCAATATCTCAAATTAATTTATTGATGCTCCCAATTACAATCATTCAACTTGCTCCTATCAATAAACATCTTATCTTTCTTGCCCTTTATGTTTGTATTTTATTCTTCACCTTTCAAAAAACTATTACAAGCAATGTATAAATAACTTAACATCTTGCTGCACACTGAGTGACCGACAATGAGCCCATCAGAAATGGTCCGAGCGCAACCGGTGTCGCAGGTTCTAGTCGGTCGCGTGCGACTCACCCTTTACACCTCAATACAGGACAATATATAAGTATACTTAGATCGCTATCTAAACAGTCATGTGCCGTTAATTGAACTAGAAGCACTACAACTGCTTAATGGCTAACTTGTATCTACTCCTCTATCTAGCGCTTAAACCTTGCCTACTTTTGAGGGAAAGTCAAGTAAATTCGCAGTTTTATGGTGATTAAAATCTTATTTCCGCCATATATTGGTCCATTATAATTAGCAAGAGCCCTACATAAACGTTAAATTCTAATGACTGATTATAGTAAATCATCGACATGTGGAAACAGTGAGGGCCCAGTGGTAACGGCCGCGACTATGTTGTAGTTCGTAAGGTTCGAACCCTGACAGGCGTTTGACGTTGTATCATAATTTCAGCCGAAAGACGTCGACTGCTGGACGTTAGCCTCCCACGACGGGGGGGGGGGGGGGTGTTTGGTATAATCGCCACGGTTGGCAGGCGAGTTCGCGATCGCAGTAAGGTCTCAAAAGGCATCAACTCAGCCTATCGCAGTCCACTGCTGGACATACAGATGTAATTAGATGTGAGAATGATGGAACAATAAATCTTTAGAGTAGGACAGTGGACAGTGTGGACATTGGCGACGCGACCTCGCGAATCGTCTGCTTATGCTTAATCGGGCCGGGCGTTCAATGTCACCCACGTCAGAGCTACGTAAGGTATAAGATGTCGCGAGCGCGACTGACAGCTTCGATTTTTCCGACTAGGTTTTAGGATATAAAGAGTTATTCTATATTGCCCAACTGGTAGGTTCTATAGTTTCTGTAGATTCCGTGGTAGAATTGACCGATTGGGCGATTTATCAAGAGCCTGAAGGCTTTTATCAAGAGTCGTCTGAATTAGATTGCACTTGATATCATCAACCCGACAACCCAGTCGTAACTAAGTTCTACGATCACCGATCTCATTAGCAAGTGTCGTCATTATGCCAAAATGTCTGAGTCCAATAATATTGTCAGGATCACGTTTAGCAGTGAACATGATAAGAAAATAATAAATAGCATTTGCGATATCATTGACATCGATATTTAAATAATTTAGTTTACACGTCTTGTGTAACATATTTGTCTTCTCCTCAGAAGGAGGTATGTCTATTTCTTTGGCACGCTCTGTAGCCTAAACGGCTTGATGGATTTTTTAATCAATGCATCAATACATAAATATGCATAGAAGATACCTAAGTTAAAAATAATTAAGTATAGGCTATTAGAGTTCCGAAAAATGTCGAAGACGTAGATAAAGGCTTGTCTAGTATTAGGTTAACGTTACAAAAACAAAGAAATCGATAGTAGATAGATATAGAGCATACTACACATTTAAGCTTAGGTACTTTGATCGTTACGGGATTGCACTAGAAATCGCTTCAGTTAATAACTAGCGCCACAGGAAGGCGGCAAAGCGTTTACAAGGTACTGCCTCAAAGAGGACAAAGATCGTACTAGACATTTAAGCTTAGGTACTTTGATCGTTACGGGATTGCTCTAGAAATCGCTTCAGTTTATAATTAGCGCCACAGGAAGGCAGCAAAGCGTTTACAAGGTACTGTCTCAAAGAGGACAAAGATCGCTTCCTCCGATACAATCTGTTTACAGCAAATAGTCACTTAGGCTGATAACAATACTGATGCCTCGCCGATATCACACAACCTTGACTTTAAACATCGAAGATTTCGTTGTTTTGACGTAAATTGCAGTTTTGTAAATTTTTAGACACGTTTAAGAATTTGTTAGTAACAGCTAATATTAAATAATTGAATATGGTTCCCGAAAAAGGTCGCTTATCAATGGTTAAAAAATAAATAAATGGTTCAGATGAAAATTCACAATTAATAATAGGAAGGTATCCTGCCTACTACACCAAAAGCTGTAAGTATATGGACCATACCTTAGTCTAGATATTTAAATAACTACAAAAATATTACGTAGGTAGTTGGCTTTATTTCACAGAATTTCTATTGGACGTTTAAAATTCGCAGTAACAGGTACCTTGGTACTAATAGTCTCTTGTACCTCTTTTTTATTAAAAAAAAAACATCATGTAAAAATATTCGATTTGTTTTAAATTTTAATATAAATAAATACCTTATGACTAGGAAAATTTATGGGTAAACATGGGTAATCAGTGTTTCTAACTTTGCGATCATGATGTGTAATTTTATTAAGTTGTAATTTTATTAAACAGGTAATACACATTACTAATGAGTAGAAATAATTTCGTAGCCACTTAATTGTTGTGCTCGAATTCCACAAAACTCGTCTGTTAAAAAATGTGCTAATTAGCCGTACTTCATTTGTTGGACCTTATCACACATCTTTGTTGAGCTAAAAGTTACTTAAATATTGTCCAGGGTCTTTTATATATAACCTTGGACATATTTTTGAACAATATGTACATGCAACGTGGGCGAACTGGCAAAGTGGCAATGTTACAGAACGAACATGTCCAAGTTAGGGCAAAATGTAAGCTTTTAGTAACGAATTGGCGCCCAAAACCAGAATTGGATATAGCAGATAGAGAATAAAAACTATATCTAATATAGAACTTTTCTGTGAATTTTTCATCAGATTCTAATATTTAAGTAGCAATCAATTTATCCGTAAACAGCCTTGTATAATTAGTCATAATACATAAAAGTATTTACTTGCAACCGATTTGTACCAGAAAATATTTACCAATCGACATATCAGGCCAACGGGGCTAATGTTGACGCCACACGGGGACTAGAATGTAAACATACCGCGGATTGGGCGCATATTGCACAAAATTTGTCACTAAATTGAGCCGGCATACCGTGCATCGTAATAAATCAACGCTTCTAGCCTGTATTGAGGACAAGTCCGACCTAAGAAAGGTAAATGCCTCAATGCTAGTAGTTGTAAGGAGAACGCGGGCCGCGGAGGCGAGAGGTCGCCCGTTCTAACACGGCGGCCCCCAAACAAACGCGCACTTATTTGCCAATACGCGTCCATCTCAATACTGTGTCTCTGTATCTACTCGATGAATTAACCTAATGCATTATACTAATGTATTGCAACACGCCTATTCTGATTTGTTGAAATATTTCACTGCTGGACCTTTATTACGAGTACCAGCTACATTGCTACCAACTGCCGAAATGCTGTTAGACAAAACTGCATTACGTCATTATCGCTAGAATTTACGATAGCGCACAAAATGTATGCCCAGTTATTTCGGTTAAGTGAAAACTAGATCCCAGTTAGTTCGTAACTAGTTTGAATGTTAGGTAGGTATGTAGAACTAGTGTTTAATAATCAAACGAATCTACTTTTCATGGAAGTGAGGGACGTGGGGTGTCCTTGAAGGCGCACGTGACCGCGTGGACAATTATAACAATAACCACCAGCAGAGTACATGCGCCAAACTAATATGATTGTGTATCACCCTGCTCAATACTAATGAGAACATGAGCCTACAATACATTCACACCTGAATATTGTCATACCTTTTGATAAATGATAAAATGGACTTCAGCATTAAGGTCAATCTGGGCAAAAGAAAATAAGACAACATCAGTACCTACCTACGTAATAACTTCCTTGATGGGTAAGTCTTTAAACTAAACGCGACGTGAATATACGACACGTACCTCATTATAACAAGGGAGCCGTGATGTTTTTATAAAAAAAAGATGTTTCCATACAAGTTGTGCGAACCATTATCGGCTTTATCAAGACTTTTTGAATTTCTATTTTGTATTGGCATTACGTATTATATATAATCTTATTGAATGAAAAAGTACTCGATTAACCCTTATTAAAATGAACCGTTTAATGCTTAATTCTACTATAGTAATTTCAAAGGGAAATTAATAACGGGTGGTGCTCATGTGTGGCCGGTCGTGTAGCACCGGGCTGTGGCAACACGACAACTGACATATTGATTATGGAAAAAGAAGCAAAAACCGTCTCAAGGTAAGTGCAGCTCTGTGCGTATAAAGTTACGAGTCAGCAGGATTCAGGCCGACACGTCACTTTGATCCACGCCACAATTATTGAATAATATTCATAAATATTAATAGTACCTACTACACCGGAACATATACTACCTGATCGTATCAGGCGTGTGTCTGCGCGTAATTGCTGAAGTCACGGAAAAATATGTCACCTGGTACTCTCAAGCGATGAGGTAAAAAACCTTTCAGTATTTATTTTCCTATTGTAATTGCAAAACTGAGCATTTTTATCTAAGTACAAGCTCGTAAAGACTGTTATAATTACGATTGTTAGGGAAATCTGACTGAGAGAAATCAACCGTGTGCACTGCAGAAATATTCATACTAAAACTTTTATCACACTGCACTGCCCTAAAATTGTGTCGGCCTTTTAAGTACCTGCTTATTTTGGGTCAGTTTCCAATTTCACTAGACGTGACAAAATATAGGCATACTTAGTATGTACTAGGTAGTTATTATAGTATCTTTGTTGTAAGGCTCTGAATGTTTGCTTATTCTAAGGTGATGTTAAACGATGAGCTCTAGCATGCTTGATGAACTTGAATGTTCGGTGATAGATATTTCTATTAAAAGAAGGTACTGTGCATACCTACTGTATGTACCTTTAGTAAATTAGGTAGGCTGGTACAAAATCTGTCAACTACGTTATAATCTATAGCTATGCGTAAGCAGGGCAGGCGTGGGGAAACATGAGCCGCCTTTATAGAAAGGCCCCTGTATAAGTATTGCACCTTCCATTTGGTGGTACAACATGAACTGTGCGCATATAACCTAATTTAACATTTCGTCACACCTGACAGTTCACGCATGAATGTTTGACCCTTAAAATAGGCGTAAGAAATTGCTATTGTTTTGACCCTCAAAATGTTTGCTACCGGTCTTTAAAAGACCCTGAATCCCTGCTTAGCCTCGCACGATGTACAACCGGTAGTTACGCACTACGCGATGCGTCGCGCGCGTCGCCTATATGGCAAGGTCGGCGGGTGCGCCTGCGCCGTCGCACGCGACATCCGCGCAATCACTTTCACTGAGCGTCTTACCAAATGCACTGAGAGTTATGTAGACTAGAAATGACGGGGAGCAAGCAGCGTTCATTTGTTAGTTACTAGCAATACCTATATTCTAGTACGATTCTAATGAAGGCAGGCCTATGTTAGCATTGGTTCATTATAAATAGTTAACCTAAATTAATAAAAACCTACATAATATTCAAAACTGTTTCAATTCTTGTTTCGATATCAATTAGCCCAAACATTATCACACAACACATTATCTCAGATTTATAACTGTACAAGTTGCATACCTACATTTTATTCTTACCCTGGCATTGACCACTCAAAAGCTGGTCATTAATCTGGATTTGGTCTAATAAATTATATAGGTTATTTTCATGACCACAAGTCATGTTATTAAAACCGAGACTTATTACGACAAGACACAGAAGACAAAAGGAAAGTGTATAATTATGTATTTATTTTGTGTGTGATCAAGTCACATCTAGTAGAACGTAACTCGGCAATAGTACCGCGCATTTGGCTTCCTGTTCGACTCGCGCTAAATTCGTTTCAGTGCGAACTGTGCTTTCGCAACTTGACTAAGCTCACGTAACCACTGTTACAAAGCACAAACAAGACATTCATATGTGAGTATTGTGACGACTGGATAGAATTTAATGTACGTAATGACATTATTTAACGTTATATGTATAAAGTTAATCTACTATGACTAACTTTTCCTTTCGTGTCGAGACTTATAAGCATTTAGGAGTACCTAATGGGGAGCACGTAGTAAGGTAGTAAGCTGTTGGCACAGGCTGGCAGAATCCCGAAAGTCTAAAAGCAAGTCTAACCGGTAGCATCAGTGCCATCCACTAGTTAATTGGGTTAAAGAGGTCACATGGCCACCAAACCGTGAAAAATCCTGATTTTCGTCTGCGTCTGGTTAGGCTGGATATTATCATCATTTCAGCCGAAAGACGTCCACTGCTGGACATAGGCCTCCCCGGCAGGCGAGTTGGCGATCGCAGTATGGTGTTAAAATGCATAGAGAACGCTGCTGCCCATTCTCTAGTAAGTCCCTTAGTCGTCTTTTAAGACACCCGCGGGAAGAAATGGGATGGTGCTATTCTTTACGTCCGGCACCAAACGGACGGCTGGATGGAATATTAGTCTTTTAGATTAGGTACCAAGTACCTACAGAAAGTTTCAGCCGGATAAAAAACACTCATAGCTACTTACATACATTGTGATAAGCAGGTCCTGTCGGTAGATTTGAGTATCTGTTGATCGGATGAAATCCTCTTCAGGTATCAATGATGTCTATTGTTTAGCCTAAATGAATAGGCCGATAATTGGATAGGAGTTGCATTAATTAATTCACTTACGATTAATTTGTTGTTATGCATGTGGATGGATTGTAACGTTAATATTGATGATTGAATCATAATTTGACTTGCTTGTAGTAACTTTTTAATGTATTTAGTTTATTGGAGAGATAACTGAAGTTCTTATTAACAACGTGCTTATGCTAAAAATACGATACCGACTCTTTTTTTTTTTTTTAATACAGTCTTCAACAGCGTTTTGCATATTCTGACTTTTATAGTGCATATTTTAATATTAAATAGCGCATTTAGATACTTGTTTTGGCATGTTTTATAGGAAATCATTTTATTAAGCTGACGTTTCGTTTTGACACATATGTAAATAGTTGTATATTATAAAGTAAACAAGCATTTTGATCCAAATTAATGCAAATAGGTAGGTATATTCCAGTTTGGTGGACAACCCTGTCTATAGGTCTGTAGGCGAAAGGCCTATTGGTCCAGTTTAATGTAGGAACCTACTTGGGAACGTAGCTAGGTATCCACGCAATGCAATACAGTAGTAAATATAATAAGGCCTACATAAATAGTGTAATTAAAATTCATGTTCGTTAATTCAATGAACTCTTGATTGACCTCTCTTTGTCATAGTAGCGGATATGGCGCCGACCCGTCGAAAGATATAATTTCTAAGGCAGTGTGAATAAATGCATCGAGAATTGTAATCAGCTTCAATGGTTTTTTAAAATAAGAACCTAGTTGTACCTATTTTTATATATATTATGTATATCTAACTTATCTACATATTGTACAAAAAGAAAAATCTGCTAAAATCAAGATTTTTTTTCGAATATATATGTTAGTACCCAGGTACCTTTGTAGAAGTGGGTAACGTCTACCTTTAATCCATTCACACATCTCACTAAACTAAATGTAGCACCGTACCACACTGGGTAAAATTAGAATAATAAATCCCGTAGGTATGTCTCTCCTGCTCCCTTTAATCCATCCAAAGGTTGTCTGTAAAAGATCGCTTTTAGCGATAAGGCCGCCCATTGTGTCACCCTATGTAAAATTTAAACATTTATATCTGTAACTTTTATGGTGTACATAATAAAGAGTATTCTATTCTATTCTATATCGGGATACAAAGTCCTATATATCCAGGTCATGATCTACCCATGTGCCAAATTTCATCCAAATCCGTTCAGCCGTTTTAGCGGGAAAGCGTAACAAACAAACTCACTTTCGCATTTATAATATTAGTTAGGATTTAACTTTGATACTTAGTGGGTAGGTACAGCGAACCGCACGGTTGGTAGTAACACTTTGACTTTGAGATGGCCTAGCGTAGTGGGTACGGAGTTTCAACAGAACATAAGAGGCCAGCTTACAGGTACTGGTATTGTTACCAGTAACGTGCGGCCTACTGTACCTACATAGGTAAGCTGAAAAGTTGAAAGGATATCCCGCTATATATGTAGTAATTATAACCTTTTCGTTTAGAAATAGGATACAACGCATACAATCGAGCTGACATTTGTAGGAGGATATTATATGCTTCTCCTCCATACTACATCAAATGTGTGAAATTCTTAAAGGGGATGCGCTGTGGTAGACCGCCAAATGCTTTTTTTACGCTTTTTGCAATGGGGAAGGCAACTGTCAAAATGGCTCTGTCTTAGCTAGTTCCCAAAAAAGCTAATAATAAAAGGCAAGAGGTGGTTTCATTTTATTTTTGCGACAATTATTCATTGTTGTGTTCTTAAATGCTCTCAAATTGGAATTCACCATTTTCCGAAAAACTTTGAAATTAGAAGATTGTGGCTTAAAGCTATTCGTAGAGATTTTTTTTAATTAAACAGAGTTTGAGGTTATGTCGTAAACATTTAGAAGAAAATGATTACGAGGAAGGAAACAATAATCAAGGTTTTAAATTCTATCACTTTCCATGTCAAATAAATATTGCTTTAAACTATTAAAATCACTGAAAATAATGTAATAGTGAAGTAAAACCAAACTCATGAATGACCCATTGAATGAACACAAAATTGAATGAAAGGCATTGAATGGACGAAATGTCAAATTTAGTATAGGCCGTAGGGACTTAGCTATGGTCACGGCATCTACAAATAGCTTTGACCGGCCTGCTTCATTTGCAGATCAAAATACGATTCGCGACCGTAACTAATGTGTATTTATAGAATTAAAATTATTAAACTCATCGATACAATTCTCTAAGTAAGAATCAACCTTAAATGTCACGTTTTCATGATAAATGATAAATGATTTTATTTCTATAAGTAGGTTTGTACAAACACTTTTACACGTCAATCATATTTTAAAAACTAGATGAGGTCGGCGTTTCCTATCTGACTACTCTGAGAAGAAAGGCCGAAACAAACTCAAGAGGTCACAGTCTCTTTTAAAGTCCAGACATAATCTTGGTCAGATCATGTGAAGACCATGTAGATTGGTGTCTGAAATGGTCTTTTGAGGAAAGAACCACACAGGTTGAGTGGACCTGACCAGTCAGTGCACGCATTTGTCAGTAATCGTGCAGCTCTACTCAGAATTTAAGGAGCTCAACGATGCGACGATCAATACCAAAGAAAGTACATTTGGGTAGGCCACTTATATGACTCAAACTGCCAGACCATGATTAACACTAACTGAGAATAAAAGAAAAGGAAAAAAAATGCAATAACCCACATAGTCTTCACATTCACAATAATTAAAATAATATAATACTTTACAAGTAAATATTCATGTCATTGCGTATAAAACAATAATTAAATGTCACTGTAGGTATATAAAATAATAAAGTTAGCAAAAAAAAACAATAAAAATAAATTACCTCAATATGTAAAAAAAATTGGAGCAGCTCAATCCCAAGCCTTTTTGTCCTCAATATAATCTTTAACAGTATAAAAGGCTTTCTGGCACAACTTACGTTTAATGAATGATTTGAATTTATTAAGGCTTACGAGTAGATCTTGAACGTGGCTTGGAAGTCTATTATAAAAGCGTATACATTGACATCGAAACGAGCCACCTATTTTCTTGAGCCTTGTTGTAGGTACAACAAATTTGTGTTTGTTCCTAGTATTTATGAAATGAAATGAAATCGTTTATTCTGTAAATAGGATATTAAAATCACTTTTACACGTCATATAAAAAAAAAAAAATCTAGATGTAGCCGACATTTCCTATCTGACTACCCCTGAGAAGAAATGGCGAATCAAACTCAGCGGTCAAAGTCTCTTTTAAAGTCCAGACATAATCTTGGTCAGATCATGTGATCATGTAGATCCGTGTCTGAAATGGTCTTTTGAGTAAAGAACCACGCAAATTTGAGCGGACCTGTCCAATCAGTGTAAGCATTTGTCAGTAATCGTGCAGCTCAACTCAAAACTTAAGGAGCTCAACGACTCGACGAACAGTACCAAAAAAAGGACATTTGGGTAGGCCGCATAAAGCGCTCAAAATGTCAGACCATCATTAAAACTTAACTGAGAAAAGAAAAGAAAGGAAAACATTTAAAGAAAAAAAAATGACCCACATAGTGCTCACATTCACAATAAATTAAAGCAATAAATATAATACTTTTCAAAGTAAACATTCATGTAAAATTGTATACAATATTCTGCAATGTCAATATGTATATAAAATCATGCATAATAATTAAAATGTCTAGTTTTATCACAAGGCTAGCAGAGCGAGCAACTCAATCCCAAGCTTTTTTGTCCTCTAAATAATCAGAAATCTTATAGTACCCTTTTTTACAAAGTTTAGTTTTAATACAGATTTTAAATCGTTTAATGGGTAAGTTCCGAATGTCAGTAGGAAGTTGGTTGTAAAAGCGTATACTTTGACCCATGAACGAGTTGCCTACTCTGTGGAGGCGAGTGCGATGTACAGCAAGATTGTGTTTATTCCTGGTATTTAAACTATGAAACTATGAATATATTATGGATATCACTGTATTTTTTAAATAATTTTATATTTTTATGGGCTTAAAATAGATTTTCAAAAATATACTGAGAAGGCACAGTCATTACATTAATCTCCTTAAATTTCTCTCTGAGAGAGTGCCTTGGAATTAATTTATAAATTGATCGAACAGCTCTTTTCTGCAAAACAAAGATAGTCTGAATGTCGCCAGCATTTCCCCATAACAGAATACCGTACGACATTACACAATGAAAATAGCTAAAGTACACTAAACGGGCTGTCTCTATGTCAGTTAAATTACGAATTTTTCTAACAGCATATGCTGCGGAGCTTAGCTTTTTTGACAGTTTATCTACATGTGGGCCCCACTGAAGCTTAGCATCCAAAGTCAAGCCCAAGAATACAGTGCTATCTTCAGGATTCAATTCTTCGCCCTTTATTAACACATTAGTTTTCACCTGCCTAACGTGAGGTAGCGTAAACTTAATGCACTTGGCTTTTTTTTTCATTTAGAAGTAAATTATTAACATTAAACCAGTGAACTACTTTTGAGATCGCGCTATTTACATCGTCAGTAACCAGCTGCTGACGTTTAAGTTTAAACAAAAGTGAAGTGTCATCTGCAAACAACACTATATCATGATTATCCTTTATGAGGTAAGGCAAGTCATTAATATAAATAAGAAACAAGAAAGGACCAAGAATTGAGCCCTGTGGGACTCCCATTATTACTATAGATCCGGGAGATCTAGATCATGAGATAGTCATTCAATAAAGAAATCTCAACTTGGAGTATAGGTTACATATCAGATTCTAAATCGTTATAATTCTGTAAATACATATTTTTTTACGGTCTCGAATCATATTTTGATCAATATACAACCTGCTAATTGCAATAAACGCAAGAAAAAATTAAATTCACTGGTTACCCTGTAGTTTTCACCTTAAGGACGCTCTCGCAAATCTGACAAAAACATTGCAGTTTTTCGGTACATTTTGCGGCAAAATTGAACTAAACCAAATGTAACTAATAATTGCCACATATAGAATACTCCTTCATCTCCATTGCTAGCTTATTTTTTACTGGAAAATGTTGGTTTAAAATATTGTAAAAAATAATTTCCGTTGCCTCTTCACACAAAATTGACGATATCGTGTTGAGTTTAGGAACATTTTTCTTCAATATTATAACATAAATTTAGTTATTAAAAATATTTTATGTACGCAGACATGTTTAACTCAAAAAGAAAGCTAAAAGAACTATCAAAATGTTACAAATAGTCTCACAAAATAATGTTGAAAAAACCTATTTTTTTTTAAACCAGTTTGTTATGTTTTTTTTTCCTATTATTTAACAAACCATATCAAGAAATTTAAAAATCACACACTGGGCTTCAGCTATCCTTGTGATAAAATAAAATCTTATTTTTGATTATACAATATCTTCATTAAGTAAATCAACGGTGAAATAAGCTATATTTTCGAGAGCGCGAAAGTGATGAAACTATTAAGGCGACGATACCCGACTTTTAATGATTATATACTGAAGATCACGTCTAAACGAGGATTTGAAAAAAATATATTTATGTTAAATAAGAGCATTTTCTCAATAACTTAATATGTGAATATTTTAGATTATGTTTATATTAGATACATAGTGAAATTAATTTGTAAAGTTATGTCTAACGCGGATAAAAAACTGAGAATGCCGCAAAATCTACCAAGCGCATTTTTCTGAAATGTTCACCAATTTAAAGATAATTTAATCATTGATCTTTTAGTATACGCGTTTTATTACCTTTTGGTTTGTGTATAATAAATTAATAAGGCGTCAAATTGCGGTTAGCGCTCCTTGATGGGCTAGTTCTATTACTGGCTGAACGTACGACGCGTTGCGTGAGCTCAGTACAGAACACGCAAGCTAACCACTCAAGGTCACTGGCATATATCTCCGTCTTAACAGGTGCTGGGATTGACACGAATTATTCAATCAATTATTTCAAGCTTTCTCACAATTAGATAAGAAATTGACGAAAAACGGTTTTTTTTTTGGGAGCACCCTTAACGTAACGTGGGCTAATATTTATTTCTTCAACTCAACTGTTGTATTTTTCTGTAGCTACACGTGCCTTGTAGTTTCGACATTAGGTTATTTAATATACAGAATTTACTCATTCTTTCATGTTTTCTTATCCTATTTCTTTTTTTGTGTAGTTGCTTTCTCGCCTTATCAAAAGACTTAGGACGTAGCTATACCTACCTCACTTACTGGTAATGTAGGAAGTAAGTACCTACTACCTACCTATGTAATATTCCAATATTGCAATAAACCAATGATTTGAATTCATTTTTGGATAAAGTGGTAGGTAACTATTGCGTCAGAAATTGAGGAATTTCAGTAGTAAACAGTTCATCATTCTTTCACGATGAGCAGATGTCGACAAAAAATCAAAGTAAAGAAAAGTAAGTAATCTTTTTTCCCGGCAATAAACGAAAACTAGTCATATTATATTATAGCGACATGTCATAGGTGCAAGGACTTGCATTGCGCTAGCGCACATAATATTATTATACTAACAACAAACGTTGAAAAATAAGCCAATTGGCGTGCACATAAATAAAATGAACTGATAACACACACGTGAAAACTCTCATACTATACACACGGCTACACATCAAGCTATACATATCCAGTTTAGGCTGATCTCGCATTGTATAGGATTTTCGAACAATGAGAGGCCAGCTTATACTGGAAATGTATAGCTTGATGTGTAGCCGTGTGTACACGAGGTACAGTCACGAGCACTATTATGTATATACTTAGCAACTTTCAAAAGTGATTTCCTCCAACTATATTGATTTTAATTTTACTTTACTACGAACTTAGTATTTTGGAACCCAAATTATTAAGAAATATATATTTTCTCAAAGTTGCAATCGTTATTCCACGAGAAAATCGGAATTGAATTTTGGGAAGTGTTTACATATTAGTGCTCGTGACTGTACAAGTGACACACTATAACTGTTTTAGCGTAGTCTTCTATTTGATAGAATATTTACGTACCTACAAACAGTTAACACATTGGTGTCTGAGTTTGTTTTAAGTTCTTATTAGTACCGACCTCTCCATCAAAAGGCTATCACCCAGTATAATTCTAAAGGGCTAGTCAACACAAAACCTAGCTTAACAGTCCGCCAAACTCCGGATTATCAATAGCAATACACATACATACATAAACTCACGCCTTCATCCCATGGGGGTAGGCAAAAACTATAGAACGCCACTTGCTACGCTCCTTACATACTCCTTCGCCTACGTTCATACATCTAGTCATACACGCACGCCGGTTGCGAGTACTACGCACCTGACCTTTCTGAAGAACATCACCAATTTGGTCACTATATGTCCCTCTAGGGCGTCCCCTCCCGGCGTTTCCACTCACCTCTGCTTTATAAATACTTTTTGTTAGTCGCGATTCACTCATCCTCTCCACATGACCAAACCATATAAGCATACTCTTTTCAATCTTTGTCACTACATCTTCTTTTAAACTGCAACGTTGCCTTATCACCTCATTTTTCAACCTATCATTCATAGTCACGCCAGACATGCTTCGCAAGGAACGCATTTCCACAGCATTTATTCTGCTTTCATGCTTCTTTTGCCATCCCCAACTTTCAGTTCCAAACATAAGCGTAGGCACCAGCACACCATTGTGAACAGCCAGTCGAGCCTTTTTGGGCATCGACTGATTGGTCACAATCGCATGTATAGCACCATTCACTTTATTTCCCGCATTTACACATCACCTCCTTTCCACATCTTCATCAACCTTTCCATCCCTTGTAAACTGACTCCCCAAATATATAAACTCACTTGCTCCAGACTCTTATCATTTATTTCTCAATAGCAATAGGTGAGCAAGAACTTTGCTTAGCAAGAATCTTTACAAATGTATGTAATAAAGCCTGGTGGTTCAGGTAATTTTATACGTACAAAGTTCTTAATAGAAGTTACGACTGCGGGTTTTTCCTGGTTAAAATATTCCCAGTTAAACCCGGCACGATGCCCAATAAATAGCAACGGACGCTTCTTATCGCCGCCGTGCTAAGTAATCATTGACCGGGAACGGTTATTAGGTTTTTCCATTTATTGTTTTTTTGCTAGTTTATCTCTGAAAAATCCAGATGCAACTAATTAAGCGCCCATGTTCATGATTATTTAAAAAACTGTATCCTTAGGAACTTAGGTGGTATAAGTGGTAAAAGAGCAGCAGAATCAGTAATAGACACTGCATTTGATTAGGTAAACGATAATTAACGAAATACTACAGATCAGTGAAATGTGTAATTACGCTGACCTAGATAGCTCATCATCTTAGGTAGGTGAAAACGATATTTTTTCTACTTGTAGCATACTTTGGAAGAGAAAAAGTACAAGAAAATAAAGCAATAGGAACATAAACCGATAACACACTGACGATAATATACTCATAAGTTGTGAACACAACGGCTAATAATGACTCATTTCCCGACTGTTTTGCAGTGAAGTTATTAAACTGTTAAGTTAACAATACAACTTCGGGATTGTTATAAACTAGTGATAGATGAGGACACGTGGTAATAAATTAAGATCATGAAAATGAACAATTAAGACATGCGTAATAGGTAGCACTAGGTACCAACTGCAACTGTATCTACCAAGAATGTCAGGAAAATTCAGTAAAAAAGTGGAAGTTATGTTTACACTTAAATGTATGATGATAAATGGGACATGGGCATAGGACTGGAATTACTAAAATAAAATATGAAATTAGGTAAATAAATCGTTGTACATTTTTATTTACGTACCTTGCTTGCTAAACGGAGGAAAGGGAAATCTTCGCTATGGTGCTTTCAGTTTCCAGCGGCTCCCGTCTCCTGAAACAAAACATGATTCACCTCTACACGTAACTTTGATAATGTTTTATGCAAACTTACTGAGTACATGCGGTATTTATAATTAATTTCCTGCTATTAAATAGTCAAATTTTTAATAGCAAAAAGAAGGAAAACCACACGGGAGCGTCCAATGAGAAACCAATCGAAGATTATGTGTAAATTCAGCGTAGGTATTGGTGAGGTTTCATATTTTACTAGATTAACGTCTTACTAAAATAATGAAGCATGTTGTTGAACATGAAACTCGAAAAGAAAAATGAATAATTACCTCTAAACCAGCTTTTAGCAATCTGTAACGTCGGGTGTGCTAAATTCTCTAAGTTTGCAACATATTGGTTACATGACAGTGGGTAAGTACAGAAATACCAATTCCTTAAATCATTACTCATTGTTACAAAACATAGTCTTTTGTCTTTGTGGTTTTGGGGCGACTCATTTTTGAGGCGTAGGTACCAACTTACGTGATTCGTCAACTTCAAAGCTCAAAGCAAGAAGACAGCATCATTACTAGATTTAGTAAATAAAACAATTGTATTACACTCAAAACACAAAGTGTAAAAGGTTTTTTATTTGCACTACGTAACCCAGGACCTGCCTCTAAAAAAGCTGCTTGCTCGAAACAAAGGGGTTAGCAGGGAACCAAGACAGGCAGCTGTCGGGACAGTAAAATTCATCCTCTGAATATACTGACTTCCCATTAAATGTTTATTAATGGGTGTTCAGATACTTGGAGGGACTCGTGGCTAATTGACAGCCGCACGGGTTCATCCAGCAGGTTAAGCTACGCTTGCCGCGGTTGGTATTCAGTAGCGTCCGGTTAGAATGTAAGCCAACCCGAACATAATTGGGAAAAGATACAACAAAATACCTTGTGATATATTGCAACTAAATGAAATAAAATTTAAAACTCATATTAAAAGTACACTTTGTAAACAAGCATAATTTACAAATTAGAAGATTATATCCAAGATAAGAAAGCTTGGAAATTGAACCAGTTTCTCCATACGAAACTACCTTTTGGAAGGGGCGACTAGAATCAATTCTATTTTTTTGTAAATATTGACGTACAAAAGTGCCTAATATGTGCCTATTTGAAATAAACAATTTGACTTTGACTTTGAAACGCTAGGCAGATGATGATGATTCAGATACTAGGAAAACATATTGTTATTCCTACTCGTCTAAGCAAATCACATACAAAAATCTATTAACTTTGTCACTATCTAAAGTCATAGATCTCCGCTGACAAAGCGACCACATAGGCATGCATAATTAAGCAGGTAAATCAATAATACAATTCTAATTATATGTTTGCGGCCGGTGTGAGTCGAAGCCAGTGCACGGTTGTGCTTTGATGCCCCCGTACCTTGAATTTGGTGAGTCATGATAACCAGAATGTTTCCAAATAACCATATGACCTCATACGGTTACAGCCGTTTTGAGTATACTAAGCAAACACCCAAACTCGCCCAATCTCTGTTTTTCCGAGTCTTCAAAATCGGCTCTTTCTACCCTATTCATTCATTTATGTTTTAATACCTTACTGAGCATGTTGAGTTTTTGTTATTTTTTTTTTTTTATATATTTTTTTTGTTTTCGTTACCAAATTCATACAAATATTTGTTTTTTTTTAGTTTTATTCGTATCGATTACCGCCCTATAAACCGATCCTACACCTACACCTCTTATGTAGCACTAATGTTTTTGGTTAAGGGTCCATAATACCTACGCTACCTCTCTCATTATCTTGCTTGCACACTACTGTTCGCGGTCACGCGAGCAAGCGAGACAGGGCGGCAGGGTGAAGGCTCCATGGCGCCGATAGTTTAGGTAATGTCTTTTTACGGTAAAAATAATGGTAAGTTTAAAAAAAAAAACATAGTATCTGCTTAAAGGCTTCTACATACTGACGCGACAAAAGGCGTGTCGCGCGGTGCCTTTATGTCGCGCTAGTCTGTAGAAGCCTATATTTAATTCAGTTATTATACAGTTTCATAATCTAATTTGAAGTATTTTTTTTTAATTTTAACGGTTTAAGGTTTGGTTTGGAGATTTTTTTTTATATTTTACTTTGTGTTTTTTTTTCTGTAGAAATTTTTTTATTGGATCGTCTTTTCGTAATAGTTCTTAACATCAATAATAGCATTAATAACATTAATCCTCAACTTTACCATTATATTTATTTCAACATTAATGCTGCAGTATTTTCGATAAAATTTGAGGTACTTACTGTAGACTCTTAAGTCACTCATCTTATTTAACCCCCAACGAAAAACAGGGGTATTATAAGTTTATGAACAAATCAGGCCCTGCAGTCTCGAGTTCTCGACATAGATAGCGATCGCTTTACGACTGATTTCGGTCGCAAAGTCCTAATGGGGTCTCTATACGGTCAAAATTGCTTGACAAGATTGTGATTTTTTCGCTTTTTTCGCGCTTGTCAAGCAATTTTGACTTTCTAGGGATCCCATTAGGACTTTGCGACCTAATTCGATTGTAAAGCGATAGCTATCTATATCGAGACTGCAGGCCCAGGTTTCGGCACTTTTAGTTTCAGTGTTCTCTAGATTAGGTACTGAAATGATTGTCACTTGTCTAGTTGATTAGGTCATCGGTTATTGACAAAATTATGTCATATATCTTTCAATGTAAATTAACGTAACACTCAAAAATGTTTAGTTACGATTGTTATTTGATTTATAACGCAGCGTGGATAACGCGACGCTGTCACATCGGCGCATGATTCGGTTTTGTTTACACATACTTGACAATAACAAACGGCGCGGGCATCGCAACACACACACTCTGGCCAGTGTGACAAGGACGCCAATAGTGTGACGCACCAACACACATGTACTAAGCGGACATTTTCAAGGCACATAGTATTGACACAATGTGAACCTGACCCGATTAAGAACTAATTAAAAACATTAATACTTCAGTCATAATGGAAAAGGCTATGCGCGTGAAGATGAAATGAAAACCAGTATATCGGCTAAGGTCAACAGTAATTGCATTGACAGACGTTTGTAAGTTTATAAAGTGGGTAGGTAAGTAAATGAACAAACTTTCGTGTATAATAAAAATAAAGGATGTAGGTAGAAACATAAACCAGGCATTTTATGTAAAGTAACGCCATAAGAAACTTTTTATAGGCTCGTGCAGACTGGCGCGGTATCGCGGGCACCACAGGCAGCGCCACACTGTCCATGAAGTTTTCATAGAAATTGTGCTACTAGTGTCGCGTCCCGCCTTTCTGAGGGAGACTTAATGCATCCAGTATTGATTTATTTGTAGATATTTCATATGCATCAGCAACGTCGATCTAACCCCTTCCCTTGCACAGCTACCTTGAAAACCTCCCCATAATCAAATTTAAACTACGCCAATGACATTTACTTACCTGTTCGGTATGGAAAGGAACAATCTAAAATACCTACATTAAATTTTGTTAACAGTTTCTACCTACTTGTGTTATCTGACGGTGGACGTAAGGAATAAAAATATTCCAAGAAGATGGGCTATCAAGCAGGATACTCATGAGCTCGCTGAAACGAATGACCAGGTTTTCAACTGTACAGAAGCTCATCGTCAGGAGTCTACATTACCTATAGTAATCATGTTACTATAGGTAATGTAGACTCCTGAGCAAAACCTCTTCGGTTTAACCAAAAAAATAATTTTCAAAATCGGCCCACATAGGTATATAAAAAAAGCATACAGACGAACATAATTATAACATCCTCTTTTTTGGAAGTCGGTTAAAAACCCTACATCCCTGACATGACTAATAGCGATCAAACTCGCGAAAATTTAAAATTTTCAGATCCACTCAAAGAACAAGATCAGTTCGTTTTTCTCAGATAAAGCAGGTTTAGTTTTTATACGTAGTTGCAGAAAACTACAACTTACAGATAAGTTAGAATAATCATAGCCAAATATTAGGGTTAAACAGAACCAGAATGGTGGAAACGTCCTGAACTAACTAACCTCCAACCCCCCTTCCTTCCTCCAACCCCTAACCCCCTTCCCGCCCTTTTAACATCAATATGAATGATGTGACCAATATTTTGTATCAATATTTTAATTTAAAAGAGTGTCCGTGGAGTTTCTTGCCCGTTCTTCTCCATAGGAACCTACTATTTGGAATGGGCAACTAGCTTCATATTTGTAACTGACCGACTTCTTGACAATTCAAAAGTGCCTGTCAATGGTTTAATTGAAATAAATGCTTTGAGTTTGAGTTTGAATAAAATTATAGCTAAGTATTACCTATCATTATCTCTAATAATTAGGTGTTTTTATGAAAAAAAAACCTTATCTATGACAAAATAGCTATCTGATAGAAAAATAATAGCTACGATACTCTGACAGTGTGCAAAGGAGTGTAAAAGTGGTCTGATAAAACAACATTTCTTGTTTCATTCGTTTGTGGGCTAACGGTGCGGATCATGTGCTAGTCATCACCAGCATCCCGTTTTGAGAGATGGAAAACTGTGTAAACGGGATACAACTCCAAAATAAGACAAAGCTACCTCGAACCAGACTTCATTTTACAGAAGTGGAGCACCAACATTTTTTTATTTATTAAAATCCGTTCCGTTGTTTGAAACAACGCGACAAGGATACAGCAGTTATGACGAATGACGTCATTCACGGTTCCCATTTTATTTTTCCAGAATTATTAATAACGCTATATTAAGCTCTACGCTCTGTCTAATTATGTAAGGGCGGATAAATATAGGAGATTCAACGAACTTAACTAAAATCCAGGCGACTTTTAGACTTTGCACCAAGGTCCAAATGTTAATCGTTCTTTACTGCGACACTTTGGTCGCTTAAATACGATAATATGAACTGTTAGGTAAAGCAATCAATTCAAAATGCGTGACTCCATTTTATTGGAATTGCAAGACTGGCGGAGATTTAGGCTCAATTTACAATTGAAGCTAAAAGTTTGATTTGAAATATTCTGTTTAAATAGTGATAGAGGACATGAAAGTGCGTAATGCCGTTATAAATTGGATGTAATTGTAGAGCACTACTTTTTGTGAAGTCATCAGCGTGATAGTAATTAACATAAACATCAAATTATTCTAGTTAGGTTTGCCATTTCAAGCCTTTCATATTTTACGCAACGATATAAGTATCGCATTGTGAAATATAAAAATATCTACATGATATAATTACATCCAAAGTTGTCATCGTGATAAACGAGTGACTGGGTTGATGAGTCACTATTTTAATTTATATAAGTAGGTTTATCGCATAAAAGTACCTATGCAATTTTGCATCTATCTGTTAGTATGACGTGCAATTAAAATTACTAAAGTAAAATATTTAAAAAAAACTGCATTACTAGGGTAATTTTATATTTAATATTTCCCGTATTTTTTAATAATTTTATGGTATAACATTAACATGATAACATAAACTAGAAAAGTCTATGACAGTTAAGATCGGAAAAACTAATAGATTAAATAAGTACACAAATGAGTAACTACAGTTTTGAGCCGTTTGGGGTCGAAACGCTCGGGTCATGGGGCCTGAGTGCGCGTCTCCTTTTTAAGGAAACTCGCCGACTGATCTACACTTCACGTGACCAGAGGGCTGGCTCGTTCTTCGGCCAAAGAATTAGCATTGCCATTCAACGTGGCAATGCTGCCAGGCTTCTGGGCACGTTTCCGGATGACAGCGATGCGGACGAGTACTTCGACGCTTAAGTGTCTTTTTTATTTATTTTTTATGTTGTAAATTTTTTTCGTAGTTAGTATATTCTTAGTGTAAATAATTAGCTGTGTATTTTTTTTATATTTTATTAAGATAAATAATTATGAAAATTCTTTAAAAATGATTAAAACAGTACACAAAACCATATTTAATTTAATCTTATAATCAAAGATGTCGTTTTTAACGCAACGAGTTAAGAGCAAAAATATATCTTGTCCGTATTTACTGCAATGATCCTCGATGACGGAAGGCAAAAGCAAATAACATCGTTATCCGGGTACGTATTCATAACCATTGTGATCGCGTGTTTTGTTCAATGTCGCTGCTTTATAAGTGCTACAGATACTATTATCTTCTTCACGCTGTGGAAATTATGTTTGATTTATTTATAATTTTATATCTACAGGGAAACTAGAATTTTCGAGTGAAATTAGACAAAGAAGATACACGAAAAAGAGCTAACAATCTTTTGCGTGCATAGAATAACCACCACCAAAGCGAAAGAAAATTGTAGAACAAACCAGGGACTTGAACGAAATATTTCCAAAAAATCGAATCTTATCTACCTACTCTTCATCCGACCAAGAGGGTATCTAATCAAGAACGCGTGGGCATTCGATAACCATTCTTCATTTTGCAATAGATCGGGGTTCAAAAGAGAACTTAAACAAAACTGTTGGGATAGCTGGCTTATAGGGGTGTAGTGTGAGTACCAGAGATGATAGATTCTGCGTGTTTTATACTTAATACAGTTGAAGGCATCATAGACGGCAGTGGCGCGTAAGTCGACACCGCTACTTGTCCGCGCTATGCAAATGGAGATAATATGCGTACTAGCTAAGTGACCGGGTTGTGCTACCTACTCGCACAATGAGGTTAATATCCGACCAAGTTGTAAATAAAAACTTGGTAAACGTCTCACTACGGTTACTGACACGCTTCTCGATTCGGTCGGGTTACAACAGAAATCGCTGCGAACATGGCGCATGTGCACAAACCGAATGGGGTTACCTCACCCACATTCCTGCCTTCCGGAATTTCACTCACGTTGACAGTCGCAATGTACTGATACAATGACTGTGTTTATCGATGTCCATCAGATTAATTCTGCGCCGTTGTTAAATGGAAATTAGCAATGCAGCCAAACAGCTAGAGCGATTAGAGTAAATTTACCTGAAATACGTTCGCAAGTCGTTTTATTTATTACTGAACATTTATTATTGTGACGCTATTATTTCGTAGTATTAACGATATGCAATTAATTTTTAATTACTTCGATCCTTTTTAGAAATCTGACTACAGTTAAAGTATCAGTTAACTGTATCAAATAGTTATTTAATTTGAAATTATCGCGTATTTATCTTGGACAGATCGTAAGCTGGCTACCTCGCGAACCATTACTGATGCTTAATCTGGTGCGCATCTGAGTTCCAGTTTCACGATCTGTCAAAACGTACCGTTGCTACGGTTACCGACGACATCGCCAATACCCTAGAAATTGTTTTGCGTTCAGGAAAGAATAATGAATTATACATGTAGACATAATTGTCGGTAAGATCCACTACTCAAAAGAAAGTTTATCCAAGATGATTCGTGTACGTGTAGAGCGACATAATTTTGGAATAACAATATCTACCTACATTGTTACGTACGATACATTTGCAAGCTGAAAATAGTCAAGTTTTTCAGCTTGCACATGTATCGTAACAATGTAGGTAGATATTGTTATTCCAAAATGATGTCCCTCTACACGTACACGAATCATCTTGGATAAACTTTCTTTATCTACTTATATCTTTTGACACAATGGCAAACAAGAACTTTACAGACGATCACGCTACCGTATTTACTTAATGGGTAATTCTTGACTTTATCTAATCGTTTTATGCAGAATGCGTAAGTTTTTTTCAAAAATAAGACATCGGCTTGAGACATTTAAGTGGGTTTTCGTAGCTGGTGTATGGGTTGAGACAAAGAATTGCCAATTATTCCACCTGCCCTTGCGGCACCTGGACCGGCTGCTCTTTTTATTTATTTCAACGTCGGTGATATTTTTATTGTTCGCCTTCGCAAGCGATGGCGGTCACAAATGAAATGCGGTGCGAGTGTGTGCACCTTTTTATGTTCACTCGTCAACTGAATAGTCTACATACGATCACATTCTATGATGCTGTGATGATTAAAAAAACTGGCCAAGTGCGTGTCGGACCACGCAAAATGAATCTACTTATAAGTAACGAACTATTTTCTGTATTTTTTTCAACATTTTAGTCTGAGAAGTTTCGGAGATAAGGGGCAATGGTCATTTTTCATCTATTGTCTTATATAATTTCAAAAGTATTTATTTTTAAATTATAAAAAAATATATCTATGAAATCCTTAAAACAAGCCCTTTCATTTGATATGTCACACGGTACAGTCAGCCAAACTTTTTTTTTAAATGTTCTAATATGCCCTCCAAAAGTCACCTCCATATTCAAAATTAATTTATTTACGTAACAAGTCCGGGTTTGCGTCACAGAATTTCATATTTGTACCAAATTTCAACTTAATCGGTCCAGTAGATTCGGAGCAAATCAGCTGTGACAGACGGACAGACAGACACACGAGTGATCCTTTATGGGTTCCTTTTTTCCTTTTGAGGTACGGACCCCTAAAAATAACCAACTTGAAGACGAATAGAATATTGTGAATTGGTGTTGATCTTAAAGCGTTCTGTAAGCTTCTGCACAACACAGAAGTTCAATAGAAAGCTACAGATACGCAATTCCAATCAACGGCTCGTGCTAATGGAATGTTAAGTAGGCTGGGTAGACTTTTCTCGATATTTATGCTGTTCTTAAAATAGCATGCAGTCAACTTGGAAGTGCTTATAAAATAAATTGCACGAAATAAAATGTACGTATTGCGGTTCATTCAATAATACATATTTAGCTAAAGTGTTTACTAGAGACCCAGTCACCACGTTCCAAACATATGAAAAACAAGAATTGTGAAATGGCATAAATCATTCTAAGGACTTCCTAGTTTGAACTTGATATTTGATACTGAATTCGAGAACTCGTTACCGAATAATATGCATCACTAATGTACTTATATACGAATTTAAAGGAACAAAGCGATCTGCGAATTGGTAATATATTTTCGACGTGTAAGGGTCTCATCCCGCGTAAGCTACTGAGAATCGATCACAGCTTACTCCGAGACGCGCGCAAAAAATACATATCTCCAAGTTAAAACCGGCCAGATCGAAAAGATTCGGCCTAATATTTGGTGTACGTTTAACCCTTCAAAGGCTGCCGGTCGATACCTGCACAATTAGAAGCGTTTTTGTTTCCAAATTGATGACTCCGAATCACGAGCGTCTGCGCACTTTTAACAAAAAGTAGGATCGTTAGACTACTTATAAAAGATAATATGCCTGTCGAAGGCGTAAGATTTTATTTTGCGGATGTATAATAATATGTAATATAACAGAGACCACAGTAGGTTGACAGTGTCTACATAGAGAAAAAACTTAGCGCCTCTAGTTGAAAAACCAGAGACTCATCATTATTCATAGAGCTTGTGTTTCCGACTGCTCATTTAAAAGAGTTTAAGTAAAGCACGTCAATAAAACTTCATTCTAAATTGTCCGTATAATACCAAAATGTAAAAAAAAAACAAGTGAGGAGACGCGGCCACGATGCGTCGACATGGTTCGTTGACCCCGTCGATATTTCTCGAAATTCGCCTCGGAATCCGCGATCTTTTCGCTTTTTAATTGTAGGTAAGTAACCGGCTACCCGACGACAAGGTGATACGTTTCCAGAGAAAAAATGTACGTCCATGCCCTCACGCTGGAATTACTGTAACGGAACACACGAATTAAGATTTACAAGGAATCGCGCGACAGATTAAAAAATCGCGCTCTTTCGGTGCTGGATAATCTCTACCGTCCAAGCGTCGCGCCTTGCGCCCGCGTCGATTTGACCAAACCGGCATAATTATTTTAGTGTGCTTTAGGTTTGACGTCATGTATTAGACGCAGCGATTGTGCTTTAGATTTATCACGTGCCTTGTATTTTTGGCGAAACAGTGTAGGTGGCATACCTGTCTACATCAATAACAATCGCGAATGTAACACTAAAAATACTCTAGCAACTAACGTAGGTACTACCTATCTGTTGAAAATCGCACAGACTACAATAGATATTTACAAATGTTTGTAATATCTTTAATAGCAGTACGGAAGTTTGATTTTCACGCTACGGACTGAACAATGGACTCGCGAGTCTCAGCAACGGAGCCATTCGAATACATGCAATTGCCACGAATTTGATTACCTTTCTATTTCATGTGAATTTCTTCGTTATTGTTATAGACAAATTTGAACGCGACCACGTATGGTATTTAGAATAGCTGGCAGCTAACCAAGATAATTTTAAATAGAGCACTCGTAGGCAGATTAATTATTATGACACATGACTTTGTTTAATATTCACGGATTTAAATAACAAGATCTTTATCATGTTGTCAACGTCGAGCAATTAGTAAAAGTTTAGCGCGTGCTGATTGAAACGGCAGACGTAACATAATCATAACTTGATGTGGAACGCGAGTGTGTATAAATCAATAAATAAATAATGCTAATGCCGTTGCTAATACGCCACGCCACGCATCGTGCAGTCTTCAACAAGGTGCGATGTGGTGATCAGGTCGCACGCACCGCCCGCCGCGCCGCGCCGCACGCCCGCCTCCGTACACCGGTTTAGGGCTGTTCCAACATAGGTATACCTTTATTAATAAATATAGTACCTATATATATTAATATCAACTTATTTATAAATATTAAGCTTGCGCCAATTGTGTTTTCATCACGCTATATTGGCAGGAGCAGATCGCATTCATTTCAATTTTATACATAGCACCTCTTATAATTGTATCTTCTAAATCGGGGCATACGTTATGGAAGTGAGACTAGAAAAATGTATTTAAAAATACATACACGAGGTGCGACCCTAAGTTACAAGCACTCGATGATGTTTAGTAGATTATAATTAGCCGCGCTGCCAACCCACAGCGAGTGGTGTATTTCATCAGCGAAAGCGATTTCACTCTCGCAGTCGATATCTAAACAAGTCCTCTATTAAAGTATTAGGTAATTATTTCTGGTTCTTTATTCATTCTGTAACATTCGCGAGACTAGTTAGATGAAACCATTCACAGCTACGTGCAAGATTATATAGTAAACACATCAGTCACACCATCATCATACTAAGTGGCGGAACATAGATTAATTATGATACGTAGGTGTTAATGATAAATGTACGATGTAGCAGTTGTTAACACGCAGTTTTACAGAGAGGACACTATGTATGCAAGTGATCTATCATTTTATTGTGTTAGAATAAACACACACGTTCAAAAGTACAAATACTTAATAAATTAACCGGATTTAAGCTTTCTTGATCTCTAAGGTCTCGCAAAAGTATATCTAATTAAATTTCTCGCTGAATTTCAGGGGGTGTGGGAAAACAGAATGTTTTAGATTTTTCTAACTACAGTATCTGCCGAATTTCCCTGTTTTAATATGGCACATTTGTGTATCGGATTAATTGCTATACCTATATAATAAAATATGATCGTATCAACATGTGTCGGTATGTCGCTCGTGGCTTACATGCCGCGGCGGGACGGGTGCTAGGCGCGGCCAGCACGCGCCTCGCTGCGCCACTCGCGCGCACCGGCAGATGTGCGCAAACGCAGCCGACGCGCCGCTGCTGCCTCTACCTGCAACGGCGCCTCTCCATATGCGTTTATTTGCTATTTACATAGACCCACCGACCTTGAAACTACAACTCTATGCGCTAAGTCTAAGTTACATAGGTACATTAGTTGGTACTTAATGAATTTTAATAAACTTAATTGTAAAATCCTCAAGTTTTGTAATGAGAATTTCACAAAAAACACTGGTTTTATTACTTTGTAATACAAATTCAACATTTTACATACCATTACTTTTTGTGACCTAATTAACAGATTCGAACGCTGAGTAGGTAAGGTAGAATCCCGGGTTTCGTATTGCGCAATAAGGAAAATTCAATAAAGCGGCTTGTTAATTTAAAACCCATTTTTGAAAGCGGAACAACTCACATACTGAGTCAGGCGCGAGAAATAATAGGGAATCGCTACTAAATATAGTACATTAGTACTATGAATAGACGCGCCCACGATATGTAGCCGTGTAAATCAACGCCCGACTAATGTATTACAAACCCGATACATGGCGTCCGAGGCGAGAAACTAAAAACAACTAAACACTTTATACATATTTCCAAATTATTGTGTAGAACAAAACTACCTGACCCGGAAACGAGTTCTCGATAAGCACTTCTTTACTATGCAGTTGATAATGAGCCGACTCTGTTGTTATTTTGTTATTCAATAAACTAACGTTCTACTAAAATATTTAACACAAAGGATCTTTGACACAATCGTGATTGGTACATAACTCTTATTTTGTAATCTTTAAGGCTTCTACATACCAGGGCGACTTGTCGCGCGACGCGACACAAAGGCACCGCTCGTCCCGCGACACGCGGGGCCTTTGTGCCGAGTCGCGTCGCGCGACAAGTCGCGCTGGTATGTAGAAGCCTTTATGCTCTACACATACGAATAGTTGGCTTCATTACGTAAGTACGGGTTAATGAAAACTAATTAATTTCATAAATATGCACAGCACACATCAAACAATGATCAAACATGGTCAAATAGATTGTGACTAAAGAAAAAGTCAGTGATCTCGCGCGGTCCGATCTAAAAGGTATTTGAGTATGGCACACTCCAGTAAAGGGCAGAAGTGATATGTCGACATATGGGCGGCTCACCGCAATGCGGCAATGTTGCTCCTATGTACACATACGTTATTATGAACCACTTCGTCGGCTAACACTCGCACCGTATTTATAAAATGTATCGTTTAAACGAACGTAAACATATCAGATGCAATAAACGATCACAATAAACAACAGATGATGCGCAGATCATGTATATTTTCTAAAAGAATAACTTCGAATCGGAAGAGGCGGAATCCTTTTAAAAAAATCGGCGGTTCATGCATTCGATTAGACTATTTTAAACGACATAAATTTTTAATATAACCTTGTCAGAGATAAATAAATAGGTGAAGGTGTACATTAAATCGCGAGTCACTTGAGTACTATGTTCGGTCCATTATAATCGCGGATGGCAAGTCGCTAATAACGTTGTACTTGGCTCTAATGTAGTAAGTCAACAATATTGTGGAGCTATTATAAGAATTAACAAGATATCAATAGCGTGTTTATTCTCTGAGCTTATTAAAGCGAGTGCGGCGCGGCGCGGCGCGGCTCCTCGCAGTGTTGCCGTCGCTTGAACTTTACGTGACGTGTATTACGAAAATAATTATTAAACGTTCATTGCACACAATCCACAGAGATGAGTGCGTCCAGGAGCACGGTGCGGTTTAGTCGGAACGTTAGCGACCGATTGAGGTGCTGGACGGATGCGTGCGATTATAATTAGGATTGTATTTCTGATTCCGACGAAGCTCAGTATGGCGGGCAAAGCTGAATTCCATCTGAGTCATTGTGCCCGTTCTGTTGCCTTTATTTTCGTAAAACACTCCATCTCACGCGCATCATTGTTTCATTACCTCCACTCCTGTTAATTATAATAGTGCTTAATTAAAATTACAACAGCGTATGAATTCATTTCGTCACCGCGTTGTGTTGAAAAGTTAGTCCTTTTGTGGCCAGTAGGTAGCATGTCTCACAGTGTAGCCGTTGTAGGTACAATAGACACAATTGACGTACATAACAAGACAATTAATAAACTGATGTTTACGACGTTGACATAAGCAGGTACGTCAAGGGCAAATTCTAAGAGACGAATAATATCTTGTTACTTTTGTAAGAAAAATACTAAATAAGCATGATAATAATGAAAAAGAAATATAAGTATCAAACTCAAAAGCATAGGTCAAACAAAACGGTGTAGATAATAATAAACAATGTAATTTTTTTAGAACGTGCTCATTTGTAGAGCGAAGAATGTGATATTTTCATGTTGTGTGGCTTTCTCGTCTCGTAGCCGCGACATCAAGCGCGAAGAATGGAAATCATTGCTCGCCTGTAAATAATAAATATAGACGCGCGTTATGTCTAACTCGACACTGTGTGGCACAAATGAAGAGAGAGAGCGGGAGCAAGAGCTATAAGACTACCAAGTGTTAATAACATTCATATCGATGGAATAAAGTTTTGTATCAACACTATAACAAACAAAAAAAAAAAAAAAAAGACAACTTGTACAGAAGTTTGAGCGCTGAAAAAAGGAAGATAATTAACTTGACGTGCTCCACTTTCCTAACGCACCACAAGCACCAACAAAAAACCGCCACAGGTTACATCGAGAAATAATCGAGGGCTAGACGAAGTGAGGAAAACTAAACCACTGCACAATCTTGATCCTTAACACAATAACCAAGTTTTAATGATTTTATACTAAAGATCACGTCGAAACGAGTAGTGTTAATGATTTGAAAAATATATCAGAGGCGCAGCCTCCATACAACCCGATTCCTATCGGCTTCCCTTCGGAACAACCAGTCTTCTTATAACTTTTTTTTTTTGTTGGGAAATTATCAAATAACTTCTCCCGCTCTGGGCGGAGGCGCAGGAGGGCGTGTCAGACTTCTTCTGACTAAAACCCACCCGTGTTCCTTCAGATGCCTGTGTGCCAGGACCACGATATCCCTTTCGGATAAACTCGCAACAGTCGCAACCCTGGCCAGGGTCTTCTTACACCTGTGTTTATCACATCGCATTACAAACGTTTAATACCAGTTTAAAACATCATATAAGATTAACAATATTCCAAAAACTGCCAATGTTTTTTCACTGAACAACTAATACCATAGCTTGCGTAAATTTTTGAAAAATAAAGGAAGTACTAAAATTTTTGATTTAATTAATTTTGACGTTATCTAGAGTTTATGAGAACTGAACAACTTTTTCTTCGGCTTACCTCTAACAAAAATTATAGCTTCGCTACTGAAATATATATGATATAAAAGAGCATTTTCTCAATAACTTAATATGTGAATATTTTAAATTATATTTATATTACATAGTGAAATTCATTTGTAAAGTTATGACGCGGATAAAAAACTGAGAATGGCGCAAAATCTACCAAGCGTATTTTTCTGAAACCTTCACTAATTTAAAGATAATTTAATTATTGATCTTTTAGTATACGCGTTTTATTAAGATACCTTTTGTTTTGTGTATAATAAATTAATAAAGCGTCAAATTGGGGACAGCGCTAGGCGAGTCCTATTACTGGCTGACGTACGACGCGTTGCGTGAGCTTAGTACAGAACACGCAAGCTAACCACTCAAGGTCTCTGGCATATATCTGCGTCTTAAAGGGGATGCGATAAGGTAGCACGCGAAATTGAAACCCATTGGAAAAGATGCTGATTCTAATGATTATAATTCTGTAAAGCCATATTTGTTATGGCCACGAATCATAATTAGATCAACGTACAACCTGTTACTGACCTTCAAATTACAAGAAACGTATGAAAATTTGAATTTCCCGGGCTACCTTAGCGCATCCCCTTATTATCATTTAGATAGTAGTTTGCGGAATAGGTAAGTGCAAGCTTACATAAATAATAATCGCGAAAAAAATGCAGTGTAACGAAGAGCGAACAAGCCGGTGGGCACGCGTGATCGGCGACATATTTCCCGAAGTGCGGAACAGGTTTGCGCCGAGGCAATATAGGGTAACCAAACGTATAGAGATTCTGATTTTCACGTCAGTAATCGTAGCATCAGGACAACAATCAGTATTTTAATAGCTGCTCATAGAAATAAGGATAGGAAGGAGAAAATCTAATAGGTAACAGGGGTAGGCTCTCTGATAGTAATTATACATTTGGAAGTTAGTCAGTAACGAAAATTAAAACATTTATTATAAAAAGCGTGGATACTTCGAATAAAAACAAGACTTCTTATTAAATCAAAAGGCTGAAAGCGTGTTTTACTCTCCTAAATTGTATCAATAGATTTCTAATCTACACAACAAGATTATTTCGTAGAGTTTAGACAAGAAAAAAGTTTTTGTTTACTGCGTCTGTTCATCCACCGTCCACTGCTTGACCTAGGACCTATTTATATAAATCCCACAGGCGACAACTCTACAGGATAAGATATTTAATATTAATAAAAGAGACAATACTTATATAATACAATTTTCTATCGTAGTTTTCAGCTTTATTATAACCAGTCGTGGAAATGTGTAAATTGTGTAATTTTTTACCAATATGTTGCATTGTCAGTTATATTCAATAGGGCCTAGACCTTTCTGATGTTCAGTGGTTGTCATGGTGACCCTAAATGCATGTAACTCGCAGCCGATACGCCTGCTTGCTACACCGCGTTATGTGCCATTTGCGAACGTTTTAACTATTCGACTATGTTATTATGTTGTACCTTTTCCTACTTCAAATACCCGTTAAGTTCAATAATCATTATTTTAACCTCAAAATAAAATATTTTCTTGAATTTTCAACAAGAGGCTATTAAATATGAGAATAAATAAATATAAGTCAAAATAGGGAAAATATATCAGTTCCTTCGCTGAATGCACTACTACGTGTTGTAGTACCTAAATCGTCACAAAGCACAATTACAATACATGATGAACTTGCGATTTCTTACCATTCATACATTCTAGTTTGATAATGAGTTAATAACCAATGAAACATTGACTTTCCTTCGCACAAACTACATTTAAACATTGTATATAGTAGAGCCTATAATAGCTACCTACTAAAATCTAATCGTCCAATGTTGCAAATTAATAATATTTTTAATCATATTTATGTATTATTTACCTACTATTAATATTATTTATTCACAGATAAAGTGCATCGCAAACTAGAAATGCTTACGTAAAGTCAAACTGCGTCTGAAGCCTAGTGATAAGTAAACCGAGCGTAAGTTCCGTTATGAATTTGTCCGCGAACTATAACTTCCACAAGTTCTAACTGAAACACATATTCATCAACAGTGGCTATTGCTATGCGTAACTATTTTATGTATATGAATAAACTTGCAAATTCATGTAGATATCTGCGCGGAATAAGTATTAACACTGATATCGTATTTTATGGGATGATTTTATCCAAAAAAACTTTTCTGTTACTAACAAATTTCCAATTAAGTATCATATTATTCCAGTTCCAATCATGATCAAGCATCACTTATTTTGCCTCCATTAATATTCAGTTATCTTTTACCTACTAGATTGACCTAACATCATTAATTTTATCTTAACTTTCATCAAAACAGAAGAAGGTAATACGAGTAAAGTAAAAAACAATCAATTATAAACTAAAGCAAGTATTAATAACAGAGATGACAAGAAAAAGGTAGGTATAGAATAGACGCCAAGACATTCAAAGAAAGATGGACGCAAGTATCTTGAAACCAAAGAAGATCAAATAAATCAGAGCCATTCTAAATATGAAAACAGCGATCGGCTTAATTTGAAATATAAAAGCTCATCAATAAAAAAGTCACCTACCTATTTATGAAAAGTTGTTATGACTATTAAGAAAAGATCGAAGTAATTTTTATTCCTAAAAATAGAATACCTATTAGAGTTTCATTTGAATCGATTTACAAATGATTAAAGATTTGCTACCATAGTAAAATTCTCGACAATAGACAACGATATGAAATAGTTCAAGACGATGGTCATTATTATACTGATTTATTATGACAATATTGCCAGTAAATTTATTAGTCATAGCTTTTGCCCGCGGCCTTGCCCGCGTGGATGTCGTAAAATATCAATATATATCATATATTGCTATATGATATTTATATATACAAAATATATATATAAATATCATATAGCAAAATTTTCCAAACCATTCAGCCGTTTTTGCGCCAATCCGGTCCATACACCCAGACGAACAGACAAAGAAACAAAAAATATAATAAAGCAAATAATAAAAAAATAACAAAAAGCCGACTGCAAAAAACATACTTAACTGAAAAAGAGAAAAAAAACAAGCATTATAAATAATTCATCTGTAATAAAATTCAGAGTCCTGACTGACTCACTGACTGATTGACTGACTGATATACACAGCCTAAACCGCTGATCCTAGAAACATGAAATTTGGAGGGTGTGTTCTTTGTGAAGAGTAGGTATCCACTAAGAAAGGGTTTGTCGAAATTCCACCCCTAAGAGGGTGAAATAGGGGATGGAAGTTTATATGAAAGTCCGTCAGTTTTGAAGTTAGAATATTCAAATTTTGTGTTTAGGCTAACGATTGAAAATTAATTTATACGTCTCAGCGTTTTTGATAATTCCACCCCCCCAAGGGTTAAAAAAAGTGGATAAAGTTGTGTATGGAAAGTCCTTAATTTTCGAAGTAAAAATCACAAAATTTATTATCTAGGCTTATGGTTGGAAGCTAACGCAACGGTGTTGTTAGAATTTCAACGCTTAAGGGGTGAAGGAGAATTAAATTTTGTTTTTAATTAAATTTCTTTATTTTTTAAGTTAAAATCACTAATATTTCGGCTTATGGTTAGAAACTAAATCGTTGTCGAAAAGGGGGATGAGTTTTGTATTGAAGTTCTTCATTCGATAAATTTTGTATTGAAGTAAAAATGCACAGATAGTTATTATGACGCAGGCATCCGCTAAGAAGGGGTTTTTGGAAATTCGACCTTTAAGGGGTGAAAGGGTGGATTTTGTTTGTGTGAAAAATGTTATGCCTTGTGTTAATAAACTTGAAACTTGGCACGAATACTCACCTAAGTAAATTATAGAGTTTGCCATTTTTTGTCTTCTAAACTTCCCCATACAGGGGGATTGAGGGATGTCAAAGTTTGTATAGAAGAATTTTAACGCGCGGTCCGATTAAGTCGAAACTCAGTATTTATACTTACAACCAAAAATAAAGAATAAATCTTATCAGGGTTTATCGAAAATCTACCCCTAACGGGGTGAAAAAAGGGAATTGTGATTGACTGGTCAAATTAACACACAGCTTAATAAAAACGTCATTACTTTTAATGGGGAATTAAATTAAATGGACTTACGTAAAACTAGCGGACAGGTAGTTATGATGACGTAAGCATCTCCGCGCGCAAGAACGGATTTTAATACTGGGGTTCAAAATTTGTATGGAGAAATAAAAATACACATTTCATGCTTTTCAAAACAACCTCTTCAGGCGGTGAAAAGAGTTGTCTAAAAATCAACATCGGTGTCATTTTCAAGGTTTGTCGGGATGTTGATCACGCAAATATCATCAATTTTGAAATTTATTACACTTGCACAACAAAAAAATCTAAAAAGTCGTAATTTTATATTGATCTAAGTAACAAATCTATCTATATTATATAAATGGAGAAACTGACTGATGGCCGTATCAACACGCACAACCCAAACTAAACTACTGGGACTAGGGACGTAAAATTTTGCACTAGGGTTCCTTTTATGATGTAGGCTAGCATTAAAAAGGGGTTTTTGTAAACTCAGCCTCTAAGGGGTAAAAAGGGAGATTTTGTTTACATGAAAAAAAAAATCCTTGAGTTAATAAACTTGAAACTTGGCACGACTACATTCCTAAGCAAATAATACAGTTTGTAATAATAATTTTATATTACCCCCTTTTTTTTTTTTTTTTTTGGTGGGAAATCATCAATAACTTCTCCCGCTCTGGGCGGAGCGAGAGAGAGTGTCAGACTTTTACTGACTAAAACCCACCGTGTTCCTTCAGATGCCTGTGTGCCAGAGTCACGATATCCCTTTCGGACAGGCTCGTAACCCTGGCAGGCATTGGCCCTTTCGGACCCCGTCAATTGGTGCTGATGTCTCTTTGAGGCGCGCGTGGAACACAACGCGCCGTCGACCCGGGCCTGGTCCTTATCGGACGGCGAGCTACCCATCGCTCACCGTCCGCAAGCCCGCGCCTACGGTGGCCGGGAATCGGCCTGCGATTCCCGACGCCCAGGGCGTCTCCTGCGGCGACTTAGGGCGGAAGGGCGGGCACCCTGCCTCACCCTCATGCGCTCCGCCTCCTCCTTCGCGAGCATTACTGTTTCGCAGAAGGAGGTGACGGCCTCCCATGCACTCTCGCTCCGAACCATGGCCTGAACCAGGGCCGGACGCGAGAGATCGTCGCCGCCGATCGCCTCCGTGAGGACACGGCGGTGCTCCGCCCAAGCAGGGCAGACCTCCACCGTATGCTCCACCGTGTCCTCCGGGCGATCCACACAGTGGTGACACCCGGGTTTATATTACCCCCTGAAGGGGGATCACAATCGTTTAAAAGGGGTGTTGAATTTTGTGGGGGAAAATAATTGCATAGAAAGCACGGTTCGATTAACTTGAAAGTTTTTCCGACATCTACGCGGGCGAAGCCGCGGGCGAAAGCTAGTAATCTATATAATTTTGATATCGCGGGGGGACAAACAAAAGTTACACCATAGTTCAGAGGGCTAATTGCGTAACACACTATCAGTAGGAATCGGTTTCAATTTGACAGTTCAACAAAATTCATTGCGTTATTTACGTTGTTTAGCAGACATTTTTGTCTACCATAAGAAGCAATGCATTAGCAATATACTTCAAAATCATTCCGATTCAAACTGTGTTACGCAATTAGGGTGCAGGTTATTGGTTTGTCCCGCCTGCAATACCAAAATTCTATAGATTAAAAATATGCTTGTTTTCCTCTTTTCAGTTATGTAAACTATATTTTCGGCATCGTTCCCACACCTCGTAGCATTTTTTTTTTTCAAAAATATTCAATGTACAGTTTTGACTTCGTTACTATTTTTTATTATTGTATGCATACATGTTCAATAGTAATGTCTGAAGTATTTGATATTTCAAAGATTTTGGGATAATAAATAATTTATTCTAAATTATATGAAAAAAAAATATTTTACAATTAGGTACATCATTTATAAATCTTACTACAGCAACCATGTTGTTGTGCATGTTCAATAGGTACAATAATATTAAAATGTTTGGTGGCTATTTATGGTTATGAGGCAAAAGTTGTATCAAATATCCGAAAAGATACTAATAGCAATGCCTCATCCAGCTGGTAATCCTACACATAGTCTCAATTAATGATTTGTATGGGGATATTTGAGAGGGTTCAACAAGGACCCATGCTTTGCCCTTCATTGTTAGCCAAGAAATTGTTTTAACCAAGCAGTAACTATTAATTGTTTGATCTAAACTAAGTCTAAAATAACGAATGATTAATTCATCGCGGTAAAATGGCAATTGCAACATAGGTATCGTGACATTACATTACTAATAATGCGTGTAATCGTTATCATTGTCCCTGTCCTCACTTGCGATAAGGTACAGTTCCTGCCCGAAATATGCATACCTACTAATAATTCGTATCCTAACGTTAGGGATTATTAGCATTTAATAGTTTTTGAAAGATCTAGAAGTATCCACAGATACTTTTTAAACGAAAACCAAAGTAGTAAGTATTTGTAGTAATTTAATAAACAAATGGTTCGTGACTCGTTACCTACCTATTGCCGAATCTATAGGAAGACCTTTCTTTCGTTATGACTAAAACTAACATTGCTGCACAAAATTAAATACCATAAGATGTGGCTGCGAAACACCACAGGAATGGAAGTACAGAGCGATACAGAAATAGCTGATGCATGTACAAATATAATATATGTATCTGTTTTTTACGACTTCTACGAACATAAGGATGGCATAGATTTACGTGTAAAGCTGATTTAAAATAAACTTGGAGACAGGGATGGCCAAAGAAGATTCAAAACGATTAAGAAAAAAAACACACTTGGTACTTTTAAAGAAGATGGGCATTATCATCATTGTTTACGGATTGTATGAAACAAGCGGATGTGTTGATAATTCGACAACCCTACCCCGCGTTTCAACTCCGAGGCGCAGCGACCACGTTGCAAAACCGCCGAGTTGACGATAATAGCTGGATCATAAAATAAACACGGCGACTGTGATTTATATCTGTTGTCAACATATGAGGAAAAACTGATTTTTTAATTCTCCGTTTTCAACGCTTTGATGATGAGCTATTGTTGTTTTACCGAGTGGAATTGCATGCTGGCACGTGACCTCCTCTACACTAATCTGTATCTTAGATAGTATGTTGTTTAAAGTATCTACATACGCTTTGCGGCACTTAATTTTCACTGTTTTATCTACTCGATGATGAGACTAGAAATCATTATAAATAATCAACGACCGGTTCAAGAACAATTAAATTTTTAGGGTTCCGTACCAAAATGGTAAAAAGGAACCCTTATGGTGAGACTAAGTCTGTCTGTCTGTCTGTCACACCTGAATATCTCAAGAACTACTAATGCTATCAACTTGAAATTTAGAATAGTTTTAGCTGACGTTTGCCAACTATTTTGCAAACAAGAAAGAAATTAAAAAAGAATATATTTTTTGCAAAAAGGATTGAAAGGGGGTCTTAAAAATTTGAAGTGGGGCTACTAGGCCTGTGGGGTATCATATGAACGAGCGCTGTTTGCACATTCTCAAACATTTCTTTCCGACTTTTGATGAAGATTAAAAAAAAAATACCCCCCTTATCTCCGAAATTTAAATAGATAAAAATCTGAAATTATTCTACGAGTATGTGATAGAAGTTTATGTAAAGATTACAGGAAAAAATAAAACGATGTCTCTAAATAGCAGTTTTTCAGAAATCATCAACATCATATATACGTACGGAACCCTCGGTGCGCGAGTCCGACACGCACTTGGCCGGTTTTTTTTACTAGTTCGCTGATACGCCATAATAATATATTCATCGTTTATACTAAGTATCTACTTAAAGCGATGCTTGTACGTGCGTGATTTTTATGTACTTACGAAATACATATAAATTAGAGAGCGAAAACGTCTGAATTGATCCTCAAGCCAATTAAACATAAACAATAATCAGTATGTAGTAAATAAACAACACGCGTAGCATGTAAATGCCACATTATCTTAGTCGCTCTGTTTCTATGTCGTTTAGTTTCTGAAGTAATGGCCGCGATACAAACGATGTTACAATGATAATATTTTTGGAAAATCCGAGTAATAAATAAGAGTTGCTGATATAATGATTAAAAGAATTAAGTAATCTTATTTTTTTTTAAGACTTGCATGAAATAATTGTACAGACGCCAGCACATCAAGCTACTACAATCTGTCAAATTTCTTTAAAAGATTTTCAACTTTATCGTTACAGCATAAGATTTAAGGTTGATTGGGAAAATTTGACAGTTTCGGGTAGCTTGACCTGCTGGCGTCTGTACATAATTCCATTGATTCGAATGCGTTGATTTAAATATTTGTACGAACCAAATCTTATTTATGTTTCCTGAAGGTTAAGTGTAAGACTCATAAATAGATTTTATCAACATGAATCCACATTTCAACATTTTCAGTCTCGCAAATAAATAATTACGCTTTACAATTAAATGGTTTCCCGCCTTCGTGTTGCCCTTTTGCGTCTGTACTTACACCCCCGAAAAAACTCGAAAGTAACTCCGAGTTCTCATTCAACGCCCACGGGGCGATATCACCCGCCTAAAGAATCAATGATCAGATCACAGACAAAATTATAAAAATCTGCTTTTACTAGCCTATTCAGTTTAATATTATATAAACCGAATGAAGAATAGGCGAGTAAATAGGCAAGCGAGGAATTTCGGCCGCCCGCCCAAGGTTGAGAGAGAAGTTAATAAATAGGTAACGAAACCTTTCTTGCTAATGTTATTTATTTTACAATCAAAATACCTTCGTAATAATTTATATTTTTGTGTATTAAGTTACAAATTGTATAGATCTACACTGATTAGATTCCACCAATACTTCTTATTGACCTTCGCTTTTGTTAAGTCACGTAGCACCGAAAAATGTGAATACCTATAACAATAATATCAGTACTTAGGTAAGTATGGATGCTACGTGTATTAATGTACACATATCTATGGAATATGTTTCTTATCAGTTTTGTCCTACGTCACGAACTTTATCTGTATTGATAACGTTCTGCGGAAGAAAGGTAACTAAACACGTACTAATCGCCACTGTTAAGTTAAAATTTCCAGCTTCAGGAATGTTGAATGATCGTTGGGTTAGTTTGGTTCGAATATAATTCCGATCCTTTCACAAAGGAGAATGCCGACAAATATAGGGCGCCCTGTACCAAACGAAAAGTCCTCTGTCACAACCAAACCCCAGTGTATTTGGAGGAGAATTCAATGTTCTGCCTATATTGTTAACTGTTTTTTACATGGATTTCCGCAATTAGTATTTATTTGCCATTTACCTACTTAATATTTTGAGGTTAGTTTCGTAAAAATTACTGATTCGAAATGGTGGAGTTAATGCGTTAGTTAGTTAATGCGGTAATACTAACAGGCGTCGGAGCAATCCATAATCTTAAAACACGAATCATAGCCACGGATATATTTTCCGTGTCATGTACTCTAAATAGTTCTTACAATACCAGTGAACAGTTTACACATCGGTGACGACGACTTGCTGGCCGATGTCTTACCCTAGATGGGGACATCGCTAAGGATTATCACATAAACACTACGTTAAGAAAAAGCACCTGAACGCCCATTCTCGTTATTTTAATTATAATCGAATAGTTCATATGAAACCTTCGATCAATATATGAAACCAACATTGAAAGATTGAAAGTAACGTCATTCGCGACGGCGGCGCCAAAAAACTACAGATAATAATTTAAATAAGCCAAAAAAACCAATGCAATACGTCATAATAAACACATTTCCTTTTTTGAACCGGGCCTCTTTTCATTAAATACATGTATTCCAAAATAATAATTTAAATTATTATGACGCAACGCGTGACCTAAATAAAGATTTTATTTTTATCACACATATTATACAATACCTAATATCACGTATTCTAAAAAGCAAATCGGTACGATACATAATTATCTTCTTCATTTAAATGTTGCTGGCAGGTACATAAATATTGTTTTTTTTTACGTAGTAGTACCTACGTAGTACTATTACTTATTCTGTAGTATTCTGTGGTAGCAGCAACATTCGGAAATGAAGTGCAATGGCAGTGACATATACGTGGAAAATACGTACAAAGTAAAAAAAATACTTTTATTTTTGATCTCCGAAATCCGGGAATCTTTTTCATAACCAAAACGTAAATCTGATTTAAAAAATAGTAGTAATTTTATGAACTAAATTTGGTTGTGACACGCTCCCCCGCAAGTTGGTACTGCACAACGGCATTGTCCTTTTAAAGAATTAAATAATTCAAAAAAACAATTGCCCTCGTTATTTGTGTAACTAGCCTCAAACTGACAAGACTTTTTAAATCTAGTACAACTTTTATCAAAACGGCAAAACTATTCCAGTAACGTCTGATTGTCAAACAAGTAGATAGTAAAAATAAATGAAAAGAGATTCTCCTGTCGGTACCTAAGTTCCAGTAATCTATAGTCAACTTAACAAGCCACACTAGTACATAATTATTTGAAACTAATTTGTAATTTAAACTTTGTAATTGTCTCCTGCAAAGTGCCATAAGGAGAGAAGACGCGAGTAACTTCGGAGCCCCCGTAAAAGATAGTGAGGTAGTGTTCTCAGGATTGATGAAGGTAAACAGAGGCTGTTTCAATAATTCTCTGTTTTAATTATTTCATATAGTTACAAAAAAATTATTGGGTTACTTTACTGAGTATCGACTACCGAGTCCGACTAAGGGCGAAATTCACCAATGAAAACTGAACGCGATCAGCACATAAACTACGTTTAAGAGCTGTCACTGTCATTATTTTCTTTGTAATATTGACACTGACAGCTCTTGAACTCGGTTTAGATGTGCTGATCGCGTTCAGTTTGATTGGTGAAATTGGCATTAAGAGGTTAAAATCAAAGGCTGCTTACTGCCTACGTAGCTCTGTGCGTAAGACATCATTATATCAACATGCATTACGGGGATATTTACCTATTTAACTTAAAACCAATTAAGGACAATTTTTTTTTACGAAGTATAATAAGAAAACTACTTAAAGAAAATGGCTTTTATTTGTGTTGTATTAACTAAGAAATAAATGTGAAAATGGCTATATTTACACAACAGTTATATTTAGAGCCCGTTGAGCGGATAGGTAGTTAATTATTTTTATGAATGGAGTAGAGGGCGGCGCGGGCGCATCGGAACGCGGACGAGACGCGTCGCGCGCGCTGCTCTACGTTCGCTTTCCCGACTTTCCAGTCGGCGCAGGCGATGTGCGTGCCGCACTAGACTAATGTAGACCATTTTACAAATGTTCAGATTACCTTACCATTTTTCACACTATCGTTTTAAATAACGATAAAATATTTTTGCATGAGGAAAAAACATACTTATTGGTCAGACACGGAAGTTGTAGTCTCAACATCTCATGAAAAATTATAATTTAAGGGTACAAATAAAAATTTTAAAAAAGTATTCTATATTCAAATGAATTATTCTTGTGTGGGCAAAATACTTAATACTTAACATTAATTATATTATTTTCTTATAATTTTCAGGTTTGTTTTTTAACACACAAATATAGAGACATGTTAAATAAAATAAATGGCAATGAAGAATGTACATCTTCACAAAACGTGTTTTTGTTACCTGTATATGACGATTAAACTTAAAAGGGGTTCATTGATCATTAAAAGGACATCATTAAACTACTTTTCCGAGATTTAATTTTCTCTAGAGTAGCCAAAGTCAAAATTAAAGCAATACAGCAATTAAAGTAATCATCGTGTGTGCCAAATGCGTGCAGCAACAATGCGGCACACCGCAAGGACATCTCAGGACAAGTCACTCGTCCTCTATCGTCATGCGCAGGTAGCGGCCAGGCCAGAGGACGACAAGCCCATTGTTTATCGTTACTAATTATTATGCCCCAACGCAGACGCTTGTCGACCGCCGCAGCGCGTCGAGCCGCTGCGCAAAAACTGAGATACATATCTACCTGAGAATAAGGCTAAATTATTTTATTTAAATCCTATCATATAACATTTTCGAAAAAGGTCGCAGTTTCTTAGGCAATTTAATTAAATATTCATAATGATTTTTATATAAGGCGCTTTACTTCAATCATTAAAATCGCAATGACGGCAGAACATTGCAACTATCGCAGTGGCAGTATCGCGCTCGATTGAGGACCGTTACGTGAAAACGTTGAGCACGCGGGGTGGGGCAGAGCCGATACGGTGACGATGGCGCCCGAACACGGCCGATCGCCGAGTGCCGAGACGACGACTTACGAGCGGGGGACGAGGGGGTGCGCCACTTATCGCGGCGAGCTGGCAACGTCGCGCGGGGTGGGAGCGCCCCGCGCCGCAACCTCTCACTCACCGTCGCCGGCTCGCCATCGCCATCATCCAGTGTTACCTTTGACGGTCGAATGCGCGGTCGTTCGCCGTCGTAGCCAGTGACGTCGGTGTCGACACTCGTGCAACACGTCTATGATGTTTCGGTGACTTCAAAGTCGGACTCGTGAGTGAACGATAACTTATTGGCTATCGAATGCTGGAACACAGTGACAAGTTTTGATCTCATTACTCCTTGGATTTGGATTTTGATGAGTTGTGATAAGTGACTATTTGGATTTTTGAACAAACAGTGAAGTGGATCACCAAAAAAGGATTTCTTCTAACTGTCAACATTGGATTATGAATTAAATATTTCTGCAGTGAATCAAAGAACTGTGTTACGTGAAAGTGGCATTCAAGTAAATACAAGTGTTTTCCTAAACTCTCGGAACTGGTTTTAATACTTTTTACAAGTTTTCAAAATATATTTTATGAAAAAAAAAAACAGAAAACTATAGATATTTTTTTTGCGGTTAGTGACATATTGAATTCAAACTAAAAACTTGTGAAAGGTTTAAAGCTAAGACACACCACCTGTCGTAAAACGTACACGCTGGATTTTGCCTCAGCTGATTCGAAGACGGAATAAATTTGCGAAGCGTTCATCGTTGACAGATTATAAAATGTGCAAGAAAACTTGTGAACCATGAAAAATCTATACGTGATCATATCAGTAATGATTTTTAAGTGTTGATTTACATAATTAATGTGTTAAATTATTGAAATTGGCAATAAAAAAAAATCAGACTTGAGTAATTATGGACAAGAAGAGATTCAGAATAACTGATGACGGCGATAAAATTTTCACAAAGGTAAACGATGAACGTTTCGTCAATTGTTGACGTTCGACGAACGGCTGCAGCGAAATTTACGCGCGATACGCGATAACAGAAAATACGACCGTACGCTCGCGACTGACACGAGTACAATATTGCAGAAAAAAAGTAGAATTTGCAATAATGGAAATATTGTGGAGTTATTGGCGAGAGATGTCAGTTACGAGCTGACGTCGATGTTTTTGGGTCGCAACAAACCAGGTGCATCGTGTTTCAGGGGGTGCCTTGGAACGGCAGGACGGCGCACTCCAATAGTACGGCCGGGTACGCGGGCTCTATCATCACCTACGGGGGAGCACAAGCTCCCGATAGTGGAAAACACAACCCATTGCAAGGGACCATTGGATACAGAGTCAACGCCCCTAGGTGAGTCCGAAAATATTTGTTTTTAGAGTTATCTCAACCGCAACAATGCAAAACTTATGTCAAAAGTCAAATATTTTGGCAGTGAAGTTCAGGAAAATATGAATACTTAATAACAGAAAATTTTAACAGGCAGTTATAGTATTTGAAATAATGTTGATACTCCATGTAATTGGAATTTCCGGTTGCATTGTGATTTTTTTATGATTTATGTCTACTTATTATTTTTGTTATAAGATGACGACTCCACAATTCGAGTCTTTAACTTATATCAAAAATTTTGCAAATTAATTACGAATCGAAAATGATGAGTAGGACATTTGGCTCTAATTTTATATCTGTTACCAAAACTTGACGCTTTGTGTAGGTACTACTTCGTTGCCTTTACTAGTGTTTTTATCTTATCCGGAACAAGTTTGTTTACATTTCAACAAAACGCTGAAACGTGACTCGGCTTACCTGTGCCACCTTATCGTAGTTAACAAGCAATAAAATCAAAAATATACTATACTATCTACGTAAATATCTTAAACTACCTTACGATTCATGTATTAAATTGACTGAGAAATTATGTTACAAATCCAATCTAATAAGACAAAGCATTAAAATATAAATCAACGTTTTCTAATCAACGAGCATTAAGTTTCCCCTAATAAACCAAACATAACTTTAAAAGTACACACAAGTGTGACATTGTCGACCGCGCATCGCTGCAATTATAAATGAAATGTGCTCCTCCATTCACACGCACAAACGCTTTAGGGCACCCAGCACTCACACAGTTGCACGTCATTGCACTCACACCAGTGCAGACGCACGCACACATTTACGAAACTCGCACACAGGCGCATAATGGGAATGCACGCGGTGACTGCACTTTAGCGCTTACAATAAACACAAATAAACAAAACATTTAAACTAGCAACACCGAGAGCATCGAACAGTTAAGAATCATTTCAATTGTATTTTTTTACGATTCTACTTTCTACTTTGATATTTTCAACTGTTACTGTTCTGATTATCAAATAACAGAAGATTGTTTAAATAACCGTTTTTGATCCAAGATTATGAGCTAAATTACAATGTTTAAAAAATTCTGAGCAGGTGTTAAGTCGAAGCGCTCAACGGCTTTGTTTAGTAGTCACCTTTACAAACGACATATTGTTGATGGCAGCCTGCCTTTATACAAAACCAATAAGTAAATAATAATAAAAGTAGGGACCGGCAGCGAGATTGTGTGAACATAACACAGGAAGTCTACTTAACTTCAAGGGTAGGGAAGTTAGGGAAATTAAACTAAAGTTACTCATTAAATTAACATCAAATCATGAAGTGTTATGAATGTTAAATGCGAGCTGTAACATGAAGAGATTTGTAACCGTTAGTAAGTGATCGTGGGAAAAAACGTCAGTTTGAATCGAGCGAGACGTCTGGGGGCGGATGCACTGACACAACATACATTACACCACGTGCGGCATGCCCGAACGGATTCTGAATGGAAACCTTAAATGTTTCTATATTACTTAAGTCACAAAGTGACTATAACTTGCTTACCGAAGTCTAAAAACATATTCTTGTAAATACACGTATCGGCGATTCCTTTCAGTTCAATATCATCACAGCCAAACAAATTATTATCAGGAGCGTCGTCGTAATAAAGCCCCATATTGACGTGACCGGCCCCACTTACCCTAGGCGACGTAGCCGACCCTTCCCCGCTCATTGTACCGTATTTACCCCGGAACGCTCGGCTCCATTTGTAAACCCCCGGAATCCGCTCCTTGAAGCATGATTCATTCTCCGGACCCCGCGTCAATTGATGAGAATGAGATGGATAGTGTTGTAGGTTATTAAACTGATTGGTTAGTGTACATTCTTTTTTTTGTGGCAAAAATGTTTCAACATTTTTCGTATCCTCCTAATATTTCAATGTTTGAGTTAATTCCTTTAAAAAAATCAATAATAATGAGACAAGTAATTTTAATCAATACCCGACAAGGAAGCAGCTATTTAAGACGCCTAAACTTTATTGATCCCATAATATTAATGTTAGTTAACGCTTTTTATTATGTCAGTGTGCGCACAAGCCACAATGTGAAGTGGCATTTAAATGGGGGTGACCAACTGTCGTCGAAACACAGGGGTGGAACACGCCACGGCTTCACGCTACCGCGATAGTAATCTATACGAGACTCACAATTAATGCCTTATTTAACACTTCACTTCAAATAAAATTTAACATCCAGTTATACACGCTTACAAAATTTATGATAAGTAAAATTGTTAAAGTGTATTTTGGTACTGCTATAATAACAAAATAAAATGCTAATCTAATGCCTTTTTTATAATTTTATTAGTTGCAAATCTGAAAGTAGAAGTACGATTCTTAAGCAGTTGGATTCAATACACGATTATCTCGACTGCCAATTAACCAGGAATCCGACACGTCTGCGCACTAATCTAAAATTAACTGCAGCCTATGTATCAAAATACCTACGCGTTACTCGCACATCTCTCAATACTATGCCAAACACCTTCCAGCTTCTCAAAATAGCGACTTGCCTACTCATTCATATTGATTTATTTAGAAATTTCGTATATCGAAGAATGGTTGTAACGCACCCACGTATAGATCGTGTCATATCCTCTGAAGAAATCACCAGTCTTACGATCCTTAGTAGTACCATTTCGAAAATAGTCGTTGTGTCTGTGCAGGCGCATTTGCCGAAACATAAGTCTTTTACAAAGGTGTTCCGAGAATTGTCCCAAAAGAATGCCTGCGACCAAAGTTCGCATTCAACAACCCAAATATTTTGAACAGACCGTAAGTGATTATTCGGATGTGGTACCACTTTTACAAAAAGTGTACCAGGATACAGAACACACAGATTTTTTGTTGACTACACATTTCGGTCGGCAAAAAGAAAAAGGTCCAGACAAAACTATAAAAAGAAGTGCAGGCCGGGCCGAGTTTACCTAAGAAAGGACCCTTGTAAATCATCTGCAGCGACGATGAATAGAGACGATGTCGAGATGAGCGTTGTTGACTCGTGTGTTTATTGGTTGTCGACGCTACTAAGTGTCTTTTACGCTATTTACGAGAATACTTAAAGTATCAGGAGTTGCCGCTTCGCAACGATTTATTAAGAATATACAACTAATTTAGGTGACACTTAATTGAAATAACAATGTAATTTTAGCTAACAACTTAATTTGAAAAAGTTTTGAATAAAATTGTTATATAAAGGCAGATTTTATTAGTGAATTAATTTCGTACGTAATCAGTTACTGTTTGTGAACATACTGTGTGAACGCACACCAGTAAATGTATATTCATTAAAATAATTTCATACACGTTCACAAAGGGCCAATATTGTTGCTCCACTACAGATGCTCGCAACAATGGATAGCCCGTGCGAGTGTTTGTCGTGCATTTGTCGAATGGGAATTATTAGAAGGGCTCCGGGAAGGCTCGGGAATTCGCCCCAAAAGCAGTTCACATGAATCGTTCTCCCACTCCGGCGCCGTACAAAAAAAATCAAACACATCCCGAGAGAAACACAGGGGTTACAACGCGTCACTATACGTCCATATTGATTTTTTCTCTCATTGTTAGTAAAATAATAAAATCACGGCGCGTATTAAAAAAAGATCTTGCGCCGATAGAATTTGGGTTGAATATTGAGTCTGAGTTTATTAATAATCGAAGCGTTAACGTGTGGAATGTTCGATTCTGCAAGGCCGCTTGCAATAGAAACTGCTCGTATCGTAAGTGAAATAATATTAACTGGACCGATTTCACATTTAATATGTAAACGTGTATCTACTTCATCCATTCTACAAGAAGTAATTATTTCTGTTAAACAGTGGTTACGAACTTCAATATTTGTAATCTTTTAGCGAATTTTTTTATAAAATGGTTTCAGAAACATCTGTAATAATATGTTGTGCAGATCAACATTTTTTTTGTTTAGTAGTTAACGAGATTGTGTTGATATTGTTATAGCGGCTATGGGTGCGCCGGCGGTTCGGGCGCGATGAGCGGCGGGGGCGAGAACGCGCAGTTCGGCGCCACCGCCGCAATGGTCGCCGCGGCCACCACGGCCGCGATGCAGGACTCGCAGCCTTTCTCGCAGGTAAAACATCACTCATAATACTGAACTCGCATACATACAAATTGTAATAAGTATTGTTAAAAAATGCCATCATTCTATTCATCTTACGAAGAAATTATTACATTTTGAATAAATTCGTATGAAATCACAACCTTCAATGCACACACTCAAAGCAAACCCCACTGAATATTAATTAATCAAAAGGACTTGAAAAGCTATTACAAATGAAACGTGAATTCAGTCACGTATACAATTCTACAGACGTCGTTATTTTCATTTTGCAGATGCAAAACAACATGACTATGGGAAATCCCCAATATGGCGCGATGAACGGCTACGGTCAACAACGCAGCCATAATCCGGCGATGACCGGGATGGGGATGGGAGGCAACGGCGGGATGAACGGAATGACCAGCATGGGGCAGATGGGAAATGCCGCTATGAACGGTATGAATCCCATGGCGCAGATGGCCAACATGGGAATGCACGCCAACATGATGCCGTCGCAGATGGGACCTGGACAAATGAGCAGCTCAGCGAAAATGGGCCCGGGATACCAAAGGCGCCATACGCCGTATCCGTCCGGAACCATGCTTATGGGTCAGAGGAAAACGCAGTACATGAGTGGGCAGCCCGGCTTTGGACCGACTCAGTACCCGGCGGGGTACGGCGGCAGACCGGGCTTCCAGGGGCAATACCCACCGCAGCAACCATTAGGGCCTAGCGGTAACTTCGGTGCGGCAATGAGAGGAACAATGAGGCAAACAACGCCGCCTTACTCAAACCAGGGGCAGTACTTCAATGGTGGTGTGCCAAGCCAGTTCCCTCAGCACCAGAGTAGCAACGCACAGTATGGTGGGCAATACGGCGGACAGTTCGCGCAGGAGGTCGCCATGCGCACTAACATGAGCTATCAGCACAGTCCAGTTCCTGGCAATCCGACGCCGCCGCTAACGCCCGCCAGCAGTATGCCCCCTTACATCAGCCCTAATGGTGATGTGAAACCCCACTTCAACGAGCTCAAACCACCAATGGGCATGCAAAGTAAGGATACTTCAAAAATATTTGTGGAACAATAAAATCGATATGTATGAAACAAGGACAAGTCCATTAACGGTTCTTATTATTTTCAGATGACGAGCTCCGGTTAACATTCCCCGTAAGAGATGGTATTATATTACCACCATTTAGATTAGAACATAATTTAGCAGTTAGCAATCATGTATTTCAATTAAAACCCACGGTCCATTCAACGTTAATATGGAGGTAAATATTGTAGTAAAGTAAAACATAATTAAATTAAAAGTGAAACGTATTGGGCAAGGATATTAACTTTTTTTTTTCTTCACAGATCGGACCTTGAGTTGCAATTAAAATGCTTCCACCACGAGGATAGGCAGATGAACACAAACTGGCCAGCGAGTGTTCAAGTGTCGGTCAACGCTACTCCATTACATATAGATAGAGGAGAGAACAAAACATCACACAAACCATTGTACCTGAAAGAAGTGTGCCAGCCAGGCCGAAATACGATACAAATCACCGTCTCAGCCTGCTGCTGTGTAAGTATCTCCTAATATGTTCCATATTAAACAGGATTAAACCCAAAATTAAGCAGCTAGTATTATATAAAGTTTCGTCAAGGAATGATTAATAGACAGCAACGGTAAATAACAAAACTTATATTCCTCCTTTTTTTCAGTCGCACCTGTTTGTTTTACAATTAGTTCACCGACCGAGCGTACGAAGTGTGCTGCAAGGTCTATTAAGAAAGCGCCTATTAACAGCAGACCACTGCATCGCGAAGATCAAGATGAACTTCAACCAGACGCCGACGAATGGTAGCAATGGATCCAACACAGCTAACGATAGGGACAGCGTTGAACAAACAGCTTTAAAAGTATCGTTAAAATGTCCAATCACGTTTAAAAAGATCACGCTACCGGCACGTGGCCACGAGTGCAAACACATACAATGCTTCGATTTAGAGTCGTATTTACAACTGAACTGTGAACGAGGGTCATGGCGGTGTCCGGTTTGCAAGTAAGTGTTGCTCCCGACATTCCAATCGTAATCATATTTTTGTTTTATGGTACAAATGTCTAACAAGATGATTTCTCTACAGTAAACCAGCACAGTTAGAAGGTTTAGAAGTTGACCAATACATGTGGGGTATCCTTAACACGTTGAACAGTTCAGATGTAGATGAAGTCACTATTGACAGTGGTGCTAACTGGAAGGCAACTAAAATTGCCAACAATACTGGCATAAAGGTGAGTATTTGTCACACGACTAATGCATTTTTTATTATTTATTCAAGCTATTATATTAAACTTTTACGTTGTTATAAAAGTATTTGTCACACGACTAATGCATTTTTTATTATTCATTCAAACTATTATATTAAACTTTTACGTAGTTGTAAAATGTTTCTAAGACATGGTCTTACTTTTTGCAGCAAGAAGAAGATAGCAGTGATGGCAGCTTAGGAAAGCGCAGTAAAGCAGTATCACCGGGCTCGATGAACATGCCTACAATGAACAACTGGGACATGAACCAAGCACTATCGCCATACCTTCCTCCTGACATGAATACCATCGCCAGCGGCTCAATGATCTCATCGTACAACCAAAACGGCCAGAACAGAAATTCAAGTTCAAATAATCAGAATTACGACTTCGGGATGAACAATGGGCCTGGCAGTAACGAGTACGCTGGAAATGGACCTCTTTCGCATCTGAATGACAGCGTCAACTCATTAGATCCGCTCAACGCAATGGAGAAGAGCCTTAACGATCAGGTAAACAAATATTACATGATTGTGTTTATCAAATGTAGATGCGGACACATTTTGGAACTTAAAACAGTCAACGGATTCGAATCACACTGTATCCGATTGTACAAAAGCGTATTGTTTTATATCGTTGACACAAATAATTATAACGTTTCTAGTAGAAACTATTTTCCTTCGGAATGGTGAAATATTGGTTAAGTAGAGAATAACATCTACCCCCTTACAAATATTTGCTGTTAATTTTTGACAAGATAAACCATTAAAAAAAATTGCTTTGGACTTTATTCATGACTTTACACAGCTATTATGAGTAAGTAAGTGTACGGTCCGTACCTGCCAATGCACCAGAATTTTTAGCTTAACGTCCACGTATTGTCCAGATGCCGCACACACCGCATACGCCGCACACACCGGGCTCTGCGCACACGCCGGGCGGTGGCGGCGCGCACACGCCGGGCTCGTCGCACACGCCGGGCCCGCCCTCCGTGGACCACCACTCGCTCACCGATGTCGACATACCCGCCGACCTCAACTTTGATCCCGCCGCCGTCATAGATGGAGAAGGGACAGATAATCTCAATGTGAGTATTTTAGCTAACCTGAGACTTATATCGAAAGTTCGGGATACCATAAAAATATATTAATTCAAATCACAATTATAACACCTTTACAGACTCAACCAAGGCGATTTTAATAGTCACAATATCTATACAAATTTACAAAATATAAAATGACCTGTAGATAACCAAAATTACAAAGAATGATACACTAATATAACAATATAAACATGGATATATTTGGGCAAATCTAACTTTCGGTATCGGAGGCTCCGATACTGAAATAATGCGTGCGGCTCGATACGTAGGGGTAAACATGAGTAGGTTAGTCCTAGCTGCTGCCACGTCTAACAAAGCGATATTTCATTACCACTTTATGAAGTTACTGGTATCTATGGACTTAAATCAGCAATAATACATACCAGCTAGTTTATTCTGTAAAAATGTCACCGTGAAAACTCAGGTAAAGCGAGCTCATTGACTTATAATTATAAACCTATGGACTTGCCATACCTACAAAATTAGCGTGACTACTTACAAAAATCGCGCCCTTAACATGGCCGTGTTTGTATGGTTGTTACTGCGAGTGCGAGAGAGAAAGCAAGCAACTGTTTGACAGCACATTGCCGAGTTTTGAACCACTAAACTTGGCATTAAACATGACGACCGGTCACGCATAGACAGACTTTGACGTCACACAAAAGTGTTGCCAAATTTAGTCTTTGACAAAAATTTAGACGTCTCTTTTTTCATATTTAGCTTTTGATTAGTTAGAAAGAAACGAAACGCTTTATGACATGACAATGTCGATATGATAGATATTTGTATAACTATTCTTCTTATAGTAGAATATGCCATCTCCATAGTATTCCTACCTCAATGAGTGAGCTTGAAGTGAGTTGTCATTCCACCTAGTGCTGGTGATTGACACTATTGACAGCTCACTTCACCTAAGTGTTCACGGTAAGATTTTTACAGAATAGATCGGCTGGATGTAGGGAATATAGAAAAGCGATACGACAATAAATTAATAATATACTGGTTGAATTTAGTAATTTTTATCACATTACGGAATCATGGAATCTATATTTCGACAGGTGAAACATGTTGCAATAAAATAATACTATATACCTTGTTGAGGATACGTTTTGCTTCAAACAAACAAATATTTAGCTGGGATACAATATTTTCAAGCAAACATTACTTAGAAGCATCCAACACCAGTAAAAGCAAGCCAAGCCTGAATGTTATTTTCTTATTCCAGTTATTGCCGGAGACAAGTGTGGACCCGATGGAGCTGCTGTCGTACTTAGACGCACCTGCGCTTGGTGAGCTATTAGCGACGCCGCCGTCTTCATCGTCATCGGCGGGCAGCCACCCACCACGTGCGCCTTCCTCCGACGACCTCCTGGCACTGTTCGAGTGAACACACTGTGACCTGCCGAGAAGTACGTAGACGGGATTACGTATTGGATTGTCAATTAAAATCACTACTACAAAAGAAACTAAAGATCTCGATTTGTACTTAAAAGAAGATACTCTATTTCGCCCGTTTCATGGTTTATTCGTTCATTATTATTGAGCGGAGAAAATACTTGCTAACATCTATAACCGTCTACGTAACTCGCTTGTTACACTGAGAGATTTATTCGTCTGAGAGTCAAACTAGGCGTTTGTTCAACTCGCAATCAAGCCAGAAGCCCGATATTGTGATATTAGATTTTAGTTCCTTCTCCACGTGTCGCTGGGTTGAATATCGCAGAGCGTTCGAACAGTAGATGTCTTCAGAATCTCTGTCACCTTGTAAAGGTGTTATCGTCTAGTAGAAGTTCCGACCACGCTGTCGTGTTGAACACAGCGACACACCGAGGCATCGATTGTTGAAACAATGGTGTTGGAGAACATTTATTAGGTATATAAGTAAAGTATTGGAGGCAAACGGCCATAGACACTGCGGTGTTGTGCATGTATAGTTCCTCGCACCGCCGCACATACGGTGGCGCTACTGAGCTCCTTTAATATTCTAAACTCTAGCATAAACTGTAACACAAATTTTCATTAATAATTCAACTTCTTATTCGATATAACTGTAATCGATTAGAGTTTTTTTGATTTGTGTCCATAATTTGTGAATAGTAGTGAACCGGGTGTAAATAATAAAGAGGAGTTATTTTATTTGTGCTAGTTGTTTTGTGTACTGTGGGCGGGGCCGGGCGGCTCCTTGTACGTATAGGCTAACCGAGCGCGGCCGGCCCGTCCGGAGGCATTGTGAATCTTATAGTTCCTATTGGATGCGAGCGAACTATAATGTTCAATTGCCATTTACTGTAAACATATTCCTTCAAGTTTTCGCATATTCTGCATTTTTAAATGGTAAGATATGATAGGATTCGTGAGTATAACGCTACTCGCTTTTGGGTGATATATTCTAAATGAGTTGTTTGAAATCAACAAATAAATGGTAACAAATTAGTTACAAAAGTATATTGTAAATGTGATTGCAAAAATGAACTCTGTTAAATTATTTTGCGTTATGTGAATCGAAGAATGATAGAAATATATTTTAATTTCTATATAAATAGTAATGAACTGTATTATTTGTAAATATGAATCTAGATAAGAATATTATATTACCTAGTTATATATAGGAGAAGAACATGGCAGATACTTATATGACGGCCAGTTTAGTATAGTATTACTAAATTAAAGAAAAAATCTACACATGGTTTTACATGTACATACAAAATTACCATACCTATTATACAAGTCTATGCGTTTGGAGCCCAGTACAGTAAGCTATTAACTTCCTTTCAACTGTTGAGTCTCTTCGTATACCTAATATTTAAATGTCTTTGAAAAACTCCAACTTATTTCATTACCTTTTGAATTAATTCAACATTATAATATCATATCATTGAACTAGTCCCCTCGTATTGCATTGATTTTGTACGAAACAAAGTTCCTCTTACTTGAGTTATATTGAAATTAGGTATAATTATTTTTTCAATAAATTAGTATCGCTGGCACTAGAACATCTTCAATTTAATTCAGTAGTTAAATATATTCAGATTGTAACATAAGTTTAAGTTGATGGTACTGTATTTGTGCTCTGAAACGTTTCTCTATTTACAAGTGCAAGCCGCCAATACAAACATTAATAGAAAAATGTGTTACATCCGTGCTCATCTTAATTTTGTTTTGTTTTGCCCACCTCAGATATACATAGAAGCAATAATAAGGAAGTGCTGATAAAATAAATTTTATTTAAAATAGTTAAATATTTTAAAGTATTTAAGTATCCAATAAATAAGAATAAAAATTGCGATGAGCATCGAATTGACAAAATCTTATTTCACGTATTTTCAAATGTTTGGTTCCAATTTCGATGTTTCGAGTAATGTTGCGCAAGCAAAATCAATTATATTTGTTGTAACTTATTTTTTTTTATATATTTAGAGTGACGCGCAGCGCTAATTGTCAACATTTTGTTTCTAAATGGAATTAAGTTCCCATAAAATATGACAATCATGACACCATAATTCAGTTTAGACGTTGTAAAATTTTTAAACATAACTTACGAATAATAACATTTTTAATAACAGCTTAGAAAGATATCTCTTACTTAGAGTTGTATGTAAAACTGTCGATTATTTCACTATCTTATGTAAATTGATGATTTGCGCATCTTTACTTCATGCTATGAATATGGACGCCTCTTTAGAGTTAGTCAAACTATTACGAAAAAACAATAAAATTAGTATTATACAAAGCCGTGGTCAATTATTCAAACAAGTTAGAAATTATTTACGAATTGTTGTCAAGTTTTTGTTGTCGTCCGTTCGTGGTTGATTGATTGTGTGTCTAGTTGATCACAGCTTTAGCATAAATTACATAATTTTAAGGGACCTTCAATTCCAGTTAGCTAGATCTATTTATTGTAGTAAATATTGCTGTTGGATGGATCATCGCAACGATTTTTGTACGACCAAATAGTAATTTTTTACATCTTTACCTATTTTAGGTAATTTAAAAGTAATGAATTTGTTTATATAAAAATTGAAAATATCACAAAAAATTTATAGCATATCACATTATAAAAATAGCAAAAGTCGAATCGAATGATTCATCCAAGTTAGTAAATGATTACAATATTATATATTTTGTTGGATATTATAATGAACTGCTGTGAAGTAGATTTTGTGCTCGTACAAATATAAGCAGCATTTGGAAATAAGTGAAAAAGAATTCTAAATAAGGTAACATGCGACCCATGACTCAGAAGTTAATGCAAAGCCAAACTGTACTGTAGCGTATTTAACATGTGAACAGTTTAGCAATCAGGTTGGTACCCACTAAATTCATTTCGAAATGTGTAAAATGAAAAACATAACATTTTTATGTTATTGAAAATAAAATAAATCTAAAAATTATAATGTGTGACTTTCATTGAATTTTTCCTAACATTAAATTCACAACTATAGATTGATCGTCATATATTTTATAAGACCTAATTTTTGTTGATAAAGTTCAAAGCATCGTGAAATAATATAACATATTACGAAAAATAATTTTACCTTTTAAAACTTTTTTTTATCAATCCAGAACAATCAAGAAAATACAATGGTACATTACAGTTTACTTAGATTCTTTCAAATTTCCACTCAATGTGAAAGTCAGTGTAAGTAATGGTAGGCTAAGAAAATGTCACTGCCACTGTCTGTAAAATGCGAATGTCACTGCACCTTAGGGAATTTTCTTCCCAGGAACAGTAATTTAGCAAGCTACGGGAAAGGCATGTTCACCAGCCATACACACGTATGTAGTAATATAGCTGACTAATCAATTTAGAACAACGAACGGGCATCAGAAACGACCAGATAAACCTGTTTAGTGTTCAACATGATGCCTAATTATAAAAGTTTATATGGTGGAATGTTTTGAGAAGTCCAACTATTACACTGTTGTGTTCGCAAGAAGTCAAACCAGTATGTGGGCTATTTATAAACGAATATAAAACTAAACCCAAAGGATACCTCACGGAGCTTTATTAAAGCTCCTCCAATTTTGTATACGTAGCTGCTTAACTTATCGATGTTGCCAACGCGTAAATAAAGACTGCTCGACGACTTTGTAAAGACGTAGATTCAAGAAGAAAATTTATACTTACGAGTTCCCGAATATAATAACATTTTAAATTACTTTTAGTTTTAAATTCGACTTTTTCATTGTGTTAAACAGGACAGTTGGGTGGATATCCAAAAGAAATGCTACTACTGGATGCTTAATAGCGTACCGACACTTGCTGCTGACCCTGCTACAAGAACTGAGCTGAGGGGAAAGCAAGGCAGTGCTCGCGATAAATCTGTCTGTCTAAAACTAAAATAATGACCAACAGCAGCGGAAGGGCCCAACCCCAAGTAGATGTGCTGGAAATATATACATTTAATACTACAGTATTAAATGTATATATTTCCAGCACATCTACTTGGGCCCTTCCGCTTTGGTACACCAAGTTTGTTTTAGTTGTGATTGGAGCCTCCTTTTAAGCATGGATAATTTAATGATGAGTAGGTAAGTACCATCTACTTTAGCTTGAGTTTCTTTTGAAAACAGGCAGGACAGAGAATTAATTCTGCCAATCGACGTCTGGAAAAGCAATTGGATGGATAAAGCGCAAATAAAGGGTCATCTACAGAGTTCTGTGAAGCACAAAATTATCGACAATTTGTGTGTCTTAGCTGTTCTAACCTTCGAGCTCAAAGATGGTCGCTCACCAAATCGCAAAACATCTGCTGTGATGTTTGCTGCAGTGCAATAAAGCGCTCAGGCATAGCATCATGGCATGGCTTCCTCTTAAGGCCCAGAAGAGCTCACATTGGGATTAGGTGAGCCATGCACAATGACCCCCGAGCTCCACTGATTGAATGCCTAAGATGGACAGTGGCCTGTAAAGAAGTGATGACTTGGACAGACCCCAAGCCCGAGCCGCACAGCTAAAGGGATTGCCCAATAGAGGGACAGTGTGTACAAAAAGGGAGAAGTGTGCACCGAGTCGAATGAATTCCAAATTGACGTCAGGCCTACTACTAAGAGGAACTTACTGGTTTGTCAAAACTGAACCTGATAATGAGCGGTCGGTTAGTACCTAGATACTACTACCTTAAGCGCAAAACTTTATGAGCTCTCGGAAGTCGCACGCGAGTAGCCTGTATATTAATAACTAATTACATAACATAACATTAAATAACATTTTTATAGTACCAATATGCCTACCTACAGCATTGATGTGTTCATCTCAAAAATAATTAGATAATATACTTTTAGGCCACTCGTGTGCAACTTCAGAGAACTCCATAAAGTTTTGCGCGTAGGTACTATACTCGATTCTTGGTAGTGTTATTAAGCTGGCAACACCGCACACTCGCACGCGCAGCCAAGCCTTCTCGCACGCACACATACCAATGGATCTCATGTAAACACGTGCCCTATAGCGCAGACAGTCGATTAGTCGACGGGTCCGCGGCAGGTATCGCGCCCCGTCCTACCGGTTCAACGATAAAACGATCGAACGAACGCCACCGTCAAACGAACTATATTGTATTCTAAGCACAACGAACAACAAGACAGTTTTTAAACATTAAAGTGCGGCAGTGCGCGGTTTTGAAACAGCCGAGGTATGCGTTCGTAAACTTCTCCTTAAGTGCATAGCGGTATCGCGGAACCAGATTTTAAGTCCTCAATGTATTGAAAGTAGCTTTTCTGTTGTTTGGTTAGTCGACCTATTCCTGTATTTTGTATTGAATATCAAGACTGCAACGAGTGCCTGACTTATAGACTAAAGGTAAGGCTAAGTTATTAATGTGTAACGTAATTATGTGATAAAACTAAGATAACAATAATTGTTATGTTATGTACGGCAATGCATTCCAACACGTCTTCATAGAGATGTTCATTCATGTTGGCTAACACTGGTTAACAAATTATTAGCTATAAGACGTGATACAAAAGCGCTGACATAAAGAACGATTGACAGTTTCATAAAAGATATATTTTCCTCACAGTACGACTTTTAATAACGCTTACTACGTCGTTCTTTGTGCTAACAACAGTTTCATGAATACAACTGCGACGTATAATATTCCAAGAATCTTATCTTGCTTTGAAGTTATTTTGGACTTTTTTGGTAGCGCAAGGGGTCGGGTTGGTTTATCAGCAGGTAGTTGTCTTAAGACTCATTTTCGGCAAACCTGGATTTTAAAACGACAACATTGCGAACAAGTCTGCCCTTTTCATAAACGCATGATAATAACTATTCCAAGTTATTATCATGCATTTCATTTTTTACGATCAAAAGTGCCTTATAATTTACTATTTGAAATAAATAATTTGACTTAGAAAATAACTTTAAAAAAAATTATTTTGACAGCAGCAGATATCAAGATGTTGCAATCAAATGTGTTTATATGTACCATCGCGTTAGTTCCCGGTCGACCACTTTTCGCAGTTATGCCCATAGTAATAAGGGTGAAAAGTGGTCGACCGGAAACTAACGCGATGGTACATGAATCCTACTGAGTTACCTACGTCAGAAGTCGTCATAGTAGTACGTCTCTTATTTTATAAACAACGTTATCATAAGTGTAAGGAGCCTCCAAGTGTATCATGTTTAACAAATCAATAACCTTCATCTTCAAGAATAAAGCAAAGCAGACAAAGACTCGCACTTGGCGAACAATGGCGACATTACACATATACTCTATGTACTTATTTAGACGCTAACCGTCTACTTACGGTATATGATTTATGAGTATCTTGATTCACACAAGATGTCTATAAGTATTACCGTTAGGCGTTAGGTACATTGCTATTTACTATAAGTACGATTGGATTTCCTTGATGCTAACCTGTCAATTTTTGTACAACAGTCTTTAGAACGACGTTAAGATGTTCAAAACTACATGCAACTATTAGTAACCTCACACTGAGAAACGTATGTTACCTGATGACCCACGTTAAGGTCCTAATAGTAAGGATCTTAATGCATACCGAGACGGGAACAAATTCAGAACAGGAAAATCTGTTTTCGGAAATCGCTTCAAAGAAATCAACTTATAAGGACCTCTTTTGGCAGATATACCCAGCACCATCATCGCGTGAACTCCCGACCTCTAAAACTATTGCCTTCTACACTTTTATAGTCTCATCGTGCTTGTGAACAATTAATATAAATTTAATGATTTCTAAAATCTCTATACAAACTTGTGCTCAATGTTCTAGGTCAATATTATCAAATCGTGTTTTGAATGGCTTTTATACACAAAGATATTTTTTAGTATTCTTGCATCTTTAATTTTGAGGTGAATTAGTAATTCTAAGAGCAGACCCAAACATTTTAAACAAATATTAAACTGAATAAGATTAATATACAAAAATAAGCAGGTTACTTCCTGTTTTTTTATCCCCAATTCCCCAAAAGGCAACATAAACCCAACCTGGCACACAGGTGCCCACAGAATCCACCGATAATAATCAAGAAGCAGTTAACTTTTGAGACATTTTTAGCCTTCTAATCACTTGGATTCTCAAACAAATACGTTCGATGAGCTGGCATCGCAGTTAGGACTTGAAGGATAATTACAATGAGCAATCAACACGCAAACGACACTATGCTATATGCAGTACGACCACATATACGGATATCGATATATCTGCTATGACCACAGACATCGTAGTATATTTATAAAAATCAAGCAGTTAACTTTTTGAGACACTGTTTTCGCCTTCTAGTGATTATCAAACAAATACGTTCGATGAGCTGGCATCGCCGTTAGAACTTGAAGGATAGTGAGCAATCAACACGCAAACAAGACGATGCTATATGGAATGCGACCACATACATATAATGGATATCGATATATCTGCGATGACCACAGACATCGTAGGTACCATATTTGGTCATGGAAGACCATTTACTGGACTTTGGAATCGATGCATTTTAATAATGGAAGTGAAAAAAAGTCTGAGTTTACACTGTTTAAACTTTATATAGGAGTACTAGCTGCTGCCTGCGGCTTCGCGCGCGTGGCTTTTTCTAAACATATAAAACTTCCTCTTGAATCACTCTATCTGTTAAAAAAAACGCATCAAAATCCGTTGCGTAGTTTTTAAGATCTAAGCATACGTAGGGCTAGACAGGAAGCTGGATGCGACTTTGTTTTATACTATGTAGTGATATGATTCATTCAAAGGTATACTAAAGCTATTGACACCGAGTTCATTAAATTTTTACCCGACTGCCCGACAGCTAAGACAGAGTTATGCTTTTGCCCACTATACACAGGTTACCGACTAAGTACTATTGCAACATTGAACTGGACTGCATATTCTGCAACAATAAAGAGTTTGTAACTACACTGGTGGGTCGCTCTTAAACGGCCTCAACCATTGCAAAACCTAATTTTAACACGTTCCCTGTCCAACAACGGTTACAAATTTATTCATACGTCCAACTACAATTTCGTGATAATATGACAATAAATAAATAAGGGTTTACATTTATGCAAATACGAGCTGCAAAACTTAAATTATTCAGGATAAAACTGAAAAAACTTTATGACTCCCTAAGGAGTCATGGACGTGTGAACTAAACATTAAAAAGGCTCGTATGAATTTTCCGTAGCCCTGTTATGTAACCATACGTCCAGTGAAATAAAAAGCATCAAATTTACTTTTGTAGTATGACTCCAACCAGAGTCATGGACGTTGGTGTTCGGCACAAATGTGACTCCTTTGGAGTCATTGGACAGGGAACCTGTTAAAACAAAAACCAAAATTATACGAATCGTGACGATCGTGCGTTACGTTTTCATCGCTAAGCCTTGCGAAAGTCTTCTCTTCCATCGACAGGTATAGGGTTGGCTTTTAGCCATGGTTATATAAAAGCAAACAAAGGTTACAGGTGCTTGCGTATAAGTATCTGGAAAGCCAATCTTGGATAATAACGTGATGGTAATGACTTCTGTAACTACAATGAACTGTCGTGCATTGTCCTACTTGTTGCAAATCAATCGATGTTCAATGACCCAAACCAGATCGTTATTCTTACTTAAAGGCATTGCTTTACTTACTGAGGTAAACTAACATGAAGTATTTAATGTTTCAACAAGCAGTGAACGCTGCAGTATGACCTCGCAGCCCTAATGGAATGCAGAAGACTTATAAATTTACACAACAGTAAATGTTTATGAACTTTACTGCACCACCAAATGATAACTGTCGCAAAATGTCTTTTCACAGAATAAAACCCTTGGCACCTACCTATTTCTTTCTAATTATAATTACCATCTTAAATTATAATTGACCTTAAAATTACTTAACATACCTGCAAAATTCTGCTACTGAATGGGAGAGCCGAATAACAGGAACTTTGAAAAACCTTTAAACTTATCAGTACTTATCACTTAGTAGATTAACTACTCTACACTGAATAACTTTTATGTCATATATCCATAGAACTATATAAGCAATTAGAAACTGTCGATGCCGATCTGACCTTTATGACTCTAGCCTCATCGCTCATATTCATTTGTAGTTTCCTATCCAATCATGCATCGCCACACCGTATTTTCGCGCAGTCGCAATAACCACTATTTATTAAACTTAGGCTTATTCTCTTTTTTTTTAAATCTTACCACTACTAAAGCACTCTTGGCTTAAAACAGTGTTTTTTATATTTATTGTTTGATTATTAACAAAAAACCCATTACTATTAATACAGATACAGTACACACGGCTACACATCAAGCTATACATTTCCAGTAAAAGCTGACCTCGCGTTGTGTAGGATCCGTACAAAGAGAGGTTAGCGTATACTGGGAATGTATAGCTTGATATGTAGCCGTATGTACAAACAACAAGTTAATTATATCTAGGTTTTTAAGTATCACTGGAATGAGAATGAGACGACCGGAAACTAAACTTGAAATCGCACATAGTGATCGCAGCCTACCATACTTAAACTTCGTTGAGTTGCACGAAACCAATATTAGTTTAACGGAGACTTTAATTCATGCCATCTCTTACATTTTGTATCAAAAAGAAAGTAACAGCATAAATTTAAAGTCTCTGTTAAACTAATGTTGGTTTCGTGCAACTCACCTTTGTCTGATAATATAATTATAGTTACTAATGGAAGTCAGAATTAATACATGTAAGAATATGAACTTTATCGGTCGCTCTTCTCTGCAATACACACACCTACTTCCAAATTTAAAAACATGACGACTCTCCAATGATTCAGACAAGGCTAATCGGTGACGCATGGACCTCCGCGGATAATAAAAATATAAAGTAGAAACTTTCATATAATAGTAAAATACATATACATAGGTAACTTAATATTAATAACATATTCAAGCTGAAATTCCTCTAGTACTTAGTCTATTTTTAAATTCAGTAAAAGTCTTATTTCCTTACATGTTACTAGCAATGTGTGTTTAATTAATACTTAAGGGGGATGCTCTAAGGTAGCCCGCGAAATTCAAATTTTCTTACGTTTTTTGCAATTTGCAGGTCAGTAACAGGTTTTATGTTGATCTAAATATGATTCGCGGCCATAACAAATATGGCTTTACAGATTATAATCATTAGAATCAGCATTACAACTCTCTAAGTTCATAAAATCCTACATATAACATACAACCTGTTACTGACCTGCAAATTGCAAAAACGTAAGAAAATTTGAATTTCGCGGGCTACCTTAGCTCATACCCCTTAATTGGTGATTTGCATCTCGTCAGTATTATCGTTCTTTTATCGTTCTAATTATCTTAGGAAAATTACAAGTACTTACGTATGAAGCAATTCTCTTAGTTATTGCCCTTATTGCATAAAATACGACTGAGTAGTAAACCAGATAAAAATATTAATTCATTGAAGATCAGTAACTGGTTACATAGTTAGTCTAATAAATTAAAAGGTTTTAATATAATAGTAATTGCAAGACTAATTTAGATACAATAATAAATTAATTAAATGTAGTAGCGCGGTTTTTATTTCTATAAACATCATCGTTTCCTTGAAATGGTTAACTGAAATCCGTTGTGACCAATACACTAAACTGGATGTGCTGGAATACGCGTACGAGACACTGTGCAGCGGGCATTACGTCATCTGGCGCCTTCGTCGCCCGCCGCGGCCGCCACCGCGCGCCACAGTCGCGCCGACCCGCGCCATCCCGCCCCTCACGTCCCCACCCGCTTCTCCGCCGCAGTTGATCGCAGTGCTCTCGTCTACACGGTTGATTATTTTGTTTTTTCACTTGCTTGTTTGATTACGAATTGATAATAATGCCGTCATACAAACATTGTATTGTGCCTAGATGTAACAGTACAACAGCTGTTACACCAAACAAAATGTTTTTTCAAGTTCCGCGAAATGCAGAAATTAGAACGAAATGGACTAAAGTAATGAAGAGAAACAATAAACCTCCTCTTTCAAACAAAAGTGCTTTACACTGCTGTGAAGATCATTTTGACGTAAGTATAAGGGTTTGATTTCGAAAATACCATTATTATTGATAGTAGATACCAACTGAGCAGGTTTTCCAATGAGATAACCAGCTTTTTAAACCCCGACGTATAAAGAGGGGTGTTATAAGTTTGACGTCAATGTCGTCCTGTGTATGTGTGTATCTGTTTCGTCTGTGGTATCGTAGCTCCCAAACGGGTGGTCCGTTTTCAATACGTTTTTTTTAATTATATGTTTGGTTCAATCGGGGTGGTTCTTAGCTATGTTTCATGCAAATCTATACAACAATGCAGTTGTTGGTAACTGAGGTAACCCGGACCGCAGGCAGGTATTATTTATGCAGTCTCTACCTACTATTACGATAACTGAAATGTTTTTGATATTAATGTTTCGATGTGTTTTTCGCACAGGTTGAGACGGATATGGAAAACTACACAAAATTCCAAATGATGGGAGGACCATGTAGACTGAAAAAAGGTGTTCTTCCGCACAAATTTGCTTGCCAAAAGAAAGAAGAGGTTACAATTCTACTAGAACTGTCTGCATACCAAAAACGAAAACAAGTCGAATGTTTTGAAAGAGCTCTTAATTCAAATATTTCTCACGAAAATCTAGTAGAAGTCCCGGTAGAATTCGTAAAATGTGAACCTGATGTTTCAACAGATACTACTGAGGGAGATCCAAATGGAGACGATAACATATCTAGGATTGAGTCCGATGGCTCTTCTAGTCATAGATCAATTGGAATTCAAGTAAATATAAAGAAAACAGTACGAAGCAAAGCTACCAATACCGACAACTCTCCACCGAAAGAAAAGGTCAAAAGAGACAAACAGAAGTCTTAGGCAGCGTATAATATACGTGTAGTACACGTATATTATACGTAATGCAAAAGGAACAAAATCACTGTTGAATATTGCTGTGAAGTGAAAAGATGTTGAAACTGGATTTCATTATGCAGTCACATGTAGGTATTAATTTAGACGAAAATTCATAAATTGATTTCCAAATTATGTTCAAGAAATTTGCGATAATCACTATAAATAAGAACTCTGAAAACCTATCCTTAGTTGGGCATTGGATTACTGAATGGTTGGTTCGCCAAACGCACTTAAACAGTAGGTATGTAGTTATCAAAGTAGAGTGCTACAAGGATATAAATGCGCCTGAATGGCTTTGACAGGGGGGCGTCGTTGTTAAACATTTTTGTGAAATTGTGTCACAAAATTGTATTGGCAAAACAAGATTGCGGCGTCAGTTTCGATTTTGGCTACGCGCCAAAATAACTTTGAAGCGTTGCGTTAGAAGCTCGGATTCAAAACGGTGCAACGAAAAACATTGAAACGAAGATGACAGTTAGTGCTTTGAGTTGACAAGGAAGAGTCCGAAGGAATATCACCATTTTTAGGGTTCCGTAGTAAACAAGGAACCCTTATAGTTTCGCCATGTCCGTCTGTCTGTCTGTCTGTCTATCTGTCTGTCTGTCTGTCTGTCTGTCCGTCCGTCCATCTATCCCCGGCTTAGCTCAGAGACGCTAAGTCCTAGAAAGCTGTAATTTGGTATGGGTGTACATATTAATCACGCCGAAAAAGTTGTAAAATAAAACCATCAAAAACTTTTTTTTTTAGGGTACCTCCCTTGCACGTAAAACGGGGATGATATTTTTTTTTCTCGTCTAATACATGGTGTGGGGTATCGTTGGATAGGCCGTTCAAAAATATTGTGGGTCTGCTAAAAACATTTTTCAATTCAGAGATCCGTTTGCGTAATATTAAGCTTTAAAGTGCTATTTTTTGTTAGAGTCAAGTGTCTCCCCCCCCCTGCCAGCTAAATGGTTGGTTTTGGATATGTGAAAAAATTCATGGCCGTAGTATATATAACGAAATTAAAAGGAAAACTATCAGAGCTAAGTAGAGTTTTCCAGTTAACGAGCAATCATCGACTAACTTAAATTTGCAGTTGAAGAATTGACCGTAACGTATAAAGATGTATCGGAGAGCATGTTTTTCAACTACAATGTTAAGTTTGTTTTTGGGATGAATTCATCCTAACTACGGAACCCTTCATTGTGCGTGGTCCGACACGTACTTGGCCGGTTTTTTATAATCCATAAGTCCATACACAGATGAAGAAACCGTGATAGCTCGACTACATAGGCTGTTATTTATACATTTATAGTTAAACTGAAACAGTGTTTATTTGGAGGTTAAAGAAAAATAAATTATTTTAAAAACTAAAACTCTCGTTGTTTTATTAGTATTATAACTATCCTAACTTTCTTATTAGTTTGAAAAACTAAAATGCTTATAAAGAATTAACATACAACTAACTATTTACATTAGGTAGGTACTAAATTAAATGACTAACTAACTATAAAAATAAATACAAAAAAAAACTATTATAACTTGTGTTTACATATTTTTATATGATTTACCCACCTATAGCATCTATGGAAATGATACGTTAAACAATATAATGATATTTAGGGAACTGCGGCCTAATTAGGTAACTCACGTACAATAGCAATGGCTTCCAATTTGAGAATTCAACAACATTCATTGCGTTATTTGAATTTTTCAAACATAGGAAGCAATGGATAAGGAATGTCCTTAAATATTTCGCAATTGGGGTACTGAACACGCATCAAATTATATTTTCAATGGAACCAAAATACTAGAGCAGCTACAGTATCTGTAAATAAGGTATAAAGAAGTGACCAATTGATGGATCACGGTTGTGTGTGACTAAAGGCGACTATGTGACGTTGTCGTATAGACCGACAACGTCACGTCGACCGGCTAGTGCTCTTTCTGGAGCTAGGTTTGGTAATGTTTTTTCTCTTTGAGTTTTCTATCTTAATTTGTGTTGTATAACTTAATGCCCAGATTGAGAAACAACGAAAAAATATATATTTTTTATACTTTTTGCCCTTTATATGTTAATCCAAACGAGTTTGTCATCTTTTCGAAAAAGATGACAAGCTCGTCTAAAACATCGTATTTTGCTATTTGCACGATTCTCGTGAAGTCGATATTCTGCCATTTAGAACATGGCATGAACCGATTGAATGACATACATATTTTGTCAATATCGGTTCAAAAACCACGCAAATTATGAAGCGAACGTGTGAATCTTATATTTGGATCATACTAGAGTAGGTATTTATACTGGAAATATTACGATATTTTCTGAACCTATTGTATAGCCTTTTCGGTGAATTGTGTGAAGTGTCGGTAGTTTGTTTAGGATTTGGAATTACTATGAACGTATATACCGCTAAGCGATTCGACGTTTTTGAACCAGACGTTTCGTAATATACGTTAGCATAATATTAAGAGGTCAATCAACTTCAGCGACATTTATTAATTTATATTTTAGAACATTTTACATCAACAGTTAGTAGCTTTGCCAATAGCAGTCATTGGCCCCAACCAAAAAGGGAGGACTCTAATTTTATCAACACACTAGGTGAGCGAGTTGGTGACTTCGGAACCAGTCTTCTCACGTTCGACGATTATAAAAGTAATTTATTGCTTTTTCAATATTTTAAGAATACTTTCATCAAAACCATTCGCATCAGTGTACGAAAAATCGATAAATTCAAAGAACTATCGATAAAAGTAAAACTATCCGTTTGATCGTGTAAATGGCACAGACCCTTAGTAGTGCGCATTACGTATGCCAGTCAGCGGCGACTTGCGCGCAGGACGTTGCACCCGCCTCGCCTCTCACGCTGCCTTCCACACGTCTATGACCATTCAACCGTAAGAGCTAGATACATGAGCACCTATATTCATTTAAGAATAAGCAAGATACAGATTTAAGACAGCTCTATTTATCAGCAGATTAATTGTAGCTGTCGATGAATTGTTTCACTCAAGTTCTAATATCTGCGCGTGCGTTGGAATTCTTTACAAAATATTGGCTTGTCACGCACTCCTCCTCACGTGTAGTTTATGACCGTGAACAAACATGTACCTAAGTGAGGTCTATTGGATGAAGATTAAGTAATAATACGGACGCACATCTTCATGTTTGATACATCAACGAGCGCACAGCTCCAGTTGCATGATAGATAAAATTTTAATTAAGGCTACGTATGATAAGATTGAGATCTGTCACAAAAACCCTTACTAGGTGAAAAGGCGGCAAGGCTACAGTGACTTTTAATTACATCCGACTAGAATGTTTATTGGTGTCTTTAACATTCTAGTATAAGTAACTCAAGGAAATGAGATTTCCTGTCCTTCTTTATTGGGAATACAGACACAAATCGTGCTTGAACACTGAGGATGCGCAAGACTTAAATAAAACAATGTAGAGGACATTCAGTTAGGGAGCGTTGCCCTGTCTATGCTGGAGACAGAGATTGTTTTTGCACGCCTCACAAGGCTTCATCGTGTGAGAATGAGAGTACTCTACTCTTGATATCGCCTTGTCAAAATTTTCCAACATAAAATCGTTTCCATACTCTCAATTATAAATGGAATTCATACTCGTATTAGCAGGGAAGTTTTAAAAACTAGAGACTTGACATTATAAGATTAATCTGTTTTAGTCTTTTAGATAGATATGTGCCTTGCTGTATATAACAAAAAATGTTATTAAAAAATTAGTGTAGTGCTTTCCGTTTGGAAGTGTGTCTGTTTGTCGTCACGATTCGCGTCGTCACACACAATGGATTAATCTAAATCTTCATAGATAAGTTTTCTTTCATCCTTCGGATGAGATGAGTCCTATTGATGTTAGTTATCAAACTCATAAGCGTTCAAAAGATATTAACAAAAATCTATAAATTTTCTTAGATTTTTTTCCGTAAAATTTATCGTCTACATGTTTCTGTCTATGAGGCGTGCACTTTTAGATTTTCCTATCATGCGATGGTAAGGTTTATCTCGACAAAAATGACAAAGCAGTGTCAATCAACTTTACGTACGTTTAAGCTGCTTTGATGCAGCAATGGAACACCGTGATCAAAACGACAATTTGATCACGAAATAAATACTTAGTTCAATTGTTGCGATCATGTGCGTGCAGCAAGAAGGAACAAATACCTACATACATACTAATACTACTACTACATACAAACTACAATCTAACCATTCACAAAATAAGATTCGATAAAAATCAATTAGGTTTGAATTTTTAAGAAAATTAGGTGTGTAGATGTACCTACCTACAAAATAATTATAATTGACATGCAAAACTCGTACAATAATTACAGTAGGTTTGTTAAATGCGAAATACCATATTTGAATATTTCCGTGTCATTGTTACTTAGTCGACTGTAAATTCTATGCTCTATGTGAAAGTGCCTAACACTTTCTATTTAATTTTATAATAGGTATCTCTAACCTACCTGGATAAAAAGCTCTGTACCCCAAGTGTAAGTTTGCTAGAGAGTAAAAGTAACTATTTCGTTTGCGTTATCGTTACCGATAGATCATAATGCTAAGAGTATAAGAGTGAAAATAAAAATCTTAACGCAAACGCGCTAGTTACATTTACTCACTTGCAAACTTACACTTGGGGTCCAGTTCGCTATAGACTTCGGATATCATAGTATACAAAGGGGTGTTAAGCTAAATTGCTATCGAAAGCATAATAGGTAGTTCAATTGGTAAATTGAAAATTGTACATAATCTTAAAATGTTCATCTTTTGTTAGGATATGGACACTTCGATCTTATTTTTAGGGTTCCGTACCTCAAAAGGAAAAAACGGAACCCTTATAGGAACACTGCGTTGTCCGTCGGTTTGTCTGTCAGTCTTTCAAGACCCTTTTTCTCCGGAACGCGTGGAGCTATCAAGTTGAAATTAATATCAAATACGGTAAGCTTACGGTGACTTGCGAGCTCTAAAAAAAATCAAGCATCTACGTCAACGCATAAAAAAATACGGCGATTTAAGCGGCATTATGTTGACACTCGCAAATAAATCAAAACCTATAGGGTACTTCCCGTTGACCTAGAATCATAAAATTTGGCAAGAAGCAAGGTCTCGCAGCACACGTAATGGAAAAAGTCCGAAAACCGTAAATTTGTAGTTTAATCTACGGAACCCTTCATTGTGCGTGGTCCGACACGCACTTAGCCGGTTTTTATTTTTATTGCTAACTACTACTGTTAACATTGCTACTAGAGACTACTTAGAACCAGCACCCTAATTACGTAACACACTTTCAATCACAATCGGAATGATTTTGAAGGATACTGCTAATCCATTGCATGAAATGTTCGAAAAATTTGTCTGCTCAACAACATAAATAACGCAATAAATGTTGTTGACCTGTCAAAATGAAAGCCATTGCTACTGTTTGTTACGCAATTACTCCGCAGGATAAAAATGATTTTTCTCCTACCGTAGATATAACTAGCAAACTTTTTTTAAATAAAGTTAGTAGATTTCAGATACCCATTGCATGAAATGTTCGAAAAATTTGTCTGCTCAACAACATAAATAACGCAATGAATGTTTTTGAACTGTCAAAATGAAAGCCATTGCTACTGTTTGTTACGCAATTACCCCGCAGGATAAAAATGATTTTTCTCCTACCGTAGATATAACTAGCAAACTTTTTTTTAAATAAAGTTAGTAGGTTTCAGATACCTTGTGCAGTGTAGGTACGGTCAGTACTCTGCATTACATGACCTTTTACAAAAAAGAAGAGGGGAAGAGGGGCGGGTCATGCAGGTCACTGAGTGTACCCTTAAAAAAACCTAAAAAGCATAAATGCACCCATTTTCTCTTTCTATTGAATCAATTTGCGAGGTAAGAAATGCAACTCGCTGTCAAATTGCTGCAATAGATCCTAAGACTCACTAAGCCCCTACGACGACCCAGTGACCAGTGTGAAAACGCCTTTTAAGTTAGCAAACACGGAATATTTTCGGATGTCCAGGGTACACCAAGCAAATTCTAGAGAAGATTAGCCAAAGAACAAAACTCAAAAATAAAACTATTTAGCAAAAAAAAAAACAAAAAAGTAACCGGTTTCGTCTAGAATTCGATTAATAAAATCAATTCAGGCGATATCGAAGCCGATAAACAAGATCTGTCAGTAAACTTAACATTTTGCAAAGTAAACTAGCACAGTTTTTTTAGGAACCAGTCTACTCTACTTACTTTGACACAGGGACAAATACAGTGAATGCAATGTTTGAATTTGTAAGAAGGAAGAATAAATTATGTACTTATTGTATATTGACATTTGTTAAATAATTATATTGTTTACCTTTTGGAGGATGTAGGTCAGCTAGAAGTAATTTTCAAAGCAGTTTAAATAGGAGAATTTGCAATTTGAGGTTATTAAACTATTTCACAATAATCTCTACATTCTGATTGCAATAAAACAAAACCACATAATCTATTCATGTAAACTATGCTGTATGTGGCTTGTGGCTCTATGGACAGGACACCAGAATAACCCGTTTTCCACTATTGACACACACGAGTTACAACCTGCGCGGGAAGATAAGCAAAACGAAATATATCTGCACCTACCTATCTCCCGCTTGACCAGTTTCTTGTTTTGAGAACTAGTTCCGAATACGTTCATATAGATATAGAAAAACAATAAATATCAACTTTCTATTAAACCTTTCGAACCCTTTCCATAAGAAATAAAACTGAAAAATAAGAATGTGTTATTTTGAAAATGACAATTGCATCTTCCAAAGAAAAGAGGATAAATATTATTTATTTCCTGCTTTAGGTACTTTGTCACATTCCTACTCATGTCTTAGCCACATTTATACTCTACAAAATCCGGTAACTACTTATTAGTATTTTACCTACAGCAGACAGTCAAAAGGAAAACTAGCACCCTAACAGAGTAACACACTTTCAATCACAATCTGAATGATTTTGAAGGATATTGCTAACCCACTGCTTCATAATGTTCGAAAAATTTGTCTTCTCAACAACGTAAATAACCCAACGAATGTTGTTGAACTGTCAACATAAAAGCCATTGCTACTGTAAGTGTGTTACGCAACTACCCCGCGGATTCAAAATTCAAAACAGGAAATAAACAGTCAAACATTTACTGGCTTTAACTTTGCAGGTCAGTAACAGGCTGTATGTTGACCTAAATATGATTCGCGGACGTAACAAACAAATTCTCTTCGTAGAATCCTATTGAATAACAATTTCAGAAATAGTCATTCAATAGGATTCTACGAACTTAGAGAGTTGTGTTGCTGATTCTAATGATAATCCCACCAAAAACATTTCATGTACTTAAAATGTTGCCAAGACGGCTTGGCTCTACATGAGATCTGATATCTTTTTCACAGGGCAAACCTTATGTGGTCGTCTTGGCAACATTTTACATGAAATGTTTTTGGTGGGATTTCAGTTCTTTTTGTAAGTTGTTAGGCAGTCTTTTTATTGTTTACTTTTTCTTCTTTTTTTGGGGTGTATTTCTTGCACATCAGAAGTGCCGGTTTTCATAGCCCATTCTCTGTCTTTGCCTTTCTTCTTTGATGGTTTACTGATTACTATAAGCGATAAATCAGGGCGATATTTCGCTCTTAAGGCGCAACTAGTCGATACTTTTTCCATACAAATTTCGGGGGGGTTTTACTCCACTGTTACACATTGTACATCTAAAGTAAAACATGATATCGTTTTGTCTTATTATTAATTTTGTCTGTACAGAAGCAGAATAGTAAAAAACAAAGGCTTTAAAAAGTTATGAGCCAACAAAGATTCGTTTTTCCTGCTAATTTTAACGCAACTTTGGGCGTAAATAAGTAATAAGAGAAGTATAAAATCTCAAAAACAAAGCTCGTTCAGACAAAGCTCAATTGTCGAAGATTATAATAAACTTTATTCGTAATTGATTCATGCAGTAGTTTTTTCATAAAACCCCACCTTCCAAAGGAGTTTTCGTATATTTTTACGCGCGCGGTTTAGTATGAATCGTCGTGCACTGTGTTTGTGTGCGTGCGACTAGACGTTATGCGTGTAGACTAGTTTCTAACTGCTCATCACTGGTGCTATCTCTGTCGGACACGATGCTAGGTGAGACAGCGTGCTTTTTGCCCGCGCCCGCCAGTGAGTTCGAGCCCGCGACTAGTTGGCTCTTAAGCGATTATATTCAACTATAGCTTACTCTTAAATTGTGCTTTAATACTAGCAAAGTCTATATATTTCGGCTTTCTAGCACTTCAGGAAGTACCCTAACATTTTGAAGTCTCATACAAACTTCCACCCCCCCCCCCCCATTTCAGGGGATGGGGGGCGAAAGTTATAAGCTTATGATTTTTTTTGTTGGTTGTATACTACACTTAGATTACATAGGTACCAAATTTCAGCTTTCTAGCACTTCAGGAAGTAGCCAAACATTTTGATGATCATCAGTGTATCAGTGAGTGTGTCAGTGACGAAATCGGTGTATTTTAGATATCAATAAAATCTAAAGTATTAAAGCTATTCAATTGAGACTTTGTATGTTTAATTAGTCTATTATTGACATCATATCCTGAGAATATGAACTATCTGGTAAATCGGAAACCAACTCTATGAGGGTTCAAAAAAACGACGAAACACTTCGAGAAAAGGTAGGTAGTGCCCTTGCGCTTCGCTTGGCTTGTCTTGGCCCCCGGCACTAATGTGTCCCAAGATAATTCTGTAAAACCATATTTTTACGTCGAATCATATTTAGATCAACATACAGCCTGTTACTGACCTGCAACTTATAAAAAACTTAAGAAAATTTGAATTTCGCGGGCTACCTTAGCGTATCCCCTTTGACAAGCGATGCTGTGCAGCGGAAAACAGTGACACTCAAATATGAATTTCCTTTTTAAGTATTTTTATGTCATTCAATTTACATTGGCGCGAACCCTCGACCTGAATCAAGTATGAGGCCGACACAATACCCGTCCATCACGTACGACGCACGCTTACAATAAATAAATATTATAATTTGACACACTTGTGTCGATAGTACCCTATCGGTTTTATTTGCAGCCGGCAGCCATAATGACGGCGAGGTTTAATGAGTAGTTCAATATATTTTAAGCAGGCCCTACCTATTTCCCTACCTGCTTAAAATTATAAAAGTAAACCAGATTATTTTAATTTTAGATTACGTAATGGTCAACCCATGTTCCCCCTCAACCCTGTCAAATAGCGACTTTTACGATGGAACTTCAGGACGAAATATCGTATAGACGCAAAATCCAAAGAAATCTTGACTTCTGTTTTACAAGTATGAAGCAGTCTTAAGATTAAAAACCGGCCAAGTGCGTGTCGGACCACCGGGACCACGCACAATGAAGGGTTCCGTAGTTGGGATGAACTTATCCCAAAAACAAACTTAACATTGTAGTTGAAAAAAATGCTCTCCCATACCACTATCCCATATCCCATACTACCCATCGATATACCTACGTTACGGTCAATTCTTCAACTGCAAATTTAAGTTGGTCGACTATTACTCGTTAACTTGTAAAGCCTACTTAGCTGTGATAGTTTTACTTTTAATTTCGTTTTATATACTACTGCCATGATTTTTTCCACATATCCAAAACCAAACATTTAGCTGGCATGGGGGCGGACAATTGACTTAAACAAAAAATTGCACTTTAAAACTTAATATCACGCAAACGGATGCCTGAATTGAAAAATGGCTGCGTGATTAATAAGTAACGCCATGCCAAGTTACAGCTTTCTAGGACTAAGCGTCTCCGAGCTAAGCCGGGGACAGACGGACAGGCAGACGGACATGGCGAAACTATAAGGGTTCCTTGTTGACTACGGAACCCTAAAAAGTCGCAGTCGCTTTATACAGGTGAGTCCTTAAGATGAAACTTCAGGGCTAAATCCAAAACTATGATAATAATAATAGACAAGAGTCCGGAGGAGTCATGAATCTGTTTTGGACTTAATCAAAACAAAGCAGGATATTTTTTCAAAAATTACCTCAAAAATTGCCCCAGGCAATATCTAGAATAGTTTTGCTGATAAGAATTAAATTCTGCAAATTAATTCTAAAACATAAACTGGAGTAATAGACTTATGATAGTTAGGATATTGAGCAAAGGCCCTGATAGGTACAATATTGATATTGAAAATAAAATGTTTTGTTTTTTAAATAAGCCGACTATTCCATATTCATTTATGTACAAACCATAATACCGGTCTATCAGCTGAGTAATCCGTATCACACACAGTTTACAGGGTCAGGAATATAAATAGCTGCTAAATGGATGAGCTAATACAGCAATCAGTAGTCCCAAATCCGTTTATCTGAATTCGGAACCCGATACCTTTTGTAGCTATGAACTATTAATTAATTTAACTAATACTTATACTTTTTATATGTTTATTTAAATAAATAAGGAAGATTTAAAACTGTATGACTTACATTTCAATCACCCAAACTTTGCCTAGGCTAATAACAAGTAAAAAAAAAAGCAAAATGTTACCTACCTGAAACTAGGGCAGCTTAAACAGAGCAATCCCAGGCTGGAGCAGGCCATACAGCATGCAAGCTTAGTTCATAGCGATGATATATAAGCAACTCTCTTTTCAAGCGATTATTATTTTCATCTCAATTCAAAATAATACAAACCTGAAATATAAAGAAAATAATAAAATTAAATTATGAAAAAAAGTATGTAGAGGCAAATAACATCATTGGTTGAGGCAATCAAAAGACAACAAGTATTAGTTAAGCTAAAGTTAATATTAATATTAAATAGAGGTAAAGCTTGTTTTGTTTTAGGGATTAATCTCTGGATTCAGTCAGATTTGAAAAATTCTTTTAACATCACGCTACGACCCTTAAGAGCCGAGCAAAAATTGAGCCGTCACGGAACGACTGGTAGATGTGAAACATCGCACTACACACACATTTACACACTACTACATAGACTGTATAGTGGCCGATCGCCACGCGGCATGCGTCGCCCCGCCAGCAATCGGTTTCACGTGCGCTGATGTTTCACATCAAAAAGAAAAAAGTCAGAAAGAACGATAAGCGAAATCAAAGTAATAGCGCGGGTGGGATGCAATGCGACGCAGTGGGTCGGGGGAACAAAACATTTCACGCGGAAGAAGTCAGTGAAGTCACGGGCAGAAGCTAAGCTAGAGTTCCTATAAATTTATGGATGTACCTAAATAATATGATAAAAAAATACTTAGCACTTACGTGATACTTAGTTTTCTCCAGTTTACCCAAACTCCAATAATTTCTAAACAAAGAAAGTAACACCGAATATTTTAAATAATATGCATGACACTGAATCTAATTAATTTATTTGCAGAGATATCTGATTTCTTTTGTTTTGTTTAAAAGAAAAGAAAGAAAACAAAACATTCGCGAACGAGTTGACTTTTTTTTTGAATTTGAAGGCTGATAGATTGTGTTGCCAGGTGACCGCAGTTAAAAATAGTACATAAAGTTTACGGATCAAAAAAATCAATCTGCCTAGCGTTTTCTCAACTATGTTGGGGTCGGCTTCCGGTCTAATCGGATGCAGCTGATCACACAAAAAAAATTTTAATGGGAATAGGGAACTCCAAGCTCAGAGACCTGCAAAAAAACCTGCTGACTGACGGAATTTGCTTTATTTGAATCATTTTTGGGCACTACCGGTAGCGGCCCATGACCGCTACCGGTAGAAAATAATTTTCGATACTTATTTACATTTCTCGTTGGCTAAGATGGTGATTAGTGAAAACATACTTTTTCTAATCAATGCAGGAACCCCCCACCCCTACACAAAGGCCTATTCTAAAAAATTTAAATGTTAATTTTCCTATCTTGATATAAATGATTAAAAACATGTTAATTATTATCAATAATAACTTTCTAATAAAATACCAGAGTCAGCGTATCACTGGCCGGATTTGGTACACTCAAGGAAAAAGTATAAATCTAAAGAATACCTAACCCAATTTAACAAACTTATATTACATATTTTTTTTCTTTTTTCAATTTTTCATGTAGTATAAAGATTTTAGTATGGTAAATGACAAAAAAGCGATGCTGTACATAGAAAAAAATGGAGTGTTAAACACTACACACACAATTAGACACTACTAATGACTGTATAATAGCCGATCGCCACGTGGCATGCGTCGCCCCTCCAGCAATCGGTTTTACGTGCGCCTGTATATGATTCATTCTGTCTACAACAAGGGTGACAGCTCAAGCTCATGATTTTATTGCCGCTTTTTTTCTTGGACAGCTTTCGTTGGACAGACTTCTATGTTTTTTTAACGTTTTCGTATTAATAGCCAACCACTGGCAACACTTTCTGAGAGCTTTCAAATGGTTTCAAAGTTGCAAACTTGTTGCACTACTAAAAGTTCATTTCATTGTTCAAAATGTTCATTCTTCAAAAAAGTTTGACAGTGAGAATTGACACTTGCTTTTGATTTTCCGGTTTCCTGATTTCCTCAAAACAAAATAATCCAAAATAAAGATGTTCACTCACTGCTGCTCTTTAAATGCAGGTAAGTGCAAACGCATTTAATGAAATTGTTAGTTTTGTAGAGAACAGAACAGAACTGAGTGAGTTATTTAATCAGTTCTTTGGGGAAAGACGACCCACTGAACGAAAATTCACAGAAGGGACGGGACCAGCTCGGTTTAGTATGGACGAGGATAGAAATACCACGTCTACCATTTAGTTAGAAGGATGTGTTCTTTCTAGTGTTTTTAAATAGCATAGGTTGGTGTTTAAAAAACCTACTTCTTTCAAACTCAAATATTTTATTGCACTTAGTAAGTAAATTTTTCATTCCTTTGAATGTAACAACCTGCATGTGTGTTTGTTCATGTTAACATGAACCCTATAAGGGCACAGCAATTACAAAGTACTTACTTAATAAAATTTACTACTGACATGAATAAATTCTTTATTTAAATGGTTTATTTACCTATTTAGTTGAGATGAATGAAATTGCTTTATGCTGCTAGCTTGACTAGCTTGAAAGAAAGTAACTTAATCAATATCATCGCCATGAAATAAACTATTTTAGCCTGCTGTGTGTTCTGGTTTGATGTGTAGCTGTTTCAGCTCTACACATGAGTTTCTGGAGGGTTATCTATATTTTTTATTTAATTTTGATTATATTGGTGACTGTATGAATACTGAATGATTCTGTAGAAGTATTTTAATGTCAGAATTATTATTTGGTCTAGTGGTTGCAAGCACTACTGCTGAGGTCCGGGGTTTAATTCTCGGGTCTGAATTGTTATTGGATTTTTCTATCTGTAATTTGTATTTGTGCCTGGTTTATGGCAATAGGCTCGCCACCTATTACATGGGAATTAACATAACAGGCAAAAGATACACCTCTGCCTAACCCTTCAAGGAATACAGCGTGATGTTATGTATGTACGTATTATTACAAAACAAAAAAAAATATTAGTTGTATCTGATAGATATGTGAAAGCAAGTTACAAAGTAATTTATGGCTTCATTACTATCCTAAGAAACTAATTAGTTACCTATAAGGGAACCTTTGTAATAAGCTGCTTAAGGAAAGGATAAAAAAATAAGTATAAATAGTACTTATTTCAGAATATTAATTGGTCAAGAAGACATTATTGCAGTTTGCATGTTGAATCAAAACAACACCATAATGTCATGTGTAGCAGTAATTTTGTATAAAGGCGCATAGCTATTCACGGCCTTGATACAGGCCTCTTTTCTGTGTGAGGTCACCTCTGACCTCACACAGAAAAGATACCTAGGTATTATTAATTATTATTGTATGTTTCACAAGAGTAGGAAGTTCTACGGTTTGCAACTAAATGCAAAATCTAGAGTTGCTGTTGTAAACATTTTTTTTTTTTTAAACATTGCCCCACACTAGGAATTTCTCCTCTATTGTGGGTGCGTTTACAAACATTTAAATTCACATACACAAACAGCCAGACCCGGAACAACTACTTGTAAGTCATACAAATATTTGTTCCGTGCGGGAATCGAACCCGCGACACGCAGCGCAGCAGTCGATTGCTTAACTAACTAGTTTGACATCTGACATTGTTTACATTAAGGGGGATGCGCTAAGGTAGCCCGCGAAATTCAAATTTTCCAACGTTTTTTGCAATTTTCAGGTCATTTACGCGGCCATAACCAATATGGCTTTACAGAATTATAATCATTAGAATCGGCAATACAACTAACTCTCTTCAATAAATCCTACTAAATGATTATTTCTGAAATAAGCATTCAGTAGGATTTTTTGAACTTAGGGAGTTGTAATGCTGATTTGAATGATTATAATTCTGTAAAGCCATATTGTTTCTGGCCGCGAATCATAATTAGATCAACATACAACGTGTTACTGACCTGAAAATTGCAAAAAACGTACTTAATAAAATTAGAATTTCGCGGGCTACCTTAGCGCATCCCGCCTAACTGAAAACTGACTAGCAGTTGGGCTAACATGAAAGCATACTCCAGATTTAATTTTCATTCCTTGTTTTAGTAGTCCCAAGCTTTGGTGGTTCTACTCAGATTGCTCTTAACTACTAGGACTATATCCCCCAGTTCTGAGGTCTCAATGGCTCTTGAATTGACTCAATTAAAGTTCTGACATAACTTTGTAGTCAGTTAGGGCCGGGATTTCAAGTATTTAAGAACAATGATGTACCTATTCATGAATTCTTCCTCTTCCATTTACCAGTTATTCTGGTTGGGTATATTACCCGCATATAAACTTCTTATGCTTGGCCCTCATCAAATATGGAAATAAAGATGATAAAATGTGATGTCCCATGCAATATCCCATGCTAATCCCTTTTGAGGAATAAGCTATATTCTACTGGCTTACAATTACATGCCTGTATACTTAAGGGAGACAACCCCATCTCAGACAAAAGGATCCTCTTTTAAATTCTAGTTAAAATGTAAGTGTTAAATTTATTTAAAAAATAAAAAAAACTTAAGTAAGTACTTAAATCTTTTAAGTGCCAGATTATAGAATAGTTAATTTTAAAGTTCTTAGAAACTTGAACTTCATATAGCGAACTTTAGATAGTCGTCAACCAACTGGTTGTTCCGTTATTTCCTACAAATCGGTGCGCATACTAAACACATCCTTCCTTTCCTTTGCACTCATAAGAATATCGTCCTTAGACTAGTATAAATACAGGCTGTATTCCCCTGAAAGTAGTTGGCTACTTGCATCCTCGTGTAGCCATTTCTTACGCCTACCATTTTGTCTGTCGATAACCGATACTAATAAAGTCATTGATAGGTCATAGATGATTTGTCATGTTCCACAGCGAATGTACAGGCGTTAGCGTTAATAAATTGATCGGTTTCGTTTGATATCTTTTTTTTAACACGCTTTTTTGAAAGTGAAAAGGGATAAAAAGGCAATTCAGATCAAACTGTAGAAGTTAAATGATCATTATTTGGTGTATTCTGCCTAGGTATGAATTCTCAGTACCGCGCGTGTTGGTAGAAACCTAGATCTTATTCAATCTTAAATAAAGCAGTAGGTATTTAGGTAGTGCTCAAAAACCGATACCGGATACACACAGATATAACATCACGACTGTAGGTATTCTCCGAAGGATTAGGCAGAGGTGCACCTACAAATCGCCAGTTATGTTTTAAGGCCTATTTAAGACTCAGATAGATAACAGTGACCTTGAGTAGTTAGCTTGCCTGTTCTGTACTGACCTCACGCAACGCGTCGTACGTTCAGCCAGTAATAGAACTCGCCCATCAAGGAGCGCTGTCCCCAATTTGACGCATTATTAATTTATTATACACAAAACAAAAGGTATTTTAATAAAACGCGTATACTAAAAGATCAATAATTAAATTATCTTTAAATTGGTGAAAGTTTCAGAAAAATACGCTTGGTAGATTTTGCGCCATTCTCAGTTTTTTATCCGCGTTAGACATAACTTTACAAATTAATTTCACTATGTAATATAAACATAATCTAAAATATTTACATACTAAGTTATTGAGAAAATGCTCTAATTTAACATATTTTTTTTTCAAATCATTAAAACTACTCGTTTAGACGTGATCTTCAGTATACAATCATTAAAAGTAAGGCTATCGACGCCTTAACACACTTTTTTTACTCAAATAAAAATTGCTTATCTTGCGATTGATTGAGACACCCGTCACTATCTGAAAATGAACAGCAACATAAGTCGCTACACCTATTATCAGAAATACACGACATACAAAAAAAAACTCGTAAGACCACTCCAGTTTTTAACTTGTCTCAAGTCAAGCTTTATCCTGTGCTACAAGTTTGATACTTCATTATAAATTCGCTTGTGACATGTTGCGAACTACGATCTAGATCACTTTATTAATATGAGCTAGGTCGAACGTTCATAGTGATCACCGTCAGTAGTCCAGTCAGTCTATAATCATAGGCTGTAATTACAATTACGACTACAATTATCACCCGCTTCATTTGGTATGTATGCTAAATATCTCAGCAAAATAATGCTGCTATGTATGTTAATTAGTGACGTCAAAATAAGCTTGCAATTAGAGCTCTGTCAACTAAGAATGTGGTTCCTATGAACCACATTCTTACTAGAGCTCTAGATTCCCGTATCTAATCCTTCAAACATCTTACTCTATAGTTAGATGTTTGAAGGATTAGATACGGGAATCTTACTCAGAGTAATCGATAGAAGGTACTGGTCTAGGTTATTATGTTTATGATCAATTATTTAGTGTACAAATATGGTCAGATATGCGGTGGTGTAATTGCGTAACACACAGTAGTAATGGCTTTCATTTTCAACAAAATTCATTGCATTATTTACGTTGTTGAGCAGACAAATTTTTCGAACATATTATTAAGCCTAGGATTAGGAGCATTGGATTAGCAATATCCATATCGTTCAGATTGCGATTGAAAGTGTGTTAGGTACCTACCCAATTAGGGTGCGGTGCGGATCGGTGAGTGATGAGTTGAATCGATACAGGACTACGAAAAATTGGGAAGTAAAACTAGTACCTACCTGAGTAAACGCTAAATGCAAGTTTCTACAAACATAAAACTGCATTAGGAAACAGCATACACGTAGGTAACAACAAACCATGTGTATTCCGAGCTCCGTTCTACAATTTAGGTCAGACCCAGTTGCATATGCAACACTTTTACATCCATTAGAGACTTACTATGAGTACCATACTGTGCCAATTCGAGATTAATAACGTGTGTGTGAAAGGAACAGAGAAATAAATATTTATTGTGTAACCTGCCCGAGTGGCACACGACATTATACAGTCACCCTCTTTAATCTCTTCCTGCAAAGTAATGTAAAAAAAACACATTTTCAGTACTTTGACGGTTAATTTTAGACGTTCAATTTTAGACGTTCAACAAACGTGGGACCGTAATCTGAATAAAATCGCCTGCACCCTGAACCTCTTTTGTTTGCATAACTGCTCAATCAATCATCGTAAGACCCGAAAGCGAGCATTAGACATGCAGATTTTGAGTTACGCAAGTGAACTGGCAGACAGACCTTTGTCTCAGGCTTTCTACGTGACAAGTACGGCAAGGCGAACCGCCTACGTGTACTGTTAACCTGGTATTTATAACGCGCTGATCGTCACGATTTTGACTTAATGTTTGAGGGATAGACGTTCAATCAATCAATCATTGACATAGATACGTAATGAGTGTAATGACTATAGATACCTACTAATGCTTTTGATTATTTTAAGGCAGTAAGAATGATTTAACTTATTGGACCATTAAATTAATAGTCGTCTTAAGGCGACGTTAACCGACTTTTAATGATTTTATACTGAAGATCACGTCTAAACGAGTAGTGTTAATGATTTGAAAAAATATATGTTAAATTAGAGCATTTTCGCAATAACTTAATATGTGAATATTTTAGATTATGTTTATATTACATAGTAAAATTAATTTGTAAAGTTATGTCTAACGCGGATAAAAAACGGAGAATGGCGCAAAATCCACCAAGTGTATTTTTCTGAAACCTTCACCAATTTAAAGATAATTTAATTATTGATCTTTTAGTATACGTGTTTTATTAAAATACCTTTTGTTTTGTGTATAATAAATTAATAATGCGTCAAATTGGGGACAGCGCTCCTTGATGGGCAAGTCCTATTACTGGCTGAACGTACGACGCGTTGCGTGAGCTCAGTACAAAACACGCAAGCTAAGTACTCAAGGTCACTGGCATATATCTCTGTCTTAAGGGTTGTCCACGACCCATTAAGTATAGTAAGTAGAAATAATCAATTGGTTTTGTGAATTGGATGAGAACTGGAAAATAAAAAAGTAGACGCTCTAGAAATGTAGTGCTGGAGAAGAATGCTTGGGATCTCATGGACAGAATACCGTACACACGTTTCCATCCTCCAAGAACTCAGCATCAAACAGCGTCTATCAGCACTAGTAGTCTCAAATACTGAAATTCTTTGGTAATGTCTCGAGACGGAATAATGACTCCATAGAACGTCTAGTGGTGCAAGGCAGAGTAGGGGGTAATTGGTCATGCGGGGGAGGTCACCGACGAGGTGGATCGACCAAATTAAATCCGCGGTTGGAGGCCCTGTTAATGAATGCACCAGACTGTCGGAGACAGAGATCGTCAGGCGAGCAACGACTACACTTGCAATTGGCCACACTTCATCGTGACCAAGACCTATCCATTAAGAGCGAAGTGAAGAAGAAGAATGAAAGGATTAAGTTTTACTACATTATTCTTTATTTTTTATCTCTGTTTACCTATAATAGGTACGTACCTATTACGTACAAAAGATCAACTGGCCACAAATTGGCACACTCGTAACCCCAAAATAGGATTCTTATTATTTGGGTCCATTCTCACCGCGCTCTAAATATCCTTGGGGACAAGTTAGACAAGTATAATTATAATATTATAATAATACCCATTTTTCTATATTAACTCAGGCGTAACGTAAGCGAACTAATGTTATTGAAACACGATACTCATGGCAATCGCGGTTCGGTGTTGAATGTTAGCGCCACTGTTTCGACTGTTGGACAGGTCAACGAACAAGTCTTTTTAATACTTTTTGCAACTAATACTAATATTATAGAAGAAACAATATCAAATGTCAACTGGACAGAGAGCATAAATGAAATGAAGGGTAAGTCTAAAGCCCGAGCAAACTTTGACGATGAATGACTATCGTTACTGACATGGGATGGTTCAGGTTTCACTTACTTTCAAGAGTTCGTTCTTAGTGGATTGATACCTGCATTCTATAAAAAGGCTCCATCTAGGTATTTTTAGTTTCAAACTTTTAACCTTTATGCCTCGGTGATTTCCCGATGAATAAGTCAATGGGTCATATCATAATCTATTTCTTAATATCTTGAAATTTTCTTATTTGTTTTTAAGTTTGTATGTAGGCAGTAGGGGTAATCTTTGGAACTGCCAGTCGGATTTGTAAAAATATTTTTTCATTTGATAGTCCTATCCTTGAGGAAGGTTATATTACAGTCTATTTAACATCACGCTACGACCCTTAGGAGCCGAGTAAAAAGAAAAAAGTCAGAAAGAATGCTAAGCAAAAACGAAGTAATAGCGTGGGCGGGCGATGCAATGTGACGCAGTGGGTCGAGGGAACAAGAAATTTCACGCGTACGAAGTCGCGGGCAGAAGCTAGTCACTAGATAAGCTATTAAGGTAGATGAAAGTAGCAAGTACTGGTAGTTCTATGTATTACCTATGAGCAATTTCAATTTGCATATTACGATAAAACAGATACTATAATATCCATTCATGAGGTTCTTGCTCCAGGGAAAGCGCTCCTACTTTCTCGAGGTAATGTAAACGCAATTAATTAAATGTCAGGAAAATATTTATTAATGTAAGTAATGCGTTGTTGTTTAAGTAGAATTCCGAACATCCAATTAGCGTTAGAGATATTATTGTGATTTGTTGGATTAACATCAATTTAATAGATTTAGCTTGTAATTATTCTTCCATCTACCTATCTTTGACTACTTTTTCGCTTTTTAATTTTAACTTCCTTTTTTTGGCAAATATTAGTATTTATAATTAGGTGGGCGACAACATGTAACAAATTGACATTAATCCAGGGCTTGACCTTTTTTTTTTTAGGGCAAAATAACAAGGCTGTATCTAGGTAGTGCTACTAGGCGAATAAAACTTCGTCATAGAATGACGTCAAAGAAAACCTCTGACGAAATATAAAACTGAAAGTTCAGCGGTTAATTACTTCTAAATGATCTCTCAGATTCTTATAAAGCTTTACTAGTAAAATTAATCACGTTTTCCAATTTAATCCGATAATATTATGACGAGGGGTACTTTTTTAAATAAATAAATATTTTAAATAAATAAATAAAATCAATTTATTGACACACACAAGTTAGGAAACATTTATAAATAGGAACAATTTTAATTGAAGGAGTGCTTACGTAGATATAGCCGCCGTAGACTTAACTTACTGAGTTGAGCCTTTACTTCTATTCAGCATTAAGGGGCCGCAGCTGAATTCCGCGGGCTACAGCTGCGGATCCACCATAAGCGCAATATATAAAAATAAAAACTTATTACAAAAAAAAATTAGGTACTTCCAAAAAAAAAACACTACAAAGTGAAAAATACCTTCAATTTTGGAAGTCGGTTGTTTTTTTGTTAGTTTTTATTTGTCACTTTTTAGCTGTCGTACAACACAAATTCGAATACTACTGCCATGTAAATAACAGTGACAGGAAGTTATTATAACATCATCCACATAGACTAAGTGGGAAAATACGTATTATTGAAGCTAACTCAAAACCTAAACAAGCAAAATCAAGAGTTTTTAAAATCGTCCCATATTTTGACGAAAATATCGATAACATACATAAAAAAAATACATGCAGACGAACATGTTCTATGTTCCTCCTCCTCTTTTTTTAAGTCGATTATAAATTAAATGCTGTTATTAGTAAAGGCAGCACTTGAAAACGGCTGGACCGACTTGGCTAAGATTTAAAATGTTTGTAATAGTCCGAATTAGCTTTTTATGGTAAGAAAAATTGGAAAATGGAGAGTTCGGTAAAAATTTCGTTCAAAATGAACGAAGTTCTTAAACGCGGCTTGCGGTAGGAGTTGACTGGTGGAAATTGTCACGTAACGAAAAGCTATCTCTTTCTATAATACACGAGTGTGTGTGCGTGCGAGTATTTATTGTACCTTTTTGTATTTTTTTTGACATGGGTGTCATTTTCATGGTTTTCGAGGGCGCTGCCCCCTCTATGCGACATTCTCTCTCTGTCTCTTTCTATAATACACGAGTGTGTGTTATATTAATACATGGGTTTCGAGGGCGCTGACAACGATCATAGGGTCAAAATCAAAATGCAAGATGTCACCACCAAAAATTGGCAATTTTTATTTTTTTTGTCATGGGTGTTTTTTCAAGATTTTTGAGGGCGCTGGCTGACAACGATTATTAGTAGGTCAAAATCGAACTTCAAGATAGCGCCAAAAAAGTGACATGTTTAAATCTCGTATTCTCGATACATACCCATAACGTCTGCGGAGTTTCCCTAACTAATTTAATTTAACCCTGTATAATTATTGTTTTCTAGTTTGTCACTTCCTGTTACAATGTTTATACATTAGATATTAACCTATTATTATTATTAACAGTAACTCCATCAAGTTTGCCAATCATTTAAGTAAGTAGTTATTAATAATTTTTAATGTGGTTTCAACCTTGCGCCTTGTATTTAGAGAGGCAACTGATCAAGGTGACATTGATGGAACAATGCTAGTGTGGGTTTACACCCATCTGTTGTATGTGACCTGTAGAGGAATACGGCCAGCAATGTTTTAAGTTACTACGACCCTGAAGTCACCTCTACAATTTTTTTTGTAAGATGTTACTGCACACTGTGACACTGCACTAGGTCCATAAATATCGCAAATTTTTTTCGCGGCTTCCGTTGCATTTGTACCATTTTTGTAGTAACATTTTAAAATGTATCGAATTTCTTCATTAGATTCACTCATCTTGACAGTACATAAAACAAATGAAAATCACACATTTTCCTAATTTGAATTTGGAATTATGTTCTTTAAAATTTAAACTTTCAATTATACCAAAACCAGCCAGATACCTACATATAGTATAGCCAAAGAGATTTTATTACAAGTTCATACATACTATAATGCGAAAAGATTTTCCCCAACCTAATACCTACATATATTATTCATTGTGATGTTCAGAGTAAATTTACCACGGCTATCCTCGAATATGCATTAAATACATTAAAATATAATTACGTTGTTTATTTAATTTAATGCGAATATTTTCTTGTTTCATACTTTTTAGAGCGTGATTTTTCAGTAGTCTGGTTTTAGTTTTTGAACTTACTTTTTTACATCTCTACCTCTACAGAGACGTATTTTCAACAAGAGGAATTGTGATTGAATAAAAAAAAGGTTACTAGCTTTTCACTTATTTGCAAAAAAAAAACCCGATTATACTTAAGTAAATAAGTAGAAGCCTTAACAGAACTATCACATAATTCCTTGCTGGCAAGTAGTGTTAGGAATAATTAGGATTCATACATTTTCATTCAGACCTTTGAGACATAACATTGTAACTAAGTACGAGAATGTAACAAGAAATACCTACACCACATTATGAACGTTTCCTTCCGACTTCTTTTCCTGATCTTGAAAATGTAGCAGAAATAATTACTGTACCAGTAAAATGAATAATTATCTTTCTTAAAGGACTACCTGTTATAGCTATTAAACCCACGTAGATTTAACCCAATATCTCAACAACATAAGGCAAAATCGTATTATTATGTCTGAAATGACACTTTGGCACAATGTGCGGGTTTAATATTATTTGTTTGATTTAATAGACCGTAGGATATATCCTGCTCAAAGTTCCATTTACCTAATTTCAAATCAGATACATTAGTTTCCAATTGTGTAAATATCACCACTTTCGTAATCACTAAAGGGTGATTAGGTGTGGTTTCTAGATTCATTAATCTACTAATCAACTACTCGTATTTATATTAAGATTACAGTGAAAATTGGTTTCTATTTCTTCGACTCCCGTGGCTGCCTGAACTCCAAAATTTTGCATTAACTTAGAACATATTACAAGTCCCTCTCAACGTTTGAAGTAAGTTACCCTGTATCCAAAACGCTTAATATTAATTTATACTGGTCATCAGGTTATTAGCGGTCTTTACTCAAGATATAGAAAGGTGCGCCTGCGCTGGTGACATACGTTAGCTAACGTTCAGGTATCTTTGAACGCAGGAAATCGCTAATTGTCATTGATCTGCTTCTGGCACAAGGCTGGACTGTAGCTACGACTAGTTACGAACAGTCTTTAATAAAAGAATATTATTCTAGACTTCATCACCATTATAAGACGCCTAAACCATCCAAAAGGCTAGCCTAAATGTCTTCTTGTGACGCCTGACCGACAGTATCTCTATTAACAGTAGGTACCTACCTATAGCTGTTACGTTCTAAAACTAATCTATTCTGACTGATCAATATCTGGCACAATGCGATAATTAAGAATTTAAGATATTCTTGGGTCTGCTTCCGAAAACATTATTCACTGACACTTCAGCACAGTGCGGTTGTGCATCAGCCTCTTATTAAAAAATCATGACAGGTTGTAACGGTTTAGTTACCTTATACGAAGTGCTTACATACTGAATGCATCATGTGAAAATAGTTTACTTAGAAACGTTAATTTCATAATAAAACAAAAATCAATTACCTATAACTGAACGTAGGTGGTTCGCTTTGTGAACCATTAAACTACTAGAGAGCGATTTGGCAGTGGATTTCAATTTCTAGAGGTTATCTCGTATTGGCCAACCGACGTATGCAGGGGTAATAACCGGCTATAATGGCGCCGTTTTCTTTAGCATACCATGGGAAAGTTGTTTTAACAAGTCAGCCTTTGTGCAAGTGCGGCGAGTAAAATCATTATGGTAAGAAGTAAGAAACGTGACGTCCTCCAGTAGGAAGTGAATTTCCCCAACAAAGCCGTGACGTCGAGCGACAAACAAAAACTGTTTATAAGTAAAACAGCTGTAATTGTATTTGATGCTACGATCTTCACACTTCGTTACAGCCTCAATGTCGATGTCGGTGGAATCATTAGATATTGTGAGAATTATCGTGTAACTGTTTCTTCTTTGATTTGTTGTAATCCTTGCGGTTTTGGTACCAGGGTCTCTTTCCCACGTGGGAACATCGCGTCGAGATGGTTGTATTTATATCGAGTAAATTTAAATCTTGACCCTAAGATTAACTGTTACTAGAGTAGCCAGTAACCCATTTCCTTAATTGACTCCTACGAAACGATTAGTTCTAATTGAAACTATGAACTCGAGTTCTTTGTTGTTCTCGGGGCATCTTAGTAATTTAATTAAATGGTATGCATTTTTCCAGTTATCTTTGTTTGCGGGGTGTGTTCAACTCTGAAATCTTTAGAAATGGTTTGAACCAAAAATCTTATTCAAAACTAGAAACAATAAAAAGGAAATCCGAAAACGCATCAGATTTTGAACGAGGTCATTGTTGATCCTATTAGTTGGATATATTTACTTACTATGTATTCAAAATCAAAAGTCATTTATTCAAACTAGGCTGAGTATCAGCACTTTTCGAACGTCAAAATTACATAAGACAGTGATTATTTATTCTAAACATAAAATCTCATTTAAGTGAAATGTATCATGTTCTTATGAGAAATAAAGATTCTTCTTTAAACCTAAGACAATCCCCTAAAAACGCCGGGCCCTTCACCACTTCCTTTCATATTTTAAAGTAAAATCGTATTTTAAAGTTCATCTTAGTTTCTGTTATGGCCATTGGTGTGACGATTTAATTGTCATCATCTCAGCCAATATACAGCCATTGCTTGAAATAAGCCTTTGCCTAAAGAAAAACGCCAGCAGTGTACTTTCAACAAAGATTGTTAACCATCCATTTTTATGTTTCTTTCCATTTTGGTGATAGCTTTAACTGTGTGGGTATGTATACACACAGTTAATTCATACATAAAAGATCAAAGTGAGAGCATAAGTAACAAAGAGTACGCTCTTGACTACAAAAGATAGTTTCATTTTTAAGATCATTTGTACTTCGTTCCACTTTCCTACAACCACAAAAAGATCTATATCAATAAACCTAGATCGATTCTATGAAGTTGTAATTGAGATGAAATTGTTTATTAGACTTAAAAATGAGATGGAAGAGAGAACCGTGAATTTGCACGCTGCGTTAGATGATAGACTGAACAATTAGGTCTCTAGTTGGATCTTTTGACTTCTGTTTACGTTGACTTTCTACTTTACTTTTTACTGATCTTTCATGTTCATTAATATTTTGGATTCAAATCCGAAACAAGACTTCTTTTTTACGTGATCTTCATCGAGAACATTAAATTTATATGCAATGTATTGCTTTCATCATCAAAGGGTAAAGGGCAAGCCGCAGCAATACATTTAACACTAAGTGCATGTTTTATTACTTAATAATTATTTTCATAACAGCCTGTTTTCTTGAACACGATTAGTCGGAGAGTCCATTCGCCTGTCCCACATAGCTCGAAGTCGTCCAAGTGAGTGCCGATCTTAGGTTTTGTAAGAACTGGGACACGCTGCGTAGGTACTTCAGTTACATCAACCAAAACTTTACCGGTACGAGAGCTGTTTGAACGGAGCGGAGTTCAAAAGAAAAGGTTATTAATTAAGTCGTGATTTCGTGATTGTTCAATCGTTTTTATGACTGCTTCAATTTTAAGACCAAAACAACCGTTTAATGACGTGGTTTTTCAAATATAGATTTGTTAAGATTTTGTTTCAAATTAAACATTAATTACCGTTAAAAGACCGTCTACGGTTGCTATAAATACTAGCATCTTTACCTAGATTGGTTAAATAATGACGATTGTTTTAAAAGCTAAAGATTGCCGATCATTCTTATATTTCTTGCGCATTCTTTTCAATGAATATTAGTTACATAACTGGTGTTATTCTGAAACAATGAGCAGGTATCTGAATTCTGCCTACTCATTATTTACAAATTCCGCGTGTGTAAGTGCAAGTACCGTGTTATTTGTGAATTTAGCAAGTCACTTATTGATTTTAAGATAAATAACATGTAGGTAAAGTGGAAAGTAGCTTTCAAATATCGATTAACCTAATGTAGTGAAACTATCTATGCTCCGATAGTAATACATCAAATAGGCAGCTAACTCGATAACAGGCTTATTTTAAATAAAGCACGATAAACTGATGTGAAGGGAGCTTTGTTTGAGATAAGATGTAACCCAACGGCTTTGTAATTATACTGTGTAAACGATCGATTGGTTCGCCAATAAATAATTAGCCGCTTATTTGGCCTAGTCAAGTCTGACTCGAAAGTCGTGCGTGAAGTCTTGATTTTGAAGTCAGACATTAGTAGGTCTGCCAGGGTTGCGAGTTTGTCCGAAAGGGATATCGTGGCCTTGGCACACAGGCAACGGAAGGAACACGGGTGGGTTATAGTCAGTAAAAGTCTGACACGCCCTCCCGCTCCGCCCAGAGCTGGACAAGTTATTTGATAACTTCCAACCCAAAAAAAAAGACATTAGTAGGTACCTACCAGTTAGAAGTAGGTATAGTTTTTCTTTTTAGTACGGTACCTAAAACTTCCGAAGGTGTCTGAAACTGACTTAGAGCTAGGTATTATTTATTTTGGTTATACTTTAATGAACGTGATGTAAACAATAGACTTCGGAATGTTCCCGCCACAATATTTGCAATATCATGCACAGACACCTGTCGGCCGATCATTATTGTTCCTGTTACATTCGGGATCCTGATATGATAACTGGATCCCCAAGTCAGAGTTGAATTGTATAGATAACATCATCATCATTATTTTTTATGCAGGGTCAAATTAAATTACCTAGCCAAACTTCGCGGACGTGATGGATATCGATATCTAAACAGGATTAAAAAAAAATTTTTGATGATGTTTTTGTTTTGGTCAACGATGAGTTAAGAAAATCTGTTTTTTTTTTTGTTTTTGTTTTATCATGTGTAGATATCGAATCGAATATCATCCATCACGTATGTGAAGCTCACACAAAAAAAAAATTGTTCTCTAAGACTCAAGTGTTTCAAGTGACTACAATACCTGCGGTTGATGATCCCAAAAAAAACCGGCCAAGTGCGTGTCGGACCACGCACAATGAAGGGTTCCGTAGTTGAGATAGATTTATCCCAATAACAAACTTAACATTGTAGTTGAAAAACATGTTCCTTCATACATTCCAACTGCAAATGTAAGTTTGTACGCACAATATTGAGTGATTGAATCATGTTATTTTAAAATAAGTAAAGACCTATTTTCCGATTTTTTTTATACTATGCCACCATACTTGTAAAATCGCCAAAATACAGCTCTCGTCTCGAAAGGTGACATTCTCTGCATTCTTTGTTGTTGACCTATACAAAACACCTAGGTAGGTACATCTTCAATTTTTACTTTCCATCGAGAATCAAGATGACGTTCAATGAGTCGATGGAATAGAATAGGTATGTGATCGAATTCAGAAGCCACCAAAAATGTTTAAACCATCAAATACGTTACAGTATGTCTAATATGGAACATGTCCAACATTTTTGCCAATCTAAATTTTGCATTGCTAATTATATTTTTTCTCTTTTCCTTTAAGACTAACCAGTCTGTGATATTATTAAGTATATGTATCTAGTGTTCACTCAATAATAAAACCTGCTCCTTCTACCGCATTACGATTAAATGGAAACAAGAATCGAAACGATTCCATAGTGAGAGTTTTTGCTCTAACTCCTACATGTACAAAGTAATCCTTGTGTTTTTTAGCAAAGGAACCTGAATTTCCTTTCTCTAACATTCTGTGGCGAGTCGTCCATGGCAAGCCGGAGGTTCGCTAACCCTGATGTAAAGGTAGTTACGTATGTTTATAATACTTCGCGCCCTAACTAACGATAGCTAGTACAGATAACGCGGTAACGTTACATTACCATTGTCTCTGGGGCCATGAGAACGCCACACCTAGCTATGGGAAGTTGAACTTGTCGCGCATTCCCCATCATTATCGACATAACTGTTTAATGAACTTGTTTTATGAAGTTTTATTGCGTAATGCGGTACCGCATAACATGTCACGTTACGCATTTTAACCACGATTGGTGAGACAGACTTGTAATACGATGTCTCAATATCATAGTATCTTTGCCAGTGGCACTTCCAATATCTGAGGGGCTCCTAAAGAGCTATCCTCTTTCTCTCTTTCCTCATATGTCTGGAACAACCTAACATTCACCAACCACGCTGTGGTTAGAGGCTTCATTGAACTGTCAGGATCGGCGAGTGCGTAACGAATTTTAGTAAGGAAAGTGTACGCAATTCCTACTCGCTGCACGCTCCGTGGTCGCACAAACGCAGCCTTATGCGACATACGGTATATTGATAGCTATGGATGATAGATGAAGCAAGCTAAAGCCTCGTCCGTTAGTTAACATGATTCTATAAATTGTGTGCATATCCGTTATACTATCCGCCCTGCGGATTAGATGGAAGTAAAGCGGCTTAGACGTCTCAAGTTCCTTTATGATACCTAGAATTTTGGCGTGGTAAGCCTTGATCGCTTGTTTTGCTTAGCGAAACCCATTCTGGTGAAAAGCTATATTCCTGTAGAATAAAACACTCCTATAACTTGTTTATCTTATACTTATGTCATATGGACTTTTAGAAATCCAACGCGGAGACTAGGCCCGTGGAGTGGGGCCTAGTCTCCGCGTTGGATTTCTAAAAGTCCTCCATGAAAAGTTCCTGTACCGAAGCTAGCTGTGAAAGACAGAACAGAAAGTTCAATCAGGCTTTAAAAAAAGTTACAAGAGGCCTGACTATAACGTAAGAGGAAAAATAGGAAAATGTACTTAGTAACCAAAGGACAAACGGCATCGGCATGCAATAAAAATCTCACTCTTCAAAAGGTACATACTCGATTAAATCCGTTTTCTCTTTCATTTAACTTTTAAATTTTATGACTGCACTATCATTTAACGACGCCTTCCGTTTCGTTTAATGTAATCAATTTCAAATTGAACCCGTGGTATGTTTATAAACGATTAAATATTCTGTCACAGCGTAGTCCTAACTACAAGTAGAACAACCTATGGTTTCCCTAAGATGCCAAAGTAAATTTTCCACGTTTGCTGTAGGTGTACCTCGTCATTAACGTTTTTATATCTGCCTGTCTCGACTCTTAAGAAAAAAGAAGGTTCTATGAATACCCAGAAAGGTTGTTAAATCTATTTATAAGACGATAGCCTCTAACCACCTACAAGAGATTCTTAAAATCGTCGTTATGCACTTTTATAGCCAAGCCTTATGCATATAAATCAATTAATAGTTTGCCTTGCAAGTCTTCAACGTAATCGTCGTTGTTAAATACAAGGTTTTAGTTCCGTCGAACATTCTCCTTTACTTTTGTTTCTAGGTACTCACACAAGTGTTTTCTGTACTCTACAAAATGCGTATCTTTCGCAATATCTTCAGAATCGGGTCAATAGTCGACTGTATTGAAAATTGAAATGCATTTTAATAACGTTATCATGTTCTTTTATTGATTGGGGAATTTTGAATTTTATCAGACGTTTTACAAATCGACTGGTGAATTATCGTGTCTTATGATATTTAAATACATATTGGCGCCAAGGCGATCCACAAACAATAACTTTATTACCTACTAATATTGGTGCGCAAAAACTTAGCACTATAATAAAAATCAAGTTCAAATTAGAGTTCGCGAAAAGATTAATCAAATCAGGTTACTCACTTTCGCCTAAAAAATACACACAAAGCTGACACAGGACACGTATGAACTCTTGGGAAAATAGTTATCAGCCTTGTCGATTTTATCAATATTACCAACCAACAGTGCATGTTCCGCAATATCACGTAATTCGGGTCAACAGTCGACTCTCGATGAAATGCGTATTAAATGGGAAGCGGTTTAACTGTACAGTTCTCTGTTATCGTAGCCTTCCTTGCCGTAACGACCGTATCGTATCACATCGCATTGCTATGAAGAATTCTTCAACATATCTCCACGGTCCGGTAATACTGCGAATACTCTGATTATTACAGACTTATCAGTTTTATGTTATTATTACTTACTAGTATGGGAACATTAGAGTACGGTTTCAAACTTCTTGCGTCTAAACAAAAGAGTAACCTACATTCTCATATATTTATGCATGTAGGTCATTTAGTGCTGTTTTTGATATATAAAATGGTTTCAAAGACCACTTCCAAACAATACAGTCATAATTTGGAACTCCTATAGTATATTTCCCCAGATCCGTACAGCCTGAAATTGGGACTACGGCCGATAAAATATCGATAGGGAGAGGCCCTTATCTCTCAAAGGGTCTATACATCCTACTAATATTATAAATGTGAATGTGTATAAGTTTGGATGTTTATATATTTTGATATTTGTTACTCAATGACGCAAAAACAGCTGAACAGATTTGGATGAAATTTGGCACACAGATAGGTTATAACCTGGATAACCCATAGGACTACACATAACCTAACACATAGGACTTTTTATCCTGGTAAACCGACATCCACGCGGGCAAAACTGCCGCCAAAAGCTAGTTGATAAATATTAACTGTATCAATGGGTATTCATTATTCATATCAATACTTTTGACGTCTACAAATTATGAAAGTACACCTCTGTGGCCCCCTCGGTAATCTCAAGCGTGACGAAATGTTTAGACGCCCTAGACTAGATATTATTTATAGCTGTAGTAAAAACTGCACTGAAGGCATAAGGTCAGATTTCACGGAACGTTTGGCGTTTGGGTTTTAAAATCTTAAATATTATTTATGTACTGTAAATAATTCGTTATAAGAAATACCACAAGTCTACAATACGTGTACCACAGGTCCAGAATAGGTTGTAAATTATTCACTTACTCTTTTCTTGTAAATTGCACATAGGCTTGTTATAAAATCCTCATAATTTATTATATTTTCGCGTGCAACAAGACAAACCACTAGGTTTTCTAAGACTGCTGGTTCCGTTTCTGTAAGCACTTCATTTTAGTGTGGTCATTAGTACTGATAAATGGACGGATAATGTGATACTAATATTGTGGCTATATTATGGCTATTGTCTAACTTTGCTTTAAGTCATGTTAAATTAAAATGATTAGGGGTAAAGGTAATGATAAAGTCAATTAATAAATTGCCAGTAAATAGCAACAATTTTAATTTGTATCTACATCTTGTATGATAAAAATGTTCACACTTCGCTCTACATAACTACCTAATATTCAGTTCGCAATGTATTATTGGTTACCCAACGTTTTAGCAAAATGGGTACTAATTACTTGGTGATCTACAAGCACATGTTAATTTAGTTACTTCACACTTGTGGGATTTTATATTGCAAAGATTTTTCGCGCTCAATTTTATATCTGAGTGTCGATGTCGTTTGCCTGGGCCTGAATGGCACTGGCTGTCACTGGCAGTTCGGTTTACAGAACCGTCTGAAACAGACGCCTTTGCCGCGAGTCGACTGTGGAACGAATTGTTCAAATCCGCTGGGCTCAATACGCAGCAGTGCCTTCGCTCAGTTTATAACGATATGTGTATTCGCGCCAAAACAACGGCAACAATAAAGGTCTTATCTGTGTCGTAAATTCGTGATTGTTTTTTAAATTTTCGCATTAGATAATTTTGTGCGGTCGTGTGTTTGTTTAGTGAAATATGAAATTGTGATACCAACTATGCAGTGTAGATAACGTTTCCTCGGTTTGCGGTTGCGTCCGTTGGAGGTATATATTTATTTCAACGCTAATTTAATATTCTTTGATTTTTTTTTAATAGAATTCCACAGTATTTATTTTATTTTTTTTATCCGATTAGCTTATTTTTTGCGAGACTGGTATCATATAAATATCATTTCTGGAACAGCTTATAGCCTTACATACCTAACTTTTGAGAATCGTACCTACCCTGGTAATAAGTATTAAAGTAACTTATTACCAGGGCCTGATTCTCAAAAGAAACTGGAAACCATTTGTAACAAGTTTTTGTCGTTTCTGAAACTATAATCAGCCTTGTATATTTTCCTTTAAGTACTACGATAGACATAAAAATAATTACTTAAGGCGCTAACAGGAGGCAAATGATAAAAGTAGGCTTGTATATAATAGTATATAATTTGTGGTAGCGGAAGAAACATATGTTATTCTTAAACATATTTCTCAGAACTTGGTTGTTACCAAAACACGTGTAGAATAAAAATCTCGATACAAATTAACGGTAAACTAAACCTTAACTTTGAGTTTTTCAATCCAAAATATCTGTATTAAATATCAACGTACGGTTGGTATTTAATTAATAACAATAACGTCTTATTTGTATGCAGAACTTGGTTGTTTTTTATTTTCTTCTCCTTCCTTCTTCTTAAATAAATAATTGCTTCATATTTTGCAATAAATTACAAGCGTTGTGTCATCGCGCTTCTCTTTCTTTTGTATGCTGTCTGACAGTGACAGCGGTTTACCTGTTGTAAGCGTCTTAATTACCTACCTGTTAAGTTATTGGAATAATTACCAGTTGATGTACTTACTTAGAAATATGGGCCATTTAACAATCCTCATGAATAAAAGTTAAACGCACGTACTTATCTTAACCCAGCGATCCGACAAATTTTCTCTTTTACTTAATTAGATAATTATTGCGTACTCCAACCTAAATAATTAACCTTAATATTTGTACTATGCAGAACTGAAACTCATCTTACGTTACATGTTTGTTTGAGATCATGGCATGGGAAAATACTGCTGGAAAATCCTTGTTTAAATTTGATTATTTATTCATCTTTAATTCTTTATGCAACAAAATTATGTTTTTTATTCCAAATATCAGAAAACCTCTACGAGAAAAAATTCAACAATGCTTCAGGTTTTTCATTTTATGGCCAGAAAAAACGCAATTCTGCGCTTGAGATAACAGTCGCTAGTCGAGGGCACCTTGCTTGAATGATGTAGTCTGACATTATGAATTATTACAGGTTCACTCAAGTAAGTGCATTATTTGCGATGGCCGATAGGCTGAATTTTGAGTCAAGAAGTTTTAATGGCGCTTGCACTTGATATTTCTCTAAAATTACTTAGCTGTCTTGCAAAACTTGCTTCTCGTAATTTTAATTTCTTATATTTCTGTGGTGGCCCCAGAGATAATCTACATACTTGCCATACATACCTACCTAAGTAAGTACTCTCACAGGATCACTCAGCTGATATTTCGGTGTGGGTAGATAGAGCAACTAAAAACTCTGAAACAACAAACACATTTTTGCCAATAGGTTACAGGTGAGAACCTGTAACCTATTGTCAAAAATGTGAGAACTTTTATATGATGCTAATCTATCAGTAGATAAAGGGTAGTTATAGAAACCCTTTCCCTCTGTTTACTAGTACGATAAGCGTCAAGGGACTGATAAGCGACCATTATTTAGGTTACTGTACAAGTGTACAGATACTAACATAACGTTTGGTCTTTTCCGTAAATCTACAGTTTACCTACCTTTGCAAAATGGTGTAATATTAACTGGAATTAATGAATAATTGACTACTTGCATTCTGTCATTAGATGCAAATGGCGCTAAGTCGATAAACCGGTGTTGTGCCAATTTGCAGCAATTTTCACAATTCCATCAAGTTTATGCTGACCTTTAGCGCATGAGATTTCAGTTCCAAACTCTTTAATATTTTCCGTTTTAAAAGAACGGTTTTTTGTTTTATCACCTTTGCTGAACCCGATATTGCAAACTTGTTTTGATACAAGCGAAAAAATGTGAAGAAGTAGAGCATTACACAGTTTATGTTTAGATGGAATTTACTTGGAATAGTTTAATTTAAAACTGAAACATGCACTTACAAACAAAAAAATCGTTTTGTATGATATAACTCTTTTAGAATAGTTGATAGAGTAGAAATAGATACTTTCAATCCACACAACATAACATTCATATTTTTTGTTACAGCAATCATCAATGTAACCACCATGCAGACAACAAGAGAATCAAGCAGGCAAAAAAGATGTAACAAAAGGCGAAACTCTAGAAAGAAATCCCTATCGCCATCTGACTTAAAATGCACTAGGGGAGACGCAAAAACGGATAGCAACGGAAAGCGCTCGCTATCCGAGGGGTCAGTGAAAGTGAAGCATAGGAAAAGTAACATAAGACGAACTTTGACCCACCCGTTTACGTGTTCGGACGACATTCGCGATGTTAGCATGATCGGTGTGTTTAATAGGAGTGTTAAAGTGGATCCTCCTCAGGAGAGTGACGAGTCTAATCTGCCACCTACCAGTAGTGATAGGGATACGGAGGATGATGGACGTCTGTCACGGCCAGCGCCGCAGAGGTCGCGGTGGGACTCTGGGAGTGAAATGGACTCTCTCGTGTCGACAGTGGTCAGGAGAGCGTCTGCGAGGCGACGCAGGACGCCAGCAAACCCAGGTTAGTTCTTATTACTTGTGTAACTAGCAAGGCACTCAAGGTTTTTGCATAACGTAACGAACTTCTCATTTGATAACAAGTTTAATTACCTACTAGTCATAACGTAACTAAGATAAGATCAATGCGGTCTTACGTGCGTTTGTGTAACGATGCGTCGCTGTGTAAAATTTAACAATAATTTGAAAGAAAAAGCGGTAGGTAGAATCTTGTTATACTCGTACGAAACATGTAAATACGAAATGAAATTAGCATGAAAGGCTTATGCTTAAAATGTGCTTTTTTCCGTCAGTCTGCACGTAACGGTTAATTTTCCGACGTTTCCCGCCCTTAAAATAGCGTCCAGAAAATGGCGTCAGCCTGTCCCTGCCATAATATGTCGTGATATTTGCATCCTTCTGTCGAGTGACTATCGCAGTTCTCTTGATTCAATATTCCCTCATGATCACAGCTTCATGACCTACATGCTAACAAATAAATAGTCATTAATTTGCATCCGACACGTGAAATTACTATGTATAAACAACGTTATTATACTAGAACATGTAAATTATTTACATAGAATGGTATGTAATTACTATAGCCAAGGTTGAAGCAAGAAAATGTGCTGCTTATTTTCATTGACATTATTTGTTACATTATACTTGGCGCAGGAAATGAATATCATTATGGAATAATGTGTGCATATTGCTGTGTTTATGTGATTGCGTCTATTTACTGTTATAATTATTTATTTTTCCTGACAACATGAAGAAGGACCTAGGCTTGCACAGCGATAGTACTTTGAACTGGCGTACTCAAGTCGCTAGGGTCAGTCAAAACTCAAAAGGTTACTGGAACGCTGCGGACTCTGTACCGCTTGAAAAAAATATTATCCTCGAGTACGAAGACAATGCTTGCAGACCTTCATTTCCCCTATCATCGATTATGGTGATGTGTGCTACGATAACCTGAATGCAGATCGCCTCGACAAACTCAATAATTACATTCGATTCGGGTTCAATCTGCGTAAATATGATCATGTATCTGCGTATCGATCGCTTCTAAAGTGATTGCCCATACGCCAGCGCAGAGACCAAAGGGCGCTGGCCACCTTGTTTTCGTTTCTTGTTTCTCCCTCTTCCTCTAGCTATCTAGCTCCCCTACTTTCAGTATATTTGCGCCAACCACAATATAAATCTACGTTCATATCATAATCGTCTTCTTCATTGTCTTACTTACCGTACTGACTTCATTCACTCTTCCCTTCTTCGTTTTATCTGTGGAAGCCGTTCCCGCTCAAAATCTGGATGGCAACTTACCGATAATCCTTCAAAGTTGAAATTCGCGAGTACATTCGTAAGAAGCTGGTATCATCACAACGTTAGTGTTTTCCCAATATTTCTTATTTTTTTTAGTGTAGTCGTATATTTATATATAACTAGGTATATTATATTAATAGTTTTATGTATATCCTTGTATTGAAATAAATATTTATTCCACAATTTTCGTTATTGCACCTACCACTGATTGTCTGTCCATCACCCAAAGGTTGACTGGTACAAGATGGCAACCTATGGCATTAATTCCGCCTCTGTACATTTGTGTGCTTAAAGTATTAAATAAATAAATACGATTTTAGCGCTAGTTGTTTCTCTGGATGCGTTCAAAACAGTATTCCCAACTTTATGGCCAAGTTATGAAGTAATTTGAATCGACGAGAAAGTAGTGGATCACGAAGTTTTTTTTTTATATTGCATTGTAATAAAACATTAAGTTAGCTGTTCATCATCCCACGCAATTGGCGTACTTGCTCCAAAGCCGGCGGCCAACAATTTAGGTCCAACACTCCATTACGAGCAGAACAATGGACGTATCTACAAAATTTTGCAAATGTTGACACAATTATTTTTCGAATGAAGAGAGAGTCCATGATTCACTTCAAGGAAGTTAAATGGAACAAATCAACAAATGTTGCAAACATTTGTTCTGCACCGAGCTAATATTTATGCAAAATAGTAATCTTTAAGGTAGCACGTTACTTCTACACGTGACTAAGCGTAGTGTAAATAAAATTAGTTGTTATAATATCATTTGAAGCTATGTTTCACGTAAACTAAAACGGAGATAAAAAATATTGCTGCAATGTCACGCTAAGTAGTCTTCCGTATACATGGAACCAGCACAGCTATAACAATCTTGCGATAAAAAATCTTCCTAAGTTCTCAGTCTTACGCAGTCTATATCGAAAACATCTGATAAATTTAGCTATGTTCGAGTAGTGATCGAGAGTCACCACCGTGGTCACCACACACTTAACTCAATTTCTGAATTTGACTAAACACTGAATTTGAAATAAGTATCAGCACTAAACCAGAAGCAACAATTTTGTCCTAAGAACTGAATTCAAAGGATTTGAAACGGTACCCAAAGACCGAAAGCTGAAGGAGGGTAGATAGAGCCCATACAAAAAAGCGGCAAATGTAGAAGGCATTCCTCGAAGGTACCATTTAAGTAACGTAGTTTCTATACAATTTTCACTTCAGTCTTTTCCTTAACTTTCTCTAAAATGAAATAATTCAATTTAAGAAAATATTTCCTGGCAACCGCAGCTACCTCGTGTAGACTTTTAGATTAAAAATTACGATTTAAAGATTATTTTTATATGAAAATCGGTCTGATATGAACACTTAATAAAAATCCCAATCAAACTAAATCAAATGTTCATAGTAGTTAGAAGTTACATAAAGATTATTTAAATGCGATTACCAGCGATTGCGTTACTTACATAATTATAACTTAACGCTATAATGAATAGTTGTGTGCAATATATTTTTGCATAGTTGCATTACGATCTAACAATGACATAGTACGTGCATTGCTTACATGCAATTTTGATTACAATGCAAATAAGACAAGGTGCCTTTTGCTTTTGTAATAGATGCGAAAAACCCACCCAATCGGCCACTACCTATCAAAAATGATTAAATATGAAAGTCAGCAAAAAAAAAACAAAACGGTCATTCATATAGAGAAATAGAATAGAATAATAAAGAGTATTATATTCTATTCATTACAACGAGGATGGAGAATTATCTCAAAAATACAAAAGGGTTTATTATTATAGGTCTGTTACAGCTATGATTTGTTTAAACGTCAAAAAATGTGTTGTTAAGAGGCCGGCGATGAATGTATAGTTCATACAAACGTAATACCAAAATAATTTGTAAATCAAACATATGGTAATGTGTCTTTATTCCGATTGGAATACAGAATATCTAGGTTCCCAAATATATATTTTGAATTGACACTGATTTAAACAAGACTTATGAGAAAAATAAGTTTTCTATATAAATAAATTCATCATATCTCGTCTTTATATCATTGTCCTTTCAAAATATATATTTGGGAACATAGATATTCTGTAATCCAATCGAAATAAATACACACTACCTTACGAATATGTTTGATTTACAAATTATTTTGGTATTACGTTTGTATGAACTACGCATGCTACGCCGGCCCCTTAAGCAAACGTTAATCATTACTTATCTGAAGAAACATTTATTTATAAACGTTAAGCGCATGCCCTAATGTTGAAGCATCTGAAAGCGAAATAACTGTCCATACCCCAGTGACAACAACATGTTAGAAACTTAGAAGTACTTAGAACATTATCTTAGGAAAATCGTAAAGTGCGTAAGCCGAGACGTGCTTCCATTATTTACTAGGTATATGGGTTTCACAGATGGCGCCAAATAACAGTCGGAGAAACTTGCTGTACCCGTAATCCTTTTCTGAATGTGGTCTTTGTAAGCTACTAAACTACTAGATTAAAACGTAAAATCATTATTTACGTTTTAATGAAAAACGATGTCAATTGTTAATTGAAACTTGATCAATGTGTTTTAAAGACGCGACCACTGCCATCTATACTCGCACAGCGAAAGTTTACAACCCAGTTGCCTACGTTTTCAGTTTAACAGTGTACGACCGTAATCACAGATGGCGCTTGGAGTCGTTCATAACGTGAACAGTTTTTGTTATAAATAAAACTTGTAGGAAAGGCTAATGGCACCATTCATAGTGTTATTCAAAAGTAACTGAATTAATCAAATATTATCGGATCTAAGTCATTTCGAAATACTTACATAAATAGCGCAGTGCGCAAAGATAGAATATTCGTGGGAAACGGGTTGTGTTCATTGAGTCCTTTGAATTTTCACAACGATTTTGGACGTCAGCAAAGCCTGACGGCCAACTTCGCTGTCTTCCACCTGTTACTTACTGTTCGTTCAATAACCGCACTCTAATATTTGCTTCGTGTTAAAATAAATACACACAATCATGGAATCAAAATACAGATTAAGGATTTCAAGATTTCCAAGCGTTCGGTAACGAGTAAGTGCTTATTTGTGAGCGAAGTAATAACGAGTTATTGACTTTCTCGAGTAGTATTTTCTCTATGAAAAGTAATACATTTTTTGCCAACGCCACAAATCACGAATATGTTTAGCGCCAAAAGTATTTAAAACATCCACATCGTTCTGTTTCTGTCAGACAGGACGATGCTATAGACACGCTTAACGCTAAACGCATTTACAGTCCGGCTGTCGAGAGAATGCGTTCTTGACACCTGTCAGTTTCATACTAACGAATATGTGTTTTGCGAATTTGATCCTTAAAGTTACTATAAATTGTCCAAATCAGGAACGCACTAACTCGACGGCCGGACTGTGGTGATTGGTGATGCAAGCGGGCCTTCATCATTGTAATTCCTGGCGTTTCTAAATTTGCCAAAGATGTAAACAACAATGGCCGCTCGAAATTTAGTTTGTTAGGGTTCCGTACCTCAAAAGGAAAAACGGAACCCTTATAGGATCACTCGTGTGTCTGTCTGTCCGTCTGTCACAGCCGATTTGCTTCGAATCTACTGGACCGATTAAGTTGAAATTTGGACCACTTATGAACTTCTGTGACCCAAACACGGACGTGTAACTTAAATAAATGAATTTTGAATATGGGGGTCACTTTTAGGCGTTTAGAAAATTAAAAAAAAGTTTTGCATACTCAATTCAATCAATTCATTTTATTTATTTATTTAATTAAATAATGCATGTTTACAATATTAAGCCTTATAGTAAAATGGTAGGTATATAATAATGGTTCGACCTGAACTAGGATAAACCTGTATCTCAGGTGTCATACGTGCAAAATTACATTAAAATTTTCTAAAATTGATGGTAGACATAAATAGTGAGTAACTTAACAGACTAATGATAGGACAGTACATAATTAAAAATAATATTTAACTTAAAACAACCAGTAACTTTTCTGTGTCATCATAAGACAAATTTTGTAACCAAGTTGAAATAACATTTTTGCACTGTACCGTTTTTAATGCAGACATAGACAAAATTGCGTTTAATTTATTATACAAAAATGGGCCTAAGAATATAAAAAATCTACACATAAACGAATGCCTTAATCTATAATTATCCATACAGATGTCTTTACGTCTTTTATCAGTGACAACTCTATCGTACGGCAATTTTGAGTGCTGTTTTATTAAAGTATCACTCACAGTATGTCACTGTACCGTGTGACATATCAAATAAAGGGGCTTGTTGTAAGGATTTCAGATATTATAAAATATTTTTTTTATAATTCTTAAATAAAAACTTTTGTAAAAAAAATACATAAAATAATTCTTCACCACATAGTATAAAAGAAATTCGCTTCCCGCTTCCTGTCTGTCCCTATGGTATGCTTAAATCTTTAAAACTACGCAACGGATTTTGATGCGGTTTTTTTTAATAGATAGAGTGATTCAAGAGGAAGGTTTATATGTTTAGAAAAAGCCACGCGGGCGAAGCCGCGGGCAGCAGCTAGTTATTTATAAATTACAGGAAAACCTACAAAAGTCTATGCTATTAAAAAAACATGGTAAATCTCCCAATATTGTGCGTATAAACATACATTTGCAGTTGGGATGTATGGGAGAACATGTTTTTTAAAAACAATGTTAAGTTTCTTCTTAGGATAAATTAATCGCAACTACGGCACTCTTTATCGTGCGTGGTCCGACACGCATTTGGCTGGTTTTATTATTTATTTGGTTTAGTGATGGGGTTGTAGGTATGCATTTTAAGTTCGAAGTAACCGATGTCACAATTATAAACACATTATTTCCATTCCTATGAAATTATCAAAAATCAAATAATTTAATCTACTCTATTTAATACTTCGTAGATAACATGATTTGAATTTTGATAATTTCTGTTTGTATTTAATACGAAAAATTTACTTCGAATAATAAATATAGTTTTATTTTGATAGATCACTTTACCTATACTATATCAAAAAATATTTTATGAAATGAAAATTGCAAAATTTCAGAACTTGCTTATATAATGTAAGTATACCTATTACTTTTCATATAGAAAATACTACTCTACTATCAAAAAAGTAATTATCTCGTTATTAGTTCGCTCACGACTAAGCACTTACTAGTTACACGTGACCACGCTTGGAAATTTTGAAAGTCATAAATCCGTATTCAGATTCCATGATCGTGTGTACTCGTATTTATTTCCAATAAAAATCTAGTATTCTCTAGTATTTGATTTGTGTAAGTCTTTTCTCTGTACCTATATTTAATATTATTTGTCGTAATCATTCAAAACAAACTAAAAGTGATTCAACAAGCCCCTAACAAGTTACCCACCGGTATCGGTATACTTCCCCTCATGGGAAAGGATGCCCCGCCGCCCGCGGGCAAACAATATGAACGGAAGTACAGCCTTCGGTTACCATCTGTGGGTAGCATGTAGGACGTAATGATAGTAATGAATGAGCAGCTAATGTCAATGCCGCGTGTATCACTATCAGTGACGAGGCGTTTATTGACAGCGAAGGTTTTTGAGCATCTGCTCCGATGATTGAGAAGAGCTCAAACAAAAAAGTGGTTTCTTTTTGTTCAAGAAGTAACTCGGTAAGTATTAACTTATAGCACACATTACACCCTGGAGATGTGATCAAGTCTCCAAATTTTAATTTTTGTTCTTGAACAAAAATCGACATGCTTATGATTTTGAGACACCTTGAAAATTACATGAGACCTATTATTTATTAATTAAACTTCTCGCACAAAATAAGGTACATAGGCGGACTTAATCCCTTAGGCATTCTCTACCAGTCAACCAAGGGTGGTGAAGAGATAAAATGGCGGGTGCTCTGATTGAGAGAAAATAATAATATTAAAATATATCATAATTAAGTATACATACATATAAATTAATTATACATAAAATAGGTGCACAAGTACATAAATAGGTACCTATTCAATCAGCTATTGGTTTTTGTTTGGAAAAACTTCCAGCGCATGCTGAAAAACTACTGATGAACAGAAAGAATCCCTTCTCTCATTCTTCTTTGGTCATATTTTTTAATCAACAACATAATATCTACTCTAACTAGGGGATCCAAATCCACAATTATGTTATGATAACAATATCAAATTCAATGTTATTGAAAGATAAGCGGAATTTATCATTATCGATGCTTTCTTAGCAGTCAAGATATTTTGCGTGCAGTAATCGTGAATTTTCATAATAATTATAAAATTATTAACTATTTCTCGTATTGGTTTTGCTGCAGTCATAAAAGTTACGTTCACAAAATGTCGTTGCAATGTGTTCTAGGTCGTTGAAGTCTTTTGTATGGATGTTTAGTAGGCAAGATGTTCTCATCGAAAGTAGTTAATCTGTTGCAAAACATAATTTCAGATAATATATCGCTTATTAAAGTTGATAATATGGACGTAATGACTCATCATTTTGCAATTTATCATTGCATCTGCTTCTGGTTTTAAATAAACGCGCAATTATTGTGCTTTTTTGGAAGTACACGGATGATACTTACTTCATAACATTTAATAGTACTTTTTGCAGCTTCGTTCACTATTAATTTGATTTCATGACCTCCAAACTCCACAAGGTTCGTCTCTACACACGACAAAAAAGGTTTACAAAAACTTATATTCATGAATTTTAATTATATTTGTGACTGAAAAACATTGAAGCGTTCACGCTTTGTTGAATGGTAGGAAACTGTGACATCGTGTAGTTAGTACAGTTAAAAGTTTTAGTTTTGGGTACTCAGTTAACTGTTACGCGAGTGTGAGTGGGTACATAGAGCCTCCTACGTACCTATACATACAAACAAGTATTCTTTTTAAAACGAACTTGTTCTATATACAAGTGGTGGTCTCGGTGTTTGGTCTAGTTCGCCAATGCAAGTTCATTGTTCGGACGAACCTAATTTACATTGGTCGTAAACGCCAGGCGCTTTCCGACAGTTTTTTGTATTGAAGTTAGGCCCTCGGCAGAGGTAAAACGTTTTTGTCGACTCGTTACCGGTCACTTACGTCACTTTGGTTCTGGTAAACGTTTTGTTGTTAGCGTTGAGACGCGAGGTGAGTCACGTTGTTAGTACGCGTAAAAGTCGATATTTACTATCGATAAACATTAAACATCCAATAGTATTTTATTAAAGGCTATCATAGAATCGCGGCAAAGTGTATTTACCAGGACTAGATGTCTAGATATTTTACAGCTTAAAATTATGATTAGGTAAGTTAGTAAATAAATGTTTTGCAGATAACTAAATGTTTTAAAACCTGTGAAGCCAAACAGCAAATTAAATATAATATTTTTGTTACGGATTCATAATATAACATTACCGATATTGTAAAGGCATCAATATGTCTTGTAAAAAAGGTTAGCACCAAAGTAACAATATTTCACTATTTCCGTTCAACATAACACCCTCTATCGAAATAAACACTTCACATTTTACAACAAGCTCGACAAAAACTCGACAGTACAAACAATCGAGTAGGGAGCAACACTGTGTCGGTCGAGCGCAGCAGTCGGCCGGCCGGCTCCGCACATCCGCTTGCGCGTTCTGCCCCGCGCCCGCACTCCGAAGCCCTAACCAGCTTGACAAAAAAAAAATACGAAAAAAAATCGATCGAAAAGGGATTTATCTGTGACAATGTGTTCGAATTTTCAAAAAACGAATCAACAAGTGCCGCCAATTCATAATTTCATGATAGTTCGCTAAAACAATAAAGTTTCAAGTTTCCGGCCAGTTTAATGAACGGTTGAAACTGTGTTTTTGAAAACAGCCCGTGTTGTGAAATTTATGCGAAACCTTGCGAGGAAGCCTTAGCAATTCACTGACGAAAATAGGTAAGTAACTAAGGGTATGGATGTAATTTGATATTGAAAGGCGGTTTAATGGATTAGACGTACTATCAAATTACACAACGTCTTTGCTAATCTTGTAAAGACAAAAGTATTTTTTAGACATGGTATTTTACCACGTCCTAACCTAATGCTTTGTTAATTAACAAACTGTGGTATCTTAGTAAGAGATGTAAATATAATACAAAATATAATGAGTTCTCGTCATTTGGCATACAAGCTACAACAGTTCTATTTCATGCTAAATCAAACAAGTAAAATTAAGAATCAATTCGACATGGGCTGAAGATGACGTAAGGTTAGGAACTGGCCTAGCATCAGACGGGTTATTGTTTCTAACTTTATATTAAGATAGTCACGATGATTTAATAAAAAGTCTAGCCATTCAAAATTAGTTTTTATTCTTCAATATAATGAGGGTGCAATATAATGGAGCCATTATAATACGCACATCACGAATGACTTTTTAAGTCAAGGTTTTAATTTAAAATTCAGCCTATTCTTATGCCTCCTTTAAATGTCATGCACAAAAAACACAAAGCTAATGATCATTATCTTGGCCGTTATGTTAGGTTGTTTGATTCCGTTATTTTGCATTCAATTTGAGAATCGTAGACTAAATTCACAATTTATTGACGTTATTTACAAAATTATGAACTGCAGTCAAAACTTATCGTGATGAGATTAGATAACAGATTTACGAATTCAATCAAAAACGTGAGACAACGTTATTAAGTCATAAACTTCACCGAAATAATCAAAAGTAATCTGCAGAAAGACATTCAGAACAGCTGAAACAGCAAAATTGATTGATCAATCAGTTATTAAAAGCAAATAATTTGCCAATCTTTTAACCAAATCTAATCTCAGAAACGCGCGTAGGTATTTTTGTGTAACGCTCCATTTCATAAACGAATAATGGATTCTCTGAATAAGAAGAATGTGCAGTAAAGTGTAGTATGGCTGGTACAGGTACAAATACTTAGTAATAAAAGTTAAATCCCCAAAATGTCCGCCAAGCGTGGTGTTTATGACAATATCGCCTCGTGACCGTTAATTGTAACGGTCTGTTGGGAAGCCCAGTGGACGGTCACATTGTTGCATCATACTTTCAAACTATTAAGGCTTTGATTGTGTCAAAGAACATTAGTAAATAATCATCATTCATTAGTCAAAACATCTCTTGTTTGTTGCCAATTCTAACAGGCACTTAAATCATCTCTGTTGCTAACATGAAATTGTTTCAATCCATTGCTTATTCATGATGTTTCTAACATGCACAAAAGAAATTCGTTTCTTACTCGATATGTCAGACGACCATTAACCACAGGCAAGTTGGCTTTACGTGTTTTAAAAATATGACTGACTTACTAATTGGCTCTGCAAAAGTTGTATAATTAATTATTAATCATGATTATACGTAATGATCGTGAAACTCATAAATAGGTCCTTGACCGAATTGAAAATATGCCTTATTCATTAGTCAACTATGCACATTTTTGAAGGCAAACGAACGTGTGTTCTAGCGAGTATGTGTGGAGTTCAAGTGAACGTTTTACTAATCGTTGACAGACCGACGCCCATTATATTATCAGTCATTTACTGTAGAATACGGGTCTCCTTACAACTTATAAGCACTCCATATCCGTAACGTAACAAATACGTTTCGCAGTGATGAATACAATATTAACACTAACAAGTAGGTGTTCTGTTGTCCTCTTCCTTCCTCTCGAGTCGTGTTTCTCGCGTTTTTGTGAGGATCGTAATTCCTAAAGCTGAAGATGTTCCAAACCGATGTAATTATAAAAACTTTTCACTTTACATCGTCTATTCTGTACTTCTTACGCTTATGCGTAAGAAGTTTCATTAAAATCGACTCAGTCATTTCGAAAAACAAAGGCTTGAAAGTTTGTATGAAATGCCGTACGTCGTAAATGCTCTTAATCTATTCTTTATTGAGTTGTCTAATTTCGTCACATAACCTAATTACTTCCTCAAATCTTCAGTTCTTGCAATTTGCAATAACGAATACCCATTCTCCAGCACGTGTTAATTTAAGTGCAATCTAAATGCAACGTCAAACACTTCTAGTGCGTTTCAGTGTTGAAATATGGCGCACCATAAAACCCCACTGGTTCAGAACTATCTGAAGCATCGGAGCGTTTATTGCCAGATAACTTCAGTCCACGAACACTAGAAAGTTTATCGATAACATCTGATCCACATATATTGTTTTAGCAGCATTATGTGAAACAATAGAATATTCAAAGGTAGGCTAGGTTAGCTAAGTGAACGGTTTCGTAATAGTGAACTGGTCTGAAACTAAACTAAGTATTTATACTGGTTCGGGTGTTCCTAGAATGGTACTGAAGCAGGCAAGTTTGAAGTATCTATCTTATGACCTATAAGACTTAGTGAATCACTTGAAACCATAATTTGTAGGGTATTTTTAACCGACTTCCAAAAAGGAGGAGGTTATATGTTTTTTAGGGTTCCGTACCTCAAAAGAAAAAAAACGGAACCCTTATAGTTATAGGTGTGTCTGTCTGTCTGTCCGTCTGCCACAGCCGATTTGCTCCGAATCTACTGGGCTGATTAAGTTGAAATTTAGTACCTACACATATAGACTTCTGTGACCCGGACACGGTCGTGTAACGTAAATAAATGAATTTTGAATATGAGGGTCACTTTTGCGGCCAAATCAGAAAAAAAAAAGTTTTTAAACTGTACCGTGCGACACATTAAATGAAAGGGCTTGTTGTAAGGATTTCAGATATAATTGTTGTTATGATTTTGAAAGGGTCACTTTTGCGGCCAAATCAGAAAAAAAAAGTTTTTCAAACTGTACCGTGCGACACATTAAATGAAAGGGCTTGTTGTAAGGATTTCAGATATAATTGTTGTTATGATTTTGAAATAAATACTTTTAAAATTATCAACGAAAATAGATGAAAATTGACCATTCCCCCCTTATCTCAGAAACTACCGAGCCTACAATTTTGAAAAAATACAGAAAATAGTTCTTTACTTATAGATTACAGGAAAACCTATAAGAAGTATATGATCTTAAAATAACATAGTAAATCTCTCAATATTAAGCGTACAAACTTACATTTGCAGTCGGAATGTATGAGGGAACATGTTTTTCAACTGCAATGTTAAGTTTGTTCGTAGGATAATAACATAATCCCTACTACGGAACCCTTCATTGTGCGTGGTCGGACCACGCACAATGAAGGGAACTCGCACTTGGCCAGTTTTTTTTTGTTTGTTCATCGATTGCTCCGTCAATTGTAGACCGATTTAAAAAAATATTTTTTATTTATTTAAATAGAACATACCTACCTATAAATTCTGCAAAGCTTCAGATAAATTGGTAGTTATATGAAAAATAACTATCCAAGACCTGAATAATATATATGAGGAACTTTCTATTAACATCTTTGTCTGCCAAAAAATAAAATGACTTTGATGTAGGTAAAACAAGAAAGGGAAATTTCCAAAAAGTATGATTCATCCTAGTGTAACATAAAATTTAACACGTGATTTATTTATAAAACGTTTTCCTTAAAAGGCTTAAGATTTACAAATAACCTACCTAATTCTTAAAACTGCTAAGTTGGGGATTTTTTCTTAAATATGATGAATTGGATTCATCATATTTAAGAAAAAATCCCCACAAGTAACACAGATACCCGACCCGACAGTGGAAAGAGGACAATGGATAAATCGCCCTAATTCCACCTGTAAGAAAGTAAGCAGGTTTATTGGGTAAATTCAAAGCACACGGTATATTTCTAGGAAACCAAAACGTTTTGTTCTATTCTAAGTGAAGGCGGCACATACCGGCGCGACTCACGACGCGACGCAAAGGCATTGCTCGTCGCGCGACACGCGGGGCCTTTGTGTCACGTCAGTATGTAGAAGCCTTTATACGTTGGTTTTATTGCCAATAACCAATAATACCTTAGGTTCAGTCCTACACCCAGTACCTGCTATATATTGATACTTTCAACAAATCCTAGTAGGACTTTGGAATGGGCAACTATAGCTTCATATTTCTAACTGACCGACTCCTTGACAATTCAAAAGTGCCTTTAAATGGTTTCATCATCATCTGCTTAGCCTTTTCCCAACTATGTCGAAGTCTGCTACCAGGCTAACCGGGTGCAGCTGAATACCAGTATTTTACATGGAGCGTCTGCCTATCTGACCTCCACAGCCCAGTTACTAGGTAATATGATAGCCCTTGGTAAGACTGGTGGTCAGACTTTCGGGCTTCTGACGACCCGTAACGACTCTCAAAGATCCACGAATGCTTGTAAATTGTTTAATTTAAATAAATGCTAGTTTGAGAATCAACATCCACTCAAAATAACACTCAAGGCGTTTACTATTGCGAGACTCGATAGTTGTGCCAAATTAGGGCGGTGGTTTGAAGTACTTATGATATCATATAGGTTATCTATAACACTTGGAACTAGTGCTGTGCTCGAATTAAGTAACACACGCTAATGTTAAGGACATGTACGAACTGTATCTGGTACGGCCTCGCTACCTCCTCGCATCCCACGTGCGCCGAGTTAGGCAACCGAGCCTTGAGCCGGCGCCAACGTATGCCCAGCTCTTACTTTCATTGTCCGTTTGAATGCTGATTTGATTACAATGAGGCCATCCGATTGATGGTGTTTATTCCCTAAGTAAAGTAACCTCCATTTTTATTTAGGCAAACAACAATAATATTGTTTTGGCAAGCGTCTTGCCTTGTGTTGTTGGTTTGCTATCCGGCATGATTGCGGATAGACTGAAGCCTAAAAAATATAACAAAAATATGCCAAAGTGATAGTATCTTTAAAAAAACCGGACATGTGCGAGTTGAACTCGCGTGGTGAGGGTTCCGTACAATGAATATATTGTTATCTACCATGTTTTTTATCCCGAGAACAAACTTAACAATGTAATTGAAAAACATGTTCTCTCATACATTCCCACTGCAAATGTAAGTTTGTACGTACAATATTGAGAGGTTTACCATGTTATTTTAACACCATAGACTTTATATAGGTTTTTCTGTAAGCTATAAGAAAATAACAATTTTCTGTATATTTTCAGAATGTAGGTTTGTAGGCTCATAGTATTCTATTCTATTCTATTTAAACTAATTATTTAAAAATTACAAAAAAAAATATCTTAAATGCTTATAATAAGCCCTTTCATTTGATATGTCACACGGTACAGTTTGAAAAACTTTTCTTTTTATTTTTCTAATTTGCCCCCTTAAAAGTGACGCTTCAATTCAAAATTCTTTAGATTAGGATACAGGTCCTCCGTGTTTGGGTCACAGAAATTCATATCTGTACCAAATTTTAACTTAATCGGACCAGTAGATTCGGATCAAATCGGCTGTGACAGACAGACAAACAGACACACGAGTGATCCTATATGGGTTCCGTATATTCCGGAATCCTTTAAAAAATTCACAATCATTGATTTGCATAGATTTCACAATGCAACTGCATAGGCTTTAAGCTCAATTATTGACCTTTGACAATCGGCTTAGTCAACCGAATGCAACCTTTACTTACATTGAATCATAAGTGCTTTCTGCACGCGAATCAGTGATTGCGTTACAACAGCTATTATTTCTCTGCTGATGCTTTTACAAAAATTTAACACTAAAATCATTGTTTGACATTTTTGCTCGACCGCTGTATTTAAAAGGAGGGTAGGTAATTGTTACGGTAAGTGTACCATTACTTTATTTACTTACGTAATAAGAGCAAAGATATTTATCTTCACGGTCTCATTCCTCTTTGAGGTCAGCAGAGTCGTAAGCTGTAGTTTACGGCCCTTGTGGAAACTGATAGAAAAATATATTGCTTATCTATGAAGCAATATATTAATACATTCTAATTGATGTTGGGCAATGTAGCTGCATGAACCATAACATTCAATTAGCTGAATGATTCTAATTAATTTAATTGACCTCATCAGGAATGGGATTAGCCCCCACCTAACTTGAGTGGCCCCCATCGCAACATAAGTTATATTCTAAATAAAGTGGCTGAAAATGTCTCCCTGCAGGCTTAGCATGACGTTTTCTATTTCTACTCTACTGTAGAAAAGAACTAGCTTTGCCTACCGAAAACGTTCCAATGTCTACACGGAATAGTAGATTGTGTCATAAGGGACCTAAATAATGTATTGAGGGCATTTGAGGGCGAGAGAGCGAAGCGAAGGATTCTAGAGTAGAATCCTAAGCGAAGCGAGGGATTCAAAGTACGTCGCTCGAGGTAAAATAATTTTGGTACCGTGTGGCACACTCTGCTTTCAATCCCCCTCTATGAGAAAAATAAATAAGAGATGCTATAAGTAGTGACAAATATTTATGATACGCGAAATACCAAATTACAAATTTATATTAATATTAGATACATTTTCGCAATTTTGGAAGTTTATTGTAGGTACGGTAACTGTTTTGTTGGGAACAGAAAAGGTCGTTGACTTATTTATCACTTGGGTATTCGTAATAACTTCAGACTCTTTATGAAGTTCCCAGTAATTTTTTTTTTTATTGGTTAACCAATACTGCGTCGGCAGGCGTGCTTTTTTTTATTACCGGCCAGGACTTTATCGAACCGAAATGCGTTCAAACTTTTTAATTAAATAGTTGTCCAAATTCAAAAGTAATTTCGTCACTGTTATTAAGTGCGCCGGAATGACCCATTTCGCTCCCACTTATCGAGAAACCCTTCGGCTCTTTTCAAAATTCAGATATTTTTTCACGCGCCAATGTGTTCATTTCTTTTTTTTTTTTTCAATATACAGCTTTCTATTTGCAAGCCTGTTCGAAATTTAAATAAAACCTTTGATAAGTTATTACCTTGGTTGCCATGTTTCGGAGTAAAAGAGTATTTAATAACCCCAGCACGCCGTTTCATACAACATTGCTGGAGCGTAGAATGTTCCATATTCAAAAAACGCTCCTGCAATGGATTTGATTTTCTTTGACCGTAAATTCGATACTTCGCGTGTTCTTTTTTCAACAATAGAGACAATATTTCCATGCATGTTTGAGAAAATGTCATTTTTGTATATTCTTCCGTCGACAAAACGCTTCTCTACGGTTCTCGTGCTAAGCCTGCAGAACGTAGATCTACGCGAGACACAATGAACATTTTATTAGGGCTATAATTTCATCAGCTGATTGTTCTCTGCTCAGGATTGGACAGCGATATGCTTAGGAGAAATAAATGCACACAATCTTAGAAGATCCCAACAATCATTTATTGGAGCCATAGGCACTCAAGTTTCACTGCTGTCATTTGAATTAAGCTCAATTAAAAGTCTCATCTGTAGTGATACAAAAACCATATAGCGCGTGCGTACAAGTACATGTTTACATTAGTAGTAATTACATTCACATCATGTTCATGTCGTTCTCTAAAAGGCAGTAGCGTGTTGTGTATTCGTAAACAATTATAGAGTAGGTAGTGTAGGTACATGAAGATTAGCTAGTAAGATAAAACACACGTGAAGCGCTTACATACACTTTGTATTATTATCTGACAGACACTTGAATGCCTAAACTCTAAAACGAATCCATTGAGTAGAATATTACTCGGAAATGTCTTTTAAATCCTTTAACGCTTGCCTCTGGCTAATACCTCCTCCTCCTCCGAAACAGAGTCTGTTTTCACCGACTGAAAAATAACTGAAATGGTGGAATAAACGTGGTCTTTAAAGTTTACATCCATATAAAGTTAACGAATAATAATCAATACCATGCATACATATCCCCAAATTTATTTAATAAATTCGTAAACTATTATAGGCTTCCAAGAGTGCGTCTTATCTCCCCAGAAAAAAAATATTCCAAAGGATTTGGATTGGATTTCAGAGTTAAATTACATAGCAGGGAGTCTAGTGAAGCATCTAGTGCATCAAATCCATATAACGATAAGTATACAGTAATTGCTTAATTAGCTATCTAGAGGAATGATATAAAATTTGGTAGTTAGGTACTAAAAAAGAAATAACATTTTATCTGATGTCAACCTAGAAAGTTAATTTATGTTTTGCTCTTATCGACAATAAAAATGAATTATGAACCATTAATAAATCTAAACTTATTATGATATATTATTATACTATTTCTTTCGAAATCTAGAAAACTTTAGGTGCTATATGAAAATATTTTCCAGTCTTTCTATAACTAAAGCCGCAGGCGATGTAATAAAATAAAGCGATATTATAGCGTTGTTCATTCTCATGATTGCATATTTGCATTTCACGCTTGTAAGTTTGTTAATCATCTCTAGATTGCATTAAATTTCCAAAATTATCCCTAATTCCTAAAAAGTTGTCAAAACAGTTCTACGAGGTAGTAACTAAGTAATAAGATAACATTTGATTATCACAATAAGCGACTTCAAATGCTAACACAAACAATATTATGCCGTTCAGATAGAGATTTTTGCTTATCTGTCAAAGATCTTGCTATTAATTTTGTTATGAAGGCTGCTTATCCTAAAACGATAGTGTGTTCCTCGGTTTACTTCCAAAACAAAGCGCGACAACATAATCAAAATCTTAGTTTTTTTTATACTTTTATCCAGGAAAATAATAATGATCGTTTGTTTTTACTTAATATAAATGGACAGATAAAACACCCCGCTTTACTGAGATCGGTTCGTGTAACACTTTGCTTTCGACTCACGACACGCGCTGCGCTGCGCCGCGCCGGCGCGGCTCAGGCCACCCATCCGTTGTGCTTTCTACAGATCCAATATTAGCATGATTGCAATCTCAAACATGACATTCCGGACTCTCGGACTTGCTGTTCTATTTCTATTGTTGTTACCAGCAGGCGATCGGGGTTTTTGCATAAGAGTTCGTTACGGTAGGCAAGCAGATATCAGCTTAATCTTTTGGCTTGTGTATCGAATAAATATCGAATTGTTGTCTGTATACTTTATTTATAAGGTCTGGTTTACCTGTATTTTCGTTTACAATGTTCTTTAATTTATACATTTTTAATCGTGTACGGTCCCAAACGCCTTATGGTTTTTCACATAACGTTTATCTAGACGTCCACTCGTTGCTCAGAATAAACTGGAGGCGTTTGTTTTCACTTCACAATATCTTGTACAAATAAAACATGCATAGGTAATAAAACTAATAAATACATATGTACGTACACACTTGAATAACAGGTTAGTGTACTTATGTATTCTATACAAGTTTTAGAACTGGTTTGAACTTACCTGTGTAACTTGTTTTATTACGACTAGCAATCTTTTCTGGACAAGCGAAATGAGAGTTTAAGTTACATTTACCTTTTATGAATTTATTTCTACTTAATTCCTTTTCTACTGATGTAATTTATGTATATTGCCACAAATAAATTAACCTATTGTTTACATTTTCAGAGTGGGGCGTCAACAGTGAACCGGGCGAGGCAAGCGAACCGGAGGCCGGTCGCATGCGTCCCGAAGACTACCGCCTCGTGTTCCTGAGCTCAGACTCTTCGTGTCGCGAGGACACGGAAGACTCGTCATCCACGGCCTCCTCGGCCGCGCCGCCCGCGCCCGACGACTGCGACTGGGACTACTTCGAGCCGGGCGCGTCGGCGGCGCACCCTATCCCACCACCTGCCAAACACGCGCCACAGGCTTGCCCGCGACCTTGCTCCTGCGGCGCCGAGCCCCGAATAGTCGCGGTCCCAGTGCCTGTCCCCGTACCCGTACCCGCCGCTCTCTGGCCAGCTCTACTCGCCTTCCCCACGCAAACACCACCCACGCCACACTGGAACACATACCCTGGCTTAGCGCCTCTCGATGCCGCAACCCTCGCTCGGTTCACCACGGCCGCAGCCGTCGCCGTCACCGCCGCCGCCACCGCCTCCGCTGCTGCACCACAGACAGTTAAACTCGAGATGACCACCGTCAAAAGAACTGATAAAGCGATACAGTACGAGGCGTCACAAGCGCCGGAGCCCCGCGATAACGATAACAACGATAAGGATATCGAACAGCCAGTTGAAAATGAACCGTCAGTCGGAATCAAGGTGATTGCCGAGGAGGACTCTTTATCGTTGTTATCTGATCCAGCAAATTCTATGCCGGATCACTTGGAAGCGGAGAAAGCTTTCCCTTCCTCGAACGATTCAGCGGATTCAAGCGACTCAGAGCACGTAGCTCGTAGAAGTTACGACCTCGTAAGTGGCGCTCCTGAGGAACCAGCGACGTCAGACGAGGACTCCGATGACTCTGGAGGTGGCGGCGGCAGATTCTCACGAGTGTTTGTTGTTAACCCGGCTGACTCATCTTCAGACCTCGAGGATAACGCTGACAGTAGTGGCATAGATTGTGATGATTCCTATGACAAGAAATCCGATAGTTTAGAAATAATTGCGGTTGAGGTAGCTGGGCAAAATGAAGCAAATGTTAGTGGCGAATCGAACGAAAGTTTTTCACCTAGATCTGAAAACTCAAACATTGTGCTTTTGGACTCTGTTAATTTTACAGAAGAGTATTCTGTTATTCCGTACGAAAATAATAGTGATGAAGACAGCAGCCAGGAAGGATCCAGAAAATCTAACTTCTTCAACTTTTGTGACAAAAATATGCTACAAAGTGAAACATGTGAAAGATTTAACAGTTTTAATGCAAGTTGTAGCTCGAGCTCGAGTAATGATCTAGATAAGAAAAATAACATAGATAGTGACGTTAATCGATATCAAAGTATATCATCTGAAAACACCGACTACGATTCTTTGGCGGACGTGAAAGTAAAGTTCTCGGTAGAATTAGCTAACGAGAGATATAATAATAATAACGAATTAAATTCTGCAGAAATTCAACCGGATTCATTAACTAAATTAGCACCTTCACCGGAGCCCAGTCACGATAACATAAGTTCATCGTCTGCGGAAAAAATAGACCTGTTTAAAGGTATTGAACGCACTCTCAGTGAACTATTAAAGAAAGAATTAATGGAGGACCAAGAGGAGGAGAAAATGCACGGCGGCAGGCCGGTTTGCGGCGATGCGGAGGGGAGCGCGTGCGCACCTGCCGCGACAACAGTTTGCCGCTCGCGTACGGCTTGTGCGGACGGTTCCGCGCGCTTCACTAGCCGCGTTATGATAACGCACGACCGCGTCTCCGTTGTCACGTCAGACACGACGCGGCTCATGCGGGAAGTTATAGTGCACCACACCAATTCACAAAGTGAATCGGACCCTAGCCCGGACGTGCAACAAGAAGAAACAGACGAACGAATATCTGACGACGAAACGCCACAGCCTTCGAGCGGAGTGACTGTTGTTAGCAATGCCGACACTCTCTCGGCGGTCGTGTGCCTCGAGGAGGGGCTCGCAGACGATGACTCGTGGGTCGAGGACGTCAGCCACAACGAGGACGAGGCCACCTCACCTTCTGACACCGATTCCGGGGATGAAGCTTCGCTTCCCATGCGGGGAGAGGATTTCGCCTACTGTAGACGTTCCATAGACTTCACTTTACACACCATCGTCGAAGAAAGTTGCGAAGAAAGCGAAACGGAACAAACGACAAAAAAACCACGACCTATATCCGCAACGGAGTTAGAGAAATACTTTTTCTTCGGTTTGGGTGACGGCAGAAATGTTCGCGATGATGAGGAAGCAGTGTCGGAAACGTCAAGTGTATGTAGTGAAGGTGGTGAATCTATTGTTGATAACGAGCAACCGAAAAGAAGTGGTGATAGTGATGATCTAGTGTCGTCACGGTTAGAAAAATATTTTCTCTCTGGCTTCATGGGATTTAATCAAGAAAGGCGTGATTCAGACGGTTCTGGAAGCGTTGGTAGTGATAGTGAAGGTAGACAAAGTCCTGAACAGCGCAGAAAAAGGCTAGTTCGTGCTCGTGGAACTCCACGGTCACATTCAAATTCACTCGACAATTTATTAACAGGGGACGAACCGTCGCAGGATAATCAGGAAGTCTCCGACGCCTCAAGTACAGAGACGGAGGACAGACATGACTCCTCTGAGCGGCTTGACATGCAAGGCGAATCGAAAAGAAAAAAACAGAACAAAAAGCCACGTGGATCACCCGCCGACGAACGACGACAATCAGCTGAGTTTACCGAAGAAACACGTGATGATACTAGATCTGTTTCGGAGGGTGAAGACGGTAGACTATCACCCCGACCTGAATTCCCACCGCTTGGATCTGAACTATCTGAATCTAAAAAACAAACTAGTAGGGATAGTGGTTTTGTCGGTAGCTGTGATGACCTACTAAGAAATGGAGATTCTAGTTCTGATTTTACACGATCTCATGAACCTAAAATAGAATTAGAAGAAATTATCGAAGAAATTCGACCTGATATTGAAGAACGTGTGGAAGATCCACCGTCATCCCGCCCGCCTCAAACTCCACTAGCACGTAAAGATAGTTTTAACAATTGGTCGTCTGATGAGGAAACCAATCTTATGATGACAAAAATGCGACAATTTTTCAAAACAATGATACACACGACCAATGTCCGGACATCTACTCCGGCATCGTCTAATTCAAACTCAACAGAGAGTTCCCGTCCCCCGAAGCCACCTCAACTTCTATACTTTGAAAGTGAATTAACGAGGTTAATGAAAACAGTTCCGGGTATACGGGACGAAGAAGTGCGTGAAATAGTGGAGTATTTGTCGAGTGAGGACACGTGGAGTGATTCATACGACTCTTCCGATTACGCTGGTTCTGACTTAGAGGGCAATACAGCTGGTACTAGATCAGCGCTGAGGAAACAGATATCTGATAGCTGCCGCGAAATAATTGATGAATTCGATCGAGGAAATAACGATGCGGGCTCGTTAGAGCGCGATGCTGTCGGAGCGTATCGGAGGCTGGCGGCGACGCTGGGCCGGGCTGGGGAAGGTTCGCCACCGATGTTCGGCAAAGTGATGAGGCATATCGGTGGCAGGCTAGTGGCATTAATGCATGAAGTGTCGGGTGGTGCATCGCCAAGCACAGATGACGACAGTGCGTCCGAGCCAGGGGCGTTAGCGCGGAGTCGATCTCATGACATACTGGAGCCAACAGCGAGTAGGGGTAGTGTCGCGAGTGATTGTGAGAGGTTTTCGTGGCGTGGTAGTTTTGAATCAGCTCTTCTGGCGGCCGATTCTCGTGGTACGTTGGGTGGTGGTGGTGAATCCCGGCGCTCGCCCGCGGGAGCTGATTTGGCAGCACAGAAATCCCACTCGAGGAGTTGTGGAGCAATCGGAGGCAGTGAGGACAGATTGTGGCGAGGGAGACGGCGCGCCTCCGCACCAGATGCTGAGGTAAAACAAAAAAAATCTTATGTTTAAAATAAACATCCACAATACAATATGCAATCAAAACAAACATTAGCATACATGCACACCAAAACACTAAATGACAGTGTAAAAGACACAGCTGAGTTTGTTTACATTTTTCTGTGACGTATGATAAAGCAAGTTTTTACAAAACATCGACAACTATTTAATTCAAGGCTGTTTCTTCATATCAATTTATTTAGGACGCAAGTATTTCGAAAATGCCAATGTCATGTAGATACTACCACTGCGTTCAAGAACGCACGTTACTTAGATAAAAGATTGCCTAAGAGAGCTGTTTGTGAATCACATAAGAGATACCATAGTCTTGTAAATAAATAAATATTTTGACTGATAGTGTCTAGTAAAGCGAGTCATTTCCTAGTCTCCTGACACGTTTACTTTAGTGTAAAAACTTGTTTACATTCACTATAATCTCCCTTAAGTTAAGATACTAAAACATAAGAATGTTTAACTGAAAAGCTTTCAGCAGTGAACTTATTATATTCCTTAAATATTAACACCAAAATGTTTACTAATTAAAAACCTTCTAAGCAAAACTAACTTGTTGATTACAGCTTTCCAAGACCTTTCTTGCCCGTTACTCAAAACTTCATATTGATTCTATTTGCAAATTTAGCTATAACACATAATCGTCGGAGTTGTACCACTCAATAATTTAATAGATTATTGTTAGTAATAGTAATAGAAGTAGTAATTTTATTTCCAAACTTCGGTACAAGTTAAATCAATGAGATCACGATCCCTGAACGGGGACATCCTGTATGACAGGGGTCGAGGTTTCTCCTGTTACATGGATCAGCATGAGAAGGCTTAGACTAAATACAATACAATTTACACAAAAAAATTACTAAATGTGTCACTCATAATGTGAACGAAACGAATGTAATTAACACCGAACGAAATATGCACGTATTATTGCTTTTTAATTATGATATAAAATTCCCTATACTTAGCACACTTTAGTTTTTATCTACGTGCCAGTTGAATATAATGTTTGTACTTCGGATAACTACCGATTACTTATAGTTCTAGACTCTTAAGTTCAATTCTATTGAACTTAGGCTACACAATTGCATTATGTGTAAATATTGAACGTAATATATTATTATCCGTTGATAAGCACGTACGATTTTCTAGGTATACCTAGATAAGGCTAGGGCAATAGGTAAATAATTAACATAATAAGATAATAATACTAACTCTCTAAATAAAAAAATATTAGTTTTTTATCTGCTCAATCATCGCCCCTGTCAATTTTCTTTTTTAAACCTTGCCCTACATTAGAAATTGCTCCTGTATTGTGGGTGCGTTTACAAACATTTAAACTCACATGTCACAAACAGCCAGACCCGGAACAAATACTTTTAGGTCATACAAATATTTGTTCCGTGCGGGAATCGAACCTGCGACACGGACCGCAGCAGTCAATCGCTTAACTACTGCGCCATCTTGCAATTGCCATCTTGAGTTTGATTTTTGCTTTGAACTTTTTTCCCAGAAAGTATTTCACAAATATAACATTAACAGTTTCTGAGATAATAATAATATTAGTTTGATAGTGACTCTCAACACTGTTCGTGTTGAGAGTCACTATACTATCGACCTAATCATGTAGCAAATAGTTACGCCACTGACAGGTGGATTAAGTGGCACCTGCACAAAACTTCTAAATGTAGCTAAGTAGCACTCGACATTTTACAGAGAAGTTAATAGTCTAATCATCATTAGTACTTAACAACATAATTAAATATCAGTATTTGAAATGATTCAAATAATGACAATCTCCCCTTAAAATATACCTAATCTTACCACTTAATTATTCTTACTATCAAAGTACTCCCTCCCTTTATTTGATATTTCACTCTCATAGGGAGATTTTTCAAATGAATAATTGTAGCCCAAAATTGCACTGGCGCATGGCGGCTCGTTTCTTTACTAAAATCAGACTGCGGAAGCTCAGTAATTAACATGGACGTTGGATAATTAGGTTCTATTAAAAACTCGCACTGTTATAAAAACCGGCCAAGTGCGAGTCGGACTCGCGCACGAACGGTTCCGTACCACTATCTATAAATACGGCAAAACAATCAAATTTTTTTTTTGGGAGCCCCCCTTAAATATTTGTTTTATTTTAATTTAATTATTTATTTTTAAAGTGAATATACACTGTTAAATTGTGACCGTTTTAATCCCGTGGAGGGTCGATCCGGTACATGAAACACTATATATTTGTAAAGACAAAATTAAAAAAATTAATTCCTTTTTGTTTTAAACTCGGTAAATTCTGTGAATATTTCAAGCGTCTACCTGTTGCCGTTATCAATATCAGCAAAAACGAGCAAAAAAATCACGTTTGTTGTATGAAAGCCCCCTTAAATATTTATTGTATTCGGTTTTTTAGTATTCTTTTTGTTATAGCGGCAACAGAAATACATCTGTGAAAATTTCAACTGTCTAACTATCACGGTTCATGAGATACAGCCTGGTGACAGACGGACAGACAGACAGACACACGGCGGAGCCTTAGTAATAGGGTTCCCGTTTTACCCTCTGGGTACGGAACCCTAAAAAGCAATTAGCCATCAAAAAAGTATCTTATCCAAACTTCAGAATGTCTTTGGCATTGATAAATTTGATATCCCAACTACTTCATACTGTTTTTCTAGCAGTTGACAGTCATGGCTAACATTTTTTACACCAAAGCACTCTCATAGGTATACACAGTTAGAGAAAAAGAACATCCTATCAATAAACTAACACAACACCCTATCTTCCAGTCGGAGGAAGAACAACGCGCTGGTTCTCTACCTCGGCTGCCGTCCATCACGGGTACCAACACAGTGCCGGCTGGTCCGGTGAAGTCGGCCCGGTACCGTGCTCCCGGGTTCCGTACGGCAACTCGGGCGGCGTCTGCGCCAGGGTTGCATGTGCCTAGGAGGCGCAGGCCGCCTCCTACGCTGCTGCAGCCGCCACCCGCTGCGCCTGCGTCTGCACCTAGCCTACAGGGTGAGTTATCTTTTGTTTAAGACGGAGATATATGCCAGTGACCTTGAGTAGTTAGCTTGCGTGTTCAGTACCCCAAGTGTAAGTTTGCAAGAGAGTAAACGTAACTATTTCGTTGCGTTAAAATTTGACCGATAGATCATAATGCTAAGAGTATAAGAGTGAGATAAAAACCTTAACGGAAACGCGCTAAAGTCAACGCCATGAGACGAGATAAATTTCATACTTTGGGATTTAAAACTTTAACTGAAATTGCGTATGGTTCAGTTTCCATTGCAACTAAAATTATTTTATGACGTTTAGCGATAATTTCTTCATTCATAAATCAACTTAGATATCTTGAGTTTAAAGTTGATAGTTGTATAATTTGCAATTTTATGTATTTATAGCTTCTCATGACGGTTACTTTAGTTACGTTTACTCACTTCCAAACTTACACTCGGGGTACTGTACTGAGCTCACGCAACGCGTCGTACGTTCAGCCAGTAATAGGACTCGTCCATCAAGGAGCGCTGTCCCCAATTTGACACATTATTAATTTATTATACACAAAACAAAAGGTATTTCAAAAAACGCGTATACTAAAAGATCAATAATTAAATTATCTTTAAATTGGTGAAGGTTTCAGAAAAATACGCTTGGTAGATTTTGCGCCATTCTCAGTTTTTTATCTGCGTTAGACATAACTTTACAAATTAATTTCACTATGTAATAAAACTATAATCTAAAATATTCACATACTAAGTTATTAAGAAAATGCTCTAATTTAACATAAATATTTTTTCAAATCATTAACACTACTCGTTTAGACGTGATCTTCAGTATAAAAGTCAGTTATCGTCGCCTTAAGCTTGTGTGTCAGTCTCAGAAAACAGAACAAGCGCGGATAGAACTGTCCACTTAGCTATATTCCGCGGGTGAAAATAGGGGCAGGCGCCCCGGGGATTGTTTCATCGTAAGCCCCGTACTGTTTTTTACTATATTCTGCGGTATCAGTTTAGAAATTGAAAGGAGTAAGCTTGTTGCAATAATAAGATGCTAAAGCAGCACGAAACATTGTCCACGCAACAGACCTGATTTCAATTAATGTTCGAATCTAGAGGATCTTAAGCTTATTAAACCCTCAATGATAAGACATACACAAATTTTTAAACTCTTTGTATTCCAAGATAATAAACGCCATTCTGTTAGAGAAAAACCATCAGTTTTACAGCACAGTAACTGACTTTGTTTAAAATAATCTTATCACAGGCACGTCCGTGAAATACAACATCCGTTTCCACATAAAAGGCTTTTCTTGACTTCAAGTTATAAAAATGGACAAACTAGCAGTGGTTTATTACGTTATGTGCTCACTTCGCTAGCATGTAAGGTCATGAGAAACAGCTACAGACGGAAAATATTACTGCATTTTATTTATTCATGAGAGTCGCGCAAAACGAGCCTCTTAATGTGTTGGAAGTTTCATTTGTCATGACAATTTAACATGTTGTAGACTCCACAAAAAGACAATGGAGCTGCAAATGAATTGTCACGATTGTTCTTAACAGTAACTAACAGCTAAAAATTAATTAAAATACGCCTCGTTACGTAAAGAGGTAGCTAATTATCAACCTCGTTAATGGAATGATGAACTGTGCTTTAAACTTTCTAAACAATTTCAAAAGTTATTTTCACTCATACTCAATGACATCAACGAGACATTCTGACAATCAGCTCATTAACTCTTGAACTAAATCATAACGTTATGGAATAAACGACGACATATTTAATTCAAAGTATGTGCACTAAGACAATGTGTAGGAATTTATTTTAGTTCATCCAATGCGTATGAATTGTTATGAAAAATATACACCTTCAATGTTTTGCTTGCGCACGAGACAATGCAAATACACATTCGTAGGTAACAGTTATTTTAAAACAACTGGTTCGATATTTAATATTTAAACATTGTTTATTTCAATGCCATCAGGTTACCTTTCTTTAAGTCAGGAAGCGACTGAAATTGCTCGAACAAACATGAGGCCTCTGTGCCCTTCTTCAATTTCCCATGGCTCGCAAGTGTCCATGACCGGAGCAAATCATTCGCGTTTACAAAGTATCATTGTTGCATTCGTATTTCTTTAACCCACTTAAAAGTATTGCGTGACTGTTTTCCCATCAAGTCCAAACTACTATTGAATACAACGCTTTGTTCTCGAATGAGCTTGAAGTCTTACGTTCTTGTCCCTCAGATACAAATAGTCCCTAAGATATTAAATAAATAGGTATATTTTCAAGAGAACCTGGCAAAACCTCTACGTCATCTAATCTACAACTGCGATTAAAGCTTATCTAAAACTACAAACTTCCGTAGATCACAGAAGATTGGCACAGTTAATATTCGGAGTACCTACTGTGACGTAATGGGTGAGCAATTTCATCGAAATGTGCAACTCATTGGTTTTGATGTCACGTCCAATGCACCGCATACCTTTCGCTGTGCTTACGAAAAATGCACAGAATCTAAAACGTGCACATACGGTGTAAATACAAATAATAATTGAGAATAATGGTTATATTATGAGCAATATTTATAGGTAGTAATGCAAGACTAATAAAAATCGAAATAAATTCTTGAACTCTTACAAGGTATGGTAGGTATGTGACTATGGATGTAACTTTATCTATTAAATTTCAGATTGTAATCATTTACTTTTGGTGTGCCTAATATGAAAGCTTAGTCAAATCGTCGAACAAAAGGCCTTACTAGGTCGTCATTTTAATAAGTTTCTATTCTGACAATGTAGTTGCAGTATTATCTAAATGTTTTTCAACCAGAGTCAATATTAAATAAGTCTTCAGTTGCCAGTATTGGCTTATAAAAAACAAGTAAAAAGTTAGAATTTCTCGGTGTAATCCAGGAGACGAGACGTTAAAAACAAAGTCGCTGAAATCACATTTTATTTTGTTCTTATTCAGTAATTAATTCGCTACTTACATCACTACTGCTCAAACTAATTTTCTGTGATAACAAACAACTACTAAACTATATTTCGATTACGTATGAATCGATTAAAGAAAACAACTGTGAGTGAATGTTTGCTATAGGAAGTATGTAGTTCACTTCCTTATGATGACATAATCGATTATCCTATGGTCTTGATGATTAGTTTTAATTAACTTTTGTAGAAGTACGGGTTAATGGACTGAAGAAAGTGTAGACAAACAGTGCACATAGGCCGATCGCTTGACGGATAACTGAATACTTTTACAGACTTTATATGGATTCCAGGAATACTAAAGGTTTCTAAGAACTTCATTGAATAGACCTATTAGTATTACACTTATAATATTGTGCAATTTGTTGTGTGGTCACTTTATTATATGAACAAGCTTTTTTTTTCTTGTTTGTTAATATTATTACTCAATTAAGTCCGGTTCTCAATTTTTCGTTTATTCACTCATTTATTCTTATGGTTATACAGTACCTATAACTTAATGGCCATTGCCAACACTAGTATAAACCTAGCTGTTTTAAAAACTTTTTTGTAACAATTCCTCTGTTTCTAGAACTTATGAATTGAACGCGTCATTAGGTAAACCGCCTTTGTTTCTGTAGCGTCACGGTCGGTACCGAATGCTTTGCTAAAAAGTAGGCCTAACTGTTTAGACAGAGTATTTCTCCGTTCTTGACTACATTCCTCGGTAAACAGCTGACCTTAATGCTTCTTCATCGGCACAGCAATGAGACATTTCGAGAGGCAGCAACGGCATAAGTTACATGAGGTCTGTGATGTCGTTCTTGCCTTCGTGTTTACCTACTTACATTTTATATTGGTTATGAAAAAGATGCTCACGATTCGCTCTAGGAAAATATTTCTACATAAGTAAATACTGATTTGCTTTATGGTATAGAGGCTTTTGTTGACAATTGAAAGTCAATTTTGGAGCGTTTCTTTAAGGGGCCGGCGTAGCATGCGTAGTTCATACAAACGTAATACCCAAATAATTTGTAAATCAAACATATTCTTAAGGTAGTGTGTATTTATTTCGATTGGATTACAGAATATCTATGTTCCCAAATAACACTCAACTACAACTAGGTACTACTACTACTGTAACTATTAGGACGCCTATGAAATATAAAGTACAAAAACACGCACAGTGTCTATGTAGGTTGATAGGTATTGAAACCTACGTGATTTGCGCATAAATAGGTAAACAAAGCCGAATGCATATTTCTTCACAATCAGCGGGCCATGAGTGATAATTTGTGATAAATACTTATCACGAAACTAAATTATCATTCATTAGCATTTAGTCTTATTTAAATAGATTTCATAATAAACTTTGATACTTGACTTCATACGTAACCTAAGTAACACCTTTCAAAACTTCGAAAACCTGTTCACTACAATGTTTCCGGCTTATCAGACGTAATCATTTTGTGGCAAGCGAATGCAAAGTTCTATACCGCTGCCATTCACTCATTGGTCGATGCATTTACGCACTAAGTACTATTTAAGCAACGAAAAGTCCTGGCCTTGTCCTAATTTTACAGCAAATGTATTGTGTCCAATTCTCTCTTGATTCGAGACTTACTAGGCTATTGATTATAGGTTGACGTAACATTTAGCTGACTACGTTTGCGATTTAGGTATCCTGTTCACTTTACTATCGTTTGCGGCCTTTAAACCGACCTTTGATTGAGCATGAAACCAAAATACAGCAAATGAAAGGAAAACACAAATCTGATGGAAGGCTTTTAAGTTTGTTACTGTTATAAAAGAATCAAATAACATGTTATAGATATGTTTAATTGCTGAGTAGAAGCAACTTTAACCATGAAATAAATATTTAAAACTTTAATCTTTAGTAAAAAGTACAGCCATATAAAAGAGATATTGGTAAATAAAAGAATATCCCTATTATATAAAAAAATATAATTATATTTAGAAAACCTGCTAACCAACACGTGATACATTCATCGCCTTTAAAATTAGATTAACGGTAATTGCTAACGGCAATAATACAAAGCTGATAGCAGTTCAAAGAAATCATTAATTTCAACATTACAGTCGATAAAAATGAAATACTTAATACGAGTAATAAAAACATATTGGAAATACAAATCTGATCATCGTGATATAGAATCGATTTGATCTCTAACCGTCTGTGACGATGACACTGCGCATATATTGTTTCGGATTTTTGTTTTTGTTTGCGTCTAAACAAAACTAATCTGGCCAATGTCCTTTTAAACGGAATAAAAATATTATTGTAAATTATCTTTTTCATTACATTGACATTTTGCTAAATGCATGTAAATCCGTTCCCGTCTAGGGATATAAAAGTTGTTTGGTTATATGTATATATAGCTGGTAAAAAATTTATATTTATTTTATTGCGTTATGGGCCAACTCTTGACCTCGATCGCGCCTGATGGAAAGCGATGGATGTCTATAATGGAACGAGCGTGCCCAGAAGATGCCTGTTCACTCTTGCTTTGAAGGGTTATACGTGGAAGGGAACACAGACGCTGGCAGAGAGTTCCACACTTCAGCCGTGCGCATAATAAACGTGGATGAGAAGCGCTGAGTACGACGAGTCGGTATATCGACCAAGTGCGGATAGTACCCTGCAACACGTCTGGTAGTGAAAGGAAGATGGTGGGATCAGTACGTGGATGGAACTCCTGCACACACTCTCCGAAGTACAGTCTAGTCAATACCGACAGGCAAGCAACATTACGCCGATGAGTCAAGCTGTGAAGCCTAGCCCCCAAAGCCCCCATCGGCTCGTTGCCTATGAGCCTTTTTGCTCTGCGTTAAACCGAGTAGTGCAGTAAACTGGTATAGTGCTGAGCTATCCCATAAGTGGCTGCAATACTCCATACAGGAACGGACCTGAGCTTTGTACAATGTCAGAAGTGTCCAGATGTCAAGTAAAGTCTCTCAAGTAAAACTCTGTCCCCAAAAGCTGCAGGCGGTCGGTAACAGGTACAGATGCACCTCGGAAAGTAGGAGATAATTGGAACGGGCTCCTATTAGCAGTGAAAAGACAGGCCTGTGTTTTCTGACCGCTGAACTGGACCAGATGTCGTCGCCCCACTGGGAAACGAGATTTAAGGTCAAGTTTATTAGCTCCACCATGGCGTCTCTAAGAGTAGCTGTTTCCTCTCTACTGGCTCTTGGACTGGACAGGTATCTTTCTGAGACTATGCTGTCATCTGCGTACCCAATAGCACCCAACTGTATCAGGTCGTTAATATGCAGCAGAAATAGAGTCGCAGAAAGAACAGACCTCTGAGGAACATCCATGGAATAGCCATATGATCCGATGATCAGCCATCTATGACCACTCTGATCGATCGCTCACTCAGTCACTCGGAAATAAAAGCGCAGAATTCTAAGCAAATAGGTGTCGTCATGTGGCTTGTTAGACTCAAAAAAGAAAATAAAATAGAAAATGTCTTTCTTAAGTTCTATCAAGTCTTGAAAGGTTTTATTCTAACTTCTGAGAACTACAAAATAAGTACGCCCTTCGTTATCTGTGTGTAAATTGTAGCAGAAATCTCAACGTTTCTCATAAGTTGTAAATCAGTCAACAATAATTTTATATAGTCTTGAGCCTTCGGCCCATGGTACGTCCAAAAGTAAATATAATTTAAAAGGGGAACTTACTTATTATTACTGGGTATGTAAAGTTTATCGTGAATAGAATATTAAAATGCCACATGTTGATGAATGGCTAACCTTGAAGCTCCACATTGCAATGACATTTAATGGTAAACTGAATTATCATAGTGAGAAATATTATAATCTATTAGAGATAAATACTACAGCCGTAGTAGAACTAATTCATGAAGAAAATTGACTAACAAAACTACACAGTTTGTCTTTAGACATTTTAAAATTAAGTACCAAAAATAAATCTATCAATTATTTTTACTAATAAAAGTTTATAACCGTCTAACCGTCAGTCTAACCGAACGTAACGTCAGTAAGTAAACAATCTTTAAAATTTAGTGAATCTGCCCTGGTGTTTCTGCCAAGATAATATAAACCGTCTCTCATTGAGAGTCACCAGGTTATCATCTCAATCATTTACTTATTGACAACGCTCCGACCATAATAGCATTATTTTATAAAATAATAATCCAATTGTTACAATAAATTACAACATAAGAAATCGATTGTGTCCAGTTTCATGAGCCGACTTACCGACTGGAGCAGTTAGTACGCATGGCGTATCTTGGCCGCTTACCCAATGGTGGTTTCACGCTGGCTGGCCGCTATTTGGCTTCATCCGGTTACATAGGGCACCAGCGACACTTTATTCATTGATACCTTTGGCTTTTGAAACAATGCATCGGTTTCCCTTGTTTGTACATGGCAGGTTTTTCTGTGCAACTTTTTTAGTCATTGTATAGATTGTTGGTTATCTGTCTTGCTTAGCCTAGCTAGAGTACCTACCTAGTTAGTAATGTAATAAATAACGTTACTTTGCATAAGCGCCTAGTCATAACTGCATGTGCTTAAGAAAAACACATCATTATTTTGAGTTCTGTAAATTGTGTCGTATCATCAAAGGTCAAAGTAAAATCACAGATATACCTACCTAAACACAATCCTTATTACCGAATCAAGACCTTCAAATACAACACTGTTCATGTATGTAACGGAAATAGTTACAGATTTTAAACATTAATAACACACTTGTCATTGTAGTTTGTCACGTAACATTGTAATGTTTATTGCTCACTTGTTTGTACAATTGTTCGTGTAGGCTACTGTTAAAGACACGGTCAAAACCTGCGAAGTTATTTTATACAATTGCACAGACATATTCTACAATCGAAGTAGGTACACACATTAGTGTAATTAATTAATTTAAATTACGAGAAAGCTATGCAAGGACTATGTTTAATATTGTTAGATTCTCTATTAACCATAAAATAATCATAATGATCCTGAAATACTATAATTTACGTTTCACGATAACTGGATGCTAATTAATGAGATTAAAATATCTGATAATGGAGATAGACATCAGTAAATTTTGTTTATTCAGATTTGCCGATAAATAAAAAGATTAAGTTTAAAAACGAGTTGCATTGTCACATCTATATTATTATTTTTAAATAAATCTGTAGATCATATCAAGGTCCAGAAACATGTTTCTACTCGTATCAATTTAATATTAGTTCATTTAGGTTTCGAAGAATCGTCTAATCGGGAAATAAAGAAGCATCGATTTCTCGCACTGTAGTCAGGCGACGTGACCTGCGAACCATGAGCGATTAAAACAAATAAATGAATGCTTACGTATATGGCTACACCGTACTCAAATATTACTAGCTATCTTCGATTTCTTTAAGCGATCGGAACAACATTACTGTAACCACGGCATCGGCTACATCAAATATCAGCGAAATTGAAGCGAATTTATTAGGAATTTTCTCAATAGTGGTACTAAATTTTAATATGCGTGTGGCTAAATTAATATAATAATAATTTATTTATTTGTATAGAATGCAGGTATTACAATAATGGTGTTAGTTTTACATATATTTCTAGTACATTCTGCCTGTTGGTATACAAAAATGCGCATTATGCGTATAGTAAACGGATTTTCGCTTATAATGTAGCCATACCATGTTTATCTCGTTTCGCTCTTCCAGTCGCATCGCTAATCGCTGCCTACTGTAGCCTTAGCCTCAGTTAATCGCTTGAAACTATTTTATCTATTTATTTCTATCCATGTCATACAAATGTACACACATTTCATGTCACAGAGAAATGAAACTCGGAAACCATTGTGCACGGCCGCATTATTTTTTTATCGACTTCATGTGACCAATTGTTGTCGATAACTTTATCGACGCTGTATGCTTTCACTTTGTCTATTTCTTGCCGATGTGTCAGAAGTATGCGGATAAAAACGTCGGTAATTACGGTTAAATATTAATAAGCTGATCGTAATTGGTAATGAGCTTGTATTACAGAATGTTACAACATTATAACCTTAGGCAAGATTGAAAAATATGGTGGATGTTACCATTGGCTCCATGTTGTTTTCTCTTTGATTTTTTTTTAATGTTTCTTGTCTTCTCAATGAATACTTGGTGCAAAATTAGATAGTCAACGCTCTATAATACGTTACACATATACACAAATTTATATCTGTATTTATATGGTGTACATGATACAGAGTATCCTATTCTTTAACAGTACAACCGCATAGTTTTATACCAGTTTATTAAACGGTATCCCGATATCCAGAACTTCATTTTGTATAATTTACGCAACATCTAACGATGCTAAGTAAACACGAACAACTATCAAGAAGAAGAATAACCCGTCTGGATAGTTCTGACTATTGAGAGACGAGTTATTCTAAAGTCGATCAAGGCGCGATTTGTCACGATGAGTTTCAAAATAGCCGAAATGCCACTCAACCAATGAAAGGTCGAGTAATATAACTCTATTGTAATATTGCTAGCAGGCATACCAGTATTGTCGTGAGCACGGCACCAAGACGAGGAATGAGTACAAACGATGAAGTAACGCGACGCATCAGCGTGCGCAAACGTTTAGCACAAAGCGGCTTTGCTTACTTAAGGTTTCATGCATACTAATACAACAGGAAGGAATCGTTCTGAAAGAAAATTGTCGGGAAATTACAGAGGTGTGGTCATGGACCGTGGTCCACTGTTCACACTAATTAAGCACCGTTGGCAATTGCTTGTTTGCTAGTTGCTTCGGCAACTTCATTATTGTTTTTGTAAACAACACTGACACTGATCTATCCATGCATTCTAGTTCATCTTTAATTCATATTTCACAAATATAATATAATTTGGTGTTTCATGCAAAAAAGCATTACATGTTCATTAACGGTTGGGAATAACCAAAATGTATAAAACGAATAGTTTTCTAAGTTGTTCATAGTTATAAAAGATAGCCAATGAAATACAAAGTGATGAAGATATGATTTATTTTGTGAGGCAAATTCCAACCAATATGGAGTATTTACTACAACTTCAGTTAAGACACAGTATTCAGGTTAAAAAAAGTTCTTTAACATTGTTCTGTAAGGAAACATCTAAATGTACAGATCGACGCGAGGCCAACCGGTTTGCACGTCCAAATGACGCAAGATCTGGATGAGTTCATTCAAAGTCAATAAAGCCTTCCTTCAATGCACTAACTGAGGTTCTACGAACAAATCTCATGTTGTATTGAACTAGCTTCCACAACATCAATAAATGAAAACAGCTTTTGAAATCTGTCTCACAGTATTCGCTTCTATATATGTAATGATCCGATATTTTTGTGACAGCTTCTTAATTTGTTCTCGGGTCATCTTAAGACGCAGATATATGCCAGTGACGTTGAGTGGTTAGCTTGCGTGTTCTGTACTGAGCTCACGCATCGCATCGTACGTTCAGCCAGTAATAGGACTCGCCCATCAAAGAGCGCTGTCCCCAATTTGACGCATTATTAATTTATTATATACAAAGAAACGTTGAAACGCTAGGGCCTTGGGGTCCGTGTGCTCATCGAATATTTCAGGACATCGCCAAGCGGTTGGTCGACTCTTCATGCGACCAGAGGGCTGGCCTATTTTAAGACGCAGATATATGCTAGTGACCTTGAGTGGTTAGCTTGCGTGTTCTGTACTGAGCTCACGCAACGCGTCGTACGTTCAGCCAGTAATAGGACTCGCCCATCAAGGAGCGCTGTCCCCAATTTGACACATTATTAATTTATTATACACAAAACAAAAGGTATTTTAATAAAACGTGTATACTAAAAGATCAATAATTAAATAATCTTTAAATTGCTGAAGGTTTCAGAAAAATGCGCTTGGTAGATTTTGCGCCATTCTCAGCTTTTTATCCGCGTTAGACATAACTTTACAAATTAATTTCACTATGTATTATAAACATAATCTAAAATATTCACATATTAAGTTATTGAGAAAATGCTCTAATTAAGCATATATTTTTTTCAAATCATTAACACTACTCGTTTAGACGTGATCTTCAGTACAAAATCATTAAAAGTCGGTTATCGTCCCCTTAAGCCCAAAGAATCAGCATTGCCATCCAACGTGGCAATGCTGCCAGGCTTTTGGGCACTTTTCCCATTGACAGCGATGCGGACGAATTTTTTGATGCCCAATGAGCTTACCCCCCTTTATTTTTTATTTAGTTTTATTTTAAACTTGTACTTAATATATATATTTTAGTGTTACCATGTATATTTTAATTAAGGTTTCAATGATGTTCAATTAATATACAAAACAAAAGGTATTTTAATAAAACGCGTATACTAAAAGATCAATAATTAAATTATCTTTAAATTGGTGAAAGTTTCAGCAAAATACGCTTGGTAGATTTTGCGCCATTCTCAGTTTATTGTCCGCGTTAGACGTAACTTTACAAATTAATTTCAATATGTAGGTAATATAAACATAATCAAAAATATTCACATATTTAGTTATTGAGAAAATGCTCTTATTTATCATATATTTTTTTCATATCATTAAACACTACTCGTTTAGACGTGATCTTCAGTATAAAATCATTAAAAATCGGTTATCGTCGCCTTAAGGTGGATCCGCAACTGTAGCCCGCGATATTCAAATTTTCTTACGTTTTTTGCTATTTGCAGGGTCAGTGTTAGTGTGTATCTTGGTCAAAATATGATTCGCGACTAAATAAATATTAATGTATTTACAGAATTAGAATCATTAATACGTCTGAGTTAGATATGTTCCATTGAACGACTTTTTCATGAAATCAAGACATTGGGGAACAAATCTAACTTAGAAAGATGTATTAATGATTGTTATTATAATAATTCTATAAATACATATATTCTGTTATATCATTTTTGATCGAGACAAAACCTGACATTGACCTGCAAATTGCAAAAAAACGTAAGTAAATTTGAATTTCGCGGGCACAGCTGCGGATTCACCTTAATCGCGATTAGTTCAAGTTGACTTGTTGTTGAAACCAATTGGTTTTTAATTTATAGATATTCCCAGAACTCTTGCATGGCCTTATTTAAACAACAATTTTCGAGGCTTAACAAGCCGTAACATTAAATATTGATTGACAACGAATATCTACAAGTTTACCTATTAGCCAACAAATCCGCTGATTCGAAGTAGTATACCAGTTTATATTATGGAAATAACTTTCGAAACGTACAATTTTAAATTACTGCTTGATTTGAATTTACAAATTCTTGATAGTAGAAAATCGATTTGAATGTTACACCGTATGTGTTACAAGAAATCGACACGTTTTGTTTTCTGTTTTGTTACTAAATCTATATGTGTGTTAATAAACATTACATTACCCTATTGCAGAGAAGTAGACTTGGTTCATAGATAACTATGCAGTTCTTACAGCTATACCTACATAGTGTAACAACGTATAAATAAGTATGCGTGGTAATACAAATGTCGAGTGTATGTTAATTGTTGAAAAAAGTCGCTGTCTGTTGACATGCAAGTTACAAAACATGTTTACACCACCCACGCGTCGCACTATCTGTGAGCAATCAGAGATAGTGCCTCTCGCAACTTTCTGTTCAACTTCATAAATCGTAGGGGCCTTCAGCTTAACGAGATCTGTAAAATTAAAGTTCTTTTGTTTTACAGTGGTGCTAATGTTTTGTAATTAATGCTGAAGCCAAAACATTGACTTACGGGTAATGTAAAAATCCATGCTAATGCTCCGTGTAGTGCCGGACGTAAAGAATAGCATCTTCCCATTTCTTCCCGTGAGTGTCGTAAAAGGCGGCTAAGGGACTTACTAGAGAATGGGCAGCAGCGTTCTCTATGCATTTTTCTCCATACGAAACTACCTTTTGGAAGGAGCAACTAGAATCAAATCAATTGTTTTTTGTAATTCTTGACGTTCAAAAGTGCCTTTTATGTGCCTATTTGAAATAAATAATTTGAGTTTGACATTTTAACACCATACTGCGATCGCCAACCCGCCTGCCAAGCGTGGCGATTATGGCACCCCCCCCCCCCCCCCTCTGGGGGAGGCCTATGTCCAGCAGTGGACGTGTTTCGGCTGGTGATGATGAAAAATCCAAGTGTGAGCAATTTTGGATCTGAACGTTTTACGGCTAATGCTAGCACAGAAAACAGTTAAGTTTCTGGATGTTTGAATTAATGATTTCCGACTGTTTCATGTAAAATTTGTAGAAACGGCTAACAGTTAGCTCATTAACAGTAATGAGCTTTGAGTCACTCACATCTGGCTACGGCTTCTCACTCCTGATTAAGCATCGCTCAAACTGTAGGTTACTTAGCTGCTGTACATTCATGGACTACCTACCTACTTGTTAAGTAGAGGTTGAATTCTACACATTTATTCCCCAAATGCTTATTTCTACGCATGTCTATACAACGTACATAATCAATTAACAAACATCTATTAGTAATTATTTTAATTACATACATAATTACTTGATTAGCTTTCTACCGCCGCCGATCGAAAATTAATGTTAGAAATCATGCGATTTTATTTCACAAAGGAAAAGAATAGGTCACAGACTCACAGTACAGACAGCGATGTAATAATAAAAATTGTACGCGAAAATTGAGAGAGGTATCATCAATAAGATTACGTGAATCATAACAGTAGACTGTTACTTTCTTAGCACTAAACTATGAATAATAATGAGTCTGTGTAACTACATAATTTTTGTAACAGTCGACGTTGATGGATCTCGGCAAAGGTTTGTTGTGAGACCACTTTCTCGCCATGGGAAAACTACATTCATCCATGTTTACGGGTCTGTTACTTTCTATCTGATGCTGACGTACTTACTACTTAATGTCGTTAAAGCCTTTAAATTAGAGGTGTAACCTTGTATTATGTGAGTGGGAGTAATAATGGCCAGTTACATTTTTATCCGAAGTTGCATGCAACTCCTATTGACTTTTCGTTATGTGTAAGTAAGTACTTAGTTTGTGTGTAACCAACCAGTAAAGATATATTTTTAAATGCTCTATTTAAGTTTTAGTAACACTAAACGTATTGTCTGTTTGTTATTTCAAGGAAAACTCAAAATAATAATTTAAAATGATTTTATTTCTATAATTAAAGTCACTTTTACACGTCCAGGTCAGCGTTTCCTATCTGACTACTTTGAGAAGAAAGGCCGAAACAAACTCGGAGGTCTCTCTTTTAAAGTCCAGACATAAGCTTGGTTAGATCATGTGAAGACCATGTAGATTGATGTATGAAATAGTCTTTTTAGTAAAAGAATCACACAGATTTGAGTGGACCTGTCCAGTCAGTGCACGCATTTGTCAGTTATCGTGCAGCTCAACTCAGAACATAGGAGCTCAACGATTCGACGAATACCAAAGAAAGGACAGTGGCGGCGTAAAGGAGTGGGGGCGGTCGGTTTTCACACTAGATAAATCGAAAACTTTTGTGAGGAAACTTCAGACTACATTTTCTAACAAAAGACTTCAACGAGATGCATAGATGACATTTTGTGTTCTACAAATATCGGTGATTTGTTTCAGTATTTGAATTTATTGATCCTATTTTGCTATTGTATGAAAACATGCATTAAAAATGAGGAGATTATGTAATTTTGTTAAACACTAGACTTTTGTATTCAAGGAATACTGCTATTGTTTCTGATTATTTATTTCGAATTCAGCTATGGTTTAAAAGTACAATAACTGGCATTTTACATGACTTCAGCTCATCCTATTGTAAGCTATTGTTTTATTTTTTTAAACTCGTCAACTATTTAGTTTTGTCTTCGCCATGCTCCGTAGATCACAAACTGTACTGCTGATTCAGTTTGCTAACTGTACATATGCGAACAATTCGTACGCCTCACTCCGAGTTCATTCCCTTCCTGGTGTTTTATTTATGAATAAATTATAATTAAGCTAATATAGTGTAGGTTCACAAAAAGTAATAAGTAACAATTGGAAACAAAGAACTGAGATTAAGAGGGAAGTATAAAAAAGCCGATTTACATATTAATAAGAATTTACAAACAATGAACTTGCATTATAAGGATTACAGCAGCAGATGTTAATAATTTACACATTTGTAATTGATTTACTTATACGCATAAGTATAGCAGCTAAGACAAATTGTGTAACATGTTTACTATTATTGGTCTAATACAAATATTATTAAAAAAAAATTAATTTTAATTTATTATTTCTTATGTAAAATGTACCGGATAATGTAACATTTTCCAAGTAAAACAGACCGGCTTTGTAAGTGCTCGTACTAAAATACAAAGTCAGTGATATTTTAAATCAGGAGATGACTAAAGTACAGTTAAGAAAAATACTTCTATAGTTTAACATTAGGGACCAGAGCAGCGGGGTAATTGTGTAACACACTAACAATTGTAATGCTTTTAATTTTAACAATTTGACAGAAGACGGATTTTTTTTAAATATGAAGCAGTGGATTAGGAATTTCTTTCAAAATTCTTTAGATTGTGAAAGAAAGTGAGTTACGCAATTGGGGTGCAAATGGGCTTTTGTCCGACGAAATCAATTTCCCGTTGTTAGACACAAAAATTCTAACAGAAAAACTAACCTGATCATAAGATTGCAGAACTACCACAAAAAACAGGATCTAAGCATATCCTAACCGAAATTATCAATCGTGCACTAAGTTCTAATTAATTAAGCGCACGACCTAAGCCTTAAACCAAATCAAACCATGACAAATATCTAGAAAACGCTAAAGAGGAACGCAATTCTATGCGTTTCTAAATGAATCTCCGAGTCAGATTTTAAATCATTTCGTTAACAGCAACCAATGCAATATAAAAATAAAAAACCGGTCAAGAGCGAGTCGGACTCGCACACCGAGGGTTCCGTACATATATATGATGTTGATGATTTCTGAAAAACTGTGCTATTTAGAGACATCGTTTTATTTTTCCTGTAATCTTTACATAAATTTCTATCACATAGAATAATTTCAGATTTTTATCTATGCAAATTTCGGAGATAAGAGGGTGGGGTATGTATTTTTTTTTAATTTTTCATCAAAAGTCGGAAACTATGCTGCCTAAAAAAAAAACCTGGTTGAGAATGTGCAAACAGCGTCCTTCCACATGCCCTAGTAGCCACACTTCAAATTTGTAAGACCCCCTTTCAGTCCCTTTTGCAAAAAGGTTTTTTTTTTTATTTCTTTCTTGTTTGCAAAATAGTTGGGCAAACGTCATCTAAAACTATTCTAAATTTCAAGTTGATAGCATTAGTAGTTCTTGAGATATCTAGGTGTGACAGACAGACAGACTTAGTCTCACCATAAGGGTTCCTTTTTACCATTTTGGTACGGAACCCTAAAAACAATGCAGCTACTGTGCAATAAACGCATGTAACCTTCTATATGACACGAATATAATTATTTAGTAATGGTACATTTTCAAGTAAACACCATCGCCAGTAACTGTGCTGCACTCCTACGATACGATTAACCTAATCATCATTTTACCCACTAGGGCTTCCTTTTTCTCCACCACACCATTTGGAGGGAAAAAAAAATAACATACACTCGTGTATATACCTTTCCTTTCATGATTTATTAGTGGTCAATTGACTCATCGATTGGTTTTGGAACAAACCACATAAAATTGCACTTCCAATTTCCAGATTATTTATTGCTTCTGAAATTCATGAACTGAAAGATCATGCATCATCGTTCATGTTTACCTATACATAATTCCAGTTGATTTAAATAAACAGATGACTCATTAATGTTTTGATACCCACTGCTCAAAACGATTATAAGCAGTTTATCAACCATTTATCTAAAAGAAGTTTCGTAGCTCCATTGTTCTGTTGCCTGGTAAGCGAGTATTTACAAACACTCGCGCTAAGAAAAGAGAAACTACGATTGCTCGCCCTCTCCATCCAGCATACGTCATATAATCGTATCTAATGTAGAAATATGGGCATTAAGATGCATGTAGCATGCGTTCCGGTCTCTCACTTCAAAACGTACGCTATTATTTCCAGTTGTGTCATGAAATTGTCGTATTTCTTTAATTAGTTCTGTGTATTTTCAGTTTGATTTCTTATTAGATTATTTTTTCTTCTGAATGGATCCTATTCTGGACCTTCTTTACCAATAACAGCATTTCCTTGACAATTTATCAGGGCCTGACAGCCGGCACCAAGTTTGTCATGCTCCGTTAGATGTCACTGCTTGCGGTAGCGTCTGGCGGTCGGGTTGCCTCCTTCCCTCAAATATGGCGAGGGGGGGAATAGCTGATCTTTGCGTTATGCTTGTGAACGGGTGCTGCTGACCATGGTTTTGTTATTAGTAATCTAATAGTACTGCCTCGTTGGTCCTAGTGATCGCAAGCGATACTGCTGAGGATGAGGTCCTGGGTTCGATTCCCAGGTCGGGCAAAGTGTTATTGGGTTTTTCCATCACGAATTTCTCAGTAGCAGAGCAGAGCCCAGAGTCTGTATTTGTGCCCGATTGACGGCAATAGCCTCGCCCCCTATTAAATGGGACTTAAACATAAAAGGTGAAATGCGGGTATTATATCCTACTATAGGTACCTACAGCTCTGCCTTACCTTTCGGGGATTACAGGCGTGATGTACGTTATGTTAAGTTTTGTTTACATTTTAGTTTTTATTTTTTGCTTGAGTATAGTTTTCCTTGTTGGTATTATATATATATATATTGGCGAGTTCTAGCTGACATATGGCAAATAACTTAATTTAATGTTTTGTGTCTCGTAATGTTAACTACTTTGCTTACCTACTATATTTTATAGAATCAAGTTTTTCTAACGGAACATTCAGCTGTGCTGCTGGGGAGTTTGTCGCGCCACTTCTTCCCAGCTAAAGCACAGCTTCCTCGTGAAGTGGTGTAGGGCGGGACGTTGGGGGACTGTCTTATGTAATGTTGACGTTCGAATAAAATTCTCAGCCTAATTTGGATATATGACTTTTGATTTTGATTTGAGGCTCTATCATATTACTTCAATGCATTAGTGTGATAATAGCAAGCGTTTTGAATCTTCTGAAATGTGGTTTCTACGTCAAATTATTTATGATTCCTAATGATTAGGTACGCTACCACATTAGTCATAATTATACGCAACTTGCTCTTATATTCGTATATTTGACTTTAGACTGATTTGACTTCTTCCATGACTTAAGGAACCCACGTCCAAAAGCCTTTCCACTCCTTCAGAAGCTATTCGTGACGGTTAAATTTACTACTTCCTTTCGCAAAGTGAAGAATATACAATTCTTCATGCCATCTCAGGGTCAAGGCAGCTGGCGTGACTACCTGGGCTGACGTCACTCACGAATTGGACGTCGTACATGCGTTCAAGGCACGCGCCACGCATTTCGATAACGTTAGTGATATTAGATTAGAACATAAGAACATCGTATATAGTGCCATACGTAATAGCATGGTAATAAGTTTTGTTTGAAAGAACAAAGGTGACGTGAATCAATAGGCTAAACCACGTTTTAATAGAGGTGAATGTGATCAATGAACCATTGATAAAATAATAATAGCTAAAACGCAAAGGTATCGTGGTAAATTAATAAAATTGATAACTTTTCGGCTTGCTCTTGCTATCAATAAAATTATCCATAAAATATCTTAATACGTTTTATCAGATATCAGCCAGTCCGTGTCAAAACCTTACATTAAAACATCGTTAGTATATTGTGTATCAAAAAATATAAAATGAATACGTTAACAGTAAACTCGTTTTGGTAAGTTAGAGTAAATCACTTAAGGCGAGTTTTTACGCCTCGTTCCAATCTGGTGAACATTTGCCATTCTTACTTTGTTTTTTTCTGGAACTTTAGACAATGCTTACTGTAGTTTAACTGCTTCTTGTAATACGATTACTCTTTAATAATATGGAATATAGCCTGCTTGTCTATTGTTATCTAAGGGTTAAGCAGCTGATGATATCATTTTTTGAAACATAAAATAAACTTATCCCACATCTTCAACCCCTGGAAGTAATAGACAAAAAAATCGTATGTATTCACAATTGGAGCTTATGCAAACCACCAAGGAACAATAAAACGACTATTAAATCCATATGTCTCCTTAAAATGCCAAAGAAGAAGCTTGGGTGACCCTCCCAGAGACAAACAGGTTGTATGATGTCATATACCAAGTTAAGAACCCCATTAAGATTTGTATTACCTAGATTCAAGTTTACGTGTATTTTGGACCGCGTATCGAACAAAATGCAACGTTGTTCTAAGCATGACCACCTTTTGAAATTAATCCAGTAATTGCACCATAACGTAATAAAATCATGTTTATCTCGTATTCATTAGCAGCTTAAGGTGCTACAATTCTATTTGAAGTAATTACGTCTACTTAAGGTCAATAACGATTTCAGGCCATGGCCACAGCGGCAGTAACAGTTGTGTAAACAATACATTAGCATTTTGCGTGGTGTGATAGTTGATGATATTATATTCGATTGCTGTTACAAAAACAGAATTGCTAAAACGTTTACTAATAATAACTTTGTAAGTGTTTGATCGTTATTGACTAATCTTTTGCATAGTGAAATCTTAGTGCTAAGTATTCACTGTAGCACCACCATTTACTCAGACAATTGTCGCTCAATTATATGTCGCAGTGAGCAAGAGAAAATGTATTTGTTGTTGTCGCTATATTTCACTTGATATAGTAGACACTGTTAGCAGGTTGTCATAATATTATAAGTATCCATTAAATATAAAGCATAGCTTTTTTCACACAGTAATAGTAAGTACCTAAGCTCTGAAAGTTATTCACTGTTCACACTGACGAGTAACTAAACCGGATCTAGATCCTAACATTAATATATGAACAAAAGAAGTTGCTCAAACACTTTCTTCAAATTCATTTATTTGCTTAACACAAGTCTATGGGATGTTACAAAATATTGGATTTGGTACACTGCTGTAACCATAAGAGTAGTGCATTTTTTTTTTACTTCACATGTGAAGTCAAATTTAATAATATTGTCATACAAATTAAAGAATGTCAGAATAATTTATTTTTAACCGACTTCCAAAAAGGAGGAGGTTCTCAATTCGGTGGTATGTTTTTTTTTTTTGTATGTTTGTTAAGCTATTACTCCGTCAATTATGGACCGATTTAAAAAATTATTTTATTGTATGAAAGGGTATACTCCCGAGGTGGTCCCATTGCTATCAAATCCGAATCTGATGAGAGGATCCCATGGAAATCAGGGAAACCCTCAAATTTTATTTGGGTATTTTTTATAGTAACTCGTGCATTTGTTCTCGGAAAGCACCATTTGGTGAAGTGGAACTGATGATGGAGACCACAGATGACCGGAACAATATAATAATGAGTACCTACCTATTTAACGGGTTGCGATTAAGCAATTTATGCTCTATGCATATAAGTGGCAGTTCTCCAGGTTCTTACCAGGAGAACTCCTCAACAATCAACGTCCCCGCATCGGGAAAAGCAATAGTTTGTAAAAGGTGATGAGCAGTTAACATTAGGCTATTGTAACTTAGATAAATTTAAAACTGACCCACTAAAAAGTGAAAAAAAAAACTTTTTACAAAAAAATACTTCGGAAGTCGGTGGAAAAAAACTCAAATACAGATCCAAAGACACCGACGTCCTAAATTAAAGTTATTTTTCACTTTGTAGTGTTCTTTTTGGTAGTCGGTTATTATTTTTTTGTAAAAAGTTCTTTTTCTTATTCGGATTGCTTATATTTTCTTTAATATTTTGGTTGGGTCTTGGTGTTTTGTAATGGAAAATAATCAACTTCGTAACTCTTATCGCCGCTCTCGACTCGGTAATGCACTAGGTTGCACAAATACCTACGAGTACCTACTATGATTTTGCATATCGCTACAATAATCGCACGGTTTATTTCTCGCTTACTACTGTTGTAATCGAATAATGGAAAGTGAATATACTTGGTTACCATCACATGAGAAACAAACACATTGTGGCAACGACCACGTAGATAATGTATAGATTTCACACGTTTTGACAAATTTTCCACTTCGTTAGTAATGTTTAGTTTTGCTGACCGCCATTTTCATAAAAGATGAAGTTGGTCATTTAATATAGTTTATGTCAATGCATTTTTAGGCCAATCGTGTAAATTAATAGCAACCTTAATTGGTTTTGTAATTAATATTGTGTAAACTACTGCGAAGCTATCGAATATTTGTCATTTTATAGATTTCTGACATTTTTGGTTGAAGTACTCACGGACATTCAATCGTCAAGACCTGCTGTAACCACAGTATTATTATTTCTATGCTAACGACGTACCTACTGGTATATTATTCAAACACAAAGAGCAATCCTTCATTACTTGTTCTAACACTGCAACAGGCTTAACAACAATTGTACGATACTCATTTATGTGATGATGTCTCTAGATGACAGTACACGATATTAGGGACACGATCTATCACTCACCGTTACATTTTTTCTATGTTACATACATTAAGTTACGAAACTAACAAGTTTTCTTGAACACTGTTGCTGTAATGAGATCTTGATTGATGATTTGGTATAAGTGACAAACATGATTAGAAAGGTAACATGTCTGCCAGAGAGAGCAACATACTGTGAAGTGACAATGACAACGTTTTGTACCTGCTGCACGCCACGGCGGACATTACGCGAACAATAGCTCTGTCCACACACATTCGTGACATGGTTTTTGTTTTGATCTCCTTTCCACATCACTCAAAACTCAACCTTAACACTAACCACACTAAACTCATTCTTATATTAAAATCGTACGGTTGTAGATAAAAAGAATTCATTGATTAAAACGAAAACTTGAATGAAAGCGAAGATTGCACCTGTGTTTTCTATCGAAAGAGAGTGCCAATAAATTTATGGCAGAATTAGTAATTTATGTTTAGTCCTTTTTACTGAGAATTTAAACAAATTATATTTTTAACCTTACAGCCTCTCAAAATAATTAAAACTAATTTTGTTAGACCTTATTTAAATTAAAAACAAATAAGTGTATAACTAAAAACTCAAATGCTATTTGACTTTTAATGAGAATACCAACCAGAAATTCTACATTACATTTTAATATAATTATGTACATAATGAATGATATTTTATAGGTACAAATAACTTTAAAGTAAGTATTGCCTTCAAACTAGTAAATTTAAATTGAAAGTTATTTATTTATATGAAGACGACGTAAACACATTCCTATGACTAAGTACTTACGTGCGGATGTTTTAGTCAGGAATCTAACCCGTTCTATTTATAGTGTTATTATAAAAACGTAAATATAACACGATCATTCTGTGTACTTATGATAATTTATAATTATGCAAATAAGACAATAAATTAATTTGGGTAAACAAAAATATTTGTTGAAATCCTTTATTTGGTTACAAGAATCGATAGTTTAGCCATGGCACAGATTCATGTTTGTTTTAAGAGAATTTAGATTAAATAAAGCCCAAACAGGCCTATATTCCGCAGTGGGTGGACCAAGGCTGCACATGATGATGATGAAAACCCAAACAATTTTCTGTCATTTATAGTACTTATTTAAAAATACCTACATTTATTCAGTAAAAAAGAACACTACTACGTTATACAAATCAAGCTTGGGACTAATTTGTATGAACTTGTGACCTCGCGTCAACAACAATTAGCTGGCTGTCGGGTGAGCATCAAACCAGTATGACCACTTTTGTATTTTACTTTAGTTTTTTTAGGTACCTACTTGTTATTTTAACGATATTAAGTATTTAGTTTTTTTCTTAATAAAACCAAATATCAAGTATAGCTTATTTCCTTGTTATCAAAATGAATAGATATTATTTTAAAGGTTGTCGTTTATTACATAACATTTCATTAGTGGACGGAATATTCTTCGAGACCGTTGTTCTAAATAAGGTTGCGCAATATTTTTATAACATGAATATTTAAAAATAATTAATATACATTATGGAAGTACCTAACGATCAGGTTATTTAAACATTCGACACCTTTGACAAGGTTTAGTCACGCTTATGTTCTCCGAGGGTTAATACCTGCTCTACATTTTATATTGCGTTCTAGTTTATATAAAATGACTGAGAACAGTGTTAGTAATCAAATTGCAAAGAAAAATAATGTGGAAGTGTCGTGCTGGAATTGTTTCAATGTGGATAATGAAGATAAAAATGATAACCAAAAAGAAAGGGAAATAGAAGTTCCGTTATCACAAATTCGGAAAGAAAATAGGGGAAAGTTTAAGTTATATTCTATTTTGGCTTCAGAAGTGTCGGTGCCTAAAACAGTTCCATTAAAACAGAAAGTACGCGAAAATTATGTTGTTGGCAAGAAAATTGAAAAGAAACTCGTCAAAGAATCTAAAAAAAAGAAAAGCGTATGTATTCAAGTAGACGAAGAGAAAATTATAGCTTATGAAGCTGCAAATATTCCCTTGCCTGAAGATGACGAGGAAGATTTAGAAAACGTAAAATGTGAATCTACTCAAACGGATACAGAAGAAAACACATCTCCTTCTTTTCAAAATTCAAATATTATCACGCGTTTTGACGGACAAGACTGCTCTCAAAACTCAAACAGTCAACGTACCCAAATTAATAAAGAATCTAATGTCTCTTTCGAATCATCAAACATTTCCTCAAAAATTACAAGTACTCCAATAATAAAACAACAAAACGTGTCTTGTGAATCTCCGAAAATAACATTGCCTGAACAAGTTAAGGAGGACTCGCAAAACTCAAAAGCAATATGGCATGACCAAATCAAAAAGGAATCTAATTTCTCCTTCGATTCATCTAATATTGCTTCAAAAATTAAATGTTCTCCTATAATAAAACAACAAAATGTGTCTTGTGAATCTCCGAAAATAACAATGCCTGAAAAAGTTAAGGAGGACTCGGAAAACTCAAAATCAATAAGGCATGACCAAATTAAAAAGAAATCCAACGTCTCTTTCGAATGTTCAAACATTTCTTTAACAATAAAATGTGCTCCAATCATTAAGCAACAAAACATGTCGTATAAATCTCCGCCTATTACATTGCCCGAACAAGGTAAGGAAGACTCGGAACACTCAAAACGTGAATCTACATTAACTGACAAAAAAGACCGTGTGCCTTTAGAATGTTTAAATGTTCCCTTGCCAGACGACGATCAGGAATACTCTCAGACTTCAAGTAAATGTACCCAAATAGAAAATGAACAAAATACGTCTTTAGAATCTCCAAGTACTCCTTCGCGAGACCGAACCGACAGCAAAGATGAATCCGAAATAAAATACAAGGTTCAAATTGAAACTTCAACACCTAAAACATATATTGACATAAAAGATATTAAGATCTGTGAACATCCTTCTACAACAAATATAACAGAAGAACCAAAAAGTAAAGAATATTATATAAGAAGGATCATAGGAAGAATTCAAAATATGTCAATTTCTGAAGGGGATGAAAGCGTAACTGAGAGCGAGAAAACTGATGTCACCAGTTCCAATAATTCAGAATCAGGTTATGAGGGGTCATCTATTCGAGATTTAAATGACATTGATTCTATAAATAAAAATATGGCGTATGCAACAAAACATTCAGCAAGCAGTAAATCTTTAGTTCCGACCCCATTCACTCAAGCACAAAGTTCTCGAGAAGATTTCAAATCTTCCTTGCCGGTGCTTAACTTGACACAGAGAAGAAACATTCTAAAGTCAACCAAGTCTTTAAGTGGAGAAACCAGTGATACAGAACATAAACCCGTGAAATCTTTACGTTGGAGTACACTTGAACTACCGCATAGGTCCTCACGTCGCGATGGTACGTAATCGATCAGGTTTTTTTGCAAATTTCAAGTATTATTAAGAGTAACGAAAATTACCTATCTTCAATTTGGTTTTTCATGAAATTGATAAGACAAGAAAAAGACAAGACACAAAAAGTTTGGAAATATCATTTAGTTACTCATGAGTACTTAATCAGCCTATAATGTTCCCACTGCTGGGACACAGGCCTCCTCTCGGTAAGGAGTTAGTGGGCTGTAATCCACCATGCGGGCCCAGTGCGGGTTGGTAGATGTCACATGTCGTCGAATGTTACTCATGAGTAAATAAATGATATTTCCAAACTTTTTGTGGAACAGAAACACCAAATATTAACACTTTCTCGATAAAAAACACCACGAAGTTACCTCAAATTTTCACATATTATCGATTTGTACTTATTAAACTAATGACTAATAGGATACAAATTTGATGATTATTTGTATTACTTAATACAAGGTGACAAAATCTGTGCGGACATTTTTTTGAAATTCCTTTTATTTTTTGTTTTATTACGACTACAAGCGTTTAGCACTTACGACGTTCTTAGTTCGTGGAAGAAGTCATCTTCCGTCACACGTAGCGGGAACTTCAAGCATATTTTTGTTTAGCTTATTAGTAGCATATAAAAAAGTACTCTGTGTCAGTCGCCATAGATACTCACACACTATAGCTCTAGAGTATATATGTTATGTGCATGTGCACTATAGTCACTCGCCGTCGCTCTGTTGAGACGAGAATACTGCACTCAAATCGACTGCGCTGAGATATAATTTATTGATAAATAATATTTTCGTAATTTATCAGATTGTAGGAAAACAACTGTGCATTGAAATTACATGAAAAAATCACTTCCGAAACGATTATTAAAAACTTTAAGAATAGATTAACTAAATATGTAAATACTGAGGCTAAACTATAAAATAAAAATATTATAATAATTCAATGTAGATATTTGAAAACTCAAGATGACATACATAATACATTTTATTTGACAGATTTTTTACTGGGATAGTACAACTAGCGCCATTTCGGTCGATTTTCTTGCGGATAAAATTTACAACATAGCCAACTAGCAAATTCCACGTTCATTTGAAAGTTCGTGCTGGAGATTTTAGACCTTATTTCGATTAACTCAGGATTCAAATTTGTTAATGGGAGAGTAAACAATATTTTTGATAAACTCCGTGTAAGGTAACCCTTATACGAACTTTTGACCATCCCTAGTTGAAACTCGAAATTTGGCATAAAGGTAGGTTATTGGTATATTATTATTATTGGAGTATACAAAATAAATAAATCTGGAAACTAAAATAGGTAATGGGGATTATTGTAGACGAAAGTACGAAACCATGCACGGGACTTAGTTTTTCATACGGATAGTGTTCTCATGACTAGCCCCCTCTTTATGGAGGCGATGAGCAAAGTGGTGACTGATCACAATTTTTGGGATTCTCGGCTTCGCCGATAAGAGAATTGAGATCTAAATGGGTGCTAAGTTCTATAGAGTTGAAAGAAAGTCTACAGCTAATAATGTAATTTAGCAACAACAGAGTAACAGTTACAATCGAAGAACCTAAGGCTGGAAATAGTGTTACGCCGACGTCGGTCGCGTACCAATTTATGTGGACTCGCGCTCGCTGACCGTCATGCTACAGTATCCACATCCATTTATCGTCAGCGTGGTACTCGTAACCGACGCCGCGCGCCGCCGGTACGCGACCAACGGCAACGGCGGCATCAGCGTAACACCATTTCCAGTTATAGATGTCAATTATCACATCGGTGAAGCCAACAATCCTGTATTTCTTTTGTGCCGAACATGGCTTCTTTTTCTTAAATGCGGTGGGGATTTTTATTACTCGCGTTTTGCGCAGGAATGGATTTCATGCCACATGCTATTTGTCTTTGCACAATACGGTGCAAAATCTACGATACCAATATAATTTTTTACGGGTAAGACTTGCTTATTGACTTTGCACGATCGAAATCCTTCAAAGCAAAATCCACGATACACCATTATATTAGGTTGGGGAAAAAGTCTTTTCGCATTATAGTATATATGAACTTGTAATAAAATCTCTTTGGCTATACTATTTGTATCTGGCTGGTTTTGGTATCATTGAAAGATTAAATTTCAAAGAACATAATTCCAAATTCAAATTAGGAAAATGTGTGATTTTCATTTGTTTTTGGTACTGTCAAGATGAGTGAATCTAATGAAGAAATTCGATACATTTTAAAATTTTACTACAAAAAAGGTAAAAAAGCAACGCAAGCTGCGAAAAAAATTTCCGATGTTTATTGACCTAGTGCAGTGTCTGTGAGAGTAGGTCAAATTTGGTTTAAGCGTTTTCAATTCGGAAATTTTGATGTCAAAGATGCACGTCGCTCTGGTCGCCCTATTACGGATAAAATGGATGCCATTTTTGAAAAAGTGGAGCAAGATAGCATATCAGTAGTTACGACGTAGCTGAAGAACTGGGAATTGACCACAAAACAGTTTTGGCACATTTGAAAAAACTGGGTACACAAAAAAGCTCGATATTTGGGTACCTCACGAGCTCACTGAAAGAAACCTAATGAACCGCGCGTGTACTCATTTGTGGTTCTTTATTACGACGTAATGAAACCGAACCATTTTTGAAGAAGCTGATAACTGGTGATGAAAAGTGGATCACGTACAACAAGAACGTGCGAAAAAGGTCGTGGTCAAAGGCCGGTCAGGCTTCACAGACTGTGGCGAAACCCGGGTTAACTCGCAACAAGGTGATGCTGTGTGTGTGGTGAGATTGGAAGGGCATTATTCATTATGAGCTGCTACCACCAGGCAGGACCATCGATTCTGAACTCTACTGCAAACAACTGATGAGATTAAAGCAAGAAGTTGAGAGAAAGCGGCCGGAATTAACCAAAAGAAGGGGTGTGGTTTTTCATCATGATAACGTCACCCATCTTAAGCCACTCAGCAAAAATTAAGATAGTTTGGCTGGGAGGTGTTAATGCATCCGCCGTATAGTCCTGACCTTTCACCTTCAGATTTCCACCTGTTTCGGTCTCTTCAGAATTCTTTAGGCAGTGTCAGGTTAACATCACGAGAGTACTGCCAAAACCACTTGTCGCGGTATTTTGATCAGAAGTCCCAAAATTTCTATAGCAATGGGATCATGTCCCTACCTACAAGATGGAAAAAAGTAATCGAACAAAATGGTACCTACACACTTTAGTTAAATGTAAATAAACTATATTAAAAAATGTTTTGAATTTTCTTAAATAATGCGAAGAAACTTTTTCCCCAACCTATTATTACTTCCATAACACTGTTTTCCACAAAGACGTCGTGATGTCCAAATTGTACAAGGTTTTCAATAAAATATAAAATCTAATTCTATATAAATAATAAATAAATATGATCTAATAATCAAGCACACACAATACACTAAGCTTGAATTATTAGATCATAGTATAGTATATGCAAAATAAATAGATATACATAATAAAGAATTTTATTGAAAATAAATGGAATGGGCAATGATCATAATTATTTCGTTTAAATATAGTAATTGAAAAACTATTTCGACGTCATCATTCTAAAAAGGCGTGGTTTCATTACCTCAAAGTAAAAACGGGGAAGGAAAGTGATACGATGTTCGCGTTCATATCGTCAAAGAAGCAAGTTTATTGAGTTTGATTTCATCGTGATTCATGATGTAGTATCATGAGTATGTAGTATAATACTTTGATGGAAGCGCTTTTGCCGTTTAGGGTTCCGTACCTCAAAAGGAAAAATCGAAACCCTTTTAGGATCACTTCGTTGTCCATCTGTCTGACCCTTTTTCTCAGGAGTGCGTGGAGGTATCAAGTTGAAATTGATATCAAATATTTAGATCTACGGTCCCTTTGAGCTGTACAAAAAACAAACTTCAAAGACGTTAATTTAAATATGCAGTATAAGTTGCAATTTATATCGCATATTTTGTAACTCGCAAATAAATTAAAACCTCTATAAGTGTACACCAATATAAACTCTATTCTTTCGATTCAAGAAATCATAGAATCATGAAATTTGGCAAGAGGCAAGGTCTCACAGCACAAATAGGTATAGGAAAATATCCGAAAATCGTTCATTTGTTACATTATATTACAAAATGTATGAGAGAATATTTTCTCAACTAAATAATTAAGTTTGCCCCTCAATTCGGATTCGAAAATATATAGTCTTGAAGTAACATTAAGTTTTTCTTTCATTCAAGTCGATCATCTCTCCAATGTAATAAAAGTTGTCTATTTACTGTATAGATTTAATAATATTCCTACTTGTACACAGCGATCATTATAAGACACATTGCTTTTAGCCGGTTCATCTGATTATTTTGCGTATACTTACTACAGAAGATTCAAATTTAATTACCTAAATAGGTATATGCCAGGTGAAAAGTTTCTGCTGGCGGGAAGGGATTGTTTTGTTTTCGTCGTGTTGGATCTCTTGGTGGCTAGGCAAGGAGGCGCGGGTGAAACTTACTACTCCCTCAAGTTTAAATCAGTCTTCCTAAGTTTATCGATAATTAGACCGTTTTGTTTATCAAACAAGCATTGCTTTTCCTTATTACTAAAATAGAAATAAGTATAAATTAAAAAAAATACCTAGGGTGACATTTCATATTTAGATCATTGTTATTAATAATCCCATAAAATGATTCAATATTGGCATTTATTAAGAGGAAAATAATATAATTAATGGTCGGTCCCATTAGTATGATGTCAGTAGTTCTGACAATTACACAGTGTCCGTCTAGCTTTAGGGACACAACCAGCACATTATTGAGAGGTCTCCCCGGTTCGATTCAATCCTACGCATTGTGAACAACGTGGATAATTTACAACCGTTTTTTGCACCACGTTCTATCTCTACTGGTATCGCTATGCCAGCATACTTACACATTTATGTGTACTAAAACAACAGGAAACGACCATGACATGTAGGATACGATAAAATACGGATTTTATGTGGAATTAAAATAAAGTGATTTAGTTCAGTGACATGCAGTCGTGTTGCGCGTTGGCATAAACTGCGAAATAATGGTTTATTCAATTAGTTATAAATCGGAACCAAGCTACTCGTCTATAGAACATAAAACTTGTAACCCTGACGAAATAAATGCGAGCACATATCATCACGTGGATATTTACCGAAGGACTGTTGTTAAAAGTGATAAAAAAATGACGTTTGGTTCGTTTTTGAGTCGGTGTTTGTGTTGTAAAGGAACTTCTGATGATGATCTTGACTCGCCCGTAGATAATCCATCATCAGCTCTCGTAGGACCTACTGGGAGGAGCTACACTGTCAATGATGAAGCAACAAAATCTAGTGTAGTACAAGAAACAAGTGTCCCTTCATTGATTGTTACTAGGCCGCTTGATGATGAGTTTTCTACTTCTACAACGACGCTTTTGCTAACCTCTGAACGAAATGCAAGTGAAATCAATCTAGGCACACAGAACTACTCCTTCAAAAAAATGGTAGCGGCTCCATGTGAGTCCTCTCAGGATTCAGACGGCAACAGTCGCTGCAGTACCTTAAAATCTGGTGAGAAAATCTCATTCATTCGAGAGATTTTATCGTGTCGAGACTCTTTTTTAAAGTCTTTGGAGTGGTGTGATAATTCTTTGACGAGGAGCAAAAGGTGTCGATTTGTCAAACCCGACGAATGGCTAGAACTGAAGAACGATGGTACCGAAACTAGATTCGACTACTTGAGGCACGCCTTGTTTCTCTGACACAAATAATTATTGCACTACTAACTCCACATCGTTAATTTAAGCACGTGAAGCACTGACTAATAGTGTTATGCTGTGTTGTATTTATAAATCTGAAAAGCAAAATTAACTCACGATCTTTTCTAACATCATGTTCTTGTCCTCAAGTTCATATAAACTTCTGTTTTAATCAAAATTTGTTTTATTGCATTAAAAATATCTGAATCAGAATTGCCGTTACCAATGCGATGATTGCGTACATTTCTGTACTTTTATCAACATCAGCCATATTAAATTCATAATTAATTATTCTCGTAGGTTTGACGTGTTTTCGTTTTACAATATTTAACCGTGTTTATTTTCGTACAATGTTGCAACAATGATGATAACGGTTGTTTTGTATTGTTTCCAGATGAGGTGTACATGTCCGACTCGGTGTCGCCCAACCATGCAACTTTGCCGAGGCGTTCGAACTCACCGCTGCACCACGAAAGAGACATGCTCGACAGGGATAGGTTCTCTCTCAACAGGAGTGGGCTACAGGTAAATATCATTCAGTATTTTGTTCATATCACCCCGTTACCTTAGCCTCACGGACTGTTGACGTCATGGCTAAGCTGCTGCGCACCACAAACGATGAACCGTATGTGCACTGCGTCACGAAATTCATTAGCATTCTTGTGAGGTGGTACGTTAATACAATCAAGTCGTTTAATGTTATATGTGACGTTTTTATCAAATCATGTAATTATATAGGAGTGTTATTAGTTTTAGTTGCTACATGTTGTTATATTGGCACTGTCCTTATATTCCTCAAAACGATCAATTAAATACCACAATAGATTAACAAAATCGATATATTGGTCCAACAGTAACCGTGAATCACCTACTTTTACATCAACCGTGTCGCTTAAATGTTTCCACGTCTCTGTGGTTCTAGAAACACTTTTGCAAGCAAAAAGCGACCTTTCGAAACAAGCTTTAGGGCCTTTATGAATTGTAGGTGCAGTAAGTGTAGGAGTATTGTCTCGATGACCGCGTTGGCCATTGTATTATATTACTTCGTCTTGCAACACGGCCTGCGAACAACGAAGCTTTGCAAAACGTTTACTTGAACGAATACCTGAATGTATACACGGCTGGGTGAGCTAGACAAAGAGTTTTGAAGTACCTAACGTAGCAAGTTCTTTTACATTTCGCCATAGCTCATGTTTTAAGACGCAGATATATGCCAGTGACCTTGAGTGGTGGTGGAGCTCACGCAATGCGTCGTACGTTCAGCCAGTAATAGGACTCGCCCATCAAGGAGCGCTGTTCCCAATTTTACGCATTATGAATTTATTATACACAAAACAAAAGGTATTTTAATAAAACGCGTATACTAAAAGATCAATAATTAAATTATCTTCAAATAGGTGAGGTTTCAGAAAAATACGCTTGGTAGATTTTGCACCATTCTCAGTTTTTTATCCGCGTTAGACATAACTTTACAAATTAATTTCAATATATAATATAAACATAATCTAAAATATTCACATATTAAATTATTGAGATTATGCTCTAATTTAACATATATTTTTTTCAAATCATTAACACTACTCGTTTAGACGTAATCTTCAGTATAAAAACATTAAAAGTCTGTTATCGTTGCCTTAATTAGGTTACTGTGCCATTTCATCTGATGAATAGTGTTAGTGCGTGCAACACGGACTTGGTAAACTTGACGCTTGAGTTGATCGGCCGGATATGTACAGTATACCTACATATACTCCCGTGTGGTGGTCCCGTGTGGTGCCGGACGTAAAGAATAGCACCGTCCCATTTCTTCCCGTGGGTGTCGTAAAAGGCGACTAAGGGACTTACTAGAGAATGGGCAGCGGCGGTCTCTATACCTTTTAACACCAAACTGCGATCGCCAACCCGCCTGCCAAGCGTGGTGATTATGGCAACAACCCCCCTTTTGGGGGAGGCCTATGTCCAGCAGTGGACGTATTTCGGCTGAAATGATGATGATGACCTACATACAAGTTTCTTTTTTATGGCTTCATATGTATATCGACTACAGTTTGAGGATATCAAGCAGACATGGATGGGATTCTAGAATCATGGAAATAAGTAAAGGACACAGTATAGAGAAGTTGAAAACGATTAGTTAAGGCAGGATGTTGAACCCTATAAAGCACAAATATTGCACACTTGATCAATCTAAACAAAAATCCTGGTTGTAATAGATTGCAATGGGAAGTGATTAAAGCGACAAACAGTTGCATGTTTTAAAACAGAGTGAATTCGCACTGGGCTTGGCCTATCGTGGTTTACACTCGAAATGTTGTAATATTAATCCCTTATAAAGTATAGTAGTGTGGGTAGATGCGATAAAACGTTGTTACTCAATGCCGTATGCGGCCGTTTGGCCCGTTTCACATGTCTGTGCGCTCACACTATACGTACTTCATTTACTTTGTAATCTGTAGATCTATTCCTAGGTATAAAAAAACATAAAAGTAGAATCAAATAATCGTCTGTATTTTCCTAGTTATTTTGAAAACAAACCCCTTTTCAAACGGTTTAGTAGTGGAGGCTTTGTTTTGGAAAAACAAATAAACAGGAAAATGCTTAAAAATACAACAAAAGGGACCATTCAGGTCTATACCTACATTGTATACCTAAAAACGGGTGAATACAGTTAGTAAATAAGTTGTTTACGTACTTTAATGGTACTTCTACCGTTATTTTTGCGTTTATTAACTCCACACGCAATGCTTTAGAAAATCAGACATGAAGACTATACAAATGACATGCGATGCATACTAACTTGCGGTGCCGACACAGTTATTCACTTAGAAAGATTGACTTTTCGGAACGACAAAATTATTGTACCTATGCACTTTTTTACTTGTAATAAAAAGGAAATATATGTACATAATATGCACGCCTGTTTATTCTGGTTCGGTTTCATAACACAATTTAGAACGCGCTTTATCTTAATTAGATCAATGACATTCAAATGCAGGATATTAAAATATAAAAGCACAAGAACTTGACATTTGCAATTAAATAATCAGCCAATCTTTCAAACTGATTGAAAAATGGAAATCAGATAATAAATCTAAATTAAAAGTGCATTTAAATGTAATACCTATACATAACCTAATTACCAAAAGTTTAGTTTATATGTAAAGTTTAAAATGTCCACTCGCGCCACCGATCTTTGTATAATGTTGTTTTATTAAAGTTTGTCAGCAGGGACCGTACAACCCCGGTTAAGAGTTAAGCCTTTCGAAGGGGTAACCCATTCAATTCCACCTTTATCATGATGTAACAAATTGAAAGGGCTTTATTCTAGAAACCCATTGAAAGGGTTACATGATAGCCCATTGAATGAGTGTTATACTTGAAACCCAGTGAAAGGGTTACATGATAACCCATTCAATGGGTTCTAAAATCATAATGTTATGTTATTTCGATATCCGCCCAGCACGCGTAGCATGACCAATTCTATCTCTATTCTACCCAGGAACCATTTTGGTTACCATTTTAGAAAAACCCTTTCAAAATTACCCACACCGTATGGGTTTTTGTTTAACCGCTTAGAAAACCCTTTCAATGGGTAACCAAAATAGTCCCTGGTTGTCAGTGTAAAAGTACATAAGCTAGAAAGGGAGTGACTACCGAGATGACGACTAATAGAGAAATATGGAAGAAAGGGACATGTTGCGATGACCACAAATAAATTGGGCTATGGGCAGGAGAATGATGAGTGTACAAGTACAGACGCCAGCAGGTCAAGTTACCCGAAACTGTCAAATTTTCCCAATCAACCTTGAACCTTATGCTGTAGAGATAAGGTTGAAAATCTATTAAAGAAATTTGACAGATTGTTGTAGCTTGATGTGCTGGCGTCTGTACATAAAAAATAAAATGTATAATTTCGTAAAAGGGCCTGGTGATCAGAAATAAATAAAAATCTTTATTGATACAAAAACCTTTGACATTGCTTAAGACTAGGATACATAAATTGGTTAACTAAAGGTCATACGGATAAAGTAAACCCTGACTCCTAAACTAGGTGATCCTGTGACTTAGGAGTCAGTGTTCTGTTGTCACTGTGATACCAAAAGCCAAAGCAAAAAATACAGGCCAAATTTTGCCTAACTCTGATACCATGTAATATGTATTTTGTAATATTGTGGTGAGAAAATAAATCTTATCTTATCTTATTTAATAAAAACGTTTACAAAAAGTTTTCATTTAGCCAACAGCAGTAAATATCCTATACAATTAAAGTGCCTAATAATAAATTAATTACATGTGCAAGTAATGATGGTTCGGAATTCGAATGTTACGTAGCGACCCGCCCGATGAATGTATTCAACTGTTAGGTTTTACTGACTTCCTTCTATTGCTTTATACTTAGAACTCTTAACTATAATCACATCACCACGAGCTATTTAACTTATAGCTATGCTTTACTCATAAAACATACCATAAAAGAATACTCCTCTCCATGTTAATTTTCTGAATAACATGCTCAGTTAAGTTATTCAATAAATAACAAAAATCCAACATAAATTACATGACAACATAATATATTGATGCAGATTAAATTATCTGTTATACAATAAATGGATTTCCTGATCTTATTAAGGTAACTCGTAATAAATGCTTGTTGCTGTATAGGGCATAAAAATGAGCCTGCGCCTACGCAAGACAAGTTCCCAAGACTTGCGTGGGCCTAAATCCCAAGTGGACTACATTTTTTGCCTATTGTTTCGAATAAGGGAAGTGAATAAACTTAATTGTGATACAACAAAGGGGATTGGGAAGGAGATAAGATCAATATTTATAATGATACGGACCTTTTGTTTGTATGTTTTTATTGCCTGATGCTTTTGTTGATATATGATGCCTTTGTACCTTACGAAGGCATCAGAGGTTTTGTACTGATTAACCCGGCCTGTTGCTATGTTGATGTTTCGCGTAGGTGGTCTGTCTTCTTTTAGTTAGGAACTAAATTCTTAACACTCCTCTATACTTGGGCTTTGCCAAACTTTCAAGCTAAGCTAGCCCTAGACTACACCATCTAAATTCGTTGGTCTCCCGTAACCTTAACTACCAGTAAAATGAGAAAAAATAAGAAAACATGTTCTATTAAACCAAATATGCATAAAACAAATGTCACGATCACGCTGGAATGACAGTATCGAGTTACAGAATGATAATGCAAGCAAACCAAATCATGTTGTTTGGTTGGTTCACCGTAATTGTAGCTCAGTAGTGATCGCGGTATCATAGCAAAATGTGCAATGTGTTCCCTCACTACTTTATTTATAGATAGTATTCGACTGATTCCGTGTGAACAGCCGCGTTAGCTTTTTACTCCCAGAAGTGAATTGAATTCGTAATTTTAATTTTTAATTTAGGAGATGTCTATCCGAATTAATAATTTTGGCGGCGGCAAAGTTTTGGTGAGAATTTAGAGATGTAGATTTTGTTATCATGTTATTACTTCCTATTAATCGTAATTACACTCATTCATGTTAATTTTAACACTTAAAACTAACGAAAAGTGGGTATAATACACACCTCTACCGCTCTACTCGCCTACAACTTTGTGGAAGTCTGGTATAATGTTGTTATGTTGACAAAGATTCTATACTAAATTGTTGACTTTAATATCCTGTTTATCGTTTCTAAGTTTTTTGGATGCTTTACCTAATATTCCATGTTTTCTCTTTCCAGGTCCGCTCAGAATCTATGGCATCAGTGTACTCTGGTGCTGGTGAGGGCACCCGAGCTAACGTGACGATCAGAGGCGAGGTGCAGATCTCGTTGTTGTACAACTACAGGCTGGGAGCCCTGGAGGTTGGCGTGAAGCGGTGCCGCGACCTCGCGTCCGTCGACGTCAAGCGAAACCGATCCGATCCTTACGTTAAGGTGGGTAACATTATGAAACCTGCCGATGTATTTTAGTGAAGTGACAATCAGGACGAAGGGCTTTGAAACCGGCTATATTTTATTGCCGAAGATAAAAAAATATTTTTTTACAGTTGATATTATCTTCAAAGATCACATTAAGTTCAGAATTGATTTTGTAAAAAAATATTAAATAATTAATGAAATATGTTAGAAAACCTTTATAACAACGGTTACGGTTACATAGAAAATTAACCGGTTTCCGAGCCCTGTCAGGACGATCGTGTTGTCAGGTGGAATGATAGCTCACTTCATCTTTGTTTACACGGGGAAACTTTAACAAAATATACCATCTGTAACCTGTGCCCTCACGGTTCCTCCCTCATGGAGACACAGTATCTGTAATTTTTTCTGGCATGGAAATTATCCTATGCCAGTCGAGAATAGTTAACTTTGTATTAGTGAAGGATGTTTTGTAATCGGTTAAATATTTCTAGAGATTATTATAGATAGTTGAAAAAGATACAAACAACAGTCGACTTTAGGGCCGAGATGTTGCTGTCAATCGACCAAACAGTAACGAGGATTTTCGCTTACAAAGTTATTTCCAAATTTCTAGCTCTGAGCTAGACTTGTGGCATTCGTGCACCATTCTAACCATAATATAAAACATTACATTCACTTTTGAATGCAAAATTAAATTTACCGCAATTTTGTTATATGGTTCCAGATGCTTATCAGGTTATTTATGCTATGACTTTATCGCTTTTTCTGTCCGTCTACATTCATTCTACCAAGGAATATTACCATGAACGGTATGTCCTGAACAGGTGAATTTTAAATACACACCAATTTCGATGCAAAGATATAAAATATATTGAACCAGGTGACGGACGGCTCACTCTAGATATTGAATGTCAAAGAATAATTTTACAATTCAATAAACACAAAACTCTGGTGCTAAATATTAATGGCTTACTATAAACCTGTCTAAAAATAATCGAGTTTACCAATCCCATGGCCACGGCCGGCAACCGACAACGTTGATTAACATATACAAGGAGAATATTAATATGAATTATAATAAAAAAATAAATAAAAAAAAAGGTTTTTATTGACATTAATTAAGGAGTTACATTTTAATTTGAAGCCCTGACTCCTGAGATAGGTGGTACCTGTGTTACAGGAATCAGTGTCTTCCCCTGTTTTTGGAACAATAACAATAGTATGCAAAACAAAAATTTAATTAACGTAACATTAAAATTATAAATTAATGGATTTAGTGCATGCATGCTCTTGAGTAGTTTGTGTGCGTGTGTGTGTGTATTTTTGTTGTGTTTTGTGTGTGTGGTATTGTGTTAGTGTGTGTGTGTGTGTGTGAGTGTTTGTGCTTGGTGGGTGGACTTTGGGTTATAATATCTGAGAGTTCATTTGCTACATTACTAATTATATTATTATTATCATAATGATCACGAGTATTGTTCTATAATTAAGTTTTCTGTCTGTGGGTAATCCAGTGTTTGAAGCCATGTATTTAGTTTAATCTTAGTTTTATTTTTTGTAAGTGGGTTGATGTTGACAATTTTGTTTACTTTATTATAAATATAAGTAGTTAGGTAAAGGCGTTGCCGTCGAGCGGATGCTGTCTTACATTTGACTGAGCGACATACAGTAGTGATAGTTCTCTTAAGTTTGGTTGCGTGATTTACCCGTGTGATTTCATGCTGTTTCAATATGAGATTGAGAAGGTATAGTTGTCTCACTGTAAGTACTTGACAAGTCTCATAAAGGGCTTTTGTAGGGAACCGGTACGGTTTGAAGGTCATGACTTTTAACAAAGATCTTTGGGCTCTCTCGAGATGTATCATATAAGTTTTACAAGCACCTCCCCATGCCGTAATACAGTAACTTACGATTGACTGTGCTAGTGCTAGATACACCGCACGGAGAATTTTAAAGTCAGCCACTTGCCGCAGTCTCTTAAACGCCCATATAAGTTTTCTAACACGGGATGCAGTCTGTTCAATGTGGGGACGCCAGTTAAGTCCCTCATCCAGAATCACACCCAAGTACTTCATTGTCTTTTGTTGAGTAATTGGAAGACATGAGCATGGAAGACTGTTGTTGGGGTCACAGGAGTGTGCTCTAAGGCTTATTACTGTAGGTTTAATTTTGGCGAAAGTAAATTGCAGAAATGATGCTTTCGAAACATTAAGTAACCCTTAATATTTCGAAAACCTCATTTCTGCAGTTAACTTCCAGCCAGTGGATTATTTTACGTAAACCTGTCTCTGCAGATTGCCGTACCGCATCCCAACTCTCTCCATGAAATATTAGTACGGTGTCGTCTGCATAGCTTAATATTTTACCGTTACTAAGAGACTGCTGGCATAGGTCATTCACGTAGAGCAGGAAAAGACTCGGGGATAGGCAGCTACCCTGGGGCACACCATAATCAACTCGGGCTTCATTGCTAATGACCTCACCAACTTTCAATTTTTGTGAACGTTCATTGAGAAAGTCTGTAAATATGCTTAAAGCCCTTCCCCGGATTCCAGCATGTTCTAACTTGGTCACAAGGGTTGGAATACAGACAGTGTCAAACGCCTTGGCTAGGTCCAGAAAAACACCCAGACATTTTTGTTTTTTGTCAACTTTTTCGGTCACATAATCAACGAGTTGATTAACTGCGTCTGAGGTGCTTTTTCCGGACCTAAAACCAAATTGAGTGTCCGCTATTATTTTGTAGTGCTCTAGATATTTCATGAGTCTCCCGTACAACAATTTTTCCAATACTTTCGACAGTGCTGACAAAACTGAAATAGGTCTATAATTTTTAACATCATCTTGGATTCCACCCTTGGTGTCTTAAATCACAGGTGTGATTAAAGATTTTTTAAAGATACGGGGAAAAACTCCTTGCTCAAAACAGGCTTTAATAAGCTTTGTTAAAGGTGGGACTAGTACTTCTTTGCCCAGTTTGAGGAGTTTAGCCGGAATAGAGTCCATCCTGTGGCACAATCATGTTTTAGATTATTAATGACTGACTCTACCTCAGCCTCGTCCGGAGAAAGTAGGACCATAGAATCTCGCGCAGGGGGTGTTTCAATTTTGTATGGGGCAAGTGAGGAATTTCGCTTTTTGATTATATTGTCTGCAAATTGCTTAAGAATATTTGAAAAGTAATGGTTTATTTTCTCAATGGCATTAGGCGCATCCGCGTCTTCAGTGGGAGGTAGAAGTTTGTCAGCTGATATTTGTTTCCTGGCTTGGTTGGTTATGGATTTTATAATATGCCATGTTTCTTTATTGTCTTTTGAAGTCTTCAAAGCGGAGCTTTCGTGGTTGTTTCTTAATTTTCTGAGCAATAGATTACAGTGATTACGATACCTTTTGTATGATAACTCGCTATTCCGTTTTTTGGGTCAGCCAGGAATTTCCGGTGAAGGTTATCCCTGTGTCGAATACACCGTAAGAGGCCCGGTGTGATCCAAGGCTTAAGGACTACTTTACGGTTGGGGACTTTCGTTACTTTTGAGTGTTGGGATACTGTGGACATAAGACATTCCACAAACCGTGTAGCGGCTTCATTTGCATCACAATTTTGTGAAATAAAAGTAAAATCTGTAGTTTTTAATTGTTCAACAGCAGCCTCATAGTTTACTTTTGTAACGTATCTTTTTAACTGATTCTTATTTTACAAGGGTGTGTTACTTAGACATAGCATTACGGAGGCGTGGTCGCTAACGGTGGAATCTATAACCAAGACTGTTGCGCAAGTAGTGGTACCGATCATTACGTGATCGAGGCAGTTGTGCAGTCTTGTAGGATGGGTATGTCCCGGTAAAAGGCCCATTTCTGCAGTTAGATTTAGATAGGATGGACTATTTCTATCTGTATTATAAGGTTTTATGTCTATATTGATATCACCGATCAGAATAATGTTCTTCGCTTTTAATTTACTTAAAATATTTTCCAAGGAGTTAAGGAAGCTATCAGTACAATATATTGATGGGGATCTATAGGAAGCCAGAATACAAGTATCGGAATCAATTTTTAACAGAAGAAAATTTGCACCTATTGGGTCCGGTTCTTCAACCGTACATTGGAGATTGCTTTTTACAAATATTGTTATGCCGTCGTTTTGATTTAGACATTTTTTGCTAGAGAATGTCACGTAATTGTCCATAGTCGGTATCGGTTTGTCATCATTTAGCCAACACTCTGTCAAGATGATGATGTCTATTTCACACGATAGCCTGGCCAATTGAGCCTGGAAACCATCTAAGTTTTTATAGATACTTCGGATGTTTTGAGTTATCATTTTTAGCGATGGCTTAGAGGTTTTTATGATTTCATTACAGGCGGCTGTATCGCAGTGATGAGAAGATGCCACTGTAAAGTTATCTATCTGCGTTGAGATTTCAGTGTTCGTATTAGCCATTGAATAACCGTATACCTTTTTCGTTGCTTATTATGGTGCGTATTACTATTATATACGTGGTGAAATTATGAACTGAATTATTGATGTCAGGTATACCCACACGATAACAATTTATATTTATGTAAGTGATGTCAATGTTTGTTAGATGTATAGCGAGCAGTTGTGTTCTTGTGTTAGCTGGTTTTGATAAAATGAGTTTGATTGGTTTTTGTTTAAGTGTTTTACAATAAGAGAGCAATTGCAGATAAAAAAATAATAACAATAAAACAACTAGCAGTAAGCGAGTGGGACTTGCAGCTACTCTATCCAGTCATTGTGGTAATTTGGGTTTCAGATCAGCTTCGTTTTTTACATGTATGTATTGATCTCCTTCCTTTGGTCGAAGAGAAACTTTTCCAAATGAGGTCCAGCAGAACTTAAAGCCATTCTCGCTCGCAAATTTCCTCGCAAGATAGAACAAACGTTGTGCCTTCATAGTCAAGCTCTCTGATAGATAAATCGGTTTTATTTCACCTGATATTTTTATGTGGGATGTGTTTAAGGGGGTGTGTGTTGAAGTTACGCACTTTCTGCAGAATATTTCCCTTTGTAGTTACGGAAACAAAGTCGACTATAATAGATGGCCCTCCACCTTTTTTATTTATGCGAAAAATATCCTTAATATCGTGTTGTTCGAGAGGGATGTCCAAAACTTTAAATAATATAGCACGAGTACGTATTAAATAGGTAGCAACCAGCACCAGTTGTTATTACTACGTAACAATTGAATATGACCGCAAAGCTGTTGATATAGAATTTAATGTAATGATTTAGTGAATAAGTCGTTGGTGTGTCAATAAATAAATAAATGACGTGTAGGTACTTATGGCCGCTGTGGTCTTCATTACATTAATCGTGGAAATCAAAAGACGTTATGCTTTAGTAAAAAATACTGCCAGAAAAACGATTCAACCTTAGATTAGGTATTGTTCAACACCGGGTATCGCGGAAGTCGCACATGATCCCGTGATCCCCGGTGCAAGTGTGGGAAGAGAACACCAGGGTGGTTTTTAGTCGGTAAGAGTCTGACAGACCCCTCCGCCCGCCGCAGGGCGGAGGACGTCCATGAGAACTTTCCAACACGGGAATAAAATTAAAAAGGGATTGTTCAACATGAGAATGTGGATTGTGTTTTAATCATAGACATATCTTCAAATTAAATGTTGAATTTCTTTAATTAGTGTATCAGTATAAAGTTATTTGTTTCATAAAATATTTAAAAATTACTTCATCTTTGGTTTAATTTAAATAAACAATAATAACAGGCAATTTTAACAGCACCACTTTGAGGTCGTCTCAAGCGCAGTTGTTTAGCACGGGGAACAACCCAGCGCCTGTGATTAGACATCAAGTCATCGACTGGTATTCATATGAATAAAAAAAAAAGTTAAAAACTAAAACCAACTAAGACAAATCGCCAAATAAAAAGTGATGAACGAGACATCGGTGTCTTTTAGTATAATTAACATCAAAAATAACATCGTTTTCCGTATAGCCAGAGTCTATGCCTATGCCACCCGGACCATAACAACGAATCCGTTGAAATCTCATTCATCAAAATCGGATGAGTGTTGAGTGTAGTCAGTTGCTGTAGTCGTAAAATAATATTTCATTCTTTAATTTCCAGGTGTACTTGTTACCGGACAAGTCCAAAGCTGGCAAGAGGAAGACAAAGGTCAAGAAGAACACCCTAAGCCCCGTGTTCGAAGAGACTTTGAGCTTCGTTCAGCCGCTGGCCTCGCTGTCCGCGCGGACACTGTGGCTCAGCGTGTGGCACGCGGACATGTTCGGGCGGAACGACTTCCTCGGAGAGGTCACGCTGCCGCTGGCCGACGTCGTGTTCGACGACCCCGCGCCCATGTGGTACAAGTTGCATGAGAGAGTGAGTATTCTATAATGTGCCGTTTCTGTAGATCTCAGTGGTCATAAGGATAGATGAAGATCAAAGAATCGGTGGATGAATTGTGTGAAAGGGAGTGAATACTGAGGTGACGGATACGGTCATCCCTTGTCTCTGCTCCGATCGAGTGGTAGAAAAAGCCTAATACATTAAGTTCGCCTTTGTAGGTGTACATTTGTGTGCAATCCCTACATATCCCAAGGGCACGTCTTATACAATTATCGCGCCCCCCCCGGTCTGCTCTTTGATATGCAATGGTCTCCGTGGTCCCATGAAACATGAGGCTCCAGGGACTAGTGCGAATCTTTGGGTTCATTTGAGTGATCGAGTCTGGTTTAACCATGCTGGGGTCGGTGCATTTCATTCATTCATTCAATGACAGCTGATAGAGATGTACCGAAAATAAATACATGATACGTCGACACAAATAAATTGGAGGAAAGCAGTAGGATTTTTGTAAATATTGACGTTCAAAAGTGCTTTATATGTGCCTATTTGAAATAGACAATTTGACTATGATTATTTATTTATTTGGTAAAACACAGATGGAGAATGATGAAGTTTTTAGAAAGTCACTCTGAATATTGAACTAGTGATGTTTCCGGGAACAGCAGTCGCAGTTACCAATCCCGTAATCTGCTGACTAGCTTTGAAAATTTGATCATAGGATAACCATCTAACTGGTTTTCAATGTTAACCAGAAAAATAGGAACTGTATCTGTAAAGATACAGTTCATATTACGGCTGCAAGAAAAGTTCTCACCAACTTGCTAGTACCATGTCATTTCGCGATCATTCTTATTTCCATTCCTGTTTTAGAAGACACCTAAGTCCAGAATGTGTTTAAGGCATTCTATACCACAATACAATTTTAATACAACACACATCTAAGTAAAAACCCTCAATTTCCAGACGGAACAATTCGACGAGCAGCAGGGCAGTCGCGGCGACCTGATCATAGGCCTCAAGTTGGAGCTGTCGGAGGGCGCGCGCGGGAAGGGAACCTTACATGTACTCGTCAAGGAAGCTAAGAACCTCGTTGCTACCAAGCCTAACGGACTCGCTGATGTGTTTTGCAAGAGGTGAGCTTAAATTTATATTATTATTTCTCATAAATATTGAAAGAAGCTGAAGTCTTGTAGTAGAATGGAGTCTGCCGGTCGCTCGAAAGCTCGGTCGGATCAGTTCAACTGTACAGGGGGTCTACTCCGAAGCGCTAATCGTATGTAGGAAGTATCGGCAGAATGTTCGGCCGTTTTATAATTTCCAAAGTTTCCTTTTTTGACTTTGAGTCCTTACCCGACTTAAGTCACATTTTTTACTTTGGCTTATCTCTTCGACTGTCTTTTTTTTTTATTCGCCGTAGTCAGCCGTAGTCAAGAAACGGCCGAATATTCGGGCGATACTTCGGATTTATGTTCGGAGTAGATCCCCAGGAACTGATGAACGCTGCTGAAGGCACCAAACTCATAGCCAAATTATAGGCCGACTCAATGTAGATAGCTATCGACACGATATGAAGATGAAGTTTGCAACTGCCAATGGCATTTACCTTGGACCAGATTCCTTTCATAAATCGTGCTCATGTGAATGGGTTCATGAAGGATCTATAGGTTAGCGTTTCGCATATGCGCGCGTCTGCTTTTTTTGTCATGAGAACCAGCGGGTAATTGTTTACACACTATCGGCCTTATTACAAAATAAGATTTATCTTTTTTGAATTTCGAATCTGATTTTAAACCCGAGTCTTAAGTTGTCAACTTTGTATTACGAACTTTATCTTAGACGAAATATGGTTTGAAACTAAAAATGGCACGATGGTTTAAACCTGGGTCTAAAGATGAACATTGTTTTGTAATAATGCCGTATTAGTTCATTTTGACGGTTCAACTAGCTAACTAATTAAATAAAAAAAACGAATGTTGTGACGAATGTTTCGAACATATTTATTTATTTATAATAAGCACACCAACAGCACAGTCACTTACAATTCAAAATTAAATAACATCTAAAGTTGTAACTTCAGTAACCATGCAAATAACAGGTAAGCATTATCCTTCAAAATCATTCAGATTGTGATTGAAAGTCAATCTGCCCGCCTTTTCCCAAGTACGTTGGGGTCGGCTTCCAGTCTAACCGGATGCAGCGGAATACCGGTATTTTACATGGAGCGAATGCCTACCTGACCACCACAACCCAGTTACTGGGTAATACGATTCCCCTTGATAAGACTGGTTGTCCGACTTTCGGACTTCTGACGACCCGTAACGACTGTCAAAGATCCACGAATGACAGCCGAGACCAACGGCTTAACGTGCTTTCCGAGGCACGGAGGAGTCTCGGTATGAAAAGATGGTCACCCATCCATGGACCGACCCCGGATAGCGTAGCTTAACCTGATGAATCCGCCACAATCCCCTCCACTATAGGCTATTCAAACTTAAACCGTCTATTACAAAACAAGGTTTATCTTCAAACCCAGGTTTAAACCATGGCGCCATTATTGAATTTCGAACTTTATTCCGTCTGTGGTAAAGTTCTTAATACAAAACGGACAACTTAGTACCGAACTAAGTTTTCAGTTTTGTTTAAAGAACGATATGTCAATCACAGTAACGTTCTTATTACAAAAACTGGCTCTATGGTTTAAGCCATGTCAAAAATAAATCTTGTTTTGTTACTTTTATCCTTAAATGATGAATTAGGCTTAAAGGTATAAACTGAATCTATAATGAACCCAACTTTTTTCTTCCAGCTACCTCCTCCCCGAACGAGGCCGCCTCGCCAAACAAAAGACGGGCGTGTCCCGCCGAACCTTAGCCCCGCGCTGGGAACATACGTTCACGTACCGCGGGCTGTCGCTCAACGAGCTGGGCGCGCGGGCGCTCGAACTCAGCCTGTGGGACCGCGACCGACTCGCCTCCAACGACTTCATGGGAGGAGTGCGACTGTCGCTTGGCACTGGTAAATATATTACTTCACATCTAAAGTTCGTTTTTTAACCCCAGTTATGTACTAATTTGACAGGTGCAAATGTCAAAATTGTCAATGGCTTACTAGAGAGTGGGCAGCAGCGTTCTCTATGCTATTTAACACCATACTGCGATCGCCAACCCCCCTTTTGGGGGAGGCCTATGTCCAGCAGTGGACGTCTTTCGACTGAAATGATGATGAAATGTCAAACTCCAAATCGAAAAAAAAATGTACAACAATCATTTGAAATGTCAAATTAATCTCTGGGATTAAAAAAACGAACATATAACACACACGTTCACGTACCGTGGCCTATATACAATACTTGTATACTTTAGATCTACGTCTGAATGAGCTCTTATTCCCAAGCCGCAAGTTAGTATACTAAATTACAACTTCCGTGACAGAAGCGGTCATAAAACGTGGGAGCGATACGATACGAGACTCAGTATAGTTCTACGACTTTTTGCACGTTTTAATACTGCGACTGCCACGAGTCTTGGCACTAAGTATAAGTATGTCTCGCTGATGGTGGCGCATGTGTTGGATCATTCAGCTCCCTTCGAAATGGTTGAGCTGGATGGGGCTGGTCCATGCATCATGTTCGAGAACGGGCGCCGTCAGTAGGGACTGGTCATCTCTTGTATTTCTCTATACCTCATTCTTTATTTGAATTGTTTCGTTTTAGTATTTTTATGACGGACGCTTTTAACATTCTGCATTGTTCTCACATGTATATTAATTTCAACATGAATGATGTAACCAACATTTTGTAAACATTTTGATTTAAAAGAGTGTCCTTTGGAGTTTCTTGCCCGTTCTTCTCTATAGGTACCTACTAAGCTTTGGAATGGGCAACTACCTTCATCTTTCTGACTGACCGACCCCTTGACAGTACTAAAGTGCCTGTAATTGGTTTATTTGAAATAAATGATTACATAAATTACTAAACATCGAACTTTTGTGCACACAGGAACCTACATGGGTGCCAACGTTAACTGGATGGACAGCGTGGGCAAAGAGGTGACGCTGTGGCAGACCATGATGCAGCGACCCAACTTCTGGGTCGAAGGCTCCTTACCGCTCCGGCCCAACCTCAGCAATTGAACTACGTCATCACCGGGCAGTTCTACAGAAAAACAATTAACACTAGAAAGCGCCACTAGTACGTAAGATACTACGTAATGTTAAATATACGTGAAATACGATATCGTGCCAATTTTGTGTAAGCATTTCTTTACTTGTAAAGCAGTGATAATCGATTATCTTAATTTTCAACGGTTATCTTACGTAAAAGTGACGCCGTCTAAATAAAAATATTTATCATGGTAACCCCCAACTTGGTGTTTGTTTATGTATTTTTTTTATGTTATCCATTGGCAGTGACTTATTTTGGGGTTCCACAATCATAATTCGAGATTCGAATGTCTGTATCATATTGAGGTGACGGTAACGAATAGTCTAATTATTTCTTAGAATTGCCCACCTGTTTTTGTCTTGTTGTGTCTCTAACTTTAAATAATAAATTATATGAAAAATAACTGAATACATAATTACGTGTCTATGATTACATGACATCGAAATCTATACAAAGTATTGTATTGGCGTTTATACTATATTCTTTACTTTATTTTATTTTATAAAACAAATTTCTTATACTTTGATACTCTTTAATTCTATATACTCTAAAGTACTTCTGTACCCAAGCCTTTTCTGTGGTTATACGTGCCAATAAATTACTCAAGAAATCTATATGTACCTACCTATTTTATACTTAATTACGTCATATGAATTATTCCATCAAACAAAATATTTACTTGTTCGATATTTAGATGCCTAATTTGGATATGTAACACATTCCACGATGAATATATTATTAAAATAATAGCTTTAAGTATCTAATGACAATAATATTTTCTACTTTCAAACTGCCTATAGTTAGAAATAAACTAAGTTATGCATTTAAAATAGAATTATAATGTACAAATTAAGTCTACATGAGTTAAGGTACAGCTCATGCATATTGTGATTATTACGTCTAGGTGTATTAATAAAAATTGAAGAATGAATGTTTGTAAAAGATGTCTGTGTAAAATAATTGGAATGCAAGTTAATGTTTATAATATAACGACTCTAAGACGTCCGTAGTATGTATAATATTATATTAGACGTATCTTAACAGGAACGTGAACGATTCATAGGTATTCGTTTATTATTATATAAACTTAAATATTTTTTTATATAAACTTATTGTGAATTTAAAACAATCTGGAAATAAATATTCTGAATAAGGCTTGTGTGATTTTATTTTATATTTTGCTATTATATTCCACTTACTAAGTATACAAATAATTAGTGCCCTTAAATGTGATTCATTTCGTAACAAAAAAAGAACTGAAACATTTGTATTTACCGAGAAATCAACGACTGAATGTTGATTCCAAGTTTCAGGAGCTAGTCGCTTTCCTCAAACCTACATAGAAAATTAGTGCTCTACGAGATAAAATTGATACCCAAAATTCAAAACGACTACTCCAGTAGTTTACGAGATAAACCATACCATTGGTGGGGTGGCGGTAGTCACGATGTTAAATTTTTATTTGAAGATTTCTCTATTAAAAACTCTGTGATTTCTTCCCAAATTTATACAAAAATTAGTGCTCCTAAAGAAGTTATTGTGACCAAAAATTCAGATTACCAAGTGTTGTATCTTAAAAGAGAAATTAGCTTTCATTACTTTTCCATACTAAATCTCCGCGTATAACCCGACCAAATTAAGTTGTCAATATGTCCGTGACTACCACAACGCCAACCGCTTCCATATTTGGCAAATAATTAGTGCTCAATTAGTGCTCGAACAACAGAATTGGTGCCTTAGTAGTTCTCGAGATAATCGAATTTGAAGGTGGTCCTGCGGTAGTCACGCTCCCTTCAGCAGGACCACCATTAGCGCCGAAAAAGGGGGCATGCTACAGCTATTCTAAGTATACAAATAATTAGTGCTCTTAAATGTGATTTATTTCGTAACAAAAAAAGAACTGAAACATTTGTATTTACCGAGAAATCAACGATGATAACTTTCGCGCGCTCGTTGAGCAGGACCACGACTTTTGAGTGTTGATTCCAAGTTTCAGGAGCTAGTCGCTTTCCTCAAACCTACATAGAAAATTAGTGCTCTGCGAGATAGAATTGATACCCAAAATTCAAAATTACTACTCCAGTAGTTTACGAGATAGACCATACCATTGGTGGGGTGGCGGTAGTCACGGTGTTAAATTTTCATTTGAAGATTTCCCTATTAGTGCTTCTAAAGAAGTTATAGTGACCAAAAATTCAGATTCCCAAGTGTTGTATTTTAAGAGAAATTAGCTTTCATTACTTTTCCATACTAAATGTCCGCGTATAACCCGACCAAATTAAGTTGTCAATGGTATTGAGCTGTCTATGAGGTATACACTCGTGCACAAAAATTGATGGATGTCGGAATAGTAATAACAACAGTTCAATATCTATAATTTTTATACAAACTGTGTACCTGGGTACATATTTATAAAAAAAAATAACCTATCGTTACCCATGGCCTGTGATACCTTTGTTAATGACATGGGTAGGTAGGTATTCGAATAATTATTTTTCTGTATTGTAAGTACCTACCTGTTGTGTTGTTATATGAATATAAGAATGATAGTTATTTCTTATTTATTTCTTTCCTACTAATTTAACGTTGCTGCAATCAGTACCTAAGTATTAAAAACTAAAATTTTGCTAATAACGTTAGTATAAAAGTATTGCATAAGTAATATTTATGTATTTTTCAGTACTTGAAGTCGATTTTATCAAATTTCCACTGACATATTTATGGACCCTGGGTGTATTTTTAGTTACCAATTCAATACCTACTTTGTTAAAGCTAGGTTAAGATTTATGAATTCGTAGGTGTATTTTTAATGGAAAATACATTTATAAATCGAATAAGTTTAATTAATTATAGATCACAATTCGATAAAAATTTGTAAAATCAGTAGAATATTATTAGTAATATATTAACACAAATCAATCAACTCGATTAGACTATTAAGATAGGCCGACTAGTAGGTAACTAGGTAGAACCATAAACAAAATTAGAAATATGGGTTCGATAGAACAGAATAGAAAAAGCTTGGATATTCATGCATAGTTACAACAAATAAAGATAGAATGAAAATTAGTTTTAAGAATAAGAATAACTTTATTTTTGCAAATATGGGTAGATGATACATCAATAGGTGTTAGTGCTGTACAAAGATCAGCATATGTTGCCATTCGGCATGCAAATATTTAGAAAGAAAGAAGAAAGAAAAATAATTTTATTTGTCACAGAAACACGTGCATACGAAAACATAAACTCGATTAAGTAAACAGTACACAAAACACATCTACAAAAAACAAACAAACATCATCATTTCATTTACATCAAATTATTATCTATTGTTAGTGAGTTATTTATTATTAAATTATATACCATTAAATTAATCATTATTAAATTATATTCTATTAAATTATATACTATTAAATTAATAATTATTAAAACTATTTCAAAATTACAGATTTTTTTAATGCAATAAATTAGGTTTTTAATACTTAGGTACTGATGCAGCAACGTAAAATTAGTAGGAAAGAAATAAATAAGAAATAACTATCGCTCTTATATTTATATATCAACACAACAGGTAGGTACTTCCAATACAGAAAAATAATTATTCGAATACCTAATTTTGAATTTTGGGTATCAATTCTATCTCGCAGAGCACTAATTTTCTATGTAGGTTTGAGGAAAGCGACTTGCTCCTGAAAATTGGAATCAACACTCAAAGTCGTGATCCTGCTCAACGAGCGCGCGAAAGTTATCATCGTTGATTTCTCGGTAAATACAAATGTTTCAGTTCTTTTTTTGTTACGAAATAAATCACATTTAAGAGCACTAATTATTTGTATACTTAGAATAGCTGTAGCATGCCCCCTTCTTCGGCGCTAATGGTGGTCCTGCTGAAGGGAGCGTGACTACCGCAGGACCACCTTCAAATTCGATTATCTCGAGAACTACTAAGGCACCAATTCTGTTGTTCGAGCACTAATTGAGCACTAATTATTTGCCAAATATGGAAGCGGTTGGCGTTGTGGTAGTCACGGACATATTGACAACTTAATTTGGTCGGGATATACGCGGAGATTTAGTATGGAAAAGTAATGAAGGAAAAGTAATTTCTCTTAAAATACAACAGTTGGTAATCTGAATTTTTGATCACAATAACTTCTTAGGAGCACTAATTTTTGTATAAATTTGGGAAGAAATCACAGAGTTTTTAATAGGGAAATCTTGAAAATCATTCCAATGAGTTACTGCTGATTAATGTAAAGGAAACTAAGACAAAGAAAAATCGGTCATTCATCGTACAAGGACAATATACTAAAATCATTCATAAATACCAAGCATTACGTCCCACCAACATGGAAAACAATAGATTTTTTATAAACTATCGTAATGGGAAATGTACTCGACAAGCCATCGGCAAAAATAAAATTAGCAATATGCCAAAGGAAATTGCTAAATATTTCAACTAAATGTTGAACTCTACACCGGTCACTGCTTTAGAAGAACTTCGGCGACTTTCTTGGCGGATTCAGGGGCGGATGTTACAATAAAAAGACACGGTGGTTGGAGCTCTGATAGAGTAGCTGAGGGTTATATCGAAAGCTCAATGGCGAATAAAACCATATTAAGCAGTCAAATTAACAAAAATATAAAACTTAAATCCATCAGAGCCACAACCATTAACTTCCGGCGGCTTCTTAACTTCGTCCGTAACTCACGATGCACCACCACCACTATCTCCGACGTATACTATCTACAATGAAACGCAAGTTCCTCAGACGCAAGAACAGAGAAATACTCAAATCAACTCATCAACAATAAATGTACCTACCAAACAAAAATGTATAATAATTGGACCAATGTTTCGAATGTTGTTAACTTTTACTTTTAATTGTCATTATTTTTAATAAATGCTTATCTCATAATACTATTGTGTTAATTTTTTCGCAAATGGTACGAAAAGTAGAGTATTTCCCTCGGTGATAAAGCTGTCTTAGTCTTGGGTGAACTGAAATCCCTCGCTTCGCTCGTGATTTCAGTTAACACCCTCGCTCCGCTCGGGAGTAAACCTCGAGTCCTTCGTTACGCTCGCGATTTTAATCGTCATCCGCGACAGAAGACACTGCTTTATCCCCTTGGTTAATAATCTACTAATTAGTTTTACAAAAAAATACCGTAACCACAAGTCATCGGAGCCTCTAAGCCTGTGTTAGGACTAGGAGACACCGATCTTCTAATTTACCTACTTGCTTTATGTTTCTATTCTATACAAATGAAGATACTAAATGAAACAGTAGGTACAAAAAACCGAGCCCGTATGCAGGCATGTGAGTGTGTGATTGTGAGTGAATCAGTGTAAGTACCTACTAGGTAAGTATCAGGTGTTAGGTGTAAAATTGTATTCTAACACCTGTGTGTAGGTACAAGTATTACGCATAATTATATATTTAATTCCAGTTTTATGTTTTTACTTCTGTCGGCAGTCCTCCATATTTTTTTTATTTAATTTTATTTTGTATCATAAACGTACCTAAATCTTTTTGTTTAGCTGAGCTGTACGACAAACTTGGTTTTAGTTTGAGGAAATACTGCGTTATTTACCACTGGAAAACACCATACCTAATATTGAAGTGAAAACTTCTTTAAGCGCGTTGAGCACTTTTTGGGTGAACTAAAATCATGGAACTCGCGTCATCGTCACCGAACGCTTTCCATGAGCTATTTAATATTTTGTGGCTAGAAATAAGAATAAAGTTACTTACCCAAAACCAATTATTAATATTTGAACACAAAAAAGAATCATTCGGGGCACGGGGGCAGTCTTTGGGGATTGCCGATAGAAGTGAAATACTGTTTTCACTTCTATCGGCAATCCCCAAAGACTGCCCCCAGAGTTTGTGTTCAAATATTAATCATTGGTTTTGGGTAAGTAACTTTATTCTTATTTCTAGCCACTAAATATTATGAACAACTTTATTATGGATGGTGTTCCAGCCTCAGGTTCCAGTTTGCCGTCTGTCTAGCGCGATACGAAAGTCAGACAACCTTTTTTAATGCTTAACAATTAAACATTGGCGCGATCAGACCGCCCTGAGACACACACAGTCCATACTCCATAGAAAAAACTTTTTGTTTGAAAGACCAATTTGCAGTGATGCCAACTTAGGGTAATTTACCCTAGATATAGAATAAAACTATTACAGCTGGGTAATTTTTACAGTACCTATACTTTTTTTAGGGTATTTTTAGGTCTGTTTCAAAAAAAGGCTACTATAGTATTTTTTTTCATAAGTACATCTTACATTAACTTACATACATACATATCATCACGCCTGTAATCCCCGAAGGGTTAGGCAGAGGTGTAGGTACCTAAGTACACCCTCAATTCGCCAGTTATAATTTATGAAGTCCCATGTAATAGGGGGCGAGCCTGTTGCCATTTATGGGGCATAAATTCAGACTCCGGACTGCTACCGAGAAATTCCTAATGGAAAATCCCAATAACGCTGCCCGACCAGGGAATCGAACCCAGGACCTCGTGTGCAGCACTAGCGCTTGTGACCACTAGGGCAACAAGGCAATCTCGAAAATAAAACTAGTTTTATTTGTAAAGTAAAAAAAACAGGGAATTGATTTAGGGTTAATAGTACCGAATGATTATGATATAGAAAAAGATTGGGTAAATTGAAACTAAGACTGGGGTAAAGTAAAAACCAGACCTGGCATCACTGAAAACTTGACATGACATGACAATGACAATTGGCTTGGCAAATTATCGTTACAACAAGACAAGTGTGTTGTTCGTTGGCTTGGGTTTTTATTGATTTTTAATTGTTTTCTAAATAAGTACATACAGATAGATGAATAAAAAGCTTTCATAACAATGATAAGCCTTCCAGAAAAAGTATTCCTTTACCTTTGCGTATCATTCGTTACATTTAAATCAGGTAAGAGTTTTAGGGCGTTGTTTCTTGTTGATATTTCTGATTTTGTTTGTTATTTTGATTTCTATCTTTATTTTTTATTTTTAGTTTATTCCATAAACTGCTACCAGTGTTCAGGGACGGATTCGAATAATCCGTTTCAGTGTAATGAGTTTTTAGAGAATGATGTTGATTTGGTACCTATCGACTGTGCGACTATACATAATGCTCAGTACTGTATCAAGCACGTCGGCAGATACGAAGGTGAGAGTTCTCAAAGGGCATGAGCCTCACTAATGGATGCATTATAAATGTAGAGATATATTGACAATATGGTATAAATAAGTGGACTTAACAATGCTTGTTAGAGTCATTTTAGGGGATGATACAAGCCCATATTATGTACCTGCTAATACTTACCCACTTGATAGTTGATACTTATTAGGTGAAGGTGATATAAGTACTATTACTAACTCTTACCTAATCTTTTATTAATATTTAGGTAATGTTTTTTTTTTCAATTCTATGATTCTTCTTATAAAAAACCTATTAACAATGAACCTAGGTGGAGCACTAGAGTGCTATCAGTGCAACACTTCGTCAACCATGGAGTGTGGTGACGGGCTGATGGCCTTAGACGGTGGGATACTGCAGCCATCATCTTGCGAGCATGTGTTCAACGCTCAGTACTGCATTAAACTTACAGGTGTCTACTAACAAACAATATGGTGCTTTGCTTTTTTACTAATGTACTTACATATTGGTGCCAAAGTTTGCTTTATTCAACAATAATGTTTGCCTATGAAGCAAACTGTAAGTAAAGACAAGCATCTAAGGCCCGTATTACAGAATGTCAGTCAATACTCAAGCATTACTTAAAACTAGTTTCAAGCAATCAAATGGCTTGAATCTAGTTTTATGTAATGCTTGAGCATTGAGTGATGTTCTGTGTTCTGTTCTGAGTGGCCTAAGACCACTGACTCCTATTATCTTAATCAAAAACGGTTTGGTGAGACGATTTTATGTTTCACTTTGGATTGGCATTCAAGCCAGAGCATGAGTGCCAATGTAAAGTTAAGCATTTTGGCTTGTTTGTATTTTGTAACACACTTAATAACATTGGTAAACTTTATGAATTATATAGGTATTGTTTTATTTAATTTGTTTATGATACAGTATTAATTACACCTATTTATGCACTGGGTGACTAAGTTTTACAGCACTGGGCACTAAATAAATGGTTCACTAACTTGGTTTGGATATTTAGGTGAGTTTTGCACTTCTTCACATTTGTCATGATTTTTCCTTCATCATCATTTCAGCCGAAAGGCATCCACTGCTGGACATAGGCCTCCCCTAAAAAAGGGAGGTTGCCATAATCGCCACACTTGGCAGGCGGGTTGGCGATCGCAGTATGGTGTTTCTAATGCATTGAAAACGCTGCTGACCATTCTCTAGTAAGTCCCTTAGTCGCTTTTACGACACCCACTAGAAGAAATGGGAGGGTGCTATTCTTTACGTCCGGCACCACATGGATTTTTCCTTACACTGTCTGTATCTAAGTTATGATAGTCCAAAACTAAAGTAGTGTAAATAAAATTATCACAAAAAAATGGGTATTCTGAAGGCCTATGTTCAGCAATGGTCTTCCAAAGGCTGATTATAATTTCTAAAGCTAATGTGATTTTACCAATGAATGAATGAATTACCAATTCATCAAATGATGCAACCAATTAATGTTTCAGGGGGCATCAGCACAAAGAGATATTGTTCATCATTAGATTTAGGAAATTACTGCAACTATGTGGGGCAGCCTGGAGACAAACTGGAGTACAGGACTTGTATTTACACATGTAGTTCAGATGGATGCAATGCCGCCACAAGTTTAAAGACATCTGTGTTGTCTTTATTATTATTCTTCATCATCAAATGTTTGGTGTTTTAAGAATTAAAGTTTAGATATTTTATATGTTTAGATTCCTAACATATAAATTTATACAAATAATCTAATAATAGCACAATCGAATTGTACCTACAGCTATTTCTGTTTTTGAGACGTGGCTTTATTTTATGTACATTTGAAGTGACCTTTACAGTTCAACATTGTATACATGCAGTAGATATTATAGAGATGTAGCCTTCAAAGTATGTAGTGCATAAATATTAATTACAGAAGTAGTAATAATATCATGTACATAATTTTATAGAAATTTGACAGCTAATTAGTTATAATGTACTTATGTATTTACTATTTGTCCATCCAACATCACATTCCATTTTATTAAGAATAAGTGTGAAAATTATTATGAAGAATATAATATACGTTTTACCTAGAAATATGAATCTCAATATTTAGTTTCTGTTATACATTGACTGACTAGAAGATAAAATAAGTCTTTGTAATCTGTACATACTTTTTGTACAATAAACTTATAAATAACTGTAATGGTTTTATTTACCAACTCTGGCCACTCACTTCTGCTACGAATGTGTACCTGCGGTACACTTTTTTGTGCGAAATTATACCTTAATAATAAGTTTTAAATAGATCTGTCGTATCAAATAAAAACCAAAATACTATCCAAACATTTATTGAAAATTTGTGCTACACAAGCATGATATAAAAATACATAATAATAAATATTAACACCGACTTAGCCAAGTAAATAATCCAGCTAATGCACAATAATACTTTCATTTTCACTTACCACACTAACATTATGCGTTTTATACTGAACATGGAATGTAACGATTAAAAACATTCAATATATTGAATTTTAAACATGTCACTAAGTATATAAGTTTTTAGGCTTTATGTGGCATCATTCCAATTCATACACAAGTTGCATACAATTATTAAAGCCATTATATTTTAATGAATAAATTTTATTTTTAATGCTAATAATCCAAGCATAAAATTGTGCAAATCAAAACAGCTTGATATCTTTTGAGAACATCTAGCACCTATGTAAAATACTTCTATGATGCTAGCTCGGAAATCTAGTCTTACTATAATTATGTACAGAAAAAGTTCAGGTAACTTTTTTGTACAATTTCATTCGCAACATAGGAATCACGATACACGATACCTAGCGTTTTTATAAGTAATGAAAGTAAATGCTTGATCGTCGTAAAATGGTATAAAACAATAATGCAGTCAAAATGTGTAATAATACATAGGAAATACAAAACACAATATTAAAATAACAGGTAACACTATTACATAAATCAGACTATTAACACAATCACTAACAAACAAGATGTCAACTTAACTATAAAACAGGGGTTAACATTTATGATGTGCTACATAAAAAAGTGCTTTTCACGAGATCAGCAGCCTAATATTAATTTGTAACAAGATTTCTTTACAGTAGACATTTCATCTAGATCTCAATAGACAAATGAAGATGATTCAAATTATAATAATTATGATTGAATCGATTAGGCAAGTTGATCATTGATAACATTTCACATCATGTCAAAAATTTTGAAACTAACCCTGATTTTGATTGCATATACATAATTGTATAGAAAATAGGTAAATCACATACACAAAGTAATAATTAGAATAAAAACAATAGTTTGTGACATGAACATTTAAGTAGAATGTCATGGTTTTATCACATTTAAATTCCTAAAACAAAGCAATACACGACTTTTGTTCGTAAGAAAATTCATAGGCCTTAAAAATTAGATGCCTCAAATGTAACATTTCAAATAAATGACAAATACGTCAAGCTTAGCTGCCGAATAAGCCCAAAGCAATTATTGGAATGGTTAATTTTGATCCCGTATTATGAAAGATTAATCTCGCGAATATCATTATCTGCGAACAAAAGCAGTCCTGGAAAACAATTTGGAATATCAAAAATAACTACAAAACGCATTTATATAAACAATACAAAAATGGGTAAGTAAAGCCCAAAGTCCTTATAAATAGACTGCTTTAAGGCGTAGCTGTACATAATCACTGATCGGTGAATGTCTGAAGGAGTAACGGCACTACAGGTTTAGTATTCAATACCACGGAGAAAAAATCCTGCTTTCTCTTCCACTCCTAAATATTTTATCCTTACATCACTTGCGTATCAACGCATTCCTTATACATATTACTCTATCTTAACTTCAACATTAGTATTTTAACTTGTGACAACATTAAGACGTGGTTTAGACTAGGGAATGACAACTAAACCTTAATAATAGAATAGAAGGCTAAGAGAACAGATCAAGTGCTTAAAGCATGATCGACGTTTTTACAAGCATTTATAACGAACATTCAAGTACCTCGCGCTATGTAAGCTAAGACCACGATTACTGGTCGCATCTATCTCTGGGTTCCATAGACCCGACGTTCTGTGAAACTCGATTTTCCATCGCGCATTTCCCCGTCTCCAGTCGCTTATATTATTAGTGTGGCACAAAATATACTAAAGGCAAATATGCTCAAGCAGCTGTCTTGAACCTTCAGTATTGCGCGAGGTTCCATATTCTTTGTCCGCCATTTTGAAGCATGTGTTCCTCGATAAGACAATAGGCTTTTAGGCTGGGGTTGCTTATGAGCCATCGCGTTGCAGCCTAGCTTGTAGCGCGGCGACCAATTGTTCGAGTTCGCGAACCCGCTGTTGGCTGTTCTGTAGCTGCCTCTTCACGATCCGTAACTCCTCGCCTTGGCGGTTGAATGCGAGGCGTAACTGGAAATTAATAAAAAGGTAAAGGGTCTCTAAATGCGTATCAATATTGTATTTTGTTTCAGTATCAAAACAACTTGCGCAAGAAACGCGTTTATTGCAAAAACAAAATATAGGTATTTTAGTCAAAGAAAAGTCTTTATGTATTTTTATTCGCAAGATTTATTATATTTGTGTTTGAGGGTCAGGCAACCATAAGAATAGTATACACAGCTGCAGCTGTGGAACTTGTGTTAAGTGTGATAGTTTACATACCTCATGTTCAGTACTGAACACGTCTCCCTGGTTGATCTGCTTGTACAGCGGCACGGGCTCGGCGTCGCCCGTCTGCTTGCCGAACATACGCTGCAGCTGGTGGAACTTTGTGTTCTGATTAGCGTTTGTCTTCTGAGATTTTTCGTTTACTTGCACCTGTTAGAAAGTTTTGTTATTAATTTTGATATGAGAGGTGTAAAATAGTCATAGACAGTAAAACAAAAAATTATTAACTCCAGAAAAATATTTCGTTCTATTCGGAAAACATCGCAAACTGTGAGCGAAAAATAATGGACGCTACTACCCACTGTCACGGCTGTTTTTATTGACATTTGTGCAGATCCCAAGCGCATTTAGATTATCCCTCCCATGTGTTACCAAGCACGCAGTTGAGAGCGACGACACGTGGAGCGGGTTGTGGGCACACGAACGAATTATCCCTCCCATGTGTTACCAAGCACGCAGTTGAGAGCGACGACACGTGGAGCGGGTTGTGGGCACACGAACGAATTATCTTTCGACCCTTATGCTTCTTGGTGCTTGGCAGGAAAAGTGTCATTGTTTTAAGAGTTTTCGAACATATTTCGTTAATTATTTAATATTTTGTGCTAAACTTAATGTGATAAAGCAATCTTTGAAGCTGATATCAATTGTATCAAAAATAATATGTATCTTCGGAAATAAAAATTAACCGGTTTCAAGGCTTGACGTAAAGTAGGGCGGGCCCTCATGCTAGGTGGAGCGACGATCTTCGCAGGGTGGCTGGTGGCAGCTGGATGAGAGTTGTCGAGGATCGAGCTGAATGGCGTGCAATTGGAGAGGCCTATGTCCAGCAGTGGACTGCTATGGGTTGATGATGATGAGACGACCAGATAACAGAGACGACGAGACCAAATAAATTGGGACAAGGACAGGAGAATGATAATGTGCAGATGTCAAGCGCCTTTAGAATATCCTCCTAGTGTTACTACACCTTAATTTAAAATAAAATTTATAATTTCAGAAATGTGAACATACATCTACCTGCTCGTTCTCACTATTATGATTCTCGTTGGGTTGCCAGGTGCCAAGCGGCCGGTAGTCGGGCGTGGTCTCCCGCGATAGGAACGCGAACTTCTTCCTGTTGTTGGCGTCTTGAGGCTGCATCGCCGGCGCGTTGTTGCTTGTGCGCGGTTTGTGAGTTGTTATTGTTACTCCTGGGAAATAAGATAGGGCTATAAAAGGTTTGCATATGAGAAAATATAACAATTCCATCTGAATCCACGTTTAAAAGGTTAAATCTGGCTGATAAAATGGCAACAACAAGGTGTTATTAACTTGTTTGCCCAGTAACACAACTTAGATAAAATAGTAGGTCTAACAGTCTTAATTGCTTGATTGGCATGTGTAAAGTTCATCCGTATAATGATTTTTTCTTAAACATGCATGGAAATATTGTCATTATTTTCGAAAAAAGAACACGCGTAGTATCGAATTTACGGTCAACGAAAATGAAATCCATTGTAGGAGCGTTTTTTTTTTAATTCGGAACATTAAAACGCTCCAGCAATGTTGTATGAAGCGACGTGCTGGGGTTATTAAATAATCTTTTCTCAAACATGCATGGAAATTCGAGCATTATTTTGAGAACCTTCTTCGAGATAAATCGAAATTGCTGTATTGGCCAAACACATGCGAGCAGCGGCCACCAAAAGTTGTACGAAAATCCACGTGTCGTGGTTTAGCGGCCAAATAAATTACATAGTAAACTCTTAACTATCGTGTAATTTAAAAATGGAACGATCTTTTACTCCGAAAGCAACCAAGGAGGTAACATAACAAAGGTTTTATTTAAATTTCGAACTGGCTTGCAAATTGAATTTTATATTTGTTACATATGAAGCAGTGGATTAGCAATATATTGCTAATCCACTGCTTCATATGAAAAGAAAAAAACAAATAAAGACATTGGCGCGTGAAAAATTATCGTCGTTCGTCATTGAATCTGGAATTTATAAATAATTTACTTTCTCTGCTTTCTTTTGAGAAAAACACTAGCCGTAAAACGGGTTGAATAGAAATGCAGGGGTAAATCGAGACGCAACTTTAAAATGGATTTTAACGTTGAAATAATATAGTTTAATGCCAACAAGGACATTTAATCGTTAATTATAGTACAGGTAACACATTATAGTCCTTTTTGGCAACAAAAGATATTATTTCAACGTTAAAATCCATTTTAAAGTTGCGTCTCGATTTACCCCTGCATTTCTATTCACCTCGTTTTACCCGGTATATATGCCTCGGCGGAAATGTCAATTGTCTGTCTCGCATTAGTGAAGTTCTCGCCTAAAGCTCGGCCTTCAAACTCATACTCGACCTGCAATTGCCTATTTCACGGCCTTTGCAATAATGTACTATTATGGCACAGCCTTACTGTTAATACGAAGTAAAATAACATAATCATTGTACCTGTCTTCAGACTGATGAGCAGGGGCGGTGTGTTCATTCCACTGAGCCAGTCCTTAGCGGTGAGTGCGGGTAGCTGAGCTGCAGTGTCAGGGTACAAGTCGTCCTGCAAAATTAATAGATATTATATTACGATCGTGATATATACGTACAATTATAAACCTGAACTCGAACCATGACATATTTTCATTAGTCTCTGAATTTGTTCAAAGAAAAGCTTATAAATACGTGTGTAGATAGAAATGGAAAGACCAATGCATGATAGAGTGGCAATCCTATGGCATATAGCAAATTTTGCTTTTAAATATTCTTTTATGTTTTGTTATGACTTGAGATCAGCAGGTCACGCCTCTGGTAGTGTTTATTTAAATACATGATTTGTCTATATTATAAATACAGTCCGCGAGGCCCAAGCTGAGCTTTGCATTTGTGTGAGTGCACATATAGTGTAGGTGTGATGTCGGGCCTAGAGCGCGACGCATCCTTTGCTTGGTTTAAACCGGTTTATACTCTACTGCCCGTATTTATAGAGCGTTACTCAGTACTGAAGCATTACTTAAGACTAGATTCAAGCCATTGGATTGGTGGAAACTAGTCTTAAGTAATGGTAATGCTTGAGTACTGAGTAACGCTCTATAAATACGGGGCTACTTTTGGTAATCAATCAAACACTGATCACCTCGCTTGCTCAAGACAAGTTAGCGATTTCAAGACTTACATTAAGGGTGCTATCACAAAAAAAAAAATTTTTTGTCAATTTCTTATCTAATTGTGTGAAAGCGTGAAATAATCGAAACATTAAGTCTGTGTAACTATAAAAAAACAGTTTTCATGGTGATAAACCACTCGTGTCAGTCTCAGCACCCGTTAATAGTTTCATCACTTTTGCGCTCTCGAAAATATAGCTTATTTCGGGATTGATTTACGACGTTATTTTGCTTTTTAAATAGACATTTTTTTTTTCGAGCAAGGTAACATAAATTTAACTTAGTTATTAAATAGTTTTTGTTTGAATTTGGATTATATATTCGTAGATAAAACTAAAATTTCGGACGAAAAATGATCAGTAACTCTCTGTTTTAGAGAATTATTTTTAGTGTATTACTGTATGAGATATAATAAATTGATTATAGCGGTCCCAAGTATAAGATACAGTAGTACCATGGACATTTTTATAAATTTGTAAATTATGTTGTCTTCGGTGTAATAAAGCATCAAAAGATACCCAAAAGTTAAATTTTATGAAACATTCTTTGCAGAGACAAGGTTTTTACTGATTTATGTAAACAAATTGAAATATTTATTTAAAACGCTCCCAAGATAAATAATCAAACTTGCTTGGGCATATCTTATTTTATAGCTATATCTTAACCATAATCTCACATCAAAACTCGAGTAAAACGCTCAAATTCAATAAAAATTGTGATAGCCCTCTTAACTATAAGTCCAGGTTTTCCCCTCCCCGATATCTGTAACGACTTAGATAAATTTAGAAAGTACATGTGAATTGAAAAAGTCACATTAGTACTTGCCCGGATTTGAACCCACAACGTCGTGCATGAGTGGCGAGGCTTTAATCACTGGCCCGTCACGATTAGTATATATTAAAGACTAGCTGCCCGGCGCGACATCGTTCTTGTGGCGTCCCACCCCTAAACCTTCGCGGGCAGGCTTCGTATGCAGAAAAAACTCACCAAAGTTTCATCGAAATCGGTCCAGCCATTTCGGAGTCCATAAAGGACAAACAAACATTGATTTTTATTTATATAGATAGTTAATTATGTACCTGGAAGCAGTCAGACTTGCGTGGCACAATCATGGAGATGGGCTCGCACAGTCCTCGCGACGTGTGCAGCTTGTAGAAGCGGAACACTTCGCACGACGCAGTGCTCACGCCGCGTTTAGGCATGAAGCCTAGCCCTCGCTGTAAATAAAATACACTGTTTAGCTGTTGTCGCTATTTTTATGACGACGGAATTTGTTAAGGGTTAGAACTTCAGAAGTAACTAAATTGTCAGCAACTGAAATTGGGCTGATTATGTGGATTCTTTTGATATAAAAAAAAAACAGTCAATTCCGAGTCAAACTCTCACATGAAGGGTTGCGTACCACCGTGCAATATTTTGAAGAAAAAAAAAACCACGTTTTTTGTATAGACGCCAGCAGGTCAAGCTACCCGAAACTGTCAAATTTTCCTAATGAACCTTGAACCTTATGTTGTAGGGATAAAGTTGAAAATCTATTAAATAAATTTGACAGATTGTAGTAGCTTGATGTGCTGGCGTCTGTACCTAAAGAAGATCCCTTTAATTTTTATTAGTTGTTGATATAGCGGCTAAAGAAAACCACAATCTGTGAAAATTTCATTTGTCACCTACTATTTTTATGAGATACAGCCCGCTGACAGACAGACGGACGGACAGCGGAAGCTTAGTAATAGAGTTCCGTTTAGCACCCTTGGGGTACGGAACTCTAAAAAACCATAAACGCCTGACTTGTAAATTGAACTAGACTAGACTTCTCGCTTAGTACCCATAAACATTTTTAATAACTCCAGTCACACATTGATATTACGGCAACTTGATTTGTATGCACAGTACATTTTGGTGTCAAATTAATAATGTATGTATGTTGCTTGCTTACATCAATCACCCAGAGTGAGTATACGTTACTTGAATAGCAATATTGTTAAACAATAAAAATTATATAAGAAATGTCCGTTATGTTTCAAGGACAGTATAGCTTTTTTAGGGTTCCGTAGTAAACAAGGAACCCTTATAGTGTCGCCATGTCCGTCCGTCTGTCCCCGGCTTAGCTCAGAGACGCTAAGTCCTAGAATGCTGTAATTTGGCATGGGTGTACATATTAATCACGTCGAGAAAGTCGTGAAATAAAACCATGAAAACAATTTTTTTTAGGGTACCTCCCTTGCACGTAAAATGGTTTTTTTTTTTTTTTTTTATCAAATACATGGTGTGGGGTACCGTTGGATAGGCCGTTCAAAAATATTGTGGGTCTGTGAAAGCCATTTTTCAATTCTGAGATCCGTTTGCGTAATATTAAGCTTTAAAGTGCTATTTTTGGTTAGAGTCAAGTGTCCCGCCCCCCCTGCCAGGTAAATGGTTGGTTTTGGATATGTGAAAAATTCATGGCAGTAGTATATATAATGAAATTAAAAGGAAAACTATAACAGCTAAGTAGGTTTTACAAGTTAACGAGAAATCGTCGACCAACTTAAATTTGCAGTTGAAGAATTGACCGTAACGTATATAGATGTATGGGAGAGCATGTTTTTCAACTACAATGTTAAGTTTGTGTTTGGGATGAATTCATCCTAACTACGGAACCCTTCATTGTGCGTGGTCCGACACGTACTTGGCCGGTTTCATTGTTTGTTTTTACTTCTAGGAACATTGTAATTTAGAAATAATTTCTGTGCCCTCACAGGATTCATGTTGAGTATAAAAAAAAAAAAAAACTTTTTCATTCAGACAGAATCTATAGAATGTTGTAAAACTTATGAAACTAGTGTTAGTACATTATAATTACTTATTTCCTGTGGGTTTTAACCCAGTTCTGGCCGTAACGCGTGTTCAGCCTATCCGCAATAACAGCCAGGGGGCCTAAAATGGACGCTTTGGCAGAATCATAATATGATCTGCATACTATTCATATCCCACAATTCATCTGTTTGACAGTTTTGTATCGTAAAATGGTCCACAAAATAAGAATTGCTAGCTATAATGAAGTCTAATGTCAAAAAGCAGCTGTCAAACATATGAAATGCGGGATGTAAGTATGAATTGTACGCAGATCATAATATGATTCTGCCAAAGCGTCCATTTTAGGCCCCCAGTGCTGTTATGTATAGAATATTAGTAACAACATGAATGAATAAATATTTGAGTTTAAATTGGGGAAAACTTGTGTTAAATTAATAACAACTTTGAATACCGTAATCATTTTCAATATGCTGAGTTGTGATAAAAATCAATGAACCAGCATTCATTGTTGAACTTATCCCTATAGTCTTAGGACTTGCTAATGCAACTTACTTGTGGGTTACCAGACAGAAACTGGTTGAGGAAATGCACGTAGGGCGCCTCGTCCACCACTTCATAGTATCGGATATTCCCGTCACCCTTGCCAGCGAGGTACACCTGAATAGAAAATACAAAACAATTAGTTTAATTATTAGTCGTCATCTCGGTAGTCAATCAAAACCTTTCTAGCCCAGTGCCGGATTAACCACGTAGCAAGTGTAGCAATTGTTACGGGCCCCGCGTATCCAAAATTGCCCTCTAACTGAGCGTAATTTTTTGAGTGAAACTTATTTTTTTTTTTGTTAAAAAAACGTAGTCCCACACTAGGAATTTATCCTGTATCGTGGGTGCGTTTACAAACATTTAAACTCACATACACAAACAGCCGTGGTATATTGTATTAAGACGTGGCATATTGAATATACCTACTTGATGTCACAAAAACGTGAAACATAACACCTTTTTCGACTAAGACCATTCACGTCAGACAATCGGTAAGCGATTATTTCGTTGGCGAAAATAAAACACAGAATTTTATACGGTAAACGCACAAGTTCTACAAATAGTTGCTCGTACAAATGTATAGAATTTGGATCGGCTCTACAAAAAGTCTGACGTGTGCGAGCACCCTTACACTCAGCTAGGATGCGTAGCAAGAATTTAAATGGCTCGATTCAAAATGTTGAAATTGTCTATTTATTTGTAAGACTTATACTTAGCAGTCTACATTATTTTTTATTATAATTTAGTAATCTTTTAACAATAATTTTGACCACTTTACGAACCAGTAGCAGATCAAGGGCCCCTCGATAAAACTTGCCAAGGGCTTGTTTAATACAGCACTGTTCTAGCCAATTCTTTTTAGCTAATTTCAACATTTATATCTGTAATTTTATGCTGTACATAATAAAGAGTATTCTATTCCTTCCATCGTTTCTTTGGTCTTCGCATACTATCTTTGATCTTAGCCATCCACAGTTCTACACTCATAGTCTAAACTTCCTCACGACATATTAGTTTAATAGTAAACGATAAAAACGTAGTTACATTACAGGCCGCACCTTGACCTAAGGGTAATGTTTAGCGACGATAAATGGTTTTTATCAGGTAAATGGCATCTATCTAATGGTTTCATACAATGAATACTTAGATATAGGTTATATTGTCAGGTTAAGGTCAAACAGCAGTTACTGATAGAAGATTTCTGTACTATATAGATTCAAAAAGAGTGAAAAAGGTAACTAACTTCAAGGTCAACGGCGATTATCAGACCCTTAAGTACTCTTAAGGGTCTGATAATCGCCGTTGACCTTGGCCATACAAATGCGCGTCGCACTCACGCCTCGCCACTATTAACTTTCATTGGGAATATTTATTTTTAGTAACGAAAATATGAATATTTCAAAATAATCACAGATAGAATTATAGATCATAAAACAGTCTATTCATAAAAAAAAAGCATGAACATATCTTAAGTAGTTTGAAAGTAATATCGTTTTTTATGCTTTGGGTAGACATTACTTCCTGAATTTATTTCATAGTATTGTAGCACAAGACTTATATATTCACATATATTATAGAATTGATGGTATGCGTTCTAGTTTAACACACATTTTTTGCATAACTTACTTGCATTATATGTTGGCATAATAACAGATTTAAAAGTCACTAAAAACATATATCTGTGCATTAAACAATAATATCGTGAGCAAGCAAGAACGTATCGATCATAATTATGTAAAGTAAGTAATCGAAACATCTTTACCTAACCGACACTACGACAGCCGTATATTTATTTCGCCTTTTTTCGTATGGCCGATACGAAAGGAGCTGCTCAGATGTTATTTTTCTATTCTTATTAAAAATGTGTCAAGAATTCAAGATGATAATAATAATACATACATACATAAACTCACGCCTTCTCCCCATGGGGGTAGGCACTATAGAACGCCACATGCTACGCTCCTTACATACTCTGGTTCGTTTACGTTCAGACATACGTTACATTACGAGTACTACGCTACGTTCTGAAGAACATCACCAATTAGGTTACTATATAATATATATGTATGTCCTCCTACGGCGATATGACAATGGTCATTATAAAAGTTACGTGCTCTAACGATCCCAGCTAAAACTTTCTGACTACAAAATCTACTTAATAAAAAAAAAACATTAATACATCTCTCTAAGTTGAGATTAAGATGTGTTCCATTGAATGACTTTTTCATGAAATCATGACATTGGGTAACAAATCTGACCTGCAAATAGCAAAAAACGTAAGAAAATTTGAATTAAGGCCTCGTCATAAGCGAACGCGATCGTCGCGGTCACTTTTTGTTCGGAAAATCAGAAGCTCTGTCGGCGCGACCACGCGTTCAGATTCACCGAAAAAAAATTGACATATTAACGCGACGATCGCTTTTAAATAGGACGTGGGGTATGACAGGCTCGCGCGATCTATCAAGTCGCGTATGTACGGCGTATTATGACGGAGATATATGGCAGTGACCTTGAGTGGTTAGCTTGCGTGTTCAGTACTGACCTCACGCAACGCGTCGTTCGTTCAACTAGTAATAGGACTCGCCCATCGAGGAGCGCTGTCCCTAATTTGACGCATTATTAATTTATTATACACAAACCAAAAGGTATTTTAATAAAACGCGTATACTAAAAGATCAAAAATTATCTTTAAATTGATGAAGGTTTCAGAAAAATACGCTTGGTAGACTTTGCTCCATTCTCAATTTTTTATTCGCGTTAGGCATAACTTTACAAATTAATTTCAATATGTAATATAAACAATCTAAAATATTCTCGTATTAAGTTATTGAGAAAATGCTCTAATTTAACATATATTTTTTTCCAATCATTAACACACACACACACACAATCATTAACATCTATAATACTCGTTTAGCTCGTCTAAACGAGTATTATAGATGTGCTGTCTTCAGTATAAAATCATTAAAAGTCGGTTATCGTCGCCTTAATGTAAACGATCGCGTAATCGCGCGACAGTTGCTTTCAGTTAGGACGCAGGGTACAGGGGTTAAATAGGGGATGAAAGTTTGTATGGTAGTCTTAAAATATGTACTATTACTACTTAATGTAATATTTTTGACTACTTTGTCAATTGTGTGTATTTTTATAATTTTTTTTAAAGTGTGTTTTGATTGTGCAGGATATTTTTTTTTTCTTAATTTTTTCTTTCTTTTATGGAAATTCGTAATTTTTGCCGATGGAAAATCGCATTGGACAACGCGGCTTGTGTATCATAATTTCCTGTAAATTAACCAAGTAAAATATGACGGAGACTTACCATATTAGTATCATAATCATAATACGGGAACACGACGCCGGACGAGCTATCGATGGTCTCACAAACAAGCGGCTTGTCCAAATCATGTTGGTCCCACACGGCGTATTGGCGGTCACTGTAGCGAGAGAACCCGGTTGTCAACACCTTGCCCTGGCTGCCCAGGAATGTGCACTTGGAGGCCTTAGTGCCGAGGTGGCAGGGACCTTCCTGAAATAGAGGGTGATGGGATTAGAAAAAAAGGCCGGGTTTTAAGGGTTCCGTAGCTCAAAAGAAAATACGGAACCCTTATAGGATCACTCGTGTCTGCATGTCCGTTTGTCCCAGCCAATTTGCTACTAATCTGCTGGACCGATTAAGTTGAAACGTACACATTTGATTTTCTATGACCCAAACACGGACGTGTAACGTAAATAAATGAATTTTGAATATGGTGGAACTTTTGGGACAAACGAGAAAATTAAGGTTTTTTTTTTAAGATAGGTCTTAAGTTTATCAATGGGACCTAATAACTCATACTATATCAGCTTTATTATTACTTACCTATAGCGCGTGTAAAACCAGGGCTGTCACATTTTGTTGGAAACAGCTATGAATTCAGTGTAACATTGATTGTTTTGTACACAGGAATTGTGACTTTCTTCCAAGTGAAAATAGATGGAGAAATATCAAACTGGATGTATAGAACAGAACACACATAAAGTTTGATATTACTCAATCTAATTCATGAATAATTACTAATATTATAAATAAAAAGGCTAAACAAATTTGGATGAAATTTGGTACACACGGGTACACATCAAGCTATATATTTCCAGTATACGCTGACCTCTCATTGTACTATACAATGCGAGATCAGCTTATACTGGAAATGTATAGCTTGATGTGTAGCCGTCTGTACATAGGTATACCATGATTTCCGAACACCACGCGGGCGAAGCCGCGGGCAAGTCCTTAATAACTTTTTAATCAACTATTGCTCAAGTCAGTTTTACCAACAAAATGACACAGTCCTTGTTTTGCAATTGGAATACGAACTTTAATTTCACTTCAGCTGCAGTAGGTACATACTTTGCACCTCTATCTACCTCCTTTTAAAGCACAAATAACATAACACTTACAGAGAGCACGATGCCTCTCCGTGGCTCGATGACGCGCAGCTTCTTGTCCTTGCTGGTGGTGGCAAGCAGAGAGCCGTCGCGGTTAAACGACATGCAGTAGATCACGTCCGTGTGGCAATCTATCACCTTCACCGCCTCGCCCTTGCCTACGTCCCATACGAAGATCTAAAATAAAAACCATATTTTACTGCTATTGGGTGGCATTTCAATTAGCGGTCCACCTGAGGGTAGGTAGATACTGCCGCCCACGAACATATTATGCAATATCAGTTGATTAATAACTCGGAGACAACGCTGAAATGTCTGGTATATAATTACACCCGTTGCGGCAGAAATGCAAAATGGTAATATTAATCAATCAATCAACTCAGCCTATCGCAGTCCTCTGCTGGACATAGGCCTCTCTCAGGCTGCGCCACAACACCCTATCCTCCGCCTTTCGCATCCAGTCTGATCTAGACACCTTAAGGGCGTAGGTCCATCTAGCTGGGGGATGTCCCACACTACGCTTGCCGATACGCGGTCTCCAATCCAGGACACGCCTGCTTCACTGGCCATCGGTCCTTCAACAAACATGGCCAGCCCATTGCCACTTCAGTTTGCTTAAACTGAAATGGATAGCAACCGAAATTATCCGGAAAAGAACTAGAGTTACCGTTGTCGATAACTCCGGGTCTTTTTCGGATAATTTCATGCCTGATTTAATCCATTAAAGAGACTCCGAGCATAGCCCGCTCCATAGAGCGCTGAGCGACCTTGAATTTGTGGTTCAGGCCGACTGTCAGTGTCCACGTTGCGGCACCGTATGTCATGAAGGGAAGGATGTAATGGATGCAATGATAAATGGTGGTAGCATTTGAAAGCGTACTTCAGTATCGTTACTGGAAGAGGTAAGTTCTCCTATCAACCAATTACATTATCGGTCATATCTAAATGCAATAAAAATATTTCTTTCGATATGAAAGGTCAATTCATTGGATGATATTAAATTTGATGTTATCATAATAACTAGGTAAACATAATTAACGCACCAGAACATCTGTCAAGAATACCAGTAACTATGACAGTATTTAAAAAGTATAGTCAATCACACAATGAATCATAGCTATCTTTATTAACCAGTGCCTGTAATATGATGTTGAGATAAATAAAGATTTATGATTATGATTATCTTGAATTAGAGCGGGCCGCGTTCGCAGTGATAACAGAAGTATACAAGATCAAGGTGACGATAAGAATACCAGTAACTCCTTAAACCTAGGCGTGGGTTTAAGGAGTTACTTTTATTTTGTTTAGATTGCACGCGGCATAATGATTCTGTTAATTTAAAAGATATACCGCCAGTTGCACGTAAGTCCATTAAATTTAATTCCCCATTAAAAGTAATGCTGTCCTTATATAACTGAACGTATCAGAAAGTGACAGCATTACTTTTAATGGGAAATTCAATTTCATGGACTTACACGTGCAACTGGCGGTGTGTGACCTCAAAGATGTTAACGGGTTTGAACGTCAATAGAATATTTACTTTTTGATCGCTGCATCTTGGACAGTCTTCTTGCCTAGCTTATATTTTTACCACGGTATATGCGCTATTTCTATACAGGGTCAAATTAAATTAGCCAGCGAAACTCCGCAGACGTGATGGGTATCGATATATAAACATGACCTAATAAAAACGAAAATTGATTACTTAGATGATTTTTATGGGGTCAACGACCACTGACATGCATGAGTTGAGTTTTTTTGTTTTTTGTTTTATCGTATTAAGATTACGATACTCACCTAATCTGTGAAGTTTACACATAAAAACTGATATTTCAATGTAGGTAAATCACCTACAATCGTTGACACAAAAAAAAATATCACAATTTGTTTTTGTTGGTTCATCCTTCGATATCGATACCCATCACGTCTGCGGAGTTTTGCTAGCTAATTTAATTTGACCCTGTATAGTTTACTAAAGAATAATAAATAAGTTTAATGGTAGTAAGTTGAATAGTCTCCCTAACTCCCTCTCACAGAAAGAGGAGGCCTGTAAGACTGTGTCCCAGCAGTGGGAACATTATAGGCTGATTATGTAAGTTTAATAGTAAAGTATCGTATGTCCCAACCCAGGTCATGGTCCACCCATGACCTTTATAATGTGTATAGATATTATTAATATACGAGAGAAGAAAAACGATAAAATAAACTTTAACCCCCTTATTACAAAACAAGGTTTATATTCAGACCCAGCTTTAAAACATGGAGCCATTATTGAATTTCGAACTTTATTCCGACAATGGTAAAGTTCCTAAACACAAAACTGTCAACTGAGTACCGAATTAAGTTTTCAGTTTTGTATAAAGAACGGTATTTCAATCACTGTTACGTTCTTGTTACAAAAACTGGTTCCATGGTTTAAGCCATGTCAAAATATAAACCTTGTTTTGTAATAAGGTGGTAATAGTTTTTTTGTTGATGTAATAATAGGGTGCACAATACTGAAGTTTAGTGGACCAAAAATGTATATAAAATATTTATAAACAGTTCTAAAGCCCGTACATCAAAGAAAAACAGCAACGACAGTTATCAATTTTAAAACATCGCTTCACTACATATAAATAACTGTTCTGCAAACGGTCCCCCCACATTTATTATTTTGATAGCAATGCAGCACGCAAAACTAAAGAGTAGTAACGGCCGCATACATTGAGTCTTGCGTGATGATCGGAAATAATATCAAGTTCTGTATGTATCGGCAATCGCGAGTATGAAAGTGTTCACAAATCAGAATAAAACACTGTGTGAAGAATTGAAGACCATTCATGTTAACTTGGGATTCAATTTGTAGAACAATAACTGTTTATGATTGATGCATGCTTCACATTTGGGGTTCAAGTTCAGTTATGTCATAAAGAACAATATACAATTATCTACTGGTATAATAAACTTATGTAACTAGTGAATGAATTCGTTTAGGATAATGAATGAATTTGCGTTCTATAATGAATAAAAATATTTTGATGACTACCATAACCATAGCTTAAAAGAAAGACGTAATCATCCTGACTTACTAATACTCCATAAAATTATAAACGGTCCCTTAAACGCACAATTGGTAAACTATATTAACTTTAGGTCTAGCCAAAGTAGTAAACGTCATGATCGTATTTTTTTATTGCTCACATTCACCTTAAATACCACATTTAATAGCCCCCTAACACGTATGGCAAGGCAATATAATGAAAGGTCCAACTTGACAGATTACCCTATTGATATTTTCTCCATGAGTTCTGCTTCATACAGGAGTGCACGTCTGTGTTTGAAAATTGGTTTGTTTTGTAGTGTGCTAGATTATTCTACTAGACACACTATTTATTTTTCTCTTTTGTCTCTTCATATGCTAATGTCATGCATACCTGATAATTACATGGTTACTGAAGTGCCAATTTTAGATGTTATTGAATTTGAATTGTAAGTGACTGTGCTATTTAATAAGGCGTTCTTGTTATTAATTAAATACCAACCGTACGTTGATATTTAATACAGATATTTTGGATTGAAACTCAAAGTTAATGGTTAGTTTGCCGTTAATTTGTAACGAGTTTTTTTTTTCTAAACGTGTTTTGGTAACAACCAAGTTCTGAGAAATATGTTCTAGAATAACATATATTTTTCCGCTACCACAAACTATATAGATTTGACTATTTTTTTATTTAAGACAAGCTTATTTTTATAATTTGCCTCTTATCAGCGCCTTAAGATCTAGAACTATACTGACCAAATAATCGAATCCAGCGCTGAGCAGTATATTCTCAGCCGTAGGATGCCACTCGATGTAAGCGACGCGTCGCTTGTGCCCGTGTAGCTCCACCAACCAGTCCGTCAGATGCATCGACAGGCCGCCGTCCGGAATGTGCCATAGTTTTACCTAGTGGATAAATACAATATTGATGATTTGATAAATGAGGTCCAAAAACAAATGAAGGAGATTAAAAGCGGCTACTGGCTGATATAAATTAATACAAAGGGTAGTTTTAAAATCATCTTTGCTAATAGCCTATCTCTGTCTGATAAATAATGTATATTTCATTATTACTTCATTGAATAAATGTATTTTCTTTTCTTTTCTTTTCATTCAAATTAATCATTTTGTTTTAGTCTTTTTTTTTAATCTATTTTAATGATAAAAATATATTCAATTATTGTTGTTCTTAATGTCACAATGTTTTTTTGTATCATAAAGTGTTTGTTTGATGAAACAGAAGCAACTTATCAGATAAAAATTTGTGGATCAGCCAATTAGGCAGCCAATTGGTGTCACATTCTTAAATAACAAATCAATAATAAAACAGTTTTCATGCCGGTCGGTTATGTAAAGGCTACTATTGTTTCAAGGATTTCTAATGGAATGCAAAACGATCGAATCATTATGATAACAAATACAGAACGCCGCAGTAATTTAAATTATATCACCTATTTACACGACATCAAACAAATGATGTCAAAATAAACTATACAATCGAGACAATAGCTACTTCTGCTTGATAAGATAATAGAATCAATGCTTGTAAACCGTGATAATATAGCAACATAATAATAATATATTGACAACCAGGCTACACGCTTTCATACCAACAAAAAGCGAGAAATTGTTCAAACGGAACATCCCCGGGTAATAGGCATCAATTACCATGAACAAATTGCGGATATAAAAAAAGAAAAAAAAATTGGCGCAAACGAAATTACCGTGCAGTCATCGGAACACGACGCTATGATGTTATCGTTGAAAGGATTCCATTTTATGTCGAGCACGGGGCCTTTGTGGCCCGTCACTCGACTTGCGTTGAAGTCCAACCGGCCAGTCTGGAAAAGAGACATAAAACATTGAATTTAGAGTAATTATGGTCCTTAATTTTGACAAACGCTCTGGCTTGGCCTATATTCTAGCTACTATTTGCTCAGTCATAAATCTCGATTTAAACTGTCAGATTTGATATTAATCTCAATTCTCTAGTTTTAAATCAAGATTCATGACTGTGTTTTGTTTCAAAATACGAGCCTTAAGAGATTTAATAATAAATGAAATGTTTAAGAAATAGAATAGGTTCCGCTTTATAAACATATCATTTTACATCAGATAAAGTGACCGCTTTAACAAACAATTACTTTTGCAAGCACTTGCGCCAGACGTGCGAAACTGAAGGAAATGTTGCAACGTTGCAGTTTTGTTACAAATGCATCAAAAATGATACATTCATTTCCCAGTTTCTCACGCTATTAGCGATCACAGCTCATTTTCAGCTGGATTGCTATAATTTGATTACGTAGCGGATGTTTCAATAACGCATGTACTTTTGAACGCAATGAGGTGGAGCATGGGCGGATAGTAGTAAATTATTCAAGTGTCAAGGTAAAGAACATTAATTAAACAGATGTTTAAAAAGGTTACTGACCTAATATTACTCAACTATTTGAGTGCATTCATTAAAAAAAAAAGGATAGAATATGAACTGAAACAGGAAGATATAAAAAAAAATAAGAGACTGGTGTGGTGGTGACATGGTGCTTTAGCAGGTGGAAACTACTAGTGAAAAACGCGAGACCTCAGTTAAAAAAAAGTTCTTTCGACTTAATTATACTGTTTTTTATTGTTTTGGGATCTGACTATCTGAGTCAGATAAGCAATCAAATTGATTAATCTGGCTTGGGTATACACCTTGTATAAACATGGTCTGTGTACACAAAGCTTATATACAAACTAGGGCGGTTCAGACACAACGTCAATAAAAGAAAGGCAAATATTGGTGTTTGGCGAACCGATGACGTCCAACAAGGGGATGAGGGGGAGTAGTAACATACTTTTCCTAAAGGCTTTGAACTTTTAAGGTGAAAACGCTTAGAACTTCGGTTTCGAATTTTCGATTCAGGATTTCGCTATTTGAGTCTGGCAGGAGGTATACAATATTGAATTCGATGGGATTCGTAACTCTATAGATAGATTAACAAATATGTAATAAGGTTTGCAGCTGCTTGGCGTTATTATCTTAAATGCGGATTTTGCCAAAGTCCGAATTTCCCTATTTAGAAAAAAAGTAAAATGTTGGCATTGCCTTGATAACACCGCTATTAAATAAACTTTAAGTACTTAGTTGTGATATTTTTATATCAGTCTGAGTAAAAATGTGTTTAGAAAAGGACGGATTGTACAGAAACAATAACAACAAGTCTTGTAATAATGTGACAATAGAAGAAAACACAAAACTAATGGCTATTCTATTCGACGATAAGGAGCATTCACCGCTTTCTCGTGCCTCGCTTTCATAATACTATTTTACTTGTCTAGTTTTACCCGACTGTGCAACAGCAAAGACAAGAGTTACGTTTTTAATAAAAAATAAAATTGATTTGGCTCCGACGAATAAACTTGGTATCACCGAATGCAATTTATCTTTGAATGTTTGTGATAATAATGATAAAGAACAATGGCCATTAATTAGGTAGTCTAGATGGATAAGGAAAATAGTTATTAGAAATGCACCTTGCTTGCACTTGATTGAAAAAAAATATCTAAAAGGGCAAGCAAGGTGCACTTGTGTTAAAAAATATATTTAAAATAAAAACTTACATTATCCAATGGCAGAACAAGGAAGGCCCCACCGCCAGCCACCTCCGTTACTATGGCAACGAATTTAGGGTTGACAGCGCAGAAATTAGAATCATGCGCATTCCTAGTGATCTTTATGTTGTCATAGCAACGCTCCCGTTTGAAAGGAACGCCGTACACATGGCGGAATTTGGAGCTTCTCACGCCACGGAACCATACCTGAAAAACGTTTTCCAGTGTGAGCTGTTGGGAAACAAAAAAGCAAGAATCATTGCAAACCAAAGCATAGAATATAGTACATATTTTTCTACTAAATTGTTATTAATACATAATATACTATACATATAGCGCGAAAGTTAACTAAGTAATTACCTAATATCTTTATTAGCTGCCACCTAAATTGGCATAAGTGTATTTCGCGTGACGGGTTATGAAATCGCCAGTAGTTTTATTTAATTTGAGAAACAAGAGTGTTGTTAACTTTAAGACAAATACAGATTGAGATTTGTTTGATATAAATAAAAGCAAGATCTTTTTACCTGCCTGCGGTCTAAAAGGAGGATAATGTTTTTATCAAAAAGGTTTTTACGTTTTCGGCTAAAGTTTAAAGATTTTTGCTATGTAACAGAATGAAGATATATCAAGAATGCAATGACAACACCTAGTGAGCTCATCAATGATTTCGTCATTCAGTGAGAGTAACAACGACATCATTATCTGCTTGTTATTTACGCCTCCCATGACTATACATTTATGAACGGTCATCATCACTTACGAATAGCATTCATTACGTTTGTATTTTTTTTTTATTATAATCGTAATTTACTTATTGGAATGCAGGGATTTTTAAAGTATATATATTTATTATATTATTTATTATATATATTATAGCTTAACTAAAACGAAAACTCGCACAATGCATAACCTCCTCAGTTTTTTTTTAAATCAGCTAAAAAATAATAATAGATGGCCGCAGTTGGCCACTTATAATTCGAAATTCGAATTTAGGTGCCAGAACTCATTTAAAAAAATACAGATGAAACATGAAGCAGTTAACGTGAGTTAAAAGTATTTAACTTTTTTAACAAAACACTTAAGTTGAACAAAGGAAAGTGACAGTATTTTTTATTAAGTTTGGCACATACATTTGTGCACTTGCTAATTGTTGCCATTACAGACATTCAGACATAAGAATCGCACGCAATAAGAGAAAATATGAGATAAAATCTGAACTTATGAATTATTCAAATAATACTGATATGATCTTTATCTTTGTGATAAAAATGCAAATTCGAGTAGATTACCCACCGATTTTTTTTAAACTAGGGATTTTATTTTAGCAAAAACTAAGGACTTTTTAAATAATTTTACTACTTCAGAACTGCGCTTGATTTCCAGCAGTGGGAATAGTAAAAGTAGTTAAGCTCAAAGTCGGCCTTGTGGTCAACAATATTTATACAATTTATTATTTGTATTTTAAAGTGTTAATAAATAAGCTACATCCCTGTGAGGAGGCAGCCATAGACCACTACGCAGGCGTAGTGCAGATTGGCGCACAGTATTTGCAAAAATAACAATACAAAAAATAAAAAAAGTTATTTTATAACTTTCTCTGTCTTTGATAGATCAGCTATACTTACTTATATCAAAGTAGGTAGGTATGTTTTAAAAACCTATTAACGACTCATCATACATCAATTTCTCTCATTATACTACGACTTTTATAGTCGATTGTTATGTTAAAAATATGCATAGGCTTTGAGAGAAACAACAAATAAAATAGAAAATTGATTAATCATAACGAAATAAGTGGCTTTTACACTGCTTTGATCAAGTAGGTACTATTTAAATAATCATAGTCAAATTGAAATAACGTCGAGTGAAAACGGTTTTATTATAATTGTCTAGGAACCGTCTTGTGTATGCCACGGGAATTAAGAGCAATAACCATAATTGCGTAACGGATTATTAATATCAAGTGTCTTTTATACACGCTCCACATTTATAAGTGGAGCGATGAGTTTAAACGTTATTAACTCATCTATGATTTCTTTATGATCAAGTTACAGGACGCTGCATGTTTACTAAAATTCTATAAAGGTATGTTTAGTGGTATATTTAGTAAAATTTTAAAAAGTAGAAAACTCTTTGAAAGTCGGGTGTCTAGCTCTCCACCTATCAGAATTAAACTTAAGTATTAGGTATATTTAAAGAGAGTCTTTACTTTGATGAGGAAATAAAAAAAGAAAATTAAGATACACCCTGTATAGGAAGCATATTTTTTTTAATATAATTATTATGAGTTTGTGACATAATACATAAAAATTTATAACGTATTTATATTATAGTTACACATGGACATTTAGCATTTATTTGTCATGTACTTTTATTAGATAGTTTCAATTGATTTAGGTAGTACGTGTAAGGCTGGCGATTTAATAATGATCCATTGTGTCATCTATCTGCATAATTAGGTACTTGAACGTAATATATTGCGCACATGGCCATGTAAGTCTTTTTTATTGGCTTACTCATTCACGTTTACAAACATCAACTCTTGAAGTATTGGGGTACGTATCAATGTAATAGAAATGGAAATACAGGGTGACAGGTTGTTCCAGTATTTTCGAGCCAATAACGGGACACCTGGCAACTCTATCACTATCAGAAGCGAAACACTAGGGTAGATAAAGAACTAATACCACTTTGCAATCTATTTCCCATAGTCGAGTCTCACGACCCGCACTACATTTTTACTACAAAAAAACATACAGCATAAAAAAGCATTCCATGTATGTCTTTAAACATGGTTTAACATACAAATAAAAATGTGCAATGAAAAAAACAATACCTGTGAATTAGTCATGATGTCTCCACGCTACTGGTGCAATATCAATACATGCACTACATAGAGGCACACTCCAAAACTATACAGTTCTGTGCATTTTACATACAATAATCGTATACACAAATAACATAAAAATCTGCTGCCCACAACATGATGCACTGTACCTTAACACTGAAAGTTCCAAAGAAACAAAAAGGATGCATTAAAACATATACAAAATAAACAAAATGTGCAATAGAATAAATACTGAGATAATCGGTTCTGTAAAGTCGTGCAGACTGCGCTAGGTCGCTACCAAATGATACTCCGAGTACGAAGTTAACGGCATGGCAGAAGCGCGTGTCTCGAATGGCGCGAGAAAAAAAAGTGAAAAGACACACTCGTTACAAAGTCGTTGTCGTCGATTCTCAGAGAAATTCAAATTCATAATAGTCGATAGAACATCATTTAAAGAATACGACTGATGATGCAACTATGTTAGATAATGTGGATGTATGTTAATTAGGAAAGTTACAATATAATTATGTATTTAATTAACTCAACATCATTGTTAAACTCGGCCTCTAATAGAATCAAATGTTATATCATCAACATAATTTTTAATGTGGTTATTTTACTCACTCATAAAATTTTAGTGTATTTAAAAAATTCAAATGTCATGCCGTTTTTATGTAGAATTGTAGAACACATTTATACGATAAATTGATAATAAAGCTTTACGAAGCCAAACACACTTTATAAGTGGTACAATTATGCAGTATGACTCAAACAAAATATTTAGCAATAATGTAACACTTTCGACTGGGTACATTCGAAAGATAAGGATGTTACATGATAGTCAGCGAAGCGTAACATAAAGAATGACTACAGTACAGTAAACTAACCAGCGCAGCAGAAGTGGACCTTACCAAGTTACCACTTATGTCATGGTTTGAATTGAAGTGTGATTTTATGATGTTCTTAAGGCAAATTTCACCCATGATTCCATGAAACTGAACGCGATCAACCTAATCATCTAAACCACGTTCAGGAGCTGCCATCTAGTCAATATTCCAAAGCAATGATGACACTGACTGCTCTTGAACGCGGTTTAATTGTGCTGATCGCGTTCAGTTTAATTGTGTGTGTGTGTGATGTTTCCTTTGTATTGCTTCCTTACGTGGTTTATATAAAGTTTTGTAGTCTGTTGTGTATTTCTGATTTAAATTTTGTATCATTAATTCATTATATTCATGGAAGGCTAATCAAATTGTAAGAGAGAGCCCCATGTTCGGGCAGTGGACTATAGATATAGACTGAGCTGATTGATTGACTTTGTATAAATTTGTTTAAAAAAGTAATGTTGTACTTATTGTATTCACAAACCAAAATCAACATTGTGTTGTATAAGTTACGTTACTTTGTTGTCAATAGTAATTATTAAACAATACGAGTATTATGATGTGTGTATTAGTGTTTGATTCTCTTCATCGCTGTCAGATCGATACACTGTATGTGGATGATCTTGAGAGCTGTACAAGTTGGCGACAATGCAGGTGCGGCTCTATTCTTTAACTGGCCCAATTCCAATCAAAAGAGATGTTCGGCAAAGAGACACCATTTCAGCCAAGTCATTGACTGCAGTCTTAGAAGATGTTATAAAGACGCCTGATTGGGGCAAAATTGGGATAAACATTAACGGAGCCTTCTGACATCAGCGGTTCGCTAATGATGTAATCCTTCTTAGCCATGAATTGCAGAATTTTGAGCCAGTGCTGTAAGATCTGTATAATTCCTCTCAAAAGGTGGGCGTTAAGATGAACATGTCCAAGACCAAGATTATGACTAACATCACCAGCGGCGTGTTACAAACTGTTACAATTGGTCGCAAGCCGCTGGAAGTGGTGGACCATAACGTATATTTATATCTGGGATATAATTTGTCTTTTGGAAGATCAAACTAAGGAAATCTCGAGATGCATGCAACTGGGCTGGGCGGTATTTGGCAAGCTGGATGATGTTTTTGGGGATCGGAAGATACCATAATGCCTGAAAACTAAATTGTATAAACAATTTGTCCAGCGTACCATGACATAAGGGGCCGAAACATGGATGGTCGATAAAGAGTTGTACTGTAGAAGAAAGTCCAAGTTACACATACGGTTATGGAGCGCGCCATATTAGGCCTATCATTGAAAGACCGAGTCCGTAACGAGAGATCCGACGTAAGACTAAGGTTCAAGACGTCGGACTATGGGTAGCGGCTCTGAAATGGAAGTGGGTAGGACACTTGGCTAGACGTGGTGGTGGCAGGGGGAGCAGAGCCCTAACGGAATAGTTGCCAAGAGACAGTAGAAGAAGCGTTGGCAGACCAACAGCCAGGTGGGTTGACGACCTACAGAAGATTGCGGGGAAGACCTGGATGACGTTCGCACATACCAGGAAAGCATATGGCACAAAAGGGAGGAGGCCTCAGAAGTGCGTGGAACAAGGCTGCCGATGATGATGTAATATTGCACCTTGTACTTATGCTCCATGTTAAACAGAGTAATTAGCATCAAAGTAATAATTAAAATGATTGGTTAACTACTTAGTAGTTAAAGTTTATACAGATTGAGTTTCTGAAATGGCTATGGCACCTGTGCCAATCATTATAATATTGGGTGGTGCAAATTGAGACGTCATAAAAAAAAATAGATATATCATGCCGTGCCTACTCCGAACATAAATCTGAAGTATCGGCCGAATGTTCGGCCGTTGCTTGACTACGGCTATGGCAGACGACGAAAAAAAAAGAAAGACAGTCAAAGAGATAAGCTCAAGTCAAAAATGTGACTTTAAGTCGAGTAAGGATTCAAATTTCAAAGTCAAAAAAGGAAACTATGGAAGTTATAAAACGGCCGAACATTCGGCCGTTAGTTCGGATTAACGTTTCGTAGTAGGGGTCATGGGGCCCAGGGTTCATCCGAAAATACACCATTTTAATTATGTTCCGCGATTCTTGATAGTTTTCGAGTTACTTACACCGAATATTTTTATGTAAAATTTAAGTTTAAAAAAAATATATAAAAAAATTCACAGCTTTTTCACATCCTTTTTTTTGAAAACTACTGATCCATGTAGAAAAAAACTCATACTGTATATGTGATGAAGGTACAGTTAATATTGATTTTGTCTGTTATTGTCAGTTATAACAAAAAAATACATGTATTACACACTAGTTGGGTTCTGGTTCTCACCAAAGTATGTTAGTCCCTTGGAAAATCTCTTTTCACTGTTAAATGAACATAGAAAGTTAATTACTTTTGTTTTATCTATGTTTAACCAAACGTTTGATGGCCGCTTGGGAATGGTGCCTACATAATTTGAACTAAAACTATTGTTCAAAATAATTATTATCTCAAAAGTTGTATCATACCTTTACATGGGAAAGTTATGTTGCCTTGTCAGGGATTAGCATAAAAGCTTTTTATCTGATTGTTATGAAAACACTATTAGATAAGCTGTTGAGTCAGCTTTTATTATTGACTTCACAACATTTTAAAAGTAATAAGTCAAAGTCAAAGATTTATTTGCAAAACTAAAAATTTCCAATATAATAAACAGAGCAAAGTATAAAAAAACCGGCCAAGTGCGTGTTTGGGCCACGCACAATGAAGGGTTCTGTAGTTGGGATGAATCTATCCCAAGAACAAACTTAACATTGTAGTTGAAAAACTTGGTCTCCCATACATCGTTATACGCCACGGTCAATTTTACTAGCTGTAAGTTTGTAATCGCAAAAAAAAAACTTTTATAAGCGATAAAAACAAATATTAACAGTTTTCGGACTTTTTCCTTTACTTGGAGACCTTGCTTTTTACCAAATTTCATGATTCTAGGTTAACGGGAAGTACCCGTAATGTCGCATAAATCGCCTATTCGCGTATGTTTTTTGCGTAGACTTAGAAGCTTGATTTTTTTAGAGTTTCTCAATGTATTTGACATTCATTTCAAGTACGCGTTTCTGAGAAAAAGGGTCTTGACAGACAGACAGACGGACAACGAAGTGATCCTATAATAAGGGTTCCTTCTTTCTGAGGTATGGAACCCTAAAAACACACACAGTGAAGTAGAAGTTACTGCCCCTTAGTTAGAAAAGGACAGTAATTGTTTGGTTTCAACCGTAAATTATTTTGTTTCTATTACTTTACGTTTTATGTGCTTTGCTTCCATGTGGTTTACCTAAAATAATATGATGTGCAATTCCTGAGATATTTCTAGGGACACAAAAGACATTTTGGAATAATAGATATTTACGTTCGGCAATACATTTTTTAATGATTATTTAGTGATTTCGGATTTATAGATTTTCACCAACTTCTAAAAGGAGGAGGATGTATGTTCACCGATTTCGCCGTCAATTGTGGACAGTTTTTGAAAATTCTTTTTTTTTTTGTTTGAAAGCATGTTTCCGAGGGGATCCCATTGCCACCAAGTCCGAATCTCATGGCGGGATCCCAAGGAAATCAAGAGAAATCCTCAAATTTTATAGGCACACCTATAGCGGTTTGGGTAATTTTTATAGTAACTCGTGCATTTGCACTCGGAAAGCACCAGTTGGTGAAGTTGAACTGATGATGAAAGACCACAGATGGCCACCGAAAATACTTAATAATAAGTATTTAACAAGTTGTGATTCGGTTTCTAAGCAATTTATGCTCGTCACAATGCATATGGTGAGTGGCAGTTCTCCTGGTTCTTACCAGGAGAACTCCTCAACAATTAACATCCCTGCATGGGGAAGGCAATATTTTGTAAAAGGTAATGAGCAGTTGACCTAAGGCTATTGAAACTTAGATAAATTAGGAACTGACCTACTAAAAAGGGATAAATAAAAATCTTTTCAGTTGGTTGGGGTTGTAACAAGTTTTTAATAATGAGTGTCTTGTCTACAAACATTTGTGTCAATGCATGATAAGTATGTAGTTTGACATTTTCTTGTTAATAAGTAAGACCACATAATCTGAATAATCTGATTAACTCACATTGTTCACAATCAATCATACAATTGTAAGGATAATAACATGAATCAAGTTTTATAGTCAATATAGATTATGTGGAGATGCATATTATTCATACTCTTAAACGATGGAAGCATTGAAAGTTGTGCCCAAATATGATTTGTGTTGAGGCTGATCTGCTGTAAAATGTTTGAAACTTGTTTTTTTGTAAAGCTGAATTATATTATTTTTAATAATAATAATAAATATTCTTCATTTCATTAGTTATCATTAAATTGACATTTGATACAGGTAAATTAGGATATCTAAAAATTTCAAATAAAATGCTGTAGTTCCTGTTTCCAAATGGGAATGAGGCATTATTTTAATAGAACAGACTTGTCACAGTAGTTCACCCTAGCTCTGCTAGTATGTTACTAAAGTCTGGTGATATTGTAATCGAATTTTTTTAATTTTAGATTATAATATCACCAGACTTTTTTGTTCTTTTGAACACAACAAGAATCATGACTTTTTCATGGTCTTGCCAAATGTTATTGGTCAGTTTCATAAAGGTAAGGTATGGAAAAATATGCTGAATGATTATTTCTCTATGCTAAATGATTTTTATAAACTATTGACCGTGTGTAGTGTTATTTTTACCCGACTGCCCGTGAAGGATGGTAATGTGTTTTGTTTATTTAATTTGTCGAATTCTGCGAATAGCTGTAGCATTGATAAAACAACACATGGTTCAGGTCAATCAATTAATTCAGTCTATTCTGTACAGTGGCATGGGATTTTCTTGGAGATTTAAGTTTGATTTATTAACATTATTTTCTTAGTTTTATGGGCTCATAATAATTAACTTTGTGCTTAACTCTATTGTAAAACCATGTGAGTTTTTTTAAAGACTTTTTCTTAACAAAAGAAAACTTAGTGTAAGTGTTAACAGCTGTAAAGTTACAATGTAAATTGAAGGCAAACCGTAAATAGTTGATGAGAAAGTGTTGGAAAAACTACATAACTTGCTGATATAATTACTGTGGTGTTATTTTATTCTTGCATGTAGTACTAATTACAATAAGTGTAAAGTGTGAAAGTTAAGTAACTTTTGAAATAATTGTACTATTGTTTTTAGTAAAACAAAGGAACGAATATTGACTAAAACGAATTTCGAACGGAAAATACCATATTAGTGTTCATAAAGAAATCCCAACGGACTAGGAATCTAAATCGATACTTTCTACACGGTAATGCCTTAAACAAAATAACAAAGATTTATGACGTATTTAGGATATTTCTTACCTTAGCGGCAGGTTTGTTGCAAGCCCTCACATCAACCAGAGTACTCTTGCCAGGGCTCTTCTCAACAATGTTTATAATTTCTAAACAGTTGGTTTCTGTTATCGACTCATCTTTTACTGGAGGCATATCCTTTGCACAAATTAACAGCACAGTTTTTAATTAACTTTTTATTGTCTAAATAGGTTTCCGTAACCGTAAATTAAAAACAAAATAAGGTAGTGCCCTACTCTCTTTTCAAGTGAAAATCGAAGACAAGCGACCGAATGAAAATTAATATGAAACGAATGAATGAAATGAATGGAAGAAGTTGCGTAGTGTTACCATTACCATGGTGACCACTTACCACTTATTTCTGTAATACCCACGCCAATACTCACGCTGTGAAATAATTGATCATTTCTGTAATACCCACGCCAATACTCACGCTGTGAAATAATTGATCATAGTAAAATAGAATGTTGGAAAGGAATTTTGATGTGAAACATCTATAGCCGCACGTAAAACCGATTGCTGGTGTGGTGACGCATGCCATGGCGACGCGTCGTCAAGGCTTTTACATACCAGCGCGAATTGTCGCGCGACGCGACACGGCACAAAGGCCCCGCATGTCGCGGGACGAGCGGTGCCTTTGAGTCGTGTCGCGTCGCGCGACAAGTCGCCCCGGTATGTAGAAGCCTTCACGCTTAATGATACAAAATTGAGCCGTCACGGGACGTATGGCAGATGTGAAACATTGAAATTATTTACAAACTACTACAGACTGTATAGTGGCGAGGCGTCGCCACGCGGCATGCGTCGCCCTGCCAGCAATCGGTTTTACGTGTGACTATAGATGGCGTCCTGTGACGGCTCACAATTTTTTGTATTTATAGATGACCGAATATATTGATCGTCTGTATAATGTATAAATAATTTTCATGAAGGATCATGTAGTCGATAAATGGTCGATCGAAGATATCTATCAAAAAAACAAATCAACAGGAACCGTCGGTATCGGTACAGTCTATAAGTCCACAGTGGCGCCGCCAAAATTGTACAGCAGTCGTTGCTGCATGATCCGCCCGCCTACCTTTTACATTCAAGCAAATATATTCATTAATTTAGTATGGCAATACGAGTTTAGACCGAATGAAATCACATTATGGACCAATAGGCATCTCTGCACATCTGCTCCTATGTTCCCGTTCCCGCTCTTATTCAAATCCTCAATGGGAACGCTTTTTAGACTTTTTACAACCACAGAACCACTCAGCAAGGAAGAATATTTTGGTGGAAATTAAGTTACAAAGTAGAAACCAGTTCCGGAATATACCTACAGAGAACACTAAAATAAACACCTCTATCCATTGATATATTAAATATACATCAATGCCTATATCTGTTTATTTTGGTGTTCTCTGCAGGTATATCCCGGAGCTTATTTATGTAGGTACTGAAATCGTAACCGTATACTATACATTACATTATGAGGAAAATTGAAAGGCATTCTTAGGTAACGAGTTAGCAATCCATCAATCATGAGTTGCGTGATACACAGTTCATTTATTCATTATGTAGATGTAACTGGGTAATATTTGCCGTGCAAACTGTGATTACCTATTGGTACTTATTATTTTCCTAGCACCCGGTCTTTTCCTGCTATATATTGGTTTAATTGAAATAAATGCTTTGAGTTTGAGTTATAAGCGGTTCCTCGACTTCTGGCCTTCTACAGAATATTAGGTCCTTTACCAATAAAATATGCCTTAATGTTAATGGCAAAGGAACTAATATTCTCAGAATGAAGCACAGACCTACTGATTCTTGACATGAAACCGAATAGATAGAAGTTTTAATATCAGGTACTGGGTAACTACATATCTATATTATTTTGTATTTTTTTAAGTCCATTCTATAACTTCATAGCTATAGATGTTGGTACTCGAACAAGATCGAGGTCAATGCCACAGAGTACATTTATATATATTGGTCAATGCTTTACCCTGGGACTGACCTATAGGTACCTACAAGAAAGTTTTAAACGGGTGAGGCCTGTCACAAAATTGCGTTCTGAAGGATTAAGCAGCCGACGCATCGCATTAAATAGCAATGTGGCTGTAATCACGTGTTTAATTTTTTTTCTTTTATAAATTTGAAATTTAATTTCTTAAGAACTAACGGATAATCTGGTATAAATTTTACGTAATAATACCTATTAATGTAAGAAGTAGTTAAGTAGATTTATGGTTTTTGACGGGTTTTTTTTTATAGATATTCCGTACATAAACAGAGTGGATTTTTGAGATGGGGCAGTAAGGGCAGCTACCTCAACCGTTGTAGCTACAGGAAAACGGTCTTATGAAACTGTCCTTAACTTTTTTTGAAGTTTGATCTGCATTCACAGATTTTGAAAAAAAAAAATACAGTCTGCAAGAAAATGGACAATTTTCAAAAAAACTTTTTTTTATGCCAATCAATCCTGTTTCATATAGGGATCAAAAACCTCTATTGGGCCAATTGAGGTTTGAGTACTAGAAAAGTCATAAATCGCAAAAAACTTTTCCCATACATTTCGTAGGAAATGAGACTCAAACTTTCTCCAGTTCTCCACCACATCACGGTCGAAATGTAATAGGCGTCGAAATGTTAGGTAAGTATAGGTATGTACTACGAAGTGCGGTCAGGTTATTTCTCTAATCTTTCTATTTTTATAGACTCGCGTTTGACCACTATCCACTATCTCAGCAGTGTAGGAATAAAAAGCTATGATGAGGTGGACGTTAGTGCTTATTAGTGTTTATTCTTCGTAATCGTATGCCTATTCTTTCTCTACTTTTCATAATTCTTTCATAAAAATCTTTCTGTTATATACTTAGGTAGGTACCCATTTAATTTTTTAATTCGTCGTAATGTCACATGACGACGAATAAAAAGTAAAATAGGAAAAGAAGAGGCACATTACTAATAAATAATAATAAAATAAAAAGGTTTATTTCAGAAACTTGTACAACTTTTACAGTAAATCTTACATATGGACCTCCTTTTAAGTAAAATATATGCCTGTGCTAGGAGATCCCGCTCTCCAATGACAAATAATAATTAATTGCTAAAAGTGGTGTACACGATGAAAATAGAATTTAAACAACAAAAAGAAAAACAAAACAATAAAAAAAAAAAACAAGTAAAATCCCAAATTAAACAAGACAAGACTTGAACTATATCTAAATAAAAAGAAAAATTAAAACTAAGAGATATATCCTATAATAGTATGAGTGTGTGTGTGTGTGTGTGTGCGTGCGTTTGTGTGTGTGTGTGTATGTATGTGTGTGTGTGTCTTTTCAACTCATATTGACAATGCTTGCAGCAATAATTCAATGTCATCATAGGTCTTCAGTTTTAGCCATAGAACTATTGCGTTTTTGCAGTCTTTCGTAGTCATTGGATTTATGTTAATTATTTTATTGATTTTATTTTATAGGACAGCGGAACTTTTATTGAATTGTCTTTTGGCATATGTAGTTTTAACGAATTTTACTGGTGCAACACTGTATTTTCGTCTTCTTTCCTGATGGTGAGGGTCATAGGGCAGGACATTGTGCAATTTTAAGACAGCAAGTAGCACGTATAACTTTCTGACTGTGAGAATACCGCTAAGGGAGTATAATCAATTGGTTGGGAATCTGTACGGTTTGGTATACTTACATGACCTTGATAAGAGATCTCTGTGCTCGCTCTAGCTCAAGAAACTTTGTTTTTGTTGCACCGCCCCACACGGGTATACAGTAGCTAAGAATTGGTTGAGCCAGAGAGACATAGATTTCATTTAACATTTTTTTAGTGGACACATGTCTTAAGTTCTTAAATATCCAGATAAGTTTTCTCATACGGGCCATGACCATATCTGTATGAGTACCTATGCCAGGATAACCGCTGATCAACGATTATACCTAGGTATTTTATATGAGTCACTTTTTCAATATCTTTACAAGAACAGTTTGTGCTAGATGTAGTATGACAAGTGTGAATTTTGAGAGTTACGTCAGGTCCACTAATGTGCCTCTTTTTTTCCTATTTTTCATACTCAACAACATTCCAACAGATGATGAGACATTTCTCTGACTGTTTTGTTAGCCGCAACTATGTAGGTAGTTAGGTACCCTGCAGAAACGGTAGGAGATATTCAGGCATCGATGGTCTCATACCATAGATATCCGTGTCGTCTCATACCGACTTTATGTACGTATCCCGGATCGCAGACATAATAGGTACACACGGCTACACATCAAGCTATACACATCCAGTTTAGGCTGATCTCGCATTGTATACCAATTTTTGTACAATGAGAGGCCAGCTTATAGTGGAAATGTATAGCTTGATGTGTAGCCGTCTGTACCTACTGTGGGTAGGCGAAAGTAGGTAGGCCTACCTACTTATTTTAAATATAAAAAAAATCTGTCAAATCGGGTTGTGGCAATGGAAATAGAAAATAACTAGTACCTACCTATACCGGCTCTATCTACGTGGTAACGTAGGTAGTATTTTTCCTTGAGCTAACCTTGAATCAATAATTCAACTAATCGGAGGAGTTGATTGGCAAGTAGGACCAAGAAGCCATTGATCGAAGGATCAGATAGGTACGTTAAATTAAATGTAGGTATGTGTGTTTGTTATTTGTGATAACATGTGATCGTATGGGTGGCTGGGTCACGTCAATATTATAAGATGAATTAAAATTTATTTTGGGCGTGCAATTTAGTGGCACCACGATTGGTGTGAACAACGCAGTTTCGTACTACGAGTATTATACAGTAATTACCTCCGTGTCTTAAAATTTAATGCACGTAGGTAAATAAATTACTTAGATAAGTAAATTAATAATAATAAAATTATATATACATAAATCAATATAATTAATAATTATAATTATAATTTGTTATTATTATTATAATATATATATTATTATAATAGATAATTGAATTAATGATGACAGATGTTTTAATTAAGTAAACTTAATATTTAGAAATCATTAAAAAAATACCTACAATTGTTTGATAAGTCAAAAAAAAATTATAAATCGGACGATTATGTTTAATTTGGTGCCAAAAATATTCAACAACATTGGGTGCAATATTACGCGTAACTTCAGCAAAAATAATTGGTGCCGATATCAGTGTTTTGCACACGAATGAATGTCGTTCATGTGCTCTGCTCAGTAAACCGGTCGTCGCGCACGTAATAAAGGCAGGGCGATAACCCAGCGATTCAGTTTGATTGAGTAGACGCACAGCGCGAGCCCTGTGTGACTGACAGTGTGGTTTGATAGGTCGGAAATATTACTCGTGTACTTAGTAATTTATTTCATTAGAAACATGCCGAAAATTCATAACTTTGGTGCTGGCCCGGCTAAAATGCCAGAGGAAGTAAGTCTTTTAAACAATGTTTTTTACTTGTAACTTTATATAAGAAATCTGAATTAGCATCGGTAAGCATGGGTATTTTATAAAGCTAATGTTTGCTTCGTCAGGTATACGATATCATAAGGAATGAACTAACAAACTTCGACAATTCTGGTATAAGTTTACTTGAGACAAGCCATCGAACTAAAGGATACATGCAGTTTAATACAGAAGTACAAAATGTAGTGAGAAGATTACTGTGAGTATATTTTAATATCTATAATATAATATAAAAAATAAATTTTGCGTAATTAGTTACTATTTGCTAGATAAATCATAGTTAAAATTAACTCAAGCATATTGTTGAAAACCGCGCGTAACTAGAGTTGATTTCTCAGGCGACTAAACTTTTTGAAAAATGTTTAATTTATATAAACTTACCTTAGCCCGCGATAGAACATCGTGACAATCTTGACATTGTAACTACATTTTTGTATTGAGTTCCCACCTGTAAAAACAAATGCAAACGTGGTGATAGTCTTAGAATAATAACTAAAGCAATAGTCATAGTGATAGTAAGTAAATAAATAAATAAAGCTGTGCTCATAATTTTGCACCGCATGGCAACTCAATTAACTCAATAGCACAGTCATGTCCTTGGCCCTTGGCCTCCTGAGGCCTCTATATCTAAACTATAAACTACAACTATACACTATAACTAAACTTTAAAAACGTACTACAACTTTATACTATAACTAAACTATATACTATTAAGTTTGCCCTTGGCCTTCGTTATGAGTAATAGTCACAATAGTATTCTGTCTGTGCCCTTGGCTCTTTGGTGTCTTTGTCATGTCCTTGTGAATGGTTTGATTGAATTTATGAATGAACTGAGAGTTTTCTGAGGAATCTGGCATTTAAAAATTTTGACATTTAATTATGACACCTGACATTTAATTGATTCTGTTTTAAAAAATAGTAAACAAACACCTTGGACAAAATTTCATTATTCCATCATCCGTGAGTGATATTTTCATTAATTTTACGGGTTTTTACCACATTTAATCTGAATTTCTGAAGAGCAAGAGAGCAAGTTTCTACCATGGTGTAGTTTAGAACATTCAACTGATTCTTGTGATGTTACTTTTTGATCAACTTAATGTTCATTTCAGAAATGTTCCGGCAAACTACAAAATTATCTTTATGGCTGGTGGAGGAACGGGTGAATTTGCTGCAGTTCCTCTTAACTTGATCTCCAGAACTGGAACAGCGGACTATGTCGTAACTGGTAAATATTTATGTTGTTTTTACGTAAGAATATTAATTTGTCAATGGACTGTATTTTCCTGCACTTAAACTTACACACACTGCACACGTCCGACCTACGTAGGTTTTATTAAAGTGTCTAAGGCCCGTATTACAGAACCTCACTGAAAACTCAAGCATTAGGTACCTACTTAAAACTCATTTTCCCATGTGTCCAATAACTTGAATAAAGAAAAAAAAAATTATATCCAAAGAATCAAGAAAAACTGAGATTAACTGAGCGAAAAACTAGTTCAACCTTTTTCTAAGCACTTGTATAATCAATTAATCAGTCACTAATCTGTTTACACAATTGACACACATTATCATTCCATGATAAACACTATTCTACCATAAATTGAACCTGCTGCTGCATAATAAACTAGAATTAATTACAAGCTTGTTTATGTACAAAATATTTTTTTCTTTCTTAGGTGATTGGTCAGCTAAGGCAGCAAAAGAAGCAAAGAAATATGGCAAAGTAAACTTGGTCCTGCCTCCCGTTGATCGCTATGTTGATATCCCTGATCAATCAAAGTGGAATCTTGATCCTAACGCGTCGTATGTACACATTTGTACCAATGAAACTATTCACGGTAACTATCAGCTGATAACAGACTTCTATTATCTCTTACTTTATTTATTTTTATCTATTTAAATAACATGCTACCTATATCTGTATAATATTTTAAAGAGAAAAGATTTGATTTTTTGTTAGTATGTAATGGATAAACTCAAAAACTACTGAACTGGTTTTAAAAATTCTTTCACATATAGAGAGCTACATTATCAGCAAGTAACAACGGCTGTACTTTATTTAAAAAAAAAAATGAGATCCCTACGAAAATTACAATAATGTAACCCATCAAAAATGTTCTCATCCCAAACTCATTATTTGGAATGCCCTGCGAAAACTATTGATGTTACATAAAATAATGTACTACATGTTTATGGTCCTCATCATTACTCACAAAAAAGTCCACGAGGCTGTAAGTCTAACTATTATAGTTAAGTCACAATAACCGTTTTTTGTTAAATTTTTTCAAAAGTACTAATTTATAGTTTAAGGCACTGACAAGAGGCGAATGATAAGAGTAGGCCTGTCTTAACAAAAAAAATTGCCAATCTAAATACTTTGTGGTAGTGGAAAAAATATATATTATTCTTGAACATATTTCTCAGAAACAGGTAGTTACCAAAATACGTGTAGAAAAAAATCTCGAAACAAATTAACGGTAAACTAACCCTTTACTTTGAGTTTCAATCCAAAATATCTGTATTAAATATCAACGTACGGTTGGTATTTAATTAATAACAAGAATGTCTTATTTGTATGCAGAACTTGGATGTTTTTTATTTTCGATTACTCAACTCATTTTTGAGTAAATAAATAATTGCTTCATATTTTGCAATAAATTACAAGCGTTGTGTCATCGCACTTCTCTTTCTTTTGTATGCAGTCTGACAGTGACAGCGGTTTATAATACTTTTAACCCGGTACCTAGTATGTTCCCGTGGGATATTTTCCGGCATTCACGCGGGCGAAGCCGCGGGCAAAAGCTAGGCTATATTATTTTTATTTTCATTTAAGTAGCATTGTTAGATAGTAGGTACTAATATTTTATTTGTTTAAGGAATTGGAAGTAGGTAACCTTAATGCTACATCAGTATCAAATGCAAAATTATAATTACTGCTATGAGGCATAGTAATAACAAAATATTATTGGCTATGACAAATTCCACTTTTACATTAGTAACTGTACATCAGAATACCAAGGTTTTATACCTAAACATCATACCTGTATCCTTGTGAAAATAATGTACATTTTGCATTGAAATGACCCCAATTATGCAATTGCAAACTGTGAGAGTAGGTTCTTTATTAGTTTTAATGAGTTAGTATATCTTATTTCGCTCATGGCCTGAATAATTAAATGTGTATTTGTTATTGCTCATAATAAATTTATTGTTTTGTGTTTCAGGCGTTGAGTTTGATTTTGTTCCTGACACTAAGGGAGTACCTCTAGTTGCTGATATGTCATCAAATATTATGTCTAAGAAAGTTGATGTTTCTAAGGTAAGAATTTTACTTGGAATGCAAATTAATGCAATTTCATTATCAGCCAAATACTCAGAAATACACAATGGAATATCTGTTGTAAAATAATATGCTAGATACTTAGAAGTTTTTATTCATATTGGGGTTTATTTATAAAGGACGATTAAAGTTAAGAGATATTTAAATGTCAAAAATGTATTGTTAAATAGTTGCTAAACATTACTTAACTTTAAGGAGCGTTTATAAAAAGGAGTAAATGTGTAGTATGCGTCAAACTTAATGGTGGCTCTGAAGTGAGCTACTAGCTGCGCCCAACTGACACATGAATTCGTTACTGCGCAGCGACTCGCCTCATGTTCTGATCCGTCATAAAGTTTGAATCGGGCTGTACCACTTGTAATACAGTATCATCTCATATTGATAAAGATGCCTACCTAAACTTTTTTTCCGAATGACTCAATCAGTTACTATATGAAACGAACCAGTTCAAACTGATAGCTATTAATACTAATTGCTCCAGATAACCAGTGGTCTCATTAATAATATTATGAAATCTTTGTTATCAATGTCGTGGCTTGATACTGCACGATTCTATTTGACCGGCGCCGGCGCGGCGGTTTGATTAGCATTTTAGACATGCGGCTAGTACAATGCGACTCAACTAAGAATAGGAACGTCAATGACCTCTATCTGTGGAATTAATTATACAGCTTGCATAGAAAAAAAATTGTTATCAGTTTTCGTTAAATTTGTGGTTAGGTACTTATCTGTTTTTGTAATTTGTTATTGTTTTATCTCACTGACTGCTCCAAAATGAGTAAACGAGGTGCATTTTTGGTAAAACGCCACAATATGACGCAAGGTTATTCCTATTCTTAGTTGAATCGCATAAGTACGGCTACGTAAGCCACGACAGTGCATAATATGAGAGGGCGCACTAAGTACATGCATCAAATGTATAAGTTTCGCGTTTGCGTATGTGTGTATTAAGTTAGGTAGTACCTATTATACACGTGCATAGAATTCCAACTAATTGTACCGATCGCAGTGGAACGCTCCGCCCTCTACCGTACTTGACGCCTACTTACATAGCAACAAGAGAGGCGAATTAGCAATTAAGGGTCGGGAAATCGCCGTTGACCTTGGCCATATAAATGCGCGGTGTGCGTGGCGTTCACGCCGCATCTCCGTTCGGTTTCATAGGGAATAGTTACCTATTTATTTTTAGTAATGAAAATTACAATATTTAAAAAAAAACAGAGCACTATACCCTAAGTCATCAATTCAGATAATTTTAGTAAACAAAGAAATGTCACTGTCAAAATGACAGGACAGTGCTGCAAAACAATTTATCATAAAAAAATTCTATCTTTTAATTACAGTTAATTAACTATTTAGATGAGCTATGCAAACAAAATACCGTAGCCGAACAGTGTTTGTTCTGTGTCGGAGTCGCGGCTTATTATTATTATAATCAGCCCTTTTAAGTCCACTGCCAGGCGTGGCCTACGCCTAGCAGTGGACTTAGGGCTCCCAAAATCGCCGTTTTCATCCTACATGTGGCAAATGTCTTGCCTGGAGAAAAGAAAACGAACGTATTGAAAAGACGCGAGTTTGCAAATTATGTCAAATGAAATTTGAGAATGTTGGGAACTCCTGTAGTGTTACCAGTATCATAATATTTTTTATACCACAAAATTTTCTTTTTTTAATAACTGTTTAAAACCGAAAACTTATAAAAATTAACACGGTATGATAATTGTTTAATTATTATTTCTAAAATCAGTACATAAAAGCCAATATAGCGATATTTTTTTGATCTGTTATCACCTTTGTTTACATAAATTATCTGAATTGATGACTTAGGGTATAAGCACTTATAATAATAATCTGAATCACAAAAAAAATATCTTTAGGTAGTTTGAAAGTAATATCGTTTTTATGGTTTGGGTAGACATGGGCTTCCAGAATTTATTACATAAAGTATTTTACTACAATATTTAAATATTCTTATAGAATTGATGTGTATCCGTTCTATTTGCATAATAACTTACTTACATATTGAAGGCGTAATATCAGATTTAAAAGGCACTAAAATCATATATCTGCGCCTTAATCTCTAGTCGATATGGACTATTAACATAACGCCTTTATTTTTCGACGGTGTAGGTACGCAGCGGTGTGAAATACAGTCTGTTGTCAGTACTGGCATATTTCGTTTCATTTCATTTCATTTATTTATTAAACAATTTACATTGTGTCGAATATACCTTTATAAATGCAATTTACATAAAAAATATTTATTTAAATAATACAATAACAAATATTAAGAATTATGAATTAACATTCTTTCATTCAATTACGAATTAACAATGTCAAACAGGTTTAAAATAAAATGTCAAACAGTTTCAATATGTCAAACAGTTTTAAATATAATGTCAAAAGATTCTAAAATTATATAATGTCAAAAAAAAAGGTAATCATTTATTCGTTTGTTATATTGTTGTGGTGGTGTGTTTGTTATATTCATTTAATCGTTAGTTATATTGTAAGTCCCATGTAATAACGCAGGGTGACACTGATGACAGTAGCCGGCCACGAATGTGTAGTAGTCTGATGTAAAGAATTTAACCCTAGTAACAGTGCCTTACCCGGGGAATAAGCTCAGCCCCACATTGAGTACTGAATAGTAGCATTCACATTCATTGTTAGCATGCCAATGCTCATTTAGCATTTAGCTAATAAAATGTAGTTGCGAAATTTTGTGAAGTGTAAATTCATCGCTTCACATGTTAAGGGTGCTATCACAAAAAAAAAAACGATTTTCGTCAATTTCTTATCTAATTGTGTGAAAGCTTGAAATAATTGAAACATTACGTCTGTGAAATCATCAAAAAGAACTATTAAAGTACCGTTTTCGTGGTGATAAACCATTCGTGTCAGTCTCAGCACCTGTTAATAGTTTCAACACTTTTGCGCTCTCGAAAATATAGCTTATTTCGCCGTTGTTTTACTTAATGAAGATATTGTATAATCATAAAATAAAATTTTGATTTTATCACACGGATACTCGTAGCTGAAGCCCAGTGTGTGATTTTTCAATTTATTGATATGGATTGTTAAATAATAGGAAAAAAAACATTACCAACAGTGTTTTTAAAAAAAATATAGGTTTTTCAAAATTATTTTCTGAGACTATTTGTAACATTTTGATATGTCTTTTTGCTACCTTTTTGAGTTGAACATGTCTGCTTACATAATTTTTTTTTTAAACTAGATTTATGTTACTATATTGAAGAAAAATGTTCCTAAATTCAACACGATATCGTCAATTTTGTGTGAAGAGGCAACGGAAATTATTTTTTACAATATTATGAACCTTGCTACTATTTGAGATGAAGGAGTAATCTATCTGTGGCAATAAGAAAGCCACAGTTACATTTCGTTTAGTTGAATTTTGTGAATGCGTCCTTAACTACATAAAATATGCAAGAGTACTAGCACAAATCAAACTTTATCGATTTATCGGCGAGTACACGCACGCCAGGACGTCCTAAGGCGAACGCGATATTACACGCGCTCTTTAATTCGCGAATTAACAAAATTCACATAGGTACTTATCAGCTCATGAAATTTATTGAATAGTCGCGCTCGATAAATGACAAAAGATAATAAATTTCATTCGTCGTGTTTTACAGAATGAATTTAAGACTTGCTTCCGACTTAATTTTTTATCAGTCGGACGATAGTTAGGCTTAAGAAATGATAAGATAGTAAACTGATGTCCGATAAGGAGTAGTGTGGCGTATGATAAATAAATGTTGACCTTATGATTTGGGGGTCATAGGCGTAATGTTGTTCAAAATACCGGCAGGCGGTAGATATATGCACTCTGCTGACCATGTGTCTCTCTTTCGGTCAGCAGCTTTCTATTTCTATACTGTAGAATAGAAATCACTTGTCTACCCTTCTCGGTAGAAAACTGTCTACACGGAAACGACATTTTTGTCTACTCTTCCGTCGACAAAACGCTTATCTACGGTTCTCGTGCTAACTGCTAAGCCTGTAGTTTGTTTCAAGGACTGCTGTTCAAATGTGATGAATACCGTTCGCGGCTTGTGGGTCGCGACTGCGCGCGTCTATTGTTTTAATGATTAGGAAGTCACGCGGCTGTTCGCGCCAGTTTGAACACTTTGAACTCCATACAAGTTAATTGACAGAATTGGCACGAACGAATTTCGTCCCGCATCCCGCGCGGTATTCGCCTCAGTTGGCCAGAGCTTTATCGTCATCAAAATACACTTGGTCCATGTGAACGTATTAATCGTTTTTTTGGCTGTAACCAGAGATTATGTTTCTTTCTTCCAGTTCGGAGTAATTTACGCCGGTGCACAGAAGAACATTGGTACGGCTGGCGTCGCTTTAGTCATCGTAAGAGAAGATCTGCTGAATCAGGCGCTGCCAATATGCCCTTCGTTATTCGACTGGACGGCAAACGCCAAGGCAGATTCTATTCTCAATACTCCTCCTATGTTTGCGTGAGTATCTTTTGTATTATAGGATTAAAGGGTAAGGCTCAGCGCAGACAGAACGGAGCGCAGCGGAGAGGATTTTATTAAGGCACTTGAAAATAAACTTTACAATTATTACAATAAAGTGCATTAATGTCTGAACCTGACAAAAATGCTCACGCGTCCTCGAAGATACGCGGGAGCATACGCGATCCTTAAAGAAAATGCCCGAGACCGCGCGGGGATTATTCCTCTCTGTCTGCGCTGAGCCTAAGGGTATCGGTGTATTTACAGGGTCGTGAGACATTTTTACTTTATGTAAGAAGAAGGTGCATAACTACCTAATTGGCCTTTCATATGAGGAAACAGAGAACCTGTTCATTGTTTCGAGATAGCTAATGCTTTTGTCAAATAATCAATTTTTATTTTATTTTTCGGTAAGACGTATTTACACTACCCAACACCTTCCACTACTCTACACCTACACAAAATTACAAGCACATACACACATATGGTTTTAGTATGGTTTTAGTTTTTTCTCTTTTATTTTTTCTTTTTCTTGTTTAAAATCATTCAATGATGCATCTTTTTGCATGTCTTTTGGGCTAATATTTATTGTCTGTTTTGAGGGGTCTGGCGCTGTATGCCGAGATACAGGACTCGTCCTAGTTCGGCTACAGATGCTCCCATGTTATATACTCCCATATTACTAGCCTATAAGTTTGTGTAATCCGCTGTATTGTTTTTGGTGAATAAATAAATAATTAAAATTATTAATTATTTCAGTTTAGTCTCTGGGCTAGCAACGCATCTATAATGCGTCTCTTGTCCTTATGTAGCAGTGACTACTAAAAGGGTCCCCGAAACGATCTGCTTAGTTGTCAACAAGAACTTAGTATACAATTTTAAATTTAAAAAATAAATTAGGTATAATTAGAGTGCTTAGTTGTCAACGAGAACTTAGTATACAATTTGGATTAAAAAAATAAATTAGGTATAAATAGAGTGCTTAGTTGTCAACAAGAACTTAGTATACAATTTAGAATTTAAAAAAGAAATTAGGTATAAATAGAGTACTTAGTTGTCAACAAGAACTTAGTATACAATTTTGAATTAAAAAAAAATAGGTATTAAATAGAGTGCTTAGTTGTCAACAAGAACTTAGTATACAATTTTGAATTAAACAAAAAAATTAGGTATTAAATAGAGTGCTTAATTGTCAATAAGAACTTAGTATACAATTTTGAATTTAAAAAATAAATTAGGTATAGAGAATATTATCAACGTGAACCTACAATTATCAGAGAATCTAGTTAGATAACTATCATGTTATTTCTAATAATATCTTACACGTTGTCTATACATTTCCTTAGCAACCAGTTTTATCATAAAAATAATCACCAGAACTATGTGTTATTATAGTGTACACCTGAACATAAAAAGATTATCATGTACTTTGTTTCTGATAAGTTAGCGGAAAAATATATTTCATAAGTACCTTGTTGTTTTATGCCAATTTGTTGCCTGATTTTGGCTAAAAATAGATAAAATGGGTTTTTATGAGGCTTGTAGTAAGGTAGATAATAACTGATAGCGACCAACAAACCTCGTAGAACGTTACTGTGACTGATGAACTATCTAAATAAAAAAATGCTGTTAGGTGTTCTTGTTTGTCATTGGGGTAGGTCATGTTCAGTAATAAGCAATTTAAAGTTGATATGAAGAGGTAAACTAATGGAAAATACGATAAAATGATAGATATAAAGTCGTGCTTTGTAAAACAGTTCGATAATGAACTAATAATAACGTTTATCCATGTCCTTAACTTAATTACGTAAAAAAAAAACATGATAATATAACATTATATAAATTTAGACCTTTATTAAAGAAACATTATTTGTTTATTCCAGTATTTACGTCATGGGAAGAGTTCTAGAATGGGTAGAGAGAAACGGAGGTGTGGAAGGCATGGCCCAATTGGCCTCAAAGAAGGCCTCACTCATATATGGAACTGTGGAACAATCCAACGGATTCTACTCCATTCCCGTAGCCAAGAATGCGAGGAGTAAAATGAATGTGCCATTCAGAATTGGCTCACCACCCAATGAAGATTTGGAAAAGGAGTTCCTGAAAGGCGCTGAGGCGTTGGGACTTATTCAGCTGAAAGGACACAGGTAAATATGGATTATCATGCTTGTTACATACATATTATACATAAACTCACGCCTTCTTCCCATAGGGGTAGGCAGAAACTATAGAACGCCACCTGCTACGCTCCTTACATACTCCTTTTGCTTCGCCTACGTTCATACGTTCGACATACGAGCGTGTCATCTTTTTTATACCTACGGTGACGTCACCGCAGCCATTTAGTGATGTGCTCAACGTAAACATAATCATTTCAATCGCTAAGCGCGTCTGTGAGTTAATAGACTTCGTCAGGAGTGGACGTGCGTTGATATGTTTTCATTTGACATGCAATAGGAAGTCGCAATAATGCTCGACAGCACAAACTTCGGGGCACGCTTGGTTGGATGGCATGTGGTATCTAACCTACTCTAAATCTGTGGGCATAACCTTATTTTGTGGGTGGTATTCAGGACACGCACACTTTTAGACAATCAACAAGATTCGTTTTTGAGATACTCGCCTGCACCACCATTTCCTCCTTACATCTTTCTGACGGCTTCCTTACGGTGTCAGGATCGGTACAGTGGTTACAAAAGAAATCCCATCTATTCCCTGAAATAGGTAGCTTAAGGGCCTTGTGGCTAAGTAATAACTGCAACAACTCCCCAGCAGCACAGCTGTCTGTTTAGTTAGAAAAACTAGATTCTATACAATAGTATCTATGTGTGACGCAACCCAAAATATTAATTTAAATTATTAACCATATGTTAGCACACGCCTCTACACAAAAAAAAATAACATACATACATTACGTACCCCTCCGATCCTCGAAAAGCACCTTAAGCAGTTTGTCCCGGTTGTTATTTGTAGATCTTTGACAGTGGTTACGGGTCGTCAGAAGCCCGAAAGTCTCACAACCAGTCTTACCAAGGGATATTGTGGTATCCAGTAACTGGGTTGTAGAGGTCAGATAGGCACTCGCCCCATGTATAATACTGGTATTCAGCTATACATCTGGTTAGACCGGAAGCTGACCCCAATAGGCTAGGCAGATGGTGAACAGGTAGCTCGAGCCGATCGGTTGCAGCTGTCGTGGCGATTAATTTGGAAGGTACAAGTAGTTGTTCCGGGTCTGGCTGTTTGTTATGTGAGTTTTAAATGTTTGTAAACGGCCCACAATACAGGAGAAATTCCTAGCGGAGGGCAACGTTTAAAAAAAAAAAAGGAAGGCGCTTTGCTTAACAGATTACTATCGGTGCAAGGCAAAGCGCCTTCCAAATTAATCGCCACCATAGCCTATTTTCAGCTAATACGTCTATTAGCTGAAATGATGACGAATGAATGACTATCCGCTGTGGCGATTTCTGGGAGTAAACGTCTCTTTTACTCCCAGAAATCGGCTAGTCCTGCTCCACTGGGTCCTCACCAGTGGCGAAAGCACCATGTAACACGATTCCTACCGGCTTCCCTTCGGAGGTACGCATCAACAATTCTTTCTACCGCTATTGAAAAATGGCATAGTCAATAGTGTCTACTATTGCCAAAAAATATAGTTACACTAGAGGTATTTAATTCACCATAACATTCAAACAGCAAAAACGCCTATTTTATTAGCTTTGAGTTGAAATAACAAACAAGAAAGTTTTGTCTGTGTAGTGATGCGTCTTTTTGGTTCTGCTACTTGACGATAGATGGTGTTAAATTCAGTAAAGGAAATACTTACTTTTAAGTAAATTAATTAATTTTTACTTTACTGATAAGAAAGTAAGTTAAAATCGGCGTCGCTTCGGCTTCTCTCATACAAAACTTGACACCCCGCCGCTGGTCCTCACTCCACCTTGTGTAATGATTGAAAGTTATTTCCTATTGTTTATTTTCCAGAAATGTCGGTGGTATCCGGGCATCAATTTACAACGCCGTTTCGGTGCAAGAAGTGGAAACTTTATCGAAATACATGAAAGAGTTCCAGAAGAAACATGCCAAGTAATTTTAGTTTATTTTATATATTAAGTATTCTAATACTAAGTACTTATACTTTGTTTTACGGCGAATATCGCGTATTGTTTGGCTATTAAATTAAGTTCAATGTATTGGCTGTGCTGAAATTCTTTTTGAAGAATAAATTTTAGTTTTTTAAGCGATATATTGTTTTTCTTTTATAGTCCCAATAGCGAATAATTAGTAGGGTGGCACCAGCATACGATTTCTATAAATACTTTTCAATATCGAATAAACTTATTCTAGGGAAATATCAAAGTTTTCGAACGGTGAGATATATATTAGGGAGTCTATTCCCTAATCACGAAATCCGTAGGCCGAAGTTTAGGGCGCTTCCTACTCCGTATCACTTACGGACATAAGATTAGTTCAGGGCCTGAATTAAAAATGAATGACAAGATGATTTGACAGCTGTCCCTAATCCCGATGTGTACGTTAGAACAATTGAATTTGTCACTTGTTTTGACGGTTCAAGTACTTTCGGACGGGACAGTATCTTCGTTGACGGACTTAAGAGAGTAGACCCCCTGAATCTGTTGAGTAGTTTGTGAGATTACTGCAAACCACATAAACAAGACTTACTCTTTATAAAAATAATAATTATAATGCGTCATACATTGTGATAAAAATACACAAGTGACGCCTTTTGCCGGCAGAAACAAAAACATCGATCATGTGATTCTTGTGTGATAATTTGCCCTCTAAAGATTACATTACATTATACTAGTTTATTTCTATAGTTGACACCGATGACATTAATTGAAAGTAGTCTCGGGTCGAAGTACGTAATCAGTGGTTTTATTGACACAATTGATTGTTGTTATTTAGATTTTTTTGTTGAATGTTATTTATATTTCGGCGAGACTCCTATTCGTAGATTTGACCTTAAGCCGGTTAGTAACTGCCCCGATCTTCGTTATCATAATGTAAACCAGGAAAGTTTTTGTAAATTAAAAAGAGGTCATAGATAACAGAATGTTATGAAACTGGTTTATTGTAATTAGGTCTATAATTTATAAGGTTCGAGGAGGGTAGTTTGTAAATAAAATAAAATTCTTAATAAATATACGTATAAAAATTTATTTCATTAAAATTTTTGTAAAAAAATATCTTTATTATGTAATCACTAATGTGGTAATAGATTGTGATGGAATTTTGACCACCCGTTGGAGATTCTTTGAGTATTTCAATATAACATTTCTTCAGATACGTACATAACGGATACAAGTCATCTAGAACTAGTTTAAAACTCTCTTATATATTTTGTTACGGTCGATCCTAGTACGGTTCCAATATTCAGTGTTAGGAAGATTAAGTATTTACTATAAATTATATCAGCTTAAAAATACTTTAATACAAAACGTATATATAATACATGTCCCATATATTCACGTGATAATTATAAAAAATACCATTCTATACATTTCACTGTCACATTATCACTCACTCTCATACACAAAATTATAATAATACAGTCCAGTTTATAATACAAACATAAACCGCTAATTTATATTACCTAACCATTCCTAATGTTAGTAATAATCAATTGTTAAGCTAATAACTGTTCTAAAGATGTAATTATTACTAACATTACAAGAAAAGTGTTCTAAAAAAAAATATACAAAATATTTTATAACATTATATTTACACGATTATAAATCGGAATGTTGTTGGAATGTAATTTTTACAATATTCGTTGAAAAATTGTGAGTACTCCCCTGCTTCGGATATGGCAGTGTTCGCCTTAAAGTACTTGAGCATTTTGTTCGTTGATGATTATTTAAGAACATCAACACATTCACTGTTTTCAAAATATTGTAACGCCTTTAATAAACTTTTACTTTTGTGACGATTTTTTTTTTTGTTAAATAAAGTATATTTGGTGGGGGCTGTAATTTAAACAGTGAGTGTGTTAATACACATAACGTTACAAACTATATTTCTTAATAAAGCTAATAGAATACGACATTCTACAATAACATACTAAGCTCTCGGCTTGTAGTCGCGAGCGCTACATATTTTCCTCGCCGTTTAGTATGCAATAATATGAACTATTACTGCCGTGTACACCGAGAATTGAAACTAGTACGAAGTATTATGTAAGATTGACCAGAATACGACAAAACGCAGTCCCTTGTTACACTTACTGACCTTCACTGTCGCTGTCACTCTTATCTGTAACGAAAATATACTTATTACTATTTCATCATTGTTATACAGTATTGCATTCTGTGCCCAAGTGACCGATAATGTTGTTTGGGCTTGTGGAATTTTTTGTATCTGCGTAAGACACACAATTGCTGTAATTAATGTTTATTTACATCAGGCAGTAGTCTTTGATGTTTGTTACGCTTTATGTTTTCAACAAAGGGAATGACGTCATTTAGCGGGCATTTATTGTGATTATTGTCTAATAAGAATGGCACATTCACCTACAACTCCGTTGGTATATGTAGTTAAATAAAAGTAAACAAATCATAAAAAGGGTTTTTATAGATTTTTTCTTGTTTTAAAACACGTAACTTTTATCCAAATTAAATGGATTTTTGATTTTTACGATAGTTTCCTCTTTCATGAATGCATGTTAAACTTTATATTTTATTCTTTAACTACACTTCGTTGATGTGTAGTTAATGTGTTGATGTGTGTGTGCTTGAGCACAATTTTTTAATTTATTAATAATAATACTATAATATTTTGTAATCTGCCTATTGTAAAGAGCCCAAAAATACAGGTTCTAAACATAACGTTAACGAATTATAACGTTGCTAAATTGAAGAGTATAACTGTGAAGTAGCATGACAACTGAAGTGACAGGTATTACGTTTAGTCGGTTACTTCACAGCTGTCTCGTCACGTGGTTTTTTTGTTTACCTTTATAAGAAAAAACGGAATAAACTATAAATTTTTTACCTAAACCAACGGAATCGGTCGGGTCTTTGATTTTTGTTACGCTTTATGTTTTCAAAAAAGGGAATGACGTTATTTTGCAGGCATTTATTGTGATTATTCTCTATTATGAATGGCACATTTACCTATAGTAACAAATAAATCAAGGGTCTCATTGTTTTATATGACAAAGAACATGTGAAAGCAAACTATCGTAATAATTGTATAATTATTTAATAACAAATGGAACAGAGATAGAGAAAAAAGGCTAGAACAGTTTTCATAATGGGAGAATAGATATAAAAATAGATACCAAAAGCAATTAAGGCTTGTGCAGACTGGCGCGACATGACTTTAGTAGCACAATTTCTTTGTAGCTGTCTGTCGCGCCCGCGATATCGCACCAGTCTATACTAGCCTTTATGTGGCAACTTGTGAAGTAATCAAGATCTAGGAATTTCAGTGATTGAGTTGAGTTGGTGAGTGAGATTTTCAGTGGGAGAATGGGCGGTGCTCGAAAAATAATGAACAAGTATACTTCAAAATATATATGTCTACAGTAAATCAACATACCGTTAACGCAACTACCAAGCAAATCGTGCAAAAGCTGCATTCTCAATAACGAAAGTGCGCACTAACTAAGTGCTTACATACTGACCTTTCTTACCCGGGTACGCATGCCTCTTTAGTCTATCGTAAAGATCCTCCTTGGTCCCGTATATGCTGGCATTTGATCGCGCTAAGCTGTTCATCTTTCCATTCATGCCGTTGTGGAGGCTCTCCTTCATGTAAGTCTCGTTGTAGAAGTTAGGCATCTCCCAGCCGTCTTCTTCGTCGTCATAGTAGTGTGCGTACGTGGAATGATGCGATGGTGCTATAGATTCCGCGTACGGCGTATGCGCTCCGTAGTAGAAGTTCACTTGGGAGCCATTTTGGTCGATAGCTGGTGTTAATGTCTTCTTTGGTTCCTTCTTCTTTGTTGATCTGGTGGAATTAAATAGCAAATTAAGGTGGGACTCGTTTAAGGTTTACTGCAGATTTTATACAAGGTCATTACAAAGAGAGAACATTAGAAAGAGAGAAAAAAAGAAAAAAAAAGGCAAATCGAATATTTAAATACGATGAAACAAACTAGCACATATACCACAAACTTTGTATATTAGTGCCAGCTTGGCATGGTATTTTGTAAAGGGCATCAATCAAACAATAATGAAAAAACAGATAAATATAAAACTAACCTCGCACAAATCATCCATACAAGCAGCACTAAGAATATAATAAAGATGACTCCTCCCGCGACTCCGCTCGCTATGTACGCGAACTCGCTCTTCTCCCTGCAATGGCGGCCAGTGAATGAGCCAGTGCAGCGACACGAAGGTTCCCCTCGCGCGTCCTTCACGCACTCGCCTCCATTGTCACAGAAGTCCTGGCATACGTCTGGAGATAAATGGTAAAGGAGTTAAGGTAACGTACAATGTAGGAAAAAAATAGAGCCATAAAATGTTTGATCCCATTTCCATAATTTGTATTTTTATGTCATGATCATCGAAAATGACATCTCTTGTCCGTGATATTATGTTTTCGAATTCACCAAACTCTCACCCCCTTATTACAAAACAAAGTTTATCTTCAGACCCAGGTTTAAAACATGGAGCCATTATTGAATTTTGAACTTTATTCCGACAATAGTAAAGCTCCTAAACACAAAACTGACAACTAAGTACCGAACTAAGTTTTCAGTTTTGTATAAAGAACGAGAGACGGAAACCGCCTTAATACAAAACAAGATTAATATTTTGACATGGCTTAAAGCATGGTGCCAGTTTTTGTAATAAAAACGTAACAGTGATTGAAATACCGTTCTTTATACAAAACAGGGAAACCTATTATTAGCCATACAATACTGTAATACTTACTCTGTGACATACTATAATATGTATCGCTGTTGGTTGCCTAAATAAATAAATACCTAGGCAAAAAAAAAAAACAATAATGGCTCCATGGTGTAAACCTGGGTCTGAAGATAAACCTTGTTTTTTAATAAGCCGATAGGTGTTCAAAATAAACATTGTCCTAAGTTTCGCAGTCGTACCTAGATTTAGAAACCTAGTTTTTCTACTAAAACAAAGTTTCGTCAAAATGCAAGCCAGCAAGCAAGCGAGCAATCATGCAAGCAACCAAGCTAATAAGCATAAAAGCAAGGATGCAATCTTCACATGCTCCACCGCATAGGAATTATATCGAGGACTAATAAGCTTAGGCTAAGCTAAATATAAACTACTTTAGCTGAAACGACAATCGATGGAAGTAAGCTATACGATATCGAGAACATGAATGAATTTTATGATATTCGAAGTCAAGAAACTGTAAGGGGAAATATTAAAAGTGAACGCAAGAAGAAATGAACTAAACTGAGAAAATAATCGGCTTTGTGTAGAAGGTAAACTTTGCTCCAAGCAAAGATAGTTTGTGTTGTAGGAAAATATATCCTAATGTTTAGAGTCAAAACGATAACAGACTTTCGACACTTTCAATCTGCAATTTTCAGGAATACTAAGCTTTAAAAGTCAAGAGGCTGACAAGATTCTTTCAGAATTGATTTCGAAACCAATTCCAGTATTCAGAGTTTTGAGAGGTATAAGAAAATTTGGGCAATTCAGCTGAATACTTGCCACGATGAATACAAATTAGCTGTCGTACAAAAATTCAGTCCATTAAACAGGCATCAAGTTTCAAATGAGGATTTTCCAAGAGAAGTTTTATTTTCATGTGAAAGTTCTTTGAAGAATCTTGTAAAGCCTTGATTTAAATATTGGTTTCCTTGACTAAAAATGTCTTGCTCACCTAAACAGACTTTTCCGGTGCCGTTGAAGCCCGGCTTGCACTGGCATTTGAACTCGCTTGTCTCAGGTATCAAAAGGCAATAAGCGTTGACATCGCAATGCATCTCCGGGCCACTCATCTCACATGGGTTCGTGCATTCTGACTCCGATGTCTGTGAAAGTAACATGATTATGTAGGTTAATTTCGAATACGTACTAAAATTTTATAAAATACATGAAAGAGTAATTATAGCAGAAAGTAATGATATTAAATAACGTACAGTGAAACTAAAAATAGAACGTCGAAAATCTTCTATTTCCTCGAAGATTAATTATTTCACAAGGGCAATAAACCATAACAAACCTTCTAGCAATTTTACCCCTACGTTGAGCAATTTGGCATGTGCTTTAATCTCGAATAAATATCTCAGAAGACCGCTCTTATTTTTTATTGTCATCCCAAACGTTTCGACGATGATAAAAAGCCACTCAAGATATATTTGGGACGTTATTAAGGATAAGTATGTTTTACTTACAGCACCAGGGCCTCTCGTACTTGTGTTGATTGGACAAGGAACACAGACTGTCTGTTGTGCCTCTGATTGATAGGTTCCTTTCCTGCATTGTACACATGTGTTCAAGGTGACGTTGAGATATGAGCCTGAAAATTACAAGAAAATGTCTTAACATTTATATCATAAAAAGACGATTTCAATTACAATAAATATCTAGAATTTTCATCTCCAATATCCAACAATAGTAATCGAATAAGACCGGATTCCTAGAGTTCAGAAGATCAGAATTCCGTTGTCGAAGTATTTAACATTTCAGAGGATTGTTTCGAAGTCGATTCGTAATTTTATGAAAGTTGTTTTGCAAAAATTTGGGGGCGAGAATTATTTGAATCGAAGTTTTAGGAAGGGTGGTTACCAGGTCGACAGACGGGGAGAGAGCATTGATCGGCGGACGATGCTCCGGACAGCGGGGTCGTGGTGCCGGGTGGGCATGGTGCACATGCTGCTCCTGATCCATTGGCGCGCCACGTTCCACGAGGGCAAGGCTCACAGCCGCCATCACTGCTTAGTTGTTCACCTAAAGATATACAAAGCATTCGTTGAATTATATATACGCAAATGGTAAAAATCTCCTTAGCAAAACTGTCAAAGGTTTAACATATCCGGAAAAATTCTCGGTAGTTAATCGTGCTTACCTGAAGGACAATCATCTCTGCATTCAGCAGTCGATACGGCTTCTGTAGCTCGAGTTGTTTGTCCCCTAGGGCAGGCCATGCAAGAGAAGGCTCCTTCACGTGGTTGGTATGAACCGTGACCGCAAGGACGGCAGAGATCAGCTTCGGCATCGTAGTATTTTCCGGCAGCGCACCTCTCTAAAAAATAAATATAGATACCGTAAAACGGGGTGAATAGACATGCAGGGGTGAATAGAGACGTAACTTTACTTGAAATAATATAGTTTGTTGCCAATACGGACACTTAATCGTTAGTTATAGTACAGGTCCATTATAGTCCTTTTTGGCAACAAAAGATATTATTTCAACGTTAAAATCCATTTTAAAGTTGCGTCTCTATTAACCCCTGCATCTCTATTTACCCCGTTTTACCCGGTAGGTATATTAGATATTTAATAAAAAAAGAGACACATGGGTGATCCTATAAGGGTTCTGTTTTTTCCTTTTGAGGTACAGAACCTTAAAAATTACCAAAGAAAAAATACCGGTCAAGAGCGAGTCGGACTCGCGCACCGAAGGTTCCGTACGTATCTAAGAGTATTTCTGAAAAACGTTGTGTTTGTGCAAACAGCGCTCTTTCATATGATACCCCACATGCCCTAGTAGCCGCACTTCTTTCATTTTTAAAACCCTCTTTCAGTCCCTTTTGCAAAAAATATATATTTTTAAAATTTCTTTCTTGTTTGTCAAATAGTTGGGCAAATGTCATCTAAAACTATTCTAAATTTCAAGTTGATAGCATTAGTAGTTCTTGAGATATCCAGGTGTGACAGATACAGACTTAGTCTCCCTATAACCCTAAAAAGTAGGCAAAACGTTCGTCAGAAATTTCTCAGTAACAGTAGGACTTCGGAGTCTGGATTTATGCCTTGTAGCCAAATTCTGGGCTGACTCTAGATTGCCATCGACACGCTAAGAAGAAGAATGATAATCGGGTTGCCTTCAAATACATGGGACATACACATAACAGGCGAAATGTGCGTTTCAACGTCTGCCTTCGAGAAAACTTACAGGCATTTTTTTTTTTTTGGGGGAAATTATCAAATAACTTCTCCCGCTCTGGGCGGAGCGAGAGGGCGTGTCAGGGCTGGGATGTTATTAAAATAGAAGGTTCAAAAATCTTTACCTTTGCAGTCAGCAGCACTACGGGCTCCAGTAGACTGTGTGACACCAGATTGTCCGGCGATGGCAGGACAAGCAGTACATTGCACTTGTCCCGCTTCAGATTGGTATGTGCCTTGAGGACAAGGCTTGCAGGTGTCGCTGGCAGCATCCAGGAATGTACCGACCGCACAAGCCACTTTAAAAATAAAATTATGGTTAGTAACCAAAATTTTTTTGTACCGCAGTTTTTATGACGGATACGGTCAGCAAAGAAAGTTCGTTAACACTATTACTTTTACAAGATCTAAAAATGATCTAAATTGACACTGAAATTATTATTATCTATTCGTATTCTGTTTTTCAGTATTATATGTATCAAGAACTTGTGTTATTGTAGTACATCTTGTTCGTTTTAAATCATTATTTTGACAACACGCAACGACTTGTTTTGCCTACGGTATAAGTAGGAATTTCTAGTTACCACAATCAGGAGCCATAACAACTTGTCCAGTAGGGCAGGCATAGTCCGAAACTAAGTCCAAACTTGCTGGATCAGGCACGGTATTAGGAAGAATGTTCCTCACGTCGAACTGTTCGTCTTCGAGAATCAGTTTCTCCAATAATCGTTGTACAGTGGAACGTTCATTGTTACCATTGTGGATGACTGGGTCGCTGTGAGTTTTAAACATTCATTAGTTTACCTTATTAAAATTATTATAGTAAAAATGGCATAATGTCAACAAGCAATATATTGTACCTACCTACAGTATGTAAATATGGCATATCGAGTTCTAGAAAAAAGATTTTTACAGCGACGTCTCTATCTTTCGATGTACCATATTAATGACCGGGTAGTGTAACCATTTTATTCAAGCAAATCAAACCTTTATTTTATGTTACAACAAGTGCTTAAGTGCTGCTCCAAACCATGCATCCAACTTACTTGATAGACGGGAATGAGATCTCAACGTTGTACGTATCGCCAGCCTGACGACCCTCCCTACTGCTTCGAGTCCTAAGTGCCACAAAAACACATGCAATTGTGATAGAAGAACATCCATGCTTTATTTGTAGGCAGACTAAAGTGCAGATTTGGAATGGAAACGTCAACATTTTGCTACGAAAAACCAAAGTGCTTCCTGTACTGTGTTATATAAACACATGCTTTTATGTGCACTACATAGATGAGATTTTATACATTACAAGTTTTGCGTAATATTTGTGTAACTACGCCGTCACCTTTTATCGACTCCTACTTTTTAAATCCTGTGCCATTAAAGGAACGAATTGATAATGCTTATAATATTATGTTAAATAAAAGAGCTTATTTTGAGAGAGAAAGAGAATGATTAGATGACCATCCAATACATATAGACACCCTCCGTGACTCGGAAAGCACATTAAACCTTTGGGCCTGGCTGTCATTTGTAGATATTTGACACTTGTTACGGGTAGACATGGGCGAAAGAAAAAGAACGATTAGCTCTTTCACTCTAAAGAGCTATATCACTCTTCTAGCTCACTAACTCTTCTGTAGCTCAGTGACTCAGACGCCTACTGTTAGCTCATTTGACTTACGCCGCACGCGCTTCGAAAGAAACGGCTCGGCTCGCTCAATAGTCAATAGCTCTTTAGAAGTTTGGACTCTTTATTACTCACTAGCTCTTCTATAGCTCAGTGACTCAGACGCCGACTGTTAGCTCATTTGACTCACGCCGCACGCGCGTCAAAGAAACGGCTCGGCTTGCTCAATAGTCAATTAGTCATTGTCAAATTCTGAGTAAGCTAACTGAGCTATTTAGCGTGCGAGTGAGTGAGCGAGAGCGACGTCAATCGAAAAGAGCTAGCTCTTTTCTATCACTCGCTCACGAGCTACCCATGTCTAGTTACGGGTAGTCAGAAGCCCGACAGTCTGACAGCCAGTCTTACCAAGGGGGGGGGAGGTCAGATAGGCAGTCGCTCCATGTAAAATACTTAAAATACCTATTCAGCATCCGGTTAGACTGGTAGCCGACCCCAAAATAGTTGGGAAAACGCTAGGCAGATGAGAGCAAATGATTAGTGCTGCTATTTTGTTAATTCGTTTCTTCAATGGTTCGGGTTATAATGGGGTTTTCTAAATAGTGATGGAGTTGAACTTACTCTTCGACGGGGATAATGGCATCCAGTACGTAGGTATCTTCAGCAGGTACGGCGGGAGGGGTGGATACTTGTCTCGTCTGTCTGTTGTTGGCGCGGTGATCGCACTTCACATTGATGTCCAGTTCTTTGCACTCGCGGGTTCCTGTGTTCAACATTCATATTAGAAGACTTGCAACTTATAATTATGGGAAAACTAGAGGCAAATCGAAGTATGTTGGCAAAAACAAAAAAGTGATTGAGTTACATTTGCGAGTGGACTGGAGTCTCGAGTGGAACTGAGCTGTTTGTTCCAACTCGCACAGGACAAAGAAAGATTCGGAGAAGATTTGAAGATCAACCATCAGTATTTGGGGTGACACTAAAATAATAAAAATAATTGACAGTTTCAATTGGAGATTTGTTAAGTGGTACGTACCGTCAACAGCGTATGAACAGAAGTTCCAGTCTCTGTTAAGTTGGTTGATGGCGCTGCGAACCTTCTGGCGAAGTACACCTTGACCAGCATCATTGCAAAGTACTGAACTTGGGAACAACATCGATATCTTGAAGACGCGCTGAGCTGGTGAGGCCGCTGTACAAAGAAGAAATATTTTGAAAAACCATAATTAAAACCTTTGATTATTTATATAACTAGATATTAAAAAAAATATTAATAAATAAATAAATAAATAAATATTATAGTGTCGCGCTGCAAACGAACTAAAACATACAGGCAAACTTTAATAGGCTGGTGTGCGTGACAGCTGTCAATGTGTTATTGTAGTTTGCGTGCATTTTGTGGCCAACTGTTGGACACAATTTTTTTCGATGAGTTCACAGCTTTGACTGTCTATCTAGACATATTTAAATCTTTGATTAAAACAAATGGAAAAAGAAGAATGAATGACTGAATTTTCTTACGTGAGCAAGCGGGATAAACCAATGGTAGGGTAGGATCAGCAGTTGGTCGCCAGAATCCTTCAGCACCGCATGTGTAGAATGGTGGCACAGGTTGTGAGAACCTAAGACCGTCACGACAGGCAATCTCGCACACCTTGAACTGACCACCGGCACCCCAGTCGCGGCAGGACTGATAACCACCAAGCGGATCAGGTAGTGATGGACAGAATTCAGCTGAAAAAGGAATTTATTATGAGTGAGTATCCTTTAAAAAAATTAAAACAACATGTTTAAGGAAATCTTGAAAACTTACCAAGAACAGTAACCTTGAATGTACAAGTAGCTGCGTTGCCAGCAGCATCATACGCGATATAAGCAATATCATAAGCACCCCAAGCAAGGTTCTGTCCAGGCCTATGACCAGATTTCTCGACAACTTTAGCAACTCCAACGTTGTCACTGAACACGGGTACATCCCAGCTGACGACAGAAGATCCGTTCTTTGCAATCACCCAAAGATCACCAGGGCAACGATCTACTCGCGGTGGTTCTTTGTCTACTTGCAGTTGCTGGCATTTTGAACCGGAATATCCGTTAGGACACACTCTTTGACCGCAATGAGACGGCACCATTCTCTCGACTCCTCCTACTAAGTCGTCATATCCAGCCCAAGTGAGACCCAAGCCGCTGTACAGGACAGGTTCAGATCTGCAGTCACGTACTTGTTTCTGGATTTCATTTGAAAAATCGAGAGCACGGTTCCATATTTGTACTTTAGTCAGGTGACCCTGGAATCCAGCTTCCGTGTAAGCCTTTGGATTGTCAGATTGAGGCTTGCCCAGTGTTACCCAAACGCTGAAAACAAAAAAATAAAGTTAATCCATTGTACATTAAAATATTAAAGTTAAAACTTATGAAGTTTTTGTGAAAAAAATCTTACTATTGTGGTAGTGTTCGTCCGCTGCCGTAACCTTCAATCTTGCTAGCGATTAAACCTTCAGTGATAAGTGTCAATTCACCACCGTTGTTACCATCCCAGACTAAAGCAACATGGTGCCACTGTCCGTCATTTACCGTTGCGAATTCACCGAAGCTGAGGTAAACATCTTGAAGTTCCGGGAACAGAGAAACTTGCACGCCGTTTGAATGGGCTTGAATTATTTGCTTTCTATTTAGAGCAATGTGGGAGTTACTGGAAATGCAAAATCAGTCAATAAATATACAGGAAGTGTAGATATAAGATCGATTTATGTCGTGTGTCCAGTATGTTACGTACCTAACGCTGTATGCAGTAAAGAACACTCCTCCTTCGTCTTGTTGCGTGTATTGGACCCACATCGCTATAGTCAGACTATCAGCCGATGCTGTATCGAATGGCACTACTTGGGCCGCACTTGAACGCATTGGGTCACTGAAGTAGAGGTCGTAATCTACACTGATTGCTGGAATAAAAATAATTTGATATTTAGTATATCGTAAAGTGAGGATGATATTGGTATCGTTAAGTAAACGGCCTTTGAAAAATTCTTACTTTTTCTGCAATCGTCGCCGGTAAGATTGAATGGGCATTGGCAGTAGAAGCGGCCTGGTAAATCAATGCATGTAGCGGAAGGTGGGCAAGAATTTTCCTTGCAATCGACAATGTCTTCATCACAATTCTTTCCTTGGAAGCCCGGAGCGCAAATACAGTTGTAACCTTCGCCCTCATCTACACAAGTAGCACCGTTCTGACAGAGACCAGCCTCACATGCGTCGAATTCGTATTGGCAACCAATTCCAGTGTAGTCTAGAGAACATGTGCAGTTGAGGCCAGAACCAAAATCTTGACATTTTCCACCGTGCATGCATGGGGTACCAATACATCTTTCTGGAGCAGTTTCACATTGTTTGCCGTCGGTACCACTTGGGCATCTGGAATATTAGCGAAATAATTTAATATACAATAATTCACAATAAATAAAAAAGGGAGGCCTTAGCCCCGCAGTGGGTCAATACAGGCTGATTATTATTATTAATTCCTAATAGATTTTTTATTCTTAAATCATAACTATGACTTACACGCAGAAGAAATCTTGGAAGAGATCGATGCAATTAGCATGGTTTTGACAAGGCATGTTCATGCAGTTTCCAATGTCCTTCTCACAACGTTTGCCGGTCCATCCAGGTTGGCAGGCGCACTTGTAGTCACCAATATCATCTTTGCACGATCCGCCGTTAAAGCATGGGTCCGAAGCACAGTCATCGATGTTAGTTTCACACGTCTCTCCCATGAAGCCTTCTCGACAGACGCACTGGTATTTGTTATCAAGATCAATACACCGCTCTGTACCCACGGCGTTGCAAGGTTCATTCAGACATTCATCAATAGCTGTCTCACATTGTAGTCCAATATATCCTGGACGGCATTTGCATATAAATCCGTCTATTTGATCAACGCACGATGCACCATTCTGGCAGGGGTTAGAAGCGCAGTCATCAATGGTATGCTGACATGTCTTTCCTGTGTAACCAGCTTCACAAATACAGTTGAAATCGTCAATGCCATCAATACATTGCCCACCATTTTCACAAGGAGATTTTACACATTCATTTATGTTGATATCACAAGAAGGACCACTCCATCCAGGATCACAGATGCATTGATGAATAAAGAGTTTATCAACACATATTCCATGCTTGCAAGGTTCATTTGAGCAGAGGTCTATCTTCTCATGGCAACGTTTTCCTGTAAAGCCTGGTGGACATCCACAACTAAAGTCGTTAACTAAATCTGTACAAGGTGCGCCGAGGAGACAAGGCTTTTCGATACAGTCGTCAGAGTTGATCTCGCAAAGTTGTCCTTCCCAACCTGGCAAGCATTCGCATTTGTATCGGCCTTGTTGGAGTGCAATGCAACTTGCGCCATTCGTGCAAGGGTTTCCGTTAGCCGAGCAAGGATCAATCTGAAAAAACACCAGAGTCATTAATACATTTCTGGGCAATTGATTTTGCAGAGATGTGCTATAAATAAGAAAAAAGTTGATACATGTTAAGTACAAAATATTTTTTTTTTTTTTTTTTAATTTTTTAAAATTATATACGTACCGTGATGTCACAATCAATGCCCGTATATCCTGACCTACATAGACAAGTGTAATTATCAAATCCTGGTTCATCTTTGCACATGGCTCTTTCAGGGCAGGTGTCATTTCTACAATCAGATCTTTCTTCTTGACAGTTGATGCCTCCATATCCTGTAGGGCAAGAGCAGCGGTATCCTTGTGGAAGATCAGTACAAGTACCGCCGTTGTAACATGGCTGACTTGCGCACTCGTCAATATCTACTTCGCATCTGCGTCCAGAGAAACCAGCGGGACAGTAGCATTGAACTCCATGTCCTTTAGGTACACATAGACCGCCATGTTGGCAAGCACTGTTGGAGCATTCTACCGGTAGACATTCTTCTAAGCCTGTTGCTCCAGTTCCTACAGTTTTCATGTTGGTAGGACATTCCATACATAACGTTTGTCCGACAAGGTTTTGGTAGAAGTTTCTTGGGCATTGAGAGCACGGAGCTAAGCCTGTTGGAGAGTAAGTTCCTGATGCGCATTTAGCCCTGCACCTATCTCTTCCAGGTGCAGCTGGTTGGTAGGTGAATGTATTTACTGGACAGGCTTGACAATCCTTAAATCCTCCTAGTGGTGGTTCGCTGGTGTAGCTATTTCTAGGACATTCCAAGCATGGAACTAAACCAGTTGGTGAGTATGTTCCGTATCCACAAACAGGTATACAATCATTGATATCCTTGGACCCTTCTTCTCTAGTGAATGTTCCTTGCGGACACTTGAGGCATGAACCTTGACGAGCTTGGTTTTGGAAGAAACCACGTGGGCACATTGTACAGGTCTTTTGTTTTTCTTCAGCAAAAGTTCCAGCAGGACAATGCACTGAAATTTAAATTAATAATGAGGAATTGGTGTTATAAAAATATGTACAAAAATACAGGTAACAATACTTACAGCATCTTGGGACATCATTCGTATCCATATTCAATACCTCGCCGACGCTGCATGTAAATCCTTTAGTAATAGAAGTTTTGATAGCTTTCAATGGTGGACATTGATTGCCAATAGATGATACATTGAGTACTGGTTCAATAAGAGCACTAGCGTATGGTACAGACAAATCAAAGATAAGGTTTAAGGTTGCGCCACAGAGGTCGTAAAGCTGAGTTTGTCGGACAGCAGGTATGATGGCTAACACGAAGTCCATTTTGACTACATTTTCGTCAAGAAGTGTCGGTATTACGTTGACGAAGGTTACGTTTATGTTGATGTTAACTGCTGAACAGCGTTGGGTAAGTCTGTCGTTTAGTACGTTCTCGTATTGAGCGACCAAGTCTTTGTATTGCGGCAAGCAAGCGTTGGAAACTGCTCCAAGAGCACGGTATTGCACGGTAGAAACAACGTGGTAGGCGGCTTGTTGGGTATCTGTAACAAAGATATGACGTAGTTAATACAAGATTATTCTGTGTTCAAGAAACTACTTAAGGTAATTATCGAATAATGATTACATACTTTCTGAAACACAATCAGGCACAACAGATGTGGGTACCCATTGACGTTTAGTTTCGCATACAAATGTTTTGACTGGTTCTCCATCAGTGAATCTGAAGCCAGGACTGCATGTGGCAATACATTGAATTCCTCTATCTCCTGGCAGGCAGTTCATAGCACCATGTGCAGGTGGCATAAGTTCCCAGTCTACACAAGGAGTGGCTTGCACAGATACCTAGAACAAAAATAAAATATGAAACAATATTCATTTGCGTAAATTTTCTGAAATACGTGTTAGTAGAAAAATATCCTTACTTGGAAGTTGCACTGCGCTCGGTTTCCGTATTTGTCGGAAGCGATAACAGTTACATTTTCATAGCCACGTATAGGAATGACGGCTCTTTCCGGAATGAATTTGAGGAAGACTTCGCCCGAGGCATCTGTTGCGTTGATTCTTCTCCTGGTATCATTGAAGTTGACGGCATAACTATCCTGTTTGTCTACTAGTTCAATAACGTAACTTTGGGGGCAACTGAGTTTTGGAGGAGTGTAATCTGGTACTGTTATATTCACTTCGCAAATGGCTACGTTTCCATCAAAATCGAATGCGACGTATCGCGTGACCATATTGTGGAATACTTGGAGAGGTGTCCTGAAGTGCTGTGGTGTGATTTCTAATCTAGCAATAGCACCAGAGTTGTCAGTCGCTGTGGGCTCTGTAAAGTTGACTGGTAAAAGACCGCCGTTGACATCGGTTTGTACTACAATTGGTTGTTGAGGGCAGTTTTGGAAAACTGGTGGCTCGTTATCTGTAAAATATAGAGGTTTTTAATAGTATTCGTGTTATTTGTGCAGCAAAACACATATTATAATATGTAGAATATAGGAGCTACTTACCAACACAAGGAGAGTATCCATAATCATAACCTAACAAAGGATCTGCGGCTGGCTCATCACAACCCATCAGCTCGAATTTGAGACAAGCATTGTCCATGAAGCTTACAATACCCAAAATAACGAAACGAGCTTGTACGAACTTTGGCAATGTGATCATCGCCAGTTCGCCATAGTTTCCAGGATCTCTCATCGTAAGGTTGAAGTTAGGGAAGTAAACCACGTAGTTTTCATTTTCAGCTTGCTTGTAGAAGAATCTTATTTCTGTGGGTCTGCCGACAATGTCAGATGTAACGACGCCCTTCACGAGTATAGCTTTTACTCTGTATACTTTGCCCAAGTCAACGCTTACATAAGTAAAGGCTTCTTGCTTGCCACACCAGCCTGTTACTGAATTGAGCCTGATGTTCCTTGCTTCATAGTTAGGTCTTTCTGATGTTGCGTTGATAGCAGAGTCAGGTATTCTTCCAGAGGCAAGTCCAAGGGGCCTGATGATTTTGCATTCGGGTTCGCGTATACAAGTAATCGGTCTGGGGTTGATTAAAATGTATCCAGGTCTAGAGCAACCAAATAGAACTTCGGATCCTTGCTCGTAGCTTCTTGCGATTTGATAACCGTCGGCTGGCCTGCCTGGGTCTTCACACACTGGTCCCTCGCATCTTAAGTCTCCGAAATCCCAAATGCCGTTAGCTTGACATCTGACTACGTTATCGTGTTTGCTTGTTTGTCCAGCCAGTTTGAAAGTGTTTTGGCATCCAAAGAAGAAAGAGCTTTGGTATTTGGTGTCAACGTATTGACCGTATTCAGCGCCAGGTGTAGGCATTGGAACACCACAGTCCTTTCTGGGGCATTGAGGTTGAGCCCCAGAAAACCAGTAATCGGGTAGACCCTGAAAAATTGTATTAGGTTAATGATGTGTTAAAATTATTTCATAATGGAAAAAGTAATGTTGTCGTAAATCATGAGGCTCACCGGTTTAGGGTCGTAGACGCACTGCCTGAAGGACGAAGATACAGTGTTTCTCAACTGTCTTCCGGGTGAGGTGCAAGTAATCGTAACGTTGTCCCTGTATGGAACCAGCACGCTTTCAGGGTCATCTCTGATCACCTTTAGGCCGTCGTTTTTATCGTCAGACAATGTAACACAACGGGCATCTGCAAATATAATTTCAATGGTTAAATTATCGAATTGTATAAGATTGATGAAAATAATGATCCGCCTTGACTCAACGAACTTTATCATATTTTGTACGTACATTGACATAAAGGTGCAGTTCCGTTCCAGGTTCCACTAGAAGTACAAAGAAGTGACGAGAATCCAGACATTACGAATCCGAATTCACATTGGAACTGAACAATATCTCCGAAGTGATAAGCATCCTTTGTGGACAGCAGCTTGCCGTTTTCTGGGGGTCCAAGTGGTGGGCACATGACTGGTACGCAAGACTTGTTCCTTTGGTATGTGTCTCCATCCCTTTCGCCAGATTCTGATTTTTCGATCGCAAATCCAGCTGTACCGTTGATAGAATAAAGCTCGTAGCCGATATTGCAAGCGCATGAGAAGTTTCCGGGTCTGGAAAAAAAGTAAATTTGTTAAGTATCTGATGTTTTACGTCAAAAATAAACATGCTTGATCAGATACTCGTAGTTAAGAAATTACTTACGTGTTAAGACATTTCTGCTCACATCCTCCATTATTTTCACTACACTCGTTAATGTCTGTACAATCTAATCTCGCACATCCCATGATTTCAACCTTCAGACAGGGTGCGCCTACGTAATCTTGGATCTTAAATTTGACGTATTGCGCTTCAATTGGCATGGGCAAGTTAAGAACAGATAGAGTAGGCTCTAATATACGGAATTCTACAGCAGTGCCATCAGGGTTCGTGTAGTCCTTGAAGACGTCAGTCAAGTCGTTGGTATACTGAATTCTGATAGCGGAAGTGAATGCGATGTTGCCGTCAGCGCGCATGACGCTCATAGTTCTGAATCCTCTGATGATTGTGGGTGCTCTCAGGTCTATGAGGATCCAGTTGGCTCCGGCTTCCAAGTTATCACCACACCAGCCGCCTCCATTGTTTAAACGTACCATCTGTGGCGAAAAATATAAATATTAATATTTGACGACAAAAAATAATTTGGTATTAACATAAATAAGATAAAAACAAATCTTACTCCTTTGGCATATCCAGGTTCTGGAGTAGAAGTTACGATGGACTCATCAGGAATAGCTCCATTGATCAGTCCCAAATCGCCAACAGGTCTGCAGTCTAAGCTTGGCGCGAAGCCATTTTTGCAGGGGCAGAAGAAACCACCCTGGGTGTTCTTACATTCAGTTGAGGCCGTGTCACATTGGCTGTTGGCGCACTCGTTGATATCTTCGCATGTCGGTGGGTTGTCGAATTCTTGGTTAGGTCCACATTTGAGTACGCTAGGTCCGTTCAGTTTGTATCCTGAAATTATAAAGTAGTGATTAGGTACTTATATTAGTAATCACCCTTATTTTCATAAGAACACTCCTATCGTGGATGGATAAGAAAGACAAGTGTTTGATATTTACCCTTGAAACATTGGACACGAGCTTCATCACCGAACATGTAAATCCTAGTCTGGTCAACGATGAACCCATTCTTAATTTCTGGGAATTTCGGGCACAGTGCCTTGGAGCATGTTGGCACATCTCCTGACCAAGTTCCGTTACTCATACACAGAAGTACTGGCTGTCCAGATCTTACGTAGCCAGGTTCACATTCGTAACGGACAATAGTACCGTAGCTTCGGCCTCCACCGTTCAAGATTGTAACGTTGGCGTGAGGGGAGTCCGGAAGTGCAACGCATTGTGACGCTGTGGAAAAAAAATATAACAGTCAGAATTAACACACGTTTTTTATGTTATATGTTTTTTGTGAAAAATCAATAAAAAAATAAATACAATTCCTGTTAACTTACCCAAACAAGTAGGTGTTCTCTCCCATCGCCCATCAGCTAAGCATGAGATTCTTTCAATAGGCTGTCCAGTTGGGAAAGCAAATCCAGCATAACATTGGTAAGTTGCAACACCTCGATAAGTCACGTTTGTAGAGCCAATTGAAAATCCATTATCGATTTGTGGTACTGGACCGCAATACACCTCTATAAAATAACAATAAAATCACATAAGTACTCCGATATAACCTAAAGTAATACTGCATTGTGCAATGCCACCATTCCACGGTTGTTACTTGCCTTGACAGCTAGGAATGTAAGTAGTTGACCATTTTCCTCCGTTTAAACATTTTGTTGTGATACGAGATTTCCCTGTGGCAAATTCTTGTCCAATTGGACATGAGAATGTGATAACTGTCCCAAAGGCTGTATCTCTGTTTGACGCTAAAGCACCAAGACCGGATGTAAGAGTGGGGCAATCTGAAAAATAAAATGTAAGATAAAAAGAATTGAAAACACGTCTATTTGTTCTAAGTTTGTTCTTGTCGTAGCGTGAACAGCTTACCTGCCGAGAACGTCGCCTTCCAACCTATTCCATTATGCAAAGCATCAGACATAAATCGTATCAACAATTCGCCATTGGATGCAGTCAGTGTTATTCTAGGTTTTACAGTAAATCCATTGTCAGAATGTAATCTTAAACCACTTGTGCTGGCTCCGTCAAAAACTTGCACTACGTCGGATGGATGAATGCTAAATTCGTCGAATTTCAACGAAAGTGGACCACCGTTAGGGTTCTTTATTCTATATAAACATTCTTGGTTATTCGGGTAATTTTCAAGACCGTAAGCAGGTGATGTAACGGTACCATTTGCTGCAATGATTGTTGCTTTGCAGCCTTGAGAATATCTCATGTTAAATCCTTTCTTGGAATCGCCAAGACTCGTTCGGAAGTACATGTACAGATGGTTCGTCGTCGATACTACAACCTTTTGATTTTCTTCGCCTGGTCCAGTCAACCTTGCCAACACAGGGCTAGATGGAGTATTACCATCCTTAATAACAATGTAATCCCTGTTCATTCCTAATTCGAGATCCTCGACCTCTAATGAGACTATTCTACCTGGTTGAGCTTCGATAACGTATACGCATTCTAAGCCACCAGGATAACCATTTGGATAACCAGGCGAGGTTAGTACTTGACCTTGAGGCGTGGCTCTAAGCATGCCTCCGCAGTTAGATGACTCGGTTTTCCAAGCCGCACGGAAACCTTTCCTTTCTACTGAACCATCTGTACTGAATTTGATGATCATGAAGTTCGAAGCGGAAACGTAAATTTTGTTAGATAAATCTTGTTTTCCAGAAAGTGTCGCTAAATTCACAGATTTATCTTCGGTTCTGCCGCCAACCAGAATTTGAACAGTGTCGAAAGACTTTTCAGTTTCAAAATCTTGGAACTGTAAGACGATATTTTGACCTTGTGGCCCCTCGAGAGTCCATTTGCAATCGCTGAAAGGAGGGTATTTATGAGGGTAGTTTGGACTCTCGACTACATCTCCACTGCTGGCCATGTAGAAGTGACAGTCGGAAGCACAGTCCATTTCGTCGGAAGCATCACCACAATCGTCTTGCTTGTCGCATTTGAAGGCTGCGTTGATGCATTTTCCATTAGAACAATGGAAGGTTCCTAAAACAAATTTAAATGGTGTGAGTATTGTTTTCTGTAACCTTAACATTGTACGACTACGCTTATAATTGACCATGCAAAAATTGATTAAACAATTGTCTGATGATGTTGCTTACCGGCAGGGCAGGCGGTAGCTCGGCACATGAATGGCAGAAGGGTTTCACAGGTTGTTAGCTCCCACGATTGGCTATCGGATGTGACGTGGACATCGACACATTCTCCTGCCTTGGGGTTTGGCTGTCGCAGGTCCCAGAAACCGGCATACTGCGAGACTAGAGCACCGGCGGCAGATTCGAGTGTGTTCGTTCTTAGGTCGTCGACCGTCGCGAGTCCGAGCCAGTAGTGATTGTTACTGGGACTGGCTGGCACCATGTTGGCAGTCATGTTGTTTTCCGAATAGCTATCCACAACCATGAGCTCGCTGCCATACCTGAAACATTAGTTTTTTTTAGAACGTGGAACTTTATTAACATGCTTAACATGCTAGCTTGCAAAATTTGATTATTTAATTAATTACCTTCGACATAGTTCTGCCGCTTTCTCCCATGAATGCCTGATGTTGAAGAATTTGTAACAGTGTAAGCCTTTCAACTCCCATCCTGAAAACAAAGACAAAACAAGATTTTAATAACGTAAGTTTAAAGTCAAGGAGAAATTTAAAGTTTATTTACAAAGAAACATGTTGACTCTACAAATTACTTAGCGTACATTTATGCAAAGAATACAAATTGTAATAAGATTAGAAATTTTGTGTAAACGTGTACACGGACAGGTATTAAGTGAAGGCTTTCTCCTTTCAAAGGGCTTTCGGTGAAAGCTATTCAGTTCGCCATAAAGACATACAAAATTGTGTTTATACTGTGCCTTTAAGTTTGCGTGCTGAAACTATTTGAGTACCGGGAAACAATTTGACGAAAAATTTACGTTAGGTAATAAAGTAACCGCACTGTTGTTTGACGGGCTGTGGATCGTGAACGCCGAATTACTCAGGAACTCGCTGAGGGATCGAATTGTTTTCTCAAGCTAACGTTGAGTGCGTCCTGATTGTAAAGTTGAACCAGACTAAACCGATTACTAATTTGGAATTAGGGATTCAACAGGTGTGCTTGACTAGCCTATGAAACTCGTCGAATGGGAGATTGAATTAGAGATTGTAGAATTTACGGAACAATTCGTAGCGAAGTATTTGATTGTGTTTGGAGAAATTGGAGAGCAGTATTTAACTTCGTTAGAAATTCAGTGTTCATAACATTATTTACTCGGTCTATGTTTGCGTTTCCTAAATTTAATAGAAATTAAGTTATGAATTCTGTTAAAGTCTTTACCAAGAAGCTCCTTGTATTCACGTACGTACATTTAGTCTGTGTTCGTATGTGTCGGTTTGTTGACGTGCCCTATAATGGACGTCAAGAGGAGCTTAAGTTAAGAAAGCTCACAGCTTTGTACAAGGATTTACTCATGAAGCCACACCTAGTCTACGTACATAATTTAAAACATAAAGTGAGTTACTGTACTAAGATGAAATGGTAAGATTTTCCAGAACTTTTACGATAGCTAAGGTTGTATAACTGTGTTGTGTTCTCAAATATATAATTTGAAAGGACAATGATATAAAGACGAGATATGGGAAATTTAAAACTTCTATAAGTAGAAAACTTATTTTTCTAATAACTCTTGTTTAAATCAGTGTCCATTCAAAATATATATTTGGGACCTAGATATTCTGTATTCCAATCGGAATAAAAACACACTACCTTAAAAATATGTTTAATTTACAAATTATTTTGGTATTAAGTTTGTATGAACTACGCATCCATAGCCTCTTAAATACTGATTTATTTCCTTACCTATAGATTACAGGAAAACCTATAAGAAGTCTATGATCTTAAAACATGGTAAATCTCTCAATATTGTGCGTATAAAATTACATTTACAGTTGGAATGTATGGGAGAACATCTTTTTAACTACAATGTTAAGTTGGTTCTTGGTATAAATTCATCCAAACTAAGGGACCCTTCATTGTGTGTGGTCCGACACGCACTTGGCCGGTTTTTCTTGTTAAAGTTCCAATGGCGGTGATATTGATTAACGACAACGTTTAGATTTGAAGTAGGTAGTTAAAGAAGTAGGTGTAGGTAATAAAAATATGTAGTTGCAGCCATCTTAACTTCTTAAGGGGACGATAACCGACTTTTAATGATTTTATACTGAAGATCACGTCTGAACGAGTAGTGTTAATGATTTAAAAAAAAAAAATGTTAAATTAAAGCATTTTCTCAATAACTTAATATGTGAATATTTCAGATTATGTTTATATATACATAGTGAAATTAATTTTTAAAGTTATGTCTAACGCGGATAAAAAACTGAGAATGGCGCAAAATTTACCAAGCGTATTTTTCTGAAACCTTCACCAATTTAAAGATAATTTAATTATTGATCTTTTAGTATACGCGTTTTATTAAAATACCTTTTGTTTTGTGTATAATAAATTAATAATGCGTCAAATTGGAGACAGCGCTCCTTGATGGGCGAGTCCTATTACTGGCTGAACGTACCGACGCGTTGCGTGAGTTCAGTACCTACAGAACACGCAAGCTAACCACTCAAGGTCACTGGCATATATCTGCGTCTTAAGTCATCAACTTCTATATCTATCCACCACTAAATTGTTTTTAATGAATGGGCGCAATGTGACACTCTTCTGATTATAATTCCTGTAATTGCATGATTTCTCTTAATGCTAGGTATCTGAAGATCGCCTCATATTCAGACCATCTTTCAGAGTGCACATGGCTAAAAGTTCAAAGACAGTACAAATAAAATTAAGAGAAAAACCTATATAATTTTCATTCAATTTCCGCGCATTAACGTACAAGATAAAAAAGTAAATAGGCATAAATAGAGCGTGCGAGTTTGACGAGGTATCGCGAAGACCGCGGCGTGGTCACGCTTCACCGCGCCGAGCCCGCAACACGATGCAATGTGTTTGACCCACTTAGCCAGTTATATTACTGCAGCGAAATGCAATCACTCTGTATACGAGTATATTGTACGCTTTTGCCTAAAACTGTAAACATAAACTCCGCGTTTTATAGCCCGCCTTTTTCGCAAATCGTATCCGGAAACACGACCATGCAATTTAGCAATTTAGTCGAGAGAGGAAGCAGTTTTTGGCGAGTCAATGGCACAAATATTTAAGCTTTATGGCTGAATGAATTTGCATAGATGTTAGTAATTGATGGGTTTGAAATTTTGATTGATTCCGAATACGAAATTATGGTATTTAACTGTAGGAATACTGAAACAATAACGGGCCCACGCTTCGTTCATAGAACGGCGATATGAAACGACACAATATGATTGTATCGCATGAAACTATTCGCGAGAGAACACCGACATATGCAGGTACCACATAGTTACGCGCGTTGGACGTAATTATCCCGCATAGTGACAAGTCACTGGGTTTTACTGAATAGCCTAACGCGCAAAGGAACGATCAAAGCGAATGCCTCCATTGATTTTGTAGCTTATTGCGACTACGGAAAATCTCTAAAGACCAATATCCGCCACCATAATGAGTGCAATATCACAGGCAATATTAAGTGAAACGTTATTAGATCTACACCAATCTTTACGGATTTTGAATTTACTTTGAAAAGCTGTTGGAAACTAAATCGGGAGATTAAAAATCATATTCAAGATAGGGAAACTGAATCGGGAGATTAAAAATTACCTATTTTCAAGAAAGCAAAACTAAAAGTGGGATGGGATAAACTATCTAATAGTCGGTATTATATCTATTGGGGGCTAGAATTAATTAGTAAACCAAATAGCCAACGTATAAGTTCATTTATGAAATACTGTACGTCGGGTTGTTTCCCGAGGCTTGCTCTTGTATAGTAAGTACTAGTACTACAGTTACTCCTCTCTATACGTACTTTCCCACATATTATATCATGTATATCAATGGGTTTCATCGGGGATCGCAACCATTTCCCATGTCTACTGCCTCGGATGACGTAGCTTTGTAACTGTTGAATATCGAGATACGAGGCTTTCAATCAACGCGGATAATACCAATTTACTACTTTTTCTCATTGGAGAAAGCTGTGTTTTTAATCGATTACGCACATATTATCGATTAGTTAGAAACGCTAATATTCGTGTATGTAATAAGGATGGAGTTACGACATATTTGACATTTAATGTTGCAAAATAATGTACGATTAATTATGAGAAAATATCACATAGTTTAACGATGGACCTTCGTGCTCACGAATAAGTCTTACAACATAATGACTTAATTTGCTTATATTTTTTTTTATTATAGTCAATGTGTTTTTAGGAAATACAGGATATATATAACATTGGTAGATGGAATAAATTAATCCATAGAAGTTGCTTTAGGTGGACAAGATTACTGAGTTAAGGTTGTAGAGCGACGAAAAAAATCTTGGATTAGTTCAGAAATAATTAATTAAGGCCTCTGTAAAGAACATCTGTTCCATAATACTAATAACTTAAACCAACAAACAATAACTAAAGCCCACATTACAAAATGCATGCATAATAAACAGTTTTGCGTCAATAAGGCTTGCACCAAACGGGACGAGATCAATGTCGACCGGCCGCCGACACGGTGGCTGCCGATCAATTGTGTCGAGTGCCTCTTAGCGAGGCGAACCTGAAACCTTTGAAGGATATACGGATATGCCTCTGCACCGGAGATTGACTTACTGCTCTATTTAGATCCCAAGTATACGAAACGCACCTATACTCCGTGGCTTAGCATGATTCTATCTTGTACCGTAAATGCATTTTGCAGCCAATCATAACAAGATTAACGATTTGAAAATAGAATGTTTGTTTGAAGTAAATAGCGCTGCAATAGACTGCAGCGTTAATTTTTATATTGTTATCGGTAAATCTAATCAGAGCGTTCGTGGGAAAAATGCAATCGTACGCAATGAAGTTTCAAACTTTGTTTAATGGGATTGTTACTCCTAATTGTTAGTTCTTCTAGCGAGTTGTCTTGTACTAATTTAAAATGGCTTGATAATACTTGGTAGATAAATAGTAAAATTAAAACATGTTCGTGAACATATACGTTTTTATTTCATTTTACTCATCTCATACTCAGCGTAGTGACTACGTGACCTTATTTTCCATTATAGCTATTCAGTACGTCTGTACGGTACGATGGAGACATACTGATCAGTGTATGGTTTTCGAATTTAAAAGAAAATACATACACAAACTGGGCAGCTGTAAACTCCATATTCCAAAGTTGAAGGTGCAGAGGTTGATATATTCATATATAAAACGTCATCTGTGACTCACGTTCCGGCTATGTATGATCGAGGCGCTGCCTGCCTTTCACTCATTACAAATGTGAACCTCCAAGGCTATCAGTTTGCCGCTCAATTGACTATACTAGCACAAAGCCTACATTGTCTCGTTAGATAAAAACATCAATCAATGATATTCGTATTCTGTTACGACATATTTAGGTACGTTTATAGAATGAGAATTCGAAATACAATCACGAAATTAATTGGGTATTTAACTAGATCAAAATTGGAGAAAAATAAACCAAAGAGATCAAAGACTGAGAGAACTCAAAGCTGACAGTCCCATTAAAAAAAAAAAATATATAGTCCGAAAAGGAATTTAATCATACAAAAATGTAATCGTCCAAAAAGACTAGCTTCGTGCGAAATTGTTATGTAGCCGGAAGCCATCTGGGCTTCCTGCTACATAAAAATTCATTTGCAGATCTCGGCAAAGTCTAATGCCTAGATAGGCATTAGATTTTGCCGAGATCTGCAGTCGAGAAAATATTACCTACCTGATGATTTTGTTAGGATTGAGAGCTTAGTAACCCTGTGTAGGTCGTAATTGAACGATCAAATGTATTAGTGGCAGAGAATCCAGGCGAGCAGCAAGCGCGCCTTACTAAGCAACTGACCCAGATTGTGATGCTCCAAATGTCGTGCAGATGCGTGCCAAGTTTAGAATACACTTGATAGTTTTATAGATCATGCTTGACGCAACTGACGTTTATGTGACAGTAGTTGACAGATAAGTAATAAAAGTAACGTCAGAGGAACAGCTGTCGAGATTAAATGGAATTTCAACATTTCTCTGAATAAACCGTATATTACGTTTGATGGATTCATGATCTATCGTTGGTAATATGTTTCGGCAAAATTGTAGTGACTTTTCCACAAAAACCACTCAAGTTACTAGTAAGGTAACTTGTTGAATCTATAACGAATATTGTTGATATAAATTGAGATTTTCAGCTGTTACTTAATTATTTACCGAATTTCTATACGAATATGTTATTCTAGAAGTTTTAACTTATACCTAAGTCTTTCTGGTAGAATAGGTGTTCCTAAGAAATATGCTTTCATTATTATCTTCAGTAAAAATTTGATTTAAATTTTGGGGAATTTTCCAGGGTTAAATCTCACATTTTCTAGCAAGCTGAGTTTATCTGCAAAAGTTGAAAGAGTACTGTAAAGAACGAAATCATTGAAAAACAATGAAGTACTTAATATTGGTAAACCAACACGACGGTTAAAATTTACCAATGACGTTCGGTTAAATATAGAAATCGTCTATTATTGAACAAATTAGAGTTCCAAGTTCACGTTAACGTTTTTTCTCAGACAGATTATTTTTATAAATTGTTCACGGAAGAACTTAAGGTCACTTCGCTTAAGTCATCATTCTCTGATGTAATCAAAACAAACTATACTTTACTTACATTTTGTCGAATAAACAATAGAATTGACAACAATTAAGTTGTGTTAGAAATATATAATGATATGTATTTGTCTTAAGTGTTTACTTGATATTTATGTTCTTTAAAGTTGGGATTCTGTTTAGATGCGCTTTTGTTGAGTTTGCTTATAAAACACAAATCTTAGAATTTTCATCACGTTTTGCTGCTACATTGCAATTTTATTCTTGACTTTATCATACTTTATTCTGGCGTATCCACAGTTTATTTACATACAAATATTACACCCAGTCTCAAAGACTCAGACCAACTGAGGCCATCGTTCACTTGTTAAACTTCCAAGAAACATAATAACCTGTCAATGAAATGAACATACTATAAGAATGCCCGAGGGATGCATACTTAGCCCACATGCAAAAGCTGTCTATCTATTATATTAAAGAAGGTCAACTATTAATGTACAGAGTAGGTAGCTGTGGTTATGATTAGCCCAGTTGTAGGCCAGGATCTAACGGTACGCCTAGATACAGTCAGCAAAGAAAACTGGGGGCTGCAATTACTAAAGATCGATAACAGCATTCATTCGCTTTATGGGGTTACTTTTATGCTTGACGACTAGTATTATATATGTAGCTGATCAGTGACTTCAGTATAATATAAAGAAAATTATCAAAATAAATATCTTTTGATGATATCCGGAATTAATCAATAGAGGAATACTTTTGCGCGTTCAGAACCTTGATCAGAGTAACATTTATTTTGTGCAAAGTAAAATTACTGTTATTTTTCATGTACAGGCTGTTTAATGTTGTTGAGTTTAAAAATAAAACGGCTCAACAGTAAACAGTCCAAGTCGGTAGGTAAAACGTATTATTTATGACAAGAACAAAATACGGTTTTATTTTCATTTAAATACTATCTTCGTCTCTGACTAGAGACGAAGATAGTATTTACTTATAAAAATCATAAACCGCAAAGTACTCTATGAGAAAATCGTAAACACGTCGTGTCGTATCAAGTGGGTAAAGAGTGCACAGCGCTGTCGGTTGCATTTATCTTGGCGCTTCATAACTCGGGTGCAGCGATGAAAGCTTTGGAATTCAGCCCTGTCTCATAATGAACAATAGCTACGTCTGTTTGTCCAACATTTTGAGCTAATTTTCTTCGCTTATAGAGTCTCAAGTATTTGCTTTGTCATCGCTGACATCGTTGAAGAAATTGTGATAGGACTTTAATTGAAAATTCTTGACGTCAAACAATGCTTGGTCATTATTTTTGGTTTCAATTGACTGTAGAAGATACCTACTTATGTTCAAGAATAGAGTTCCAAAGACTGATATGGTAATAATGAATCAACCTATGTCATAATCATAAGAAATTAATAAAATATTAAAACGTCTCAATAATAATACACGTCATACATAAAACATAACATCAAATGATAAATGATTTATTTTCTACTACTTTTACACGTCAATCATATTTTAAAAAAAATTAGACGAGAGGCGTTTCCTATCTGACTACTGTGAGAAGAAAGGCCGAAACAAACTCAGAGGTCACAGTCTCTTTTAAAGTCGTAGATTGGTGCCTGAAATGATCTTTTGATGAAAGAATCACACAGATTGAGGGGACCTGTCCAGTCAGTGCACGCATTTGTCAGTAGTCGTGCAGCCTAACTCAGAACTTGAGGAGCTCAACGATTCAACGAACAATACCCAACAAAGGACATTTGGGTAGGCCACATAAATTACTGAAACTGCCAGATAATGGTGAAAACTAACTGAGTGAAAAAAACAAAAATAAAGAATAACCCACATAGTCTTCACATTTACAATACTTAATTAAAACAATATAATACTTAACAAAGTAATCAAGCCTGTAATCCCCGAAGGGTTAGGCAGAGGTGTCCCTATAAAGTACACCCACATTTCGCCAGTTATGTTTAAGTCCCATATCCCATGGGGGCGAGCCCTTTTGTCATCAACCGATATCTGGATACAGATCCTGACTCCGGGCTGCTACTGAGAAATTTTCTGTTGTAAAAACCCAATAACGCTAATAATAATAATGTAATTAAGAATTTAAGTTTAGTAACTCTAGCCATACAACCACATCGTTGAATATGAAATATCACGTTGCACATCATAATAAAGCTTGTGTTTAATCACAGCATTCAAATGCAGCCATGATTTATAAGGCAGCGAGGCAAGATGTAGTATGTCGGCGTTGCTTAGGTGTGAATGTTGCTCAATCATAAACCAACGTAAATTACAATGCTGACATATATATTGCACATCATGTTTTATAACATGGAATTGTTAACAACATTTAAGAACAAAACAAATGAAACTGTATATAAAATAAGGCTCTATTTGAATTTGAACGTCGAGGGGTGAGAAAGGCTCTATTTGTTTGAAGCGACATTTTGGACGATATTGAGTCATATTCATATTCGGATTCAGTGATTTTTCCTGCGTCGGATGAGCCGAGGTTCGTACAATTCTGAAAAGTTTTTTGGCGCTGAAGTCAATGCAATTGAGCATAATTCTCAAAACATGATGTATGATCCGACATTAAATTTGCCAATTCTTTTTAGTGCTTCGTTAAAGCTGTACAAAAAAAAATAGAGAATCGGAGCATAAGTCATTATTATCGTCCTAAAATTTCAGTTGAATGGCAGTTAAAGCGTTTTTCGATATAGCTAACTTTAGGTGAAAAGTCACTTCATGCATTTTGCTTTCTACTACTAACACTATGCAATGTCGCTTCAACCAATTTGCCGTCAGCCAAATGCAATAAGACATGTTGGTTCAACCATTGACGTGTAAAAGTGTTTGTAAAACCAACCTACTTACAGAAATAAAATCATTTATCAGCATTGGAGGCTGTATTTCCTTCAGCTTTTATTGTGGGATGTTTCTAGCACTACTGACAATGCCTACCGCGAAAAGCAAAAGAGTTGGAAATAACACAGTGTGGAAGGTAGAAGTTTCTAGGGTGGGCAATGCCCACCCCTGCCCCTGGGTACACCTATGCTTACAAAACTGGCCTGTCAATAGAATCGACATACATTCAAGTTGCTATTAGTATGCAGTGCAATGGAGAGCACCTTTCTAGTGTACGCAGTGTCTCACTGGAATATAGCATTAATTTGTCTCTGTAGATGCCTAGACGGCCGTCAGTGGTGGTCAATCTTTCGGGTCGGATTTGTATTCCTACTAAGTGGCGAAGTTAATGGTCTTCGCCACTTAGTAGGAATACAAATCCGACCCGAAAGGAAAGAAATCGTCGCACGTCGTTACTCTAGACAGTATCTGTCCCACGATTTCTTTAAATTATTTTGCAAAAACATGTGTGTTTAACAATATTAAATGTGTAACTAGTAAAGACTAAGTTTACAGCATGGCAGCAGCATGATCATGCTGCTGTGACATTCAACATTCACATGTAAATATCTAGGTGTGTTTAGCCGTTCCCACTACTAAGACACTGAGTCCTTCTCTCTCTCTGTGTGAAGGAGTGGGCTGTAATCTATCACGCGGGTGCGTGTTGGCAGATGTCACATGTCTTGGAATTTTGGTTCTAGGTCATGCTGGTTTCCTCACCATGTTTTCCTTCACCGTTTTGAGAGGATGAAATTATTTACAAAAAGTAAAGCGCCTGCCTGTGATCGAACCCTCGACCTACAACTCGTAAGTCGGGGCCGCCACTGCTCTTGAATGTTTACCTATACATAATTATAAATATCTAAATGTATGTTCTCGCAAAAATTAGACACATCATTTCTAGCTGCTACCAAGCTGAACTTTTGATAAAGACGGCTTAATACGGTACCAGTCTAAACGTACGATACTTTTGTTAAACGCCTCACAAAAACCTCACTAACACTTTCTCATTTTGTTTTTAGGCCCACTTTATATTTGATCAACAGGCCGCGTAGTGAGGGTGCAGTTTGAGCACCACTGCCCAGTCTATAAGGCAGACAGATAGTGTTTCCATTGACAGAAGCTATTCAAACAAGGTTATTGACTAATTGAGATTGCATTTACGTCCCAGGTTGCAGGATAAGCATATACAATCCAGTTAATTAAATTTTTATACGCTTTCAAGAAATTATGAGCATTATTGCAGTTCCGCGAAATGTTAAACGTTATTTTGTAGGTGAATTGAAAAAATGCCGCGGGGTTACTGAAAATAAATGGTCTACTGATGAATTTTTAATATTAATTATGATTTTTTTATGTTCTGGTGTTGGCAGTGAAACTAAGAAATACTATGATTAATTTTCTTAATGAAACACAGTTATTTAAAAATAAAAAGCATTTATCAAGTTAATTGACGTTAGGTTAGGTTTACCTTTAACAAAAATCCTCCATTCTAACTATATGGATTCAATGAAAGCTTATTGAATATGATTCCAAATACGAATGAAATTAAATTAAAGCCAGATACGATCCAAAGAAACCCACCAATGAAAAGTTATTCGCTAAAATTACTTTATGTAACAAATTGAACTTTGACACTCATTGCCCTCCGAAAACAAACAAAAGGGAGAGCTGTCGGTAATTTATGCAGATATGTTGGCGACCTCCGTAATTACGTGTGGCGTACCGCATTTTTAAACCGCGTTCGGAACAGCCAGAGCAGAGATTGGCTGATTTTTATAATAGAAGTTTTGTGTGCTTTATGGTAATTTTATTGATGTGAAACACCTATAGGCGCACGTAAAACCGATTGATGGCGGGGCGACGCATGCCGCGTGGCGATCGGCCACTATACAGTCTATAAATATGTAGTAGTGTGTAAATGTGTGTGTAGTGCGATGTTGCGCCGTAGGCGTAGGTGAGTATATGTTCTTTGGCGATGTTTCACATCTGCCAGTCGTCCCGTGACGGCTCATTTTTTAAAATAATTTAATTAACATAACAAGGAAGTTTCACCTTATTCTCTATTATTATTCTCCAAGATCTATTACAAGTGGTCCGGTTGCTAATGTTTTTAAAAAACAGTTTGACAGTTTTAAAATATTTCTTTTAAAACAGCAGCAAAGTAATGGACCTACCCACTTAACCATCTACAAAGCGGTTTGATAACATAGTTGTTCTAGTGACTATTAAGCAATCTAAAGTTAAACCGAGCGAGATAGATAAAAGCATGAGATATTTGAAATTTGAGAGAGAATCATATATTTTCATGAATAATATAATTCACTTTTATTATCTCAGAGAGTGTAAATAATAAGGATTATCATACATTTATCTGAAGCATCTCACGTTTATTGGCTTAAGAGAACTTGAGAAGCGGAGTTTTAAATTATCTTTTCGGGTTTATTTGAGTTGTATATTACTTTTTTATGCAAATTGAGTGTTAGTGAGTTGAAGCTTTTCTTGGGAAAATTTTTGGTTACATAGTTATTATAAACATGACTGATAGAAATTATATTTTTTTTATTATTGAAGTGAAACTGTTTTAGGCACGCTTGGTTTGCTTGAGTAAGCTGGTGAATGCATGACGAGAGCGTTACGGAAGTGACGAGAGCGTTACGGAAGTATGATAAATATTAATATTTGTAATACTTCAGTCGTGTGGGCACACTCGTTTTTTTATGTCTTGAGTACTGTTTTAATTATTGCAGGTGAACCAATGATATTATATTAAACAGTTATGAGCGCGCTATCGCGAAGACTTGAAAACATCCTAATTGGGACGTATTTGTTAGTCTGTGATGACAACATTCGGTGATTGGTGGCCAGAATAATGTTTGTATTCACGCGATTGACAAGACTAGCTGTCTCTTTTTTTATTGTTGTTTTTATCAAGCCATCTCTTTTCTATGATTTTTACTTGTAGTGTAATGTAAAATGAATGAAAAGTGAGTTTATGTGTACACTTTTTTCGGTTGATTTGTGAGTGTATAACATAACTGTTAAATATAATATCATTGAGGTGAACTTAAATTCATGTTATCGAAGGATCAACGGATTGGGATTACACATCACTTATTCTCAAAAAAAATAATTGTTACACCATCACGTTTCCAGCCAGTAATGGGCAAAACTAATTAACGTCCATTATGATCACTATTACACAACTAAATCCTCCTAAGGTTCTAATTAGCTCTTACTTTCACGATACACAAATAAACAGATTTTGTAACACGGTTAGTAAAATTAACGTGTACACAGCCTCGATCGATAAAGTGTCGTAAGCCATTGTTGCCTTCGCTTTTTAAAACCTAATTCTTTATTCAAAGATTAGAAGAATTCGCGTTTGTTTTTTTCTTGCGTTTATTGGCGTTATTGTAGCTTCACCGATCATTTTTTGATTGTATTCTCTGCTGCCTTGGTTCTAAGTTTCCAGTTTCCTATATAATTTTCTTCTATAATTATCTCAATCAAATCAAGCTGTTGTGCATTACAAGTTATTGTAATCAAATAAGATTTTATTCTTAATTTGTTTCCTTAAGTAATTAACAAGGCGTAATTTTGTGTCAAAACACGCTTTAAAAGCATCTTCGCGAAAACTTTGTCCGCTAATGCTGTTTGAGTCAAAGCCTTCGTTGTTTTATATCTATATTTATGTACTTGTAGAACTCTAAACAACAGCTTCAGAGATTAACTCCATCGAATTACGTGTAATCACAAGTCAGTCGCGTTAATTCCGGCTTGGAGCGAATTTCGATTAAATCTGTCGGCTGGAACATTTCGATTTGCGACTCTTGCTTCAATATCCTTCGTAATTTAATTACAGGAATAGAAGTAACAGGTTGTGGCGACGCCCTAGGGTTTTTCTTAGATCTAAAATGTGGAAATATGATCCTAAGTACTTTATAGTACCTCCTTGTGCAATGTTGTGTAATAGTAATGTTGGATTCTTTGAGAATTCTGTTGAATAATCCAGATGCTAAACTATGTAGGTGTTCCGTGGTATGGAAATAGATAAGGTGAGATAATGCAATGGAGTCAATGTCCTTTTAATGATGCTCGAGCATTAAAAAAAACGCATTAATGATCAATTCCATTTATATAACGTATTTGGGTTGATATTTTTCATTATTACTTAAGAACTGTTAAATGAATTACTTACGTACAAATCTTAATTTAATTGCGTAATTCTCGTGTTTTATGGTTACACAATTTAAAGTCATATGTACTAAGCTGAAGATGTGCTACTTATTTATATTTAAATAAAAAATAAACAAGTGCAAATAAATTTTGTTACAATTTTTCATCTCAATTCCCAATTGATTGTTAACCCTCTCCATATCAACATTTCTATCCAAGTCAATACCACATTTTTCGTCTCCATTTCCCTTCCCTTCCTGCCATATTAAATCGTTGTCAGGCTGCCAATCAGAGGTAATATTTTAACACTCTGACGATGACATAGGGGGAAGTAGGGGTTCAACGTTTGATTACACAAGCTTGTCAACGTTCACGTGAGTCGGGACTGGAGGCAATTTCCTAGGGTAATTATGTGGCGAATGAAAACCGACGACGGAGTGACAAACTCAATTCATTTTGCCTCCGTTTCGGCTCTTGATTGAAAATAGAATTCTTTAGTAGGTCAAACAGCTTGAAAGGGTTGACATAAAATTACAGCTATGAAAGGACCTCATTTATCTCTCATAATTAGTTGCAAAAGTTATTTAATGATATCCTCTGAAAATTGATGGACTGTTTGGGCAGAGCGTGATGGAAACCGTTTTGAGAGATTTGCATCCGGTTTCTGAAAAGCTGATCTATGCAGGAAAATATACGCTGGAAATATGCTGTCAAAATAATGTTAATAACGACCGAAATAACAATTTAACCAATAATATTTGATTATTTTTATTTATTGATATGGCGCTTTAACGACTTACTAAAACATACACAAACAAAAATCACATACAGTTTTAGGTATTGTGAATTCGTCACACAAGTGCATAGCGCTAGTAGAGAACTTAATGATTAAAGGACGTGTAAGCGGTATCTTACACGTCCTTTAATGGCCGGGTAATCACCGTTGACCTTGGCCATACAAATGCGCGTCGCGCATACGCCGCGCCGCCCTTCGATTTTATAGATAATATTTATTTTGAGTAACGAAAATATGAATATTTGAAAAAAGTCACAAATAAAATTATAAATAATAAAATAGTCTATTCATACAAAAAAAAAAAACATTAAAATATCGTAATTAGTTTGAAAGTAATATCGTTTTTTATGCTTTGGGTAGACGTTACTTCCAGATTTTTTTTCATAAAGTATTTTAGTACAATACTTAAATATTCACATATAGAATTGATGTACGCGCTCTAGTATAACATATATTTTTTGCATAACTTACTTGCATTATACGAAGGCGTAATGATAGATTTAAAAGTCACTTCATATATCTGCACCTTAATCATGAAGTTCTCTCTTAGTTCAATTATATTATATAAGTTACAAGACAAACCGAAAATGAGCTATGTTCACCAATACGAAAGGAAATAAAGAGATATTTGACAACATATTGAATTAAACAGACTTCTAGAAACGAAGGGTAATACTTTATAGAATGCGACAATTTACTATATTACGAGTATGTAAGTACATCGTTATTCAATAAGTAACTTATGCTAGAAAACTGTATTTGGTATGCAATAGGTGCACTTCGAAAACTCATTGAGAATAAGAAAAGCGCTTTCTTTTCTCTTTGCATACGCGGAAAATACGTTAAAGTTATCTATACTTAACACGTAGGAGACCAAATGAACATATTATGTTACAGAGACCGCATCATTAATCTGTAGTCGTTTGCTGCTGAGTTCAATTCTCCATGTTACTTGATAAAAAGGATATTCCTAGGTGCCTCCACCATATTGTTACTAGCTATAAGGAAAAGATTTGGGTGCCTCCAGCATTATAAGAGCATTTACGACGTGCGGCATTTCATACAAACTTTCAAGCCCTTGTTTTTAGAAATGACTGAACCGATTTTAATGAAACTTTATACGCATAAGCGGGATACAAAGGTTTAAAAAGTTGGTTAAGAACATTTTCGAAATGTCTTATTTAAAAACAGATAACTGGAAATCTCTGTTTCTATGGAAAATTTAAAATCGGTCTTATTTGGTGCCGGACGTAAAGAATAGCACCATCCCATTTCTTCCCGTGGGTGTCGTAAAAGGCGACTAAGGTACATACTAGGGAATGGGCAGCAGCGTTCTCTATGCATTTTAACACCATACCGCGATCGCCAACCCGCCTGCCAAGCGTGGCCATTATGGCAAACCCCCACTTTAGGGGAGGCCTATGTCCAGCAGTGGACGTCTTTCTGCTGAAATGATGAACACTATTTTTCGAAAATGTTCTCTAACTTTTTAGACCTTTGTATCCTGCTTATGCGTATGAAGTTTCATTAAAATCGGTTCAGTCATTTCGAAAAACAAGGGGTTGAAAGTTTGTATGAAATGCCGTACGTCGTAAACGCTCTTAAACCATAAAATAACGAAGCGTTCTTTAAATACTACAAGCATTCCAATGACGGCAATGTCATGTCATCATATTTCTATTAGGAAATTGTGTATAATGCACCTATTAGGAATCATTATCATTTGTATACTTTTTGATCATTAGGTAAATTCCTGTTAAATATTTCGACTATGATATCATTGGCTTAATAATGCCAATGATAGCATAGTAAGCCTATAATGTTCCCATTGCTGGGATACTGGCTTCCTCTTTGTGAGCGGAAGTTCTGGGAGCGGGCCGTAAACCGGGCCCAGTGCGAATTGTTGGATGTCTTCGAATTTTTGGTTCTACGACATGCCGGTTTCCTTACAATGTTTTTCTTCATTCAAATGCAATGGGTATAATAATATTATAGTAAGATTAATGCTTCCTATTGTGAAATCTTTCACCATAATACAACAGGGCTCAGTTCAGTACAATAAAAAAAATTAAAAATTACAAAACTTGTAAATAATGTTGCTATTACTAGGTATAATATTTTTGATAATTTATATTCTGTATATCTTTTATGTATTTTATATAGATTCACTACCCTACTGGGATTAAAATTGGAATAGATATAATAATGTTTTAATAATAATAATTCGATTCTATATTTCAATCAATCCTATTGTTTGAAAATTTTGAATGCCGTTAGATGAAATGTGTCGGGATTGTTTATATAAATTATATCTTATCTGTATACCTACATTATATGCAAGTAAATGATTTCTATTTCTATTTGCAATTTCCCGATCTGGTCCGGTGTTAGCCATTGAGAAAATTATTATTTCGCCATTTAATAACTAACTTTGGGATAGCATTTACCTGTTTCATTACAACACAACTAAGAACACACTGTATACTTTATATGTAATATCGTGTACAAATATAGTGGTTGGGTTAGTTTTTCAAGTCGTTAGTCAAAGCGACGCGAAATTCCACAAGATGTAGTCACCGCCTATTAGCTTAGACAGGCGGATGCGCGGGCGCAAGGTCGTTAGAAACCGCTATGAAATCGAACTGCATGAACATCATAATATATTGTAGACAGTCGATAATACTCGTATTGGCTTACATTTTGCCCCAGGCTTTGTTCACGGTGTACTTTCATTTAAATGAAAAGTAGTTATTTATGCAATGCCTGCCAGGGAATGAATAGTGTGGGCACACAATCATTTATTTATTAAATAATGTGTTATTTATTTATACTACACAGTGATGAATAGAATATTAGAAACTTCAATGTGCATCTTGTTATATATATTTTCATAGTCTTTTTAAATCTGACACCACCTTAAGAGGAAAAATCGCGAGCAGCCATTTTTCCAAACAACCTGCCCTAATAACTCATTTCAATGCGATTTATTCTCATTGCATTGCAATTTAATAATGAAACCCTGTTGATGAATAAAAGATTGCTTTGAAAGCTTACGAGAAGCTTGCGTCACGAATTTCGTAACACATTGTTCTAAGCGACGTAGGCAGCTTTAATAATTACGCACTCACTATACGTACAAGTACTTGATAAGGTTGTACTTTATGTGAGAAGCAGAGCGGGAGCGGCTTCAATAAGAATTGTGCCTCTTGTTTATTATACAAGGTCAATTTAAATTAGCTAGGGAAACTTTAACAGACGCGATAGGTATTATATTGAAGATAAAAAGAAAACGACTGCCTCATTGGTCAGCATGAGGTCCTGGGTTCGATTCCCAGGTCGGCAAACTGTTATTGGGATTTTCCACTAGGAATTTCTCAGTAGCAGCCCGGAATCTGGATCGCTGGCTCGCCCCATATTACATGGGACTTAAACATAACTGGCGAAATGTGGTTGTAATATAGGGTACACCTCTGCCTAACCCTTCGAGGAATACAGGCGTGATGTTATGTTATGAATTTTATGTAAAAAAAACTATTAAACTCACAGATAATAATTTCAAATAACTATAGCTGACTAGCTGTTTCCAGCGACATCGTCTACTGCGATCCAGGATGAAAAATAGTCTATGTGTAAGTACATGGTCTGTCTGTGTGCCAAATTTCATCTAAACCAGTTCAGCCGTTTAGCGCGAAAGCTTAACAAACAAACAAAATCATTTTCGCATTTATAATATTAGTTAGGATTACGGGGTCGACGGCCGCTGGTAGTAGGTACTTAATGGAAATGATGAGTTAAGAAGATTTTTTATCTTTGTTTTATTGTCATTAGACATCATCAGACGATAGCCATCACGTCGGTTTGCTAGCTAATTTTGACCCTGTAGTAGAGTATAAGCTCGCTTAAGAGGTGTTAAATACAAAAAAAAAAACTAAAATAGAAAAAAATACTTAAAAGAGTCATTTGAGAGAGACTCTGTATTCCGAAAGAATAAAAACTGCAGTTCAGCTATAATTGGTTGAGTGGTTGTAGGTTGGAGTAATTTCGTTTAAATTACCAAAGACTGCAAAGGAATTGTAACGTGGAAACAATACCGAATAAGGATGGTTAGGAATAACCTGTTTTTTTCCGTGGGAATAACCCTACCTCAAAGCATCTTTTTTGTCTGTATACACAGACGACACAAAGGAGCTCGTGGCTAAGTAAGAACTGCTGCACGGCTCGATCCATCAGGTTAAACTACGCTTGCCGGGTTTGCGCCGTGGATGGGTGACCAACTTCAAATACCAAGACTCCTCCGTGCCTCGGAAAGTACGTTAAGCTGTTGGTCCCGGCTGTCATTCGTGGATCTTTGAGTCCTTACGGGTCGTCAGAAGCCCGAAAGTCTGACAACCAGTACTACCAATGGGTATCGTATTACCCAGTCACTGGGTTGTGGAGGTCAGATAGGCAGTCGCTCCATGTAAAATACTGGTATCCGGTTAGACTGGAAGCTGACCCCAACTTAGTACGGAAAAGCGTAGGCAGATTGATTGATTGAAACCAATTGAAACAGACGACACAACTAATATAGCATACAAACTTATTTGCAACTCGTACACATTCTGTTTTCAAATTCATCTCCAATGTTCTATCAGTCTGTTTAATGCCGCGACGCATTTCCCGCGATTTTCCGCTTCCGCGTATCACTGAACAGACACCCTGATTACAGCTAGTGCCTAAATACTGTAGCGTTATGCGTTAATAGACGTGATTAATTGTCACACTGTTTACGTACTTGAGCCATTTACTTCATTATATTAAAGTCGGAATATTAATTGGTAGTTTACGTAGGATTTTGTAGTTTATGTAGGATTTAGGATTACTGCTGCTATAGTTCCGTTTTATTGTGCCGTGCAACAATGAAAACAAATGCCGTCTTATTACAAAACAAGATTTATATTTTGACATGGCTTAAACCATGGAGTCAGTTTTTGTAATAAGAACGTAACTGAGATTGAAATACCGTTATTTATACAAAACTGAAAACTTAGTTCGGTACTAAGTTGTCTGTTTTGTATTAGGAACTTTACCATAGTCGGAATGAAGTTCGAAATTCAATAATGGCTCCATGGTTTAAACTTGGGTCGGAAGATAAAGCTTGTTATGTAATAAGACGGAAAGTGTTAGGAGCAATCACATAATATTCACAAAAAATACACGTAATAAATTACAATATACAATCCTTTAATCCTTTGTTTATACTTTTGGATCACACAAAGCACACCATCCTTTAAGCAGTTGATTTAATACTCAAAGTTTATGAATAAAGAAGGTACTTCATTAGTGTTGGGTATAATCCAGTATAGTGAGACCCTTCTGGCCACCCTGCTTTAAAATATAAGGAAGTTACTGAGTATCACTGGCGCCTACTAATTTCTTCGCAGATTAAGTTTCGTGTAATCAGGGGAGGCTTTATATTAAGGTCAAAGACGAATAATATTCAGAATTAAAATATCACTTTGGCTAAATAGATTTTAAGATATCACCAAAATAAATGCTTATTCAGATTCATCATCATCATCATCATCATTTCTGCCGAAAGACGTCCACTGCTGGACATAGGCCTCCTCCAAACGGGGGGAGTACGGTTTGCCATAATCGCCACGCTTGGCAGGCGGGTTGGCTATCGCAGTATGGTGTTAAAATGCTTAGAGAACGCTGCTGCCCATTGTCTAATAAGTCCCTTTGTCGCCTTTTGCGACACCCACGGGAAGAAATAGGGGCGTGCTATTCTTTACGTCCAGCACCACAGAGACAGATATTCAGATTAGTCGCACATTTTGGATAAACAAGTCACCCTCAACCAACTTCGTAAAATATAGAGTGGTACCTAATCTCAACAACAACAAGTCGTATGTAAAACAACTCTAAAATAAAGTAATGAAAGTTCATGTACATGTTGTTCATTTAACCGCTAAAACAACGCTGTTAGCAAGTTTTATATTTCCCAGAGGCAAACCGAGCACTGGCCCCGATTTTAATTAAATAGAAAGTCCAATCGCGCCCAAGTTATTTGAAGTATTGGCAAAAGTTATGTGAAGTAAATAAGTAGATATTAACAATAAAGAGATTGCACTCACCATTCGGACACGTGAAAAGGTTGCCCTGCGAACAAAAACAAAATTATTAGATATTTCCAGTAAAAAGTTTTCATGCAATGTTTCAGACAGGCATTTGGCGTTACTTTGATCTCGAGGAGTTTTGAAGTATTTTTGAATCGGTAAGTAACCGATTGTGGGGATCAATTCATGATGGAATAATTACTAATTACTAATTTGGAAGGAAGATCAAAGCTGCTCATCCACCTGATAATCCCTTCACAACACCCACGAGCGTAGACATGAATGGCTTATTTTTAGAAAAACCACAAAACATTATAAATGTAACAAAAAGCCTATCTGTAGACCGAAAGATTAATACCTCCATTAATCTTACTGTCTACAGACAGGCTTTTTCAACAATATTAAGATGTGTTTCAGTCTAACTAAATGCGGCTAAAATTCAGTATTTTAGAACAACTGAATTTAAAAACCTACATAGTTACTCATTATCATCATTTCAGCCGAAAGACGTCCATTGCTGGACATAGGCCTCCTCAAAACGGGGCGAGTACGGTTTGCCATAATCCCCACGGTCGCAGGCGGGTTGGCGATCGCAGTATGGTGTTAGTAAGTACTAGAGAATGGGCAGCAGCGTTCTTTATGCATTTTAACACCATACTGCGATCGCCAACCCGCCTGCGACCGTGGGGATTATGGCAAACCGTACTCGCCCCGTTTTGAGGAGGCCTATGTCCCTTAGTCGCCTTTTACGACACCCACGGGATGAAATAGGATGGTGCTATTCTTTACGTCCGGCACCACACGGCCAACATCGTTATTAGCCTTTGGTAATATCCGCTGGATGTTTGAGTTTCGGGTTTCTGACGACCCGTAACGATTGTCGTAGTTTCGTATGTTAACTGGACCGATAGCCAAACGTGCTTTTAGTTGCACAGAGCAGCCTCGAAGTGTAAAGAATGGTCCATTACATCCATATTTCGCAGTAATTCGACCGATTTGCTCGGATATTTTTTAGCTACGAGAACTTCGGCTGCTTATTCACGAAATCACGACATTATCAAACTCATTCCTTGTGCGTGCAAGCAGAAACTTTAATAGGGTGTGTGAACAGCATGACATCGATCCTTTTACAACAAGTGTGTCCGTAGCCAGAAAGTGTTTGAGCCTTAACTTTTTCACCTGATGCTTGATGCTGCTTAGGTTATGTTAGACAGAGTAGCCTAGTTTTATCACCTTTATTATATTGTTCTTTGTATAGAGTAGCTTTGGCGGCTTATTATTTATGTTGGCAGTACTGTGTTGTCCACAGATTTTTTATATTATTATTATGTTAATTATATGTGAAGACTTGTAATTGGCTGTCAGTCACATGTTCAATTTCTTAGTCCCATATTACAGAAGGTTACTCAATACTCAAGCATTACTTAAAACTAGTTTCAACCAATCAAATGGCTTGAATCTAGTTTTAAGTAATGTTTGAGTATTGGGTAGCCTTCTGTAATATGGGCCTTAGTCTGTTTTGTTTAGCTGTAAGTCTTCCAAAGGAAATAAATAAATAAATTATACGCATATTAAAAACCACAGAGTCTTACAAAAAGTTGTCGGTTGGCATATTTTATAACGACCGGCTGTTGACTAATTAAATTCTTGCTCTCATTCTGAATGGAGCTATTTATTGTACGAGATTAGAGATTAACGTAATCTATTATGTAGAGCCACCGTTTTTGACTTAAGTCGGCTATAATGTGCTTTCCAATGCAGGCAGCGTAACCTGTTATATTCCAGTAAGTCAGCTTTGTATATAGGAACCGTTTCCTTTATCTAGGCAACTAAGGTACTTGTATCTTAAGGCGACGATAACCGACTTTTAATAATTTTATACTGAAGATCACGTCTAAACGAGTAGTGTTAATGATTTGAAAAAAATATATGTTAAATTAGATAGCTCTAATTTAACATATATTTTTTCAAATAATTCATTTTCTCAATATCTTAATATGTGAATATTTTAGATTATGTTTATATTACATTGTGAAATTAATTTGTAAAGTTATGTCTAACGCGGATAAAAACTGAGAATGGCGCAAAATATACCAAGCGTATTTTTCTGAAACCTTCACCAATTTAATGATAATTTAATTATTGATCTTTTAGTATACGCGTTTTATTGAAATACCTTTTGTTTTGTGCTTAATAAATTAATAATGCGTCAAATTGGGGACGGCGCTCCTTGATGGGCGAGTCCTATTACTGGCTGAACGTACGACGCGTTGCGTGAGCTCAGTACAGAACACGCAAGCTAACCGCTCAAGGACACTGGCATATATCTGCGTCTTAATATATGGGCTAGTGAGCCTACAGCCTTTGGTGCCCCCTTTATACTAAAGGAAACTTTGTGTAGGCCGCCCGTCATATTACGGAGCCCATATTTGGGAATCTCGTTACACCGCCACTCAATTTAGCTTGTATGTGACAACATTCCGGCAATGAATCTATATTATGGGCTACTGTGTACCCATATAGTTTAAGGTTGGACGCCAAATTAATTTTGATAGGAAAACCTCGAAATAAATGTGGTAAACGCAATAGTTTCTCTACTGTTTGTGCTGTTTTTGAAAGAGGAACGTATAGGCTTCTACAGACCGGCGCGACTCGCAACGTGACACAAAGGCACCGATCGTCGCGCGACACGCGGGGCCTTTGTGTCGCGTCGCGTGTCGCGCCAGTATGTAGAAGCCTTAAAGCTCTTTCGTTCGTTTTGAATAAGCCAACATTTTAATAATTTGTGTAGACACTGCGACAACTGCTATTATAATAATTTAAATTTGCAATTAATAAATGCCCGATAGCCTGTTATTGGATTAAATAAAACCTATTAGTTGTTAACTGACACGTTTCGCTCGACTGCCGGCGGGGGCAAAATTATCAAAATGACCAGAAAACTAATGGATTGATATTCCTAGACCGCACACATCGAAACAAATCCGAAATGTGGTTAGTTTCACAGTTTTCCATTCGGAAATTGATATAACGGGCGGTCGTGACAGAATGAAACATTTCGAGTGGCTTGCCAAACTGGGGAAAGTGGGTTTGCGAGGACACTCGCCACCCGTGACCGAATAAAACAGTTTTAAACGAAGCAATAAGTTCTATAGGATAAAACAATTAATAAAACGACGAAGCATTCCACTTAATTGTTACGTAAGGCTGCCTGCTGATTGATGGTGAGAGCCGAGATTCAAATACCGACCCGTAGAAAGTACAGTCAGTGGAGTAACCACAGTTCGTAAACAGAAGTGTGAATTTCAATCAACAATGTTCCCCAACACTGAAAACTGACGTAGGAACTAACTAAGTGCCAATTTCACCAATCAAACTGAATGCGATCAGCACATCTAGACCGAGTTCAAGAGCTGTCAGTGTCAATATTACAAAGAAAATAATGACAGTGACAGCTCTTAAACGTAGTCTATGTGCTGATCGCGTTCAGTTTTCATTGGTGAAATTCGCCCTTAGTATGTTTGCCGGGAATTTTTATGTGCAATAGGGAAAGAAAATGACTGAATTTATGACTCAAGTTTTATTTCAGAGAATTTTGCTGATTCGATTTTGCGGTTCTGTCACAATGCTGCACTGCAACGTTGTAGCAAGTCATTATGTTATTACATTCGATTTGAAAACCTGAATTCGGAATTAATTTATAATATAAGTCAATATCACATGACAGCGATGCGTTCAAATATATGCAGAAACTATACGTCACTGCTTTTACCAAATCAAACAGACTGTGTCGAAAGCGCAAACTGGCAGCCGCAATGTTTGGCTAACTACTTACAAAATCACAGAGCCGCCAATCTGTACTAACATGACACCCAGTGACATGAAAGTTAATGTATTCTGACAGTCTATGATTTCTGGGTGTAATGGATGTAATCAACTTGTAATCGATCTCGCAGAGCTGCACAGAACTGGCTGACAAAGTTACGCAACTCGTCATTATTATTTTGTTATGAGATTGCCAACAATACTTATCGGCCAATATTATGGGAATTTAAAAGACCACGGGTAATTTACGTCGTTATAGCTCATAAAATCGGTTACTGTATCGAATTTTGAACAATTATCGAATCTCTATGACTGACCTAAATCATTGATAATAAATTAGAATGCAATTCTGCGGCATTGACATGTTATTAATTAATCCAAACGGAGGTGTTACTGTAATGATACCGTTATTAGCGGTCCTGCAAATCTAGCAGGGGGCCTAAAATGGACGCTTTGGCAGAATTATAATTATGATCTGCGTACAATTATTACATCCCGCAATTCATCTGTTTGACAGCTGCTATTTGACATTAGACTTCAATAGAGCATTTCATATTTTGTGGACCATTTTACGAAACTCCATACAAAACTGTCAAACAGATGAATTGCGGGATACGAATTGTACGCAGATCATAATTGTTATGATTCTGCCAGAGTCCATTTTAGGCCCCTGGTCACGGTAGTGATCTATGGATAGTACACACTCAGTGATTACGACTAATGACTGCTCGAAACAGATAATGAATTGATTAGTGTATACTTAGTAACAATGTTTACTAAAATATTATCAACATGCGGCTCTATGTTGAAATATGAATTACAAAACATTCAGTAACGCATTGATGATTTATTCAGTCACATGAATTCCCACGTTCTACGGGGCTGTAGTTCATCTGAGAACTGCGGTACCTATTTGCAGTCGAAGCAGTGTTTTGGTCTTATATCAGAATGATAATTTGTAATTGATTCTATGTACAAGACAATGCACCGTAAAATAATCATGAAAGAACAATAAGTATTTTCTTTGCAAATAATTCGGTAAAAGTCAAATCAACTTTGCAATAGAGTTGCGAAATTTCATTGTCTGAATAAACAGTTTGTTTAACATACAATGAGATGCTCCACTAATATGATTGAGAAGGATGTACGTTCATCCGCCTGTACCAAACAATTCCATTTTACTCGTTGATCAGTTTTTAATTAAATCTTTATTGTTCTTTTTTTAGGTCACCTGCCAGCATTGAAAACGATATAGCTATTTGTCCTTAATAGCTTCGTTATTGGTTTAATTGAGTCAATCCGATTTTAATGGCATTTCGACTTCAGATCTATCTAATCATCCAGATTTTATTGTGTCGTAATACTCGCAACTTTGAACGGAATAATCCAAATTGTTTTTGTAAAAGTCAAAGTCAAATTATTTATTTAATAGGCCCGTAAACGGCACTTTTGAACGTCAAAATTTACTAAAAGATTGAATTGATTCTAGTCGCCTTCCAAAAAATAGTTTCCTATGGCGAAGAATGGGAAAGAAACTCCACCGGTTACTCTTTTAAAATGTTTTACAATATTTTGTATAGGTCCGAGATGGACCTAGAATATGATTACAATACCACAATAGGTAAAAAATATTAAAAATGAAGCAACGACAATAAATTAATTATGTATTGTAAAAGTATAAGTTAAAACGTATTATCAATATTTCCACTTAACCGGGTGGCACTTTTAAGATTAAAGTCTGGTTTTGAAATGTTTTATCAGAAAATACGAGAGCTTTATAACCGACTACAATATCCTACACTGTAGTTCGTTGAGACGCAAGAAAGATAACACTTTAGCAATTAAAATTAAAACTAGATAATTTTTAAATAAAAGCATTATTTTGATTATATATTTATTATAAATAAGCCATTCCGTATCTTTATGTGGGTGTCGTAGTTAATTCGAAAACATAGTTTATGCCTCTACTTACAAGATATTTGATTTTTTAGACCAGGATATACTTTATTGTAAACCCAGGAAAATTGTTAAGCAAAATGACTAACATTTTAAATTGTGCGTACACACGCCTACACACCAAGCTATACATTTCCAGTATACACTGACCTCTCATTGCACGGAAATCCTATACAATGCGAGATCAACTTATACTGGAAATGTATGGCTTGACGTGTAGCCGTGTGTACATACAAATCACAAATGTCATTCTTTGTCAGTTGTTGGAATTGGCTATCACACGTCAAATTGACGTAAGATGTCAATTAGCTTATCAATTACTTTTCCTGACTCTACAAGGAAATGGCAAGTGTATTCAGCCTTATACGAAGTACAAAGATGCTGAGGTAAGTAAAATAAAAGAAGTTATACAAGCTTACCTCTGAGCCGGCTTGCACAGCAACCAGTAGGAACACGACGACACACAGTGTCGCCGGACACCTTATCAACATCGTAAATCTGTGAACAAAACATAATATTACTTAGCTTTTCTTAACAAAAGTGTTACAAAACTTTGTACCAAATGGCACAGTTGGCGAAAGAGAAAAGTGTGTAGGTCACTTATTTATGGGAATGGAAAAAATAAGGCCAGTGCATTAACACATACATAGATAGAGAGTACACCATGTACATTTACAAAGGAAATTTACAACCCTTACCTACTCCATACACATCAAATTCGATACTATTCTCGATACTATTATACGTTTGATGGAATACCCATGTATTGTGTAGTAAGAAGTTCTATAGTTTCTGTCTGACAACCACAAGATTCCTTATTTTATGATACTATAAACTTTAATCTTACAGTGTCTGATCTAGACGTATAAAAAAGTCTCGTAACTTTCACAGTGCATATAAGTTAGTTCTTTGGCTGCATATTTAACTCTTTTGCCTTGTGTACCTTTGTCCTTCATGCACAGACTTTTAGTCGTAAATGAAGTTGCAAGAGAAAACTCATGTGTGTTTTATTACACTCATGAGTTTTCAGAATTATAAGTAATTGGAAAAAGATAAACTCACTTTTTAAGATACCAGACATTATGTACCGTGTTCTTGAAATGTCTCTTCTGAATAAATAAATACTGGTATGATGTTATGTTATGTAGCCACGGCTGCACGGTATGGAGAATTATCTCGTTTAAACGAGTACACTCCACGAGAGTGTTAAAAACTTCGAATAGATAATATTACGAATACGGTTTTAAAGTGAAATTCTTTCATAGTTATCTTCGGAGATTGGTAACAGGTGTAAAATTAACTTAAATGCAACCTTTGTAGTGACAGTAAGTAAATATCAAGCGTATTTTCCAAAATGAACCCCTGGTAGCGGTAGTAATATATCATGCTGACTATTTTAACGTATGTACGACGTCATGTGCTTTTCAGCAATTCACTCTTTAAATAATCAAAAAGCCGACGAGACTCCGTGCACTGATTAATATTTATGAAGTAAAATCCATTCTCAACCCGTTTATGTATTAATTGAAATTAACGTCAGCATATTTGTACAGGGATTCCGAAATTGAATCGGTATTATTGAAATACTGAAATGAAAAGTTTTCGTTCCCACATCTACCCTTTGATCGAATAAGCACCTAGTTGTGTCAGTATGAAATCATCACAAATTGGTTATTGGTATTTCTCGGTAAATGTTCGCTGTTTGCAATCCGTCTGCGTACTCAAATGAGAACGTCATCGGATTGAATCCTGGTTTATTTTATGTTTGTTGGAAACTCCAATTTTTCACGCAAGGGTTTCAGATGAAAAACTACATAATTATTTATAAAATCATCACAAATTGGTTATTGGTATTTTCTCGGTAAATGTTCGCTGTTTGCAATGCGTACTCAAATGAGAACACATCATCGAATTTAATCCTGGTTTATTTTATTTTTGTTGGAAACTCCCAATTTTTCACGAAAGGGTTTCAGATAAAAAACTCATTAGTCATTACATACAGTGTTTAATTATTCCATGATAATATTGGATGTTATTTGTTAGCTAAATTGCACTCAGAATGAGATGTACCTACCCAACCCCATTCATAAATAATAACAAGTTCGTAGTTGGTATTAAGTTGTACTGTTTATGCAATACCGGGATGGTTTTGTACTTGCAAATGCAATTGCATTCTATTTTCCAAACATCAACGCTGGAAACAAAACAATGTAGATATGCATCTATGAGGAACATTGAAATCTATACAGTTTTGTTCGCTGGCTTTGTAATTTAGATTCTGTCAGCGTGTACCGAAATCGATCATAATCCAATCTTTTTTTTGTAAATTCTCGCCGGTAGCTATGTCAGTTGTTTGAGACTTGCGACACAATGATTGACAGTGTGCATAAAGGCGGGTACATAGATATAGAACTGAATAGCGAAATCTGATCTGAATAGAAATATGGTTCATATATACATGGGTATATGAACCATATTTCTATTATACCTGTGATAAAAATTTGATTTGAAATAGTTAAAAAAATATTTCTTAAAGTGAATCCGCAGTTATATAGCCCACGAAATTAAAAGTTTCTTATGTAATGTTTCTATTCTTTAATACATATCTGTTATGGGTAAGTAATATATGATATAATTACAAAATCTCTAATATTTACAAGATATAACAACAACTGATTCTATAATTTTATTTAATATTAAGTTATTATTATTTTTATTTCCTTTTTATTTTTTTTTCATTCATACGAGTAACATAATAAACGATTGATATAATTTTAAAGTTACTAATTTTTATAAGCATAACATGCATATAAAATCGTTTGATATAACCACTCAAAAGACATAAAACCTATTTAGTCTAATATGATAAAACACCTATTAAAGAACCGGTCAAGAGCGAGTCGGACTCTCACACCGAGGGTTCCGTACGTGTAAAATGATGTTGATGATTAATCGCAATATTATATATTTTAAACGATAGGACTAATGATTTTCGATTAAGTAAACGTTATATCAATATTATATATTTTAAACGATAGGCCTAATGATTTTCGATTAAATAAACTTTATGTCCAATAACGTTATACGAAATAAGTTTTAGAGTATATAAATGTTATATCTAAAGAAATTATATTAACAGTTGGTATAACTCACATTTATTATATCTTGTGAACGTTATTGAAATGAAAATTTACCAAATAACTTTATATGATACAAGACGCACCCATCTGTTATAGTCTCGAATCATATTTTCATGAAATAAATGAAAAGCAAAAAGCGTAAGATAATTTAAATATCGCGGGCTCCAGCTGCGGATCCACATGCAAATAAGATAGATCCAAAAAAAAAATAAGATAGACGGCTAATAAAAAAAAAATATCTTAATGTCTCCAAAAAAAATTCGTATACATTATTATTATTTAGTTAAAAAAATATATAATAATAATAATGATGATTGTTACTAGACAACTTCAATAGGGTTTACAACAACTAATAGGAAGTTTAGAGAATGGTATTAATTATATTATGTTCGATTGTTTCAAGCAAGAATGCTTTTAAAGTAAACATCATAATCAAAATTACAACTGCAGACAATACAATTCCTAAACGAGAATTCAAATCGCGCCACTATTTTGGTTCCACGACTCAACTGTGGGACTGTGGGACTGAAGCAACATTTTTTCGTAAGTAAAAATTATGAGAATAGTACACAACAATTAAAAGATAAGATAACAAAGCTTTGTCAAAGCACAATGAGGTGATTGTGTAAACCTGTTTCATTATAATAGTGCAACGAATACCGTCGCGCGTCGTGTGCGTGCTAAGAGGCTAAATACGTGCAGATAGTTGATTAGCGTTAGTGGTAAGTAGAGCAAGGGCAGTGTTAGATGGTCTTGATTTTGATTGGACGGGAAATCAATTTGTTGTTGCATGGAATATACAGGGTCAAATTAAATTAGCTAGCGAAACTCCGCAGATGTGTTGAGTATCGATATCTAAATACGATAAAACGAAAAAAAAATACATTGCATTTTTTTTGGGGTCAACGAGTAGTTACTTGAAATATGATTTTCAAAATCAGTTTTTTTTTCTGTGTAACCTTCACAGTTGTGATGGGTATCGATAACTAAACACGATAAAACAAAAACTTAACTACTTCAAGTAACTTTACTGCCAGTGGTCAGTGACACCAGAAAAAAAACATCAAATCTTTATTTTTTTCGTTTTTAGATATCGCTACCCAACATGTCCACGGAGTTTCGCTAGCTAATTAAATTTTACCCTGTAGAAATGACTTGGGTAGGAAATACATCTAACTATACACGAGATCAATGATCGTCAGCAGTTGGGGCCCAGTGGTAACGGCACCAATTTACGAGTTGCAGGTGGTTTGAACCCAGACAGACGCTTTACTTTCTTTAAACAATTTCTTCACCACTGCCCCAAATGGTGAAGGAAAACATCGTGAAGAAACCGACATGTCTTAAGCTTCGGCCAAACCTGAGCGACTACAACGCGGAAAGCGGGAGCGTCAACAACGCGAAACTGACGCGGGAGTCATCGTGCACACCTGCGCGACTACAACGCGAACAGCGAACATCATTTTGTTTAGTGAATACTCACTTTTTACGTATATTTTTGTATCCAGGATTTTTTAGATCGTATAGAAGAGTATGTTGTCTTACTTTTTCGATAAACATCTCTGTATTATGATCGTCCGTCATCGTGGACTAAAATAATGAGACGTCCGTAATAATGTAACGATCCGTACACACGTCTGACCACTAGACGCGTGCTTCCCGCTCACTCCCGCTTTCCGTACGCGGTGTTCCCGCGTCGCGGTCACGTAGGTGTGCAAGGCGCAATGTAATACCATGAGCAGCGTCCGCCGCGCGGTAGTCGCTCCCGCTTTGCTTCCCGCCCTTCCGCGTTGTGGTTGCTCAGGTTTGGCCGAAGCCAAAAATGACATGTGACATCTATCGACCTGCACTGAGCTCGCGTGGTGGATTACAGCCCACTCCCTCTCACAGAGAGGAGGCCAGTGTACCAGCAGTGGGAACATTATGGGCTGATTATGCTATACACGAGTTGGAATCCGCTGGCTGTAAGAAGCACAGGGGGTCTTCTCCAACTGACGGGGTCCGTTTGGACAAAGGCCTGCCAGGGTTGCGAGTTTGTCCGAAAGGGATATCGTGACCCTGGCACACAGGCAACGGAAGTGACACGGGTGGGTTTTAGTCAGTAAAAGTTTGACATGCCCTCCCGCTCCGCCCAGAGCGGGAGAAGTTATCGGATAACTTCCAACCCAAAAAAAAAAGGTCTACTCCGAAGCGTTAATCCGAAGTATCGGCCGAATGTTCGACCGTTTTATAACTTTCATAGTTTCCTTTTTTGACTTTGAATCCTTACTTTGGCTTATCTTTTTGACTGTCGCTTTTATTTATTTTTTCGCCGTATTTAGCTGTAGTCAAGCAGCGGCCGAACATTCGCCCCTAGTAACGCCAGATCGACCGGATCTGGCGTTACTAGGGGGGAGGTCTGTGTACGGGTCAGGACGTGATTCGGCAAAATGATGCTGATGATGGTGATACGCGAGATAAAGAATCACCAAATGAATCCATGTCATAATAATATGTTCTGTGAATACAACAATCGGAATTCTAAGATTAATGACGTAAACACTAAAATAGAAAATATAATTTTAAACGTTTTGTAACTCAATCTAAATGCATTGTTCTAAGTCGATAGAGATGTCACGGACCAATTGATTATTAGGACATTATAAAAAATGCCCGGGCAGTTTGAAATATGCCCAATATGAGAGGGCAGTGTGATAACAACTATTGAAATAATCAAATCGACCGGGCATTTTTATAATGCTAGTCACCTATGGGGCAGCACAATTATAACCAGGTTTTTGTGGGTTAGGTTAGATCCGTAACCATTAACGCGCGAAGGCGAGCGAGCGAAGCGAGCGTGTCACAGTAGCGGCCGCCGAGCGCCAGATCCCCTCTATTGTTGGTAAATTCAGTAAAATACCTGTGTATTATCAGATTGCCCAAAGACCACACGGCAATATTTATAATGACGAGGCAATGTGATAAATAAGGAAGTTCAAATTATAATTAATTATTTCGCCCTAAGTAGCTTGTCATTATTCATAATGCTCCGCGCATTATGAAAAATGCCCCTATTTATTACTTCGTCCATAACAGCTCACACACACACATACACACACTAAACCTCATTAATAATTCAGATATTCCTATCAGAAATTGAGTAAATAAAGTTGTGCGCACACACGTTTTGATGTCATTACTGGTAGTAATAAAAAGTGTAATGGAACTGCTCGGTTCCTTGTAACGGTGAACAGAAATGATTGGTACTTACATATGTGGCGTAATGTACACGATTATTACATAATAACATACTAGTCTACGCTCTCTCATATAATGGACCACCGGGATACTGGAAAAAGGATTTTGTGGTATACTTTTTATTATACTTTTGATTGAACTGGTATTTAAAATGTTGAAGTATTTTCAAATTCTGCTGATACATGGGTTGTTGAAAGCATTATTAAAGATGGAGAAGTAACAAAAATGGCTGTTGATAGAACCCCATAAACCATACGGGACTTAACGGACTAAAAGCAATGAAGAGGTAATTTAATAGCAGATATAAATATGGAATCGATAAAATGTGACATTAAAGTTTATGCACTTGACTCACAAGAATCGATATCTAAACTAAGAACTTTGCGGCGACTGAATCGGTGTGCATTTCAGATACAATTTTAATGTGAAAAGTTATGAAAGTTAGCTTCCATATACCAACTTGCGAGTTCCGAATAATTCCAGTAATATTACGAACTTAACGTTTTAAGGACTAGTTTTATAAGGAAGTTATATTAAAGTTTATTATGACACAATTTTCTCAAAGGAAGTTTATTGAGAATTTTCCGGACTTTCAAGATTTATTTTCAGCGAAGTCTTAATATGGGGCTTTAGTAGTAGACATTCATTTACTTTGGTAACTTATAATTTATGCAGCAAATACCTACATGGTAAAATTAGCTGTGACGGTTAGTTATAGTTAATTAAATTAACAGACTAGGTACCTCCAAAAATAATGTTGCTCAGTAACTTTGCAGTAACCTTTAGCCGTCTATCGATGATGTCATAATTCGTGTCCGGATTCGATTGTACTATTTTGAAGCTAACAATCGATTAATTAACATGAAGTCGAACGTTAAGCAATTTGATATTTGTATTAATACGGTTTTTGATCACTTGTGTTTAAGACGCTAATTGATCTACTAAGTAAAAATAATATACAAATCAGGTAATGTAACTATGAGATAGCTCATTATAATACTTTTAGGACGTTAAGTCAAATAACAAACTGATAACTCATAAAAAACACCATTAGTAGGTAGGTACTAAATCTACCCAGTAAATAATGTTTGTCGAAGTTTAATATCTTTGTCCATTTATTCACACGAATCTAGAAATTCTTCTACATCTACATAAAGTAGGTAAGTAAGTAAAGAAACGATTCTTCTACCTGTATATTGATAATTTAATACTTGAAGATCAGGTTTCTGCCAGGGTTGAAGAGGTCAGACAATCGCCTGGTTTAAAACCTGCATATCGCTATGTCACGGATGAATAACCCAGTGGTGGCTTACTTAAAAGAGCCCGCGAAGAATTAATTTAGTCGGGGTTCGATTAACATAAAGAAGAGTTAAGTATACATCAAAACTCCACAAAAGTGTGTTGCAAAGAAAATAGATTTCTAACAAATGTTTTCCTAGTGTATTAACGAAGAATTAGACGTGGAATGTGGAATCTATAGAATTAGCATTCAAAAACATATATTAGAACAGCTTCTATTATATAATATATAGCTTCGTTCCGTGTGGTGCCAGACGTAATGAATAGCACCACCCTATTTCTTCCCGTGGGTGTCGTAAAAGGTGACTAAGGGACTTACTAGAGAATAGGGGCAGCGATCTCTATGAATTTTAACACCATACTGCGATCGCCAATCTGCCTGCAAAGCCTGGCGATTATGGCAACCCCTCCCTCCTTTTGGGGAGGCCTATGTCCAGCAGTGGACGTCATTCGGCTGAATTGATTGATTCATTGATATATAGCTTCTAACATCTATGCTAATAGTTTTAGAATTCCTGACTGAGAATTTTTATAAGTACTAAAGGTTTCGAAATTGCTTATAATTTAATAGAAAAAAAATCTGTTGATTTTATTAAAAAATTGTATGTATTAGTTAATATTTAAGATCACAAGGTCGCAATTTTGAAACATGACAACTTTTGGTAAAAAAATTACTTGTTTGAATATATTCAAGAATGTTTGAAGTGGATATTGTAGTGTTGCAAGAAAGGAAATCGGTATTACAGGAGGTAATATTACTGTAGGGATATTGCAACAGTCATACGCCAGTTCATAAGAAACTCGTTATAATTTAACCAATTACGTTGTAGGAATAGGTAAAAAATAGAGAGCAGGTAGCGTTTGATATGAAACTTAGTTCTCGTGCAATTAGCAAGTCAGAAGTTGATAAAGTACAATTTTGCAAGCAAAATTGATGGAGATGGCGTGAATATGAGACCTATGCTTAATTACTATGGATCAAGTCGTCTAAGCAGATACAAAAATACAGCCTGTCTTTTACTACATTATTTGATATTAATTGTATTGCCTAATATTAAACATGACACCAGAACAAGTTTTAGCCATTTTTCGAGACTGCCAATTCCGGACCATAACAGGATTCCCAAGAGAAAAACTAAATTGCGTTGCTCTAGGCATTAAATGCAGGAGAGTCAGCGGTCCGAAGCAAATGAGACTTTTAACCTTATTGCCTGAGTTTGTTACTAAGTCTGCTGGGATTAGCTACTTATCAAACGAGATTGAACATAAGCCCGAAAGTCTGACAACCAGTCTTACCAAGGAGTATCGTAGGTATTACCCAGTTACTGGGTTGTGGAGGTCAGATAGGCAGTCGCTTCAAGAAAAATACTGGTATTCAGCGGCATCAGGTTAGACTGGAAGCTGACCCCAATATAACTGGGAAAAGGCTGGGAAAACTGACTGATTGAACACAATAATTAATATGGTAACCATAAACTAAACATAATGTTTAAGATGGTACACACGGCTATAAATTTCCGGTATAAGCTGGTCTCGCATTGTATAGGATTTCCGTACAATGAGAAGTCAGAGTATACTGGAAATTTATAGCTTGATATGTAGCCGTGTGTACTGTCTCGTGAATTAGATTCAGAAAACGAATCTAGAAAAAAATAAAATGACAAAGTTCCGTAAACTTCTCAGTCAAGTAAAACGAATGTGTCTGTTTTATCTACTGCAAGTGCATTAAATGACATGTTGCCAGTTCATTGCGTACAAGCATCGAATAACCTTTCCCAGAGAAAGCTAGTAGGGCGGAAAGATTAGTCAAGCATACATCCTATTTTCCTTCACTCACGGAAAAACTACCTCCAATGAATATTTTCGGATTGTATGTAATCGTATTTGCTGTATCGATTGCCCACTAACTGTAGATGCCGATACCTCGTTTTGGCAACGGTTGGTGTGGATGGACTGGGACAAATTCGTTGATCGTTCACTCGGGTTGCCAAGGGTTGATTTGCTACAAAGAAATCATATGCAGGAACATTGTTATTTCTGTTTTCTTTAAACCCAGCTATTTAAGGGGTCATTTTTGGACCTTTCGTTTACTTCTTCTTGGTCTTCAAGTGTGATTTCATTCTCAGCTCTCATCCGTATCCCGTTTTGTCGTGCACTTATTATAAAGTGCGTGCTGATTACTGAGTATAGTCGAGTATGCGGGCTGAGAATCACTTGCGTTTACTATCAGTTAAATGACAAATTAAAACACACCTGCGAATAACTTAGATGCTGATTGTACGGCAAAATTACTGGTTTGTTGAATAGTCATTAATTTCACAGTTAATGTTAAGCAATTTCCTTCTCTGTTAGGTAACAAATTAAGTTCTTAATACTATCTAACATTACAAATCTACGACCACCAACATTAAAATGCTGCCGACGACGTCCAGCATCGCACGTCTTCCGGCTGCAATAATGATGATGACGATACAAAAAACGTCGAGTAGAGGAATCGAGACCAATAGGAACAACTTCCTCATAATTCGTGAAGTATCGTATGCCCCCGTGGCCTGTTCTCACGCGCTGACACCTCCCCTCCCCCACCTTCCCCATTGTCTTAGAAGTTGCGTCTGCTGCGCCGCCGCCGCCGCGCCGGTACCAACCGTGAGATTGCTTTGACGCTTGATGCCACTATCGCTGAACAGATAAGACGATTTTGTTCCGTTCTAATTAATTTTATTATTTAAGCGAAAGTGGGTTACTCTGTTGTATCATTAGGGATTTTTGTGTTACAGGTTACTTTACTGTTAACATAATCAGTGTTGCTTGTACCGTCTAAAATGAATGGCTTTTGTTAAAGTATCCAATTTGTGTCTGGTTATTTATGATGATTATATGTTTTTTATTCTTTTTAAGCTATTCAAGTATTATACTGTATAATGTTAGTATCTGTGGCTATAACAATAAATATTTATGGCTGTTACTTATTGATTATTTTACATATACAAAATTTACGATTTCCATTTGAATATCTATCTGTAAGTTTACTATTCAGTTGAATTATGTTCAGCAAGTCTAATAATGTTTATTTAGGTCGCGATTTCATTGTAAACTAGGGGATTCCGAAAGTGGGCATGAAAGTGTGGTACCGTTACATTCCTAGGTTGTTATTCATTGTTGTATGGATTGAAATCCATCCATACATAGCAACAACTTGGCCAAAACATAGAACATAATACAAACGAAGACTAAGAACTATTAATATCCTTCTAGATAAGCCGTAAGCTTATACGAATAAGAAATTTCATACGTAATTCTTCTCCTTGGAACCCAATTATTTAGGTACGTGCAAGGCCCAGATAAGGGTGAATTAGACTGACACTTCCATTGTATTCGGCTGAGCACCTCTGCGGTAATTTAGCCGATAAAACAGTATGTAAAACAATGCGGGCCGCTATTGTTTTGTCAAATGATTGCTGATTTGATTATAATTTCGATGTACTGGTATCATTGCCGAATGGAAGGGTATGAGAGCATGAGGTTACAGTTTGATTAACTCATATTTATTGCGTGATATGAATGTATACAGGGTGGAAGGGGGGACATCGACGTGAATCCGTTTACCATGGATTCAGTACATCATTCTTGACCCCCCTGCGTTAAAATTTCTCGTCGGTAATTTTTACAAATAAAAAAAACACTATAAAGTGAATAATAACTTTAAATTCGGAAGTCGGTGGCAAAAAACTAAAATACAGATCCAAAGACACCGTCTTCCGAATTTAAAGTATTCACTTTATAGTGTTTTTTTTGGAAGTCGTTTTTTTTTTGTTAAATGATTTTTTTGTGTTGTCATGTTTAGATATCGGTACCCATCACGTCTGTGAAGAATACACAAAAAAAAACGGATTTTTGACTTCACTAACTACGGTTGAAGAAAAACTCGTCATATTATTTAATTTTTTGTTCGATCATGTTTAGATAATATCGATACCCATCACGTCTGCGGAGTTTCGCTAGCTAATTCAATTTGACCCTCTATAGTACAAAATATGAATGGTTGTAACTATTTTTATGAGACGTTATGGCTTCATTAGTCTTCTATAGCATTATACTGCCATCACCAATCAAAACGTCGACCTCTCATAATAGTAATGTATTAGAAGGCCTTTATTAGTAACGGACGTCTACGGCCTGAGGCCTATGTTTGATCAGCAGTACAACTTTTAAGTGGCACAATATGTAAGTATGTATGTATGTCATCAGCCCATACACGAAAAAAAATTGTGTGAGTAAGACTAAGCTTGTTAGTGTGAAAAAGATTACGATCTTTTATTATAAAAATGGAATTTGGGGTTCTCCCACGTAATGCTGATGGTCTACTTAATTGACCATTGTCATAATGGGAAACTTGCGTTGAACTGACCTGCTTATTGGCTTAGTAATCACAGGTGTTTTTCTAAATAGCGTCTCACGCTTCTATGCTGTACACACTATTTTTTTTTTTTTTTTTTTTTAATCGTTGCCGCACACTAGGAATTTCTCCTGTATTGTGGGTGCGTTTACAAACATTTAAATTCACATACACAAACAGCCAGACCCGGAACAACTACTTGTAGGTCATACAAATATTTGTTCCGTGCGGGAATCGAACCCACGACACGCAGCGCAGCAGTCAATCGCTTAACTAACTGCGCCAACCGTGCCGTTTAACTGTTATGCAAACAATGATCAATAAAATATGGGCAAGGAATAGGTGTACTTATAGGTAGTTAAACTTTCGCTCACAATATGAAACATATTTTTTTATATGATCTAAATAAAAAGTTATTTGTGTCATTGAAAATCTTGACTTTGGTATTAAATAATGTAACAAGGATTCAGATGACTCTCTCGTGCAACAAATTAATATGAGACAAAACACCCTGAGTGAAGGCGATGTGTGAGTAAAACACTCTGTATAACATTATTGTCAATCACTTTTTTTTAAAGAAAGAAAGAAAAATTATTTATTGGGCCTCAACACAGGAGATCACAAATGTTTGCGTTTTTTTTTCGCTTTATGTCTTGGCTTTTTAGGGTTTCGTACCTCAAAAGGAAAAATCGGAACCCTTTTAAGATGACTTCAAAAATCAAGCTTATAAGTCAAGTCAATAAAAAATACGGCGATATTTGCGACAGATTTTGATACTCGCAAATAAATTTATAGATACCCGTTGACCTAGAACCATGAAATTTGGCAAGAAGCAAGGTCTCACAGCACAAGTAAAGAAAAGGTCCGAAAATCGTTAGTTTCTAGTTTTATCACATAATTTTTTTATTTGCGGTTACAAACTTATATTTGCAGTTGGAAAATTTAGCGCGGAGTATATCGATGTATGAGAGAACATGTTTTTCAATTACAATGTTAAGTTTGTATTTGGGATAATTATATTCATCCCAAATATGGAACGGAACCCTTCATAGTGCGTTATCCGACACGCACTTCATCGGTTATTTTTTAAATTAAACTGATTACCAAGACACGACACCTTAATATGCGATCTTCTTCACCTGCGAGAGGTTTTTTGGAGACTATGTCAAGGTTAAGATGGCTGTCTCGCAGTACGAATGCGAAAACAAATGAGCATCATAAAATTAAGCAAGTGTTTGCTCAAGTCAAAGTTCTTAAGAAGATTTTGATTGTTGTTTTTGATAAAAACTGGGCCCTATTTATTACTACTCGTAATTAAGATTTATTATTAATTTTATTTTGATTTAACTTTTTTTTTCATTTTGATTAAATTTTGTTTTGATTGTAATTTCAATTTTGATTTAATTCTAATGTATAATTTTGACTTTAATGTTATTTAGATTTTTGATTTTGAATTTGATTTTAATTAAATTTTTGGTTTTGATTGGAATAATAATTGTTTTTGATTTCAATGTTACTAACATATTTTTCCAAGTTCTAAAATAATAAAAAGAATTGAAAAAAAAATCCATATTATAATTTAAAAAGTCACTATTCGTGTCTGTCTGCCTTGTGTGACCCCTTAGATTTTTTAAACTACGCAATATGTTTTGATGCGTTCATTTATATTAATTATTCTGGAAGGTTTATGTGTATAATATGTTAATATTAATTTTTGATGTTTGAACATGTCGTCATTGCACCCGAGCGAGTTTGGGGCGAATCGCTAGTTTTTGACGTGTAGCATCTAACCATCTATTCTCTTGCTGTCCGTGGGAATGATTTCGTGAAAAGGGACGGAAATATGTAATAGGAAGTGACCACTTGAGCATGGAATAAGTAAGTACTTTTGAATAGCATGGAATTAGTAAGTACCTACTTTATAATAGAATGGAATTAGTGTATTCATGGAATTATTTATTATAATTATATAACTAACTTATAATTCAACATATTTTTTTTTTTGTGTGTTTTTATGGACCATGTGGTCTGCAATACCTAAAGATTTTTTTTATTTATATATTAGTAAGTACTATATGTATAATATTGTAAGTTGTAAGTAGAGGGGGTCGAATTTCGATCAGTGGGAGGCCACTAGTAATGAATATTTTAATAAATGTTACAGTATTCAGTTTTTTTAATTTGGAAGTTAATTTCTGCCGCTGCTCAGTTGCTTAATACCAAGGTGACATGTCAGATGTGTCATCATAAGCGACTACTGTAAGGCTCGCTCGTTTAACTGACAATGCGTTATGCCACTTATTTGTCAAAAAAACTCTCATCTGCCACCCGGACTAGCGGCACGGGTGGCCCTAACCTTTCCAACAGGCACTATATCCATTGGTGAAAACTTTATCAAAATCCGTACAGCACTTTCTGAGATGAGGGGTTCCAAACAGACAGACGCGGCAGATCGACTTAACTTTGTACTATGTACGTGATGGGTACAGATTTTGCAAAATATACAGGCACACTCGTATTTTGCAAATACGTTATATACCTACTGGTTTCACCTCTGTCACGGCTGACACTTACAAATAGATTTTTTATTAGATATAACGGTGTATTCTGCCTACTTTATGATGAAAACCTGTACCTTTACTGATTCTTATGAAAGTTATTAAAACATCTTATATAATTATATTTCTAATGAAAAGTATGCGTTATATTTATGTTAATTGAGTATGTAAATAAATTCATAACTAATTTAGTGTGAATCGAATGGATTGGAATTTAAACTCATAAAAAAGCTAGGTATCTAATTTGTGTAGACAGTATACGTAATCTTGAACTTTGTAGACTCATTCATATTACAAATATAAAAACTATTTCTTTAACATTTCTACAAATTCTAAATGAAAAAGGTCACATTCCTTAACAAGGTCTTGTAAACACTAAATAGTGCTAACTTTATTAGAACCAAGCGCATTTGACAAAGTAGTGCTAAAGAATTCTAGTTCTTAACACACATACAAATTAAGGCCAATATAGCGATTAAGTGCCCGTTATGTATAAAGAACGATGTAAAAGGAAAGTCGTCAGGTATGTCCTGAATATTAATTTTGTTTGTTAATATTATCGTCGATAGCACTGATATTTTACCGCTATAACATGATTCATTGTACACGCCACTTAATTTTTTTATTTTTCAGAGGCTTGTACAGGCTGGCGCGATAGGCAGCGCGACCCTCGTCGCGCCCGCGATATCGCACCAGTCTGTATGAGCCTTAAAGGAATAGGCAGAGTCTCTTGTTGAAAATAATAATGTAGATACACTTTAATTTCAGAAAAAAATAACTTCTAATATAACGCAAAGTTTAAAGGTACTGAAATAAACTGAATGAAGACTGAAATAAAATTGACAAGAAAATAGATTTAAAAAAATCAATCTCGATATTAAGTTTTTAATAAAGGGGGTATAATAAATTTACTGGTATTATTCCTAATACTAGGCTGAAACCAAAAAAGCTAGATAAAACCATTCACACTTAACCACACATAGGAATCAAACCCAGGCCTCCAGCAATAACAATGATACATTTAAGCATAAATACAAATTCCAATTAATTATTTCAATTACCACTCAACAAGCAATTTATATTAACAGGTGAACTTTATTTGGTTTGTTAAATCCGTTTATTTTGCCCTCGATAATGCGATCTATAGGTGTGAGTAAGTAAAGTAATTGGGATTGAATGAAATTGAATTAATGAAATGTGTTTCATGTTCGTTCACAAAATCTCACGAAGCAAGTGTGCTAGTATGTTACAGTAAGCGTCCAATTAGCTTCAAATAAGTAAAGTAATTGGAATTGAATGAAACTGAATGAAGGAAATGTGTTTCACGTTGGTTCACTAAATTTCACGAAGGAAGCGTGCTAGTATGTTACAGTAAGCGTACAAATTAGCTTCAAATAAGTAAAGTGATTGGGATTGAATGAAACTGAATTATTGTAATGTGTTTCATGTTCGTTCGCTAAATAGAAAATATGATCTTAATGAATGAAACAATATTAGGTACTTATATTCGAGAATGGGTAAAAGCTTGTACTTATTTCATTTTCAAATAGGTCTGCATTCCGATCACAAAAAAAAAAAATTGCAGCTAATAAAATAATATTGACGCGGTTCAATTAATTATTTGTTTATGGTGAAATTTACTAATTAATCATTGGTTTCTGTGATAAATGAATACTTATTTGAATGCCAATAACAGCTTACAATGAGTATCATTTAAACCTTGTATTGGGAGATAATTATTGAATTTAGTTAATAAACTACTGTGTATACACAAGCTCTTTGCTCTGATCTTTAGAGGATGTATAGTATCACTTTGCAACAAATCAAAGAAAAAACATGCATATAAATATCATTCATTCATTCATAAAAAAAAATACATCGTTCAAAACGTAAACACACCGTGTTTTAAAAAATGCAGTTAAAACAACGTGATTTGCAGTACTGCTACGTTATTTTGACTATAAAATTACACTGCTTGCTGTTTTAAATGAAAAAAACTGCAACTAAATTTGCATTCTACCCAAAATCCACAAGAATGGAGTAGATCCGTTGGTATTTTAGAAGCTCGAAATATGTTGCGTTATTTATATCGTAAAACTTTTTCAATAACATTGCTTGTAAACTAAGAAGAAACGCGAATTCTCACAAGAAACGACCAACTATTTACTTAACAAATAAAGGTGCACAAACAGGTGTTCAGTAGATTTAAGGAGAAGTAGAAAATCGCCAAACAAATTTGTTTTACATAATCAGATTGTTTAAATTCCAATGTTAATGGGAAAGTCGTTTGTCGGACAATCAATAGCAATAACTGGCTGGCAATAGATGATAGTTGAGAAGTAGTGAATAGTGTCTGCCGATTAATATTCACTTTCTCAACGTACACGTGGGCCTGTATTTGAGATGTGTTTCGAAGAAAGTGAGAGGCGTAACTTTTTCTTTACTCAAACTGTTTGTGCACTTGCTGACCGGCTGATGGCGTGAGTACATTGTAGATGTCCGGGAAAAATCATGAATGGAATACTTTATTTGTTTCTTGGTGACAATTTTTTAAAGCTGAGTTAGTAAAAACCGGCCAAGTGAGAGGCGGACTCGCGCACAAAGGGTTCCGTACCATTGTCTATAAAATGGCAATAAAATCACGTTTGTTGTGTGGGTATCCCCCCTTAAATATTCGTTTTATTTTAAATTAATTATTTATTTTTAAAGTGAATATATAACTAAATATTCTGTGAATATTTCAAGCGTCTACCTGTTGCTGTTATCAATATAGAGCAAAAACGAGCAAAAAAAATCACGTTTGTTGTATGGGAGCCCCCTTAAATATTTATTTTATTCTGGGTTTTAGTATTTGTTGTTATAGCGGCAACAGAAATACATTACCTGTGTAAATGTCAACTGTCTAACTATCACGGTTCATGAGATACAGCCTGGTGACAGACGGACAGACAGACAGACGGCGCGGCGGAGCCTTAGTAATAGGGTTCCCGTTTTACCCTTTGGGTACGGAGCCCTAAAAATCAGTGCTACGTGTGCCATTTGTTTTAAGCTTTTAGAACAAACAAGGATTTCCTTATTGAGTTGATGATGAAACAAGTTTTAAACTTGACTAAAGCCGGGTGTACATTATGAAACTATAGTGTCGTGAAACAGTAACTTGACTGTTCTGTTTCAGGCTATCTAGCTAACTAACACCCGGATTTTGAAAAGATGATAAATTCAACTAACACGCTGTAATTTAAAGAAATAATAATCTGGGAGCCTCAAATGGACGCTTTGGCAGAATCATGCGTGCAATTCATACAGCCCGCAATTCATCTGTTTGACAGCTGCTATTTGACATTAGACTTCACTATATTAATTCTTAATTTGTGGACCATTTTATGAAACTCCTTACACAACTGTGAAACAGATGAATTGCGGGATATGAATTGTACGCAGATCATATTATGATTCTGCGAAAGCGTCTATTTTAGGCCCCCTGAGCAGTTAACATGAGGTATGTATACAACATTAGTTTTTGTTTTTACTAAACCCGAAAAGGGGTCATTATACTCATCATTTTGAAAAAAAAAATCTATGGGACAAACCTTGAAATCGCGAAAAAAAAATCAGCTGTTCCCTACATTTGTGTTCACTTAAATCGACAAAATGTATGGAACAGCTGATTTTTATTTCGTGATTTCAAGGTTGGTCCCATATAAAAAATTGTTCAAAATGATGAGTACAATGATCCCCTTTCGGGTTTAGTATAAACAAAAACTAATGTTGCATACAACATTATTTTTAGTAATGCGAAACCTGAAAATGGAACTGAATCGATTTCAATAATTTTTCATCACCATTTAATTACTTACAATACAATCTCCGTACGATTAGGTACCTACTGCCAAATTATTACCAATGAGCGCAAGACGACCCTGGAGGCGCGGGGGTGCCGTTAGCATGTTTTTGTACGGACAACCCGGTAACATAACGACCTTATAACTTTGTGATTTTTCATGATACAGTTTTGATATTTTGTACATATATTCTTTACATAAAAATACTAGACACGTGTTTCGGGTTTCGCATATACTAAAAATAATGTTGTATATATATTAAAGTATTCTATTGTTACGTATTTTTCATTCAATTCTCTCGATTAATTCCACTTTGGCGCGATAGAGACGGCAATTACCTGCAAAGAGAACATAACGATTAAAAATTTAATACGATTTCAAACTATATGTAAGTACTATAGAAATCTGTACTAAGAATATTTAACTTTTACTTCTATCTTGATAATATATTTGACTCAAATTGAGGTCGCGAAAGTACTAAAGTAAACTAATTAAGTAGGTTACGTTACGATTGTAACTTCATTTAGGACTTATTGTTCACAGGATCACTTTATCTTAATTAAACTTAAATACATTTAACATTATTAATTCGTAGTGTTTAATTTTATACTATCATTTTACTTTCAATCAAATTACAGGCTTTAGCCCGCATCTTAATATCACACAACATAACATCACGCTCAAAGGGTTAGGCAGAGTTGTACCTATAAAACACCCACATTTCGTCAGAGTTATGATTAAGTCCCATGTAATAAGGGGCGAGCCTATTGCCGTCAACCGGCCACAATTCCAGACTCCGCAGCATGTATAAAATAAAAAATGTACTATAAGAGTTGACTAATTAATCGAAGAGCTAGCGTATGTTGAACAACTAATTTATATTCACGAGACGGGAGTAATATTTACTTAAGGCGACGATAACCGACTTTTAATGATTTTATATGGAAGATCACCTCTAAACGAGTAGTGTTAATGATTTGAAAAAAATATATGATAAATAAGAGTATTTTCTCAATAACTTAATATGTGAATATTTTAGATTATGTTTATATTACATAGTAAAATTAATTTGTAAAGTTATGTCTAACGCGGATAAAAAACTGAGAATGGCGCAAAATAAACCAAGCGTATTTTTCTGAAACCTTCACCAATTTAAAGATAATTTAATTAATGTTCTTTAAGTATACGCGTTTTATTAAAATACCTTTTGTTTTGTGTATAATAAATTAATAATGCGTCAAATTGGGGACAGCGCTCCTTGATGGGCGAGTCCTATTACTAGCTGAACGTACGACGCGTTGCGTGAGCTCAGTACAGAACACGCAAGCTAACTCAAGGTCACTGGCATATATCTGCGTCTTAATATAATCAACATTGAGACAGTATCTTTTCCAAAACATATCTATGTCCTACATACAAACTTAAGGTCGAACCCTGCCAGAGCGATAAAAGCCTCTCTTTGACAGAACCTTTGATACAAACATGCGGGTAAATAAAACTGGTTGAACCAACTGAACAAACAAGCTTAATAAAAAAAAAATCGTATCTTGCTGAGCTGAGCGTAGTGGTGGAAGATGGAACACAGAGTAAGGAGCCAATGGAATCAAAGGCGAACAGCGCGAAATACTGGATGGTCTAAGCTGACCAACAAACTTCAACTCACCACCTAAAATCACGCAGTATTGTGGCTTTGGTGATTACTTTGTTTTCTCAACAATTATGTTTGGTACCGCTACTGGGGATTGTCCAATGCCAAATGTATTTTTTCTTGCACACTCAGCATTTTTGGTAAGTAACGCGCGGTTATTCGTGATGTAGCACTCCATTTGCTTCTTATTCCGCCTAGTTGCAACGATAAAGCGCATAGCAGCCTTTTATTGTGCGAAGATGTTATCGTTTTACGGTTCGAAATTGTCTGTGACCCAGTTCGCGTAACAGTATCTTACTGCAATGTTTTAGAAATAACTAACGATGTAATGTGGCCAATGATTAACTGATTCTGTTAGATTTTATGTGATAGGTGTGAAGAATACTGAAGTTATCAAAATCTAGTATTTTAGAGTTAGCCTTTTTCATTTGATGCTAATGTTTTTTTGTGTCTTTATTTATAAGAGCTGTAAATTGAATAAAATATCCTTAAATATGTTTTAAGGCAGATGTGAGTGGTAACGCGAACGCCGAGAGGGGACTCCCTAGGAGGACATATAGTGACTTAATTGGTGATGTTCTTCAGAAAGATCAGGTGCGTAGTACCTACTCACAACTGGCGTGCGTGTATGATCAGATATATGAACGTAAACGAAGCAAAAGCAGTATGTAAGGAACGTAGCAGGTGGCGTTCTATAGCTTCTGCCTACCCCCATGGGAAGAATGCGTGAGTTTATATATGTATGTAAATGTGTTCATTATTTTCCATACGTGAATCATTAATCGAAATCAAAATGGGCGGTTGGCAGATGGTATCATCTAGCTTGCTTTCAACTACAACATCGGTAAAAAAAAAATAAGTTAAGATTATATCCACAAGTCGAAAATCGAATTACAAGGCTATATTAAAAAGTATTTTGCACGAAGCTTCGTTTATTCCATCGATCGTCTCGATATCGTTGAATCAAGCAAGCAATCAACGCGGCATCGAAACTCGAAATATCGCCATATTTTGATCCGACACAAAAATTGACTGTTTATGAAAAGCTTCAATAGCTGGCCGGCGATGTTCGATTGGGTTTAGTCACGCAAACTTTTTTGTTTCCTCTCTTCTCTTTGGTTGTTAATTGAGTAAAAAAACCGGCTAAGTGCGTGTCGGACCACGCACAATGAAGGGTTCCGTAGTTCATCATCATCATCATCATTTCAGCCGAAAGACGTCCACTGCTGGACATAGGCCTCCCCCAAAGGAGGGGGGTTTGCCATAATCGCCACGCTTGGCAGGCGGGTTGGCGATCGCAGTATGGTGATAAAAACTTAAAATGCATAGAGAACGCTGCTGTCTATTCTCTAGTAAGTCCCTTTTACGACACCCACGGAAAGAAATAGAGGAGTGCTATTCTATAAGTCCAGCACCACACAGACGATGTTCGCTCCGTAGTTGGGATGGATTTATCCTAAAAACAAACTTGATATTGTGGTTAAAAACATTTTCTCCCATACATCGATATACGTAACGGTCAATTCTCCAACTGCAAATGTAAGTTACGTTACGGCTATAACTAATAACTTGTAAAGCCTAGTTAGCTGTGATAGTTTTCTTTTTAATTTCTTTATATGTACTACTGCCATGAATTTTGTCACATGTATCCAAAAACAACCATTTAGCTCGAAAACTAATTTTCACAGACCCGCAATATTTTTAAACGGCATAATATGCCGTTTAAAAATATTGCGTTGCGGGTCCCATGACGTGAGATAGCGTTGGATATTATCCAACGCTATCTCACATCATGGGATAGACGAGTTTTTTTTTATCGTGCGCACGGCTACACATCAAGCTATACATTTCCAGTATAAGCTGATCTCGCATTGTATAGGATTTCTGTACAATGAGAGGTCCGCTTAAACCATCCGTGTGTACCATAAATCAATAGTTTTTTCAAGATTTTATTTTAACAATTTGTCGGTGTGATTAGAGATTTATGTATACCCATGCCAAATTACAGCTTTCTAGTACTAAAACCCTCTGAGCTAAGCCGGCGACTGACGGACGAACATGGCGAAACTAGGGTTCATTGTTAACTATACGGAACCCTAAAAAGATGGATGCTGGTACAATAAAGGTATAAGTTATGTCGAAATATCAACGAGGCACAAAGCAATAAGTCGGTTCTCTTGTAACGATGTTCGTTTAGTGATTTAGAGATATCTATGATTTATTGATACTGGACCAAATAATAACTGGTGATTTGTAACGTCTTCGAAATACTCTTCTTTTTAGTGTTCCATAGTCAAATAGGAACCGTTATAGTTTAGCTATGTCCGTTTCTCTGTCTGTCCGCGGCTTAGCTCAAAGACTTTTAGTACTAGAAAGCTGTGATTTGGCATAGTAAACATCGCCACAGGGGTAAAATAAAATCATTAAAAAAAATTAGGTTACCACCCTTGCACGTAAAGTCAGGATATATATTTTTCTCTCGTCTATCCCATGGTATGGGTTATCGTTGGATAGACCGTTCAAAGATATTGCGGGTTTGCGAAAATCATTTTTTAATTCAAGAATCCGTATGAGTAATATTAAACGAAAAAAGAACCATTTAATTCAAACCTAATTTTGGTTCATATTTTGTTAGTCTTACATTAATATCTTAAAACTTTGTTAGTCATAATAATCGAAAACAAATTAAAATGAAAATTCAATTGAAATAAATAATTGCAATTAAATTTAAATTAAGCTAATAATGATGATGATGTGTTAATTTTATTAAGCTTTAAAGTACAAATTTTTGTTAGATTGAGTCGTACAAAAATTTGTGCCGGTTAAATGGTTGTTTTTGGATATTTGAAAAACTTCACGGCAGTAGTATATAAACGAAGTTAAAAGGAAAACTATCATAGCTAAGTAGGCTTTACAAATTAACGAATAATGGTCGATCAACTTAAATTTGCAATTGGAAGGTATGGGAGAACATGTTTTTCAATTACAATGTAAAGTTTGTTGTTGGGATAAGTTCATCCCAACTACGGATCCCTTCATTGTGCGTGGTCCGACACGCATATCTATCTGGTTGTTGATAGAGGTACGTCAGTTCTACAGGTGAGTGCTTTTTAACTTGACTTGTAAACTTCAAAGTTATCGCTACTTGTCGCTTCGTTAATCAAGCTGGCGACCTAAGTAGGGGCTAGCGTATAACGGAATGCGATCGCCATGGAGCGAACCACAGCTTGGCGGAAGTTAGTTACGATATCATTACATTCCATCTACATTTAAATATGGAGGAAAGGCATTAAAAATAATCGCGTTATCATGTCTACCTGCATTTAACTACAATTATTTAATCATAACTCTTGTCTGGATTAGATTATGTAGAACTAGGAGAATTTATTCCTAGAGGGGTTGAGCTGAATAAGAAAGAAAGAAAATACGTTTATTTGCGGTAAACATGACGCAAAGAAAGAACATAGATACAAAAAGAACAAGTAGGGGGAAATATGCGTCACATCCACGCAAAACGGCCACCGCTCAGCATAATGCTGCGACCTTATTCGACACAGAGCCCCAGCGCTGGATTTCAGCGATAGCCGGCGTTGACGTGATGACGTCAACCGGTGCAGCATACAGTGAGATTATAAATAAGAAACGAAATAAATACAAACTACTTAGATGATTAAGTTTATAATATATAATACTAGCTGCGCCCCGCAGTTTCACCCGCGTAAGTCTCGATAGGGGTATGAAAAATAGATAGTAGCCGATTCTCAGATCTACTGAATATACATATAAAATTTCATCAAAATCGGTCAAGCCGTTTCGGAGGAGTATGGTAACTAACATTGTGACACGAGAATTTTATATATAAGATTTATATTACCAAGGAATTATTATTATTAAGGAATTGCCTATTTACAATTACCCTATAATTACCTGGACCACGAGTACGTAAATATAATTTTCATTGATCAACTCCTTAATGACTCATTATTTATATTACGTCAAAGTACTTTGATGACATCATAATACAGTCATCAATTTGGCCTGTCAAGCGTAATTATTGTGGCATTGTTTTCTCAAAAATGTTTGTTACTGCGGTTTATGGGAAAGGCCCGATCAGCTGTGACAATTTTTACAATTTTGTAAGATGGCCAACAGAATACAACAAAAGCATTAGCTATTGAATCTTTAAAAATGAATAAAACTTTTTCACGATTCTTTTGTGTGTGACGCGGTGGAAAGTCGTACGTAAGCCGATCGGGTCGGTCGCAAACGATGCACGTACGTAAGTAAGTAAGTAAATAGGTAGATACGTGTCGCATACGTGATGCTTGCCTAAAACGGAACGCGACTCCTCATTGCCAGTGTCACTGGACTCACTGGTCTATTGACTGTTTAACAGTTACAACCTTTCATACCTCCCCTCCCTAAATGGTGATGTACGCGACTTCAATATTCATGCGCCAAAGTGAAAGAGCTACCGAGAACGGTCACTGAAAGTTGACACCACTAGACTTTTCAATGTTATTATCGCCATCTATGCATTTTTATTGCCGTATTATATCAGCAGTAGAGAAAAATACACATCGTTGGCCCGGATCCAAGCTATGATTCATTTAGACGATTATCCTCATGACACCGTATACCTGTGTCATAATAACTTAAGTAAAGGTAAGGTGTTCCTCGTTCGGAGCGAGTAATTAGCTTCGAGAAAGCAAACATGACACTAAGTTGGAATTTCTGCTTAGACAAGACTAGGGAGTAAAGGACTTAGTCGGTTAGTATGTCATGTTAACATGTACCAGCTTCCTGTGATTGGCCGAGTGGCTTTGCGGCAATTATCTTGTCTTTCTTATTGGGTACATGAAATGTGGACTCAAATGCTGCGACAGAGCGTAATTAGTGAACCGCGGGAAAGTTATTGACGCTAAAGAATTGCAATTGTTCTTCTATTCTATTCTAATGGTTTCTGGTGAAATTTCTTGATTGGTACATTCGGTTTTTGACCTGAACTTTGGAATTCGATTTCGCTGTGCTTTTAAAGAAACCGAAGAAAGTAGAGCATTATCTTCCTTTCGTTGTTATGATCTGTTGAAATGTTATAAGTATCTTTTGCAATTTGTTAACAGTCTTCTGTAACCATAATTACAATCGCGTTAAACAATGCCGTTATCTTTCGCCCTGACTATTAAACTTCGCCTGCAAAAAGTACTACATACATCAGAGTACCTACTGGATAAAAATGAACACTGGTCAGGAACTTAAGTTGTTGGAGCGTAATGTTAGTGGCCTTTTCCACTCGCTGCAGTGTGCAGTGGTGCGGAAGAAGCCCAACTCTTGAACGACTTGCGCGCTTTTATCGAGAGAAAAAATCTCGTTAGAAAATGGGAAGCCAACAGTTGAAAACTAGTTGTACAAGTATGATCTCAGTAAGAAGTATTCAAGTATTTTTAGTTTACTTATCTCATTTATTTGAAGACGGAACTAGGACGTTTTATTGTCGTTTGAGTCACGCCCCGACCGTGTTCCAAAAAAGTAAAAGTTATGTTTAAATTGTTGTAAGTGGAGAAATAAACGAAAGTACACAACGTAATGAGTGTTTAAGGAGATTGTGTCGTGCGGGTCGTGCGTTTTGGACTAACAAGTGGTCGTCGGAACAAAAACCCAGTTTCGAGCACGAAGCGAAATTCGCAGTCAGGTGGGAGACATAATGCACATTAACGCTACCCCACCAGATATTACTTTACTTCTGAAAGTCATTGTTTACCTACGCTGTAAAGTTGCATACAGAGTTAACGACGCGTTGTTGTATTACAAATAGTTTTGAATAGGCTATTAGATACAGATCATTAAGATAATCAGACTCTAGATTAAAATTTTAAACCGTATATTAATTTTTTATTAGGACATTCCTTCAAAACGGTAGCGGTGTTAGCAGCCAAATATGTGATAAAGGCAATAACGACCTTAGATTAATCGGAGTAGCGCCATATTGGCAGCGACATTCTCCCCCTCCCCGCTGCACTTCCTCGTTCACAAGGATAGGCTGAATATGGCGAGCACATCGCTTAAACTTCCCTTACAGAGCAGGTGATGATTATTATTAGTAGTACCACTTTCCGTTCATTGAACCGACACCGTTACTCCGTTTACGCATTTAGATCTCGCGGCTGCCATACGACATGACACAAATAACAATTGGCCAATTGGTTACTGCTTCTCTTAGGAGGCAGTAACGGTTGTGCGATGTGTGTCCGAACTGTTCTCAATAACAGTGACAGGTGTAGGTAGTATAAACGTATTACGATACAATCGCACTTAATAAACCTGTAACATGAAGATAATAATATAGCAATTGGATGTAAAAGCCGGATAATGCTACAAGATACAACATTGTTATTCAAACGAGACAGTTATGAACGCATCCGCGCTTGTGGTTTCGCGCTTTTTTTGCGCCGCCGCCTGCGGGGAGGCGTTGGCGTCGCGGCGCGAAATTGTCTTGTTTTATGGCAAAAGTGAAACTGAGATTATGTGGTGCCCCGAGATGGTTGAATGACACTTAAAGTTAACTGCAAGTTATCTCAGCTTCCTTTGCCCTGCCCATCGTGATTGATGCGGTTAACTGACAATGTGTTTAACAAAAGGAACTTTCACCATTCCACAAAATTATCATCGAAAAACAATATAGAGAAACTATTATCGTTTCTGCTTTGTCATCGAATATTCTTATCGCAGACGTTAATGTTTCTACCTGCCTGTAGTACCTACCAATGCAAAGTCCTATTCCACTTATCGGGTTATATTATGAAAACGTTTCTAATTGCTCACAACCGGTGTCTTATGTTAATAACACTGGCCGTTAAACATCACGGTATCTGCCGATCTTGCTAAAACTAGAAACGAAGAATTTCTTCACGCGTTTCGACAAGAACGGGTTTGACTGGATCCACGTTTAGTTTTCGTAAGCACATATGGAGATATTTTTTCACGGCCTGTACGACAATTTTCCATCTGGATTGTTATCTTTGATCATGGATACCTTGCGATGTTAAAAACCGTGAGACATGTTCCAGATTATGAGTTCCAACCCCTGTTTCCGCGTCGGTTGTTCAACTAACGGACGGTTGATTCGCTCAAACCAGCGGACAGATTGATGCCGAGTTCAGCGAACAAGTTACCATAACATGAACAAACCACCTGAAAAACGGTGGAACAAATATTTTATCATCTAATTTCGGGAGGGTTACGTGTCAATAGGCCTTTTGTTCGGGAAAAAGGGACTTACATAAAATGCGACGTAACTTTTGCAGTGACATTCTCAAAGAGGTCTTTTTATCCTGAATCTAAGACGAAGAAATGTTTAAGTAATATTTTAGGTTATTTGTTGACTGCTGTCGTCAAGGAACTTATTGATGTTGGATGGACCAGGTGGCCTGTATGTAAGAACATTAACCGACACCCAGTGGACATGCAAAGCAGAAGTTTTTATATGAATAACTGTGAGACTGGTTTATGTAATGAGTTATATACATCGTGTTCATACATATACCATGTGAGTCCAGCTAATATTATAACTGCACATAAATATCTTATGCGTAGAGGAATGGCTGTTGGATATGGCGCGCTATGTTTCGAATAGTGTTTTCAAGACTGTCGTTATTTTTCAAATCGCCTCTAATGAATTTAATGTATTCAAGCATAATGCTTGAATAAATTTGGCAAAAGGACAAAAAGCAATACCTACTTAAAAGAAAATGTCCGGTGAGTAAGACAACGAACCGGCTTTTATCATAAGTGCGGTATGTCGCTGTGAATATAAAACAGGTTTACATTTTACGTCTAAACAGGTAATTTATGGAATAGCTAACAAACGCTTAAAAATTTCACCGAAAACTATAATGCCGAACTATTCTTGTTATAATTACCGTGTATTACTTTCCGAATGGATATGGCACACGGCCCTTTGAAAAAAACTTCTACCTGGGATGGTGAGTCACCGAGAAAGCTTTTGTCCTAATCCTTACTTTCGGATGGCGTACCCGGCATTTTGAGACGTGGGATTTCTGATGTTTTGACCTCCAGCGCAGGTAACTCGTGATACATTTTTATGAAAGCGATTCTTGTGTAATTTATTGTTGTTTCTTTGTATTTGTTCGGGACCTGTTCGTACGTGTATAGGTGATACGTGTTCAATGAGGATTTACGTGATAGGCTAGGGTTTACGGTTGGCTATTGGGAAAAAGATGGCTATTGGTATTCTTCATTTTGTTGTCGGGTATCCGGCTTATTGTCATATTCGGCAATGGAGAAGTTACGATTATTAAACGAAGCTCTTTTGCCCAAATTTCGATTTACAATAGAAGAGAATAAGGTTGTTTAGTTTTTTGTACAACGAAGCCTAACCAGTTAACAAATTTAACCGAAACATCTTCGCAAGTTAAAGAGAAATCGTCAAACTGTAAATCCTGTTCCGCGAAATTTTAAAGATAAAGACGCGTTTCAAGATCTTCTTCCAGTCAACGTAAACAAAAATCCACAGAAGCTTCGCTTGGAATGGCAGATTACTGATAATATCCCTCCAAAAAGGTCTTTATTATCTTCGCTATCTTTAAATTAACGATCACATTTTAAAATACCGGCTTTGGTTTGAGTCATCTAAAATTTGTTGCTTTTAATCGTTGAGATTTTCCTTGGCACATTATCCTGTACATACCTATCACGGTTTTTATTTATTCCGAATGAATTAATCTGTGTTCTTGTCGTGCAGAGTACTTTGTTGATGCGTCAGACATTGCCTGAACTAGGTATACCTATATTTTAAATTAAAACAATGATACCGGCAGAACCTTGCTTGGTCGCAAAGATTCGCGAGATAGTGATCCAAACGTGAGCATCCAAATCCTAGTGGAACATCCAAAAATAAAAAGCCAACAGTTGAATGAGCAACAAAAAGTCTCGTAGCTCGTAGAGTCCGTAGAACTACGGAGTGTTTGAATGGGGCTAACGAGACAGTCGTCGAACGATGCTTGCTGTTTTGTGAGGCGCACCAGAAAAGATCTTTTACATTTAGCACACCTTTTGTGTTAAATTCCATAGTGCTTCCTTAGATGTGCACTACGTTTTTAAGCGCATTAGCGGTGAAATGAGTATGGAGGAGACGAGAAACGTGGAGACGAAACAGAATGCTTCTAATGCTTTTGGGTTTTGTTTAGCATTCCGCCAGAAAATTGAAATAGTGGAATGTGTTGTACCAAAATGAATTCATACAACTTTATTTAATTTGGCGGACTTGCAGACTGTGTCAATATAATGAGATTCTTAGGAGTTTCTTTGTAAGACAATGGACAAAGAATTTAATTATACATTTATTAATGCTGGTAGATTTTTTAAAGGTAATTTAATTGACTGAAGTCAAGTACCTACATCATTATTCTCTACTTAGCTTGCTTAAGTCCTCATAGTCAAAAGGTCCTAGTTCAGAAGAAAATGATGTTAGCCGCGAAATACTGAACGCCGAATGCGAAGGACCAAGTGTTGTCGTTGCAAAAACAAAGTATAATTATTTAGAAATGCCTTTATATAAACAATTAAATACAAATGTAAGAGCTTGAGGATATGCTTATTAATATTTATTATTAACTTTATATAAAGTTATTCAAGATTCTGCATGAGTCACGTCGTCAGAATCTTAGTAATGATTTTAAATATTTTTGTATCGACCTCATATCTCGAATTTGTTGTGTTACCTCACGGACTTTAGTATGCTTCTTCGTCATTGTTTTTTACGCTGTTAGATAAAGCAGGCTTCATTAGTAATAGAGAAATACAAAGTTATTTCCTTCTCAAATAATATAAAGGAAACATATTTTGTAGATGACTAACATAATGATGCATTTGAATGGTCTTTTATGCGAAGGATGCGTTTATCCAAAACTCAATCACAATGACGAAGTTATCCAATTTTTACAAAAATGCCAAGATCAGTTGATTGCAAAGTCATTGAATACGAAATAAAATATGAAAGTAAAAATAATTACAACGCTATAATTATATGCATAGAAAACAATACCGGTAAAATGTTAATAATATATACGCTGTATAAAATAATCACCATGCGTACTTTTCCTTCATGATAATAAAACCTCCGTAAAACAGCAACAGTACCACAGCAATAAACTTATAATATTCCACGATCGTGCAACAAGTATATGAAAAATATGCAGTGAATTATTCACTACTTGGTTTTGAAATGACCTAACCGGTGCGGAGCTCTCGTGAGGCGAAAAGTTCAAGGTATGATGCACACCAAACGTATTGCAATATGTACTTACATCATACATTAACAACCCATTGAATAAACATTAGACAATCGCTGGAACCTGATTTTCTCAATAAGGTGAAGAATTTGTGTTTTGTGAATCAGATGGGATTAACGTTTGTTCGTGAGTGTAGAGGTGTTATTTACAGTTGCAAATGTCATCAGAATCAGAACTTTATTTGCTATGAATGTAGGCACAGATATAAGATGTTGTACATAAATTAATGAGAGCCTACAGTCTATCTTACGGCGCGCGGCGTGCAAATTATTACATAAATTAAAATATTAATACAAACAAAATAATGTCAACAAAACAAAACAGAAATTAAAATGAAGTCATCATTTTGATACAAGTAATTCTATTGTGAATTGTAAGATTAAAAATCGTCCTTTCTTTATTACGATTCCAAAAAACTGCTCAATCTACTAAATTATAACAGTCTGAGTCACAAATTCATTGCTAGGCAGTATCACGGTGGACCAAGACAAAGATGGAGGGACTCGCTTGACTCCTAGCCGGAAGGACTAGCCCACGATAGCAGAGGACAGAAGTGTGTGGGAAAGGGAGAGGGAGGCTTTTGCTAAGCAGTGAGATAATACAGGCTAGATATACCCATTCAAAATAGCCTCGATTGATAGTCGAATTTCTACACTTACAAAAAGTTACTTCGCAATATCGCAATATATAATTCTATAGCCATTAAAATTAATCATAACAAAGGCCAACTTCATTATGAGGAGAATCTGGCATAATGAGGAAAGCTCTCTGATTCTGATTTAAGCAAAACTGAGTTAAATTAATAATGACGAGACGCTTCGTTCGTGAACCTCGACATTAAATTAAACAGTGCAATTAAATAAAATGTCTGGGAGCAAGGAGTATTTTTACTCAACATAATTTGAAAGAAGTTTTGATACCGCTTGAAATAAACTTTTCTCGTGAATTTTGCAGTGCATTGCGCACCTCTAACAAGTAGAGGTAAATGCCCGTAGCCAAATTGAGATTGTAAAATTTAGAAGGGATAAAGACATTACTTTAGTCGTTATCCCAACACTACATAAATATCTAACTAAGGTTCCTTCTTGGACAGTTCCTTAACTAACACAGGAAACTCCCAGATTCTTCCAGCAGTTTTTGTGTCAACTTTACGCAAACAAACAAAACTTTTGTCTTCACGGGATTAAATGATTAAAGTATTAGTTCGTCTTAGTTTTGTACTAAAGCAGAGTTGTGTACAAACTTGCTGACTCGTACGGACGCGGGTCGGACTCGACACGTGACCTTGCGCATGCAACCCTTCCGCTGACGTCCGCACATTTCTTGTAAACAAATACAATAAGTGTTTTGTTTTCGCGCAAAGAACATTTGACACGTTTTACATGCGCGCTCTTAAATGTTACTGTGGAGATATGAAAATTTGCTGACGATGGTTGAATTTGGGGAAAAATATGGCGGTATAAAATGAAATGGATTTTGTTTAACTTTTTTTTTGCGCTGTACAAGCTGTTTATAGCTTTAATACGTTGGAGGATGAGACCTAAAAGTTTCATCTAACTTAGACTATGTAACTAAACCCAATTTTATTTTTGAGTACCTTGTCCACAAAAGAAGTACGGGACACTGGACAGGCTAACTAATACATTTTTAATGTGCGTTTACATTGTTTGTACTTCGGTCTCCGACCTCTTGTATGCTGTGCCTTCTTATACTCCAGACCATCCATAAGCCCATAATTACTTCTTGACTACTAGCAAGACGTGCTGCAACATTCCCTTAAAGCTAAAAAAGTCTGGAAGACTGATTACCCGTTTACTTAAATCAGTTGCAAGAAAAATATCTGGCTCAAAAAAATACAGTTGGGACCAGATAAGAAAAGTTTGCAAGAGTTTCGTATTGTCAAAGCACAATGCCTTTGATGGGAGTGGAAGAGTTTAAAGATGTCACCGGAGAGGCATTCACGTCGCATGGCACAGAGGTGCGGCCGGCCACCACCCACCGTTGCCAACTCCTCTAGGGCTGCGGAATTACCAGAATTGTCACAGTTTATTTTGTTAACCACAAAGGGTTAATGGCGAGGCTAATGCGGTAGTATAAGACAATGAGGGGCAAGGATACTGAATTTAATACATTAGTTTCGGTTTGATTCAATTCAGTGCGTGTTTTTATCACATACTAGAACGCAAGCATCATAACAATAAAATTAATGGTATGAGGTAACGTTATCGACGTATTATAAATACGAGTATGATTTTATGATTATTATAACCAGAAAAATATCAGTTCTTACCGCTTACTTAAATACCGTTTCATAATGCCGCTGCACACTAACGTATAAAATCTTACTGTTATTGGTTGTAGTTAATTACCGATGAAAAACATTGACAATAATTGTTATTTTTTCGAGTGGTGTGAAAATGGGTGGCTGTGACAACCTTGCTTGGTCCGCGCGACGTGATAAACTTCTGCAATCCGCCTGCGGTTGTGAAGACAAATTGGATTGAAACAGTTCCACGGGTTTTTTCTTTGAAGTTCACAGAGTAATTATGATTGGCTAACTTTTTATTTTTAACACATGGCCAGTGCAGATATTTGCGGTGAGACATGCAACTGGTAATTACGAACACGCAATCACAAAGTTAAAGCCCGTTAAGTGTTTATGTATAAAATGAAAAGAGATTAATGTCGAATTAAGGCTTCTACATACCGGGGCGACTTGTCGCGCGACGCGACGCGACACAAAGGCACCGCTCGTCCCGCGACACGCGGGGCGACTTGTCGCGCGACGCGACGCGACACAAAGGCACCGCTCGTCCCGCGACACGCGGGGCCTTTGTGCCGTGTCGCGTCGCGCGACAAGTCGCGCTGGTATGTAGAAGCCTTTACGTTTGGCTCTATTACTTGCCAGTTTGATAGTATATCAAACTGTTAAAATAGTAATCGATATAAAAACTGGCGTAAAAACGGCTATATTTACTAATGGTATTACAATAGGTATACCTAAACTGATGAAAAAAAATAGACACAACGCAACAGCCGGTCAGGTAAATCCAGCCACAGAACAGCAAAACATGATGAAATATCGAATATCAATAACTATAAAGCCCAATCGTTTTGCAAATCTAAATGGGCGGCCTATCGAGGTCACCCACAATATAAATTTGGTTCAATTATCTAGCTTTTAAGGTTTAGATATAACTGTTACCTGTGCTAGGTTCATGATGTTTGATATTCCGATGGCGTTCGAAAGTGCTGCGGTGATATCGACAGTTTCTTTGGCGAATGGCAGTGTAGTGTTAACATTTATTATTCTGGAAGTGGCCGCAAGACGGCTGTAGAATAATAAGCATTTTTATGACTTCAATCTCAGATTTGAACGGGCTTAGGAAATATTTGGGTTTAGTCTGTTAGTTTTACGTAAACAGCACCTTTTTGATTTGCAACAGTTTCAAGTTCAATGGTTACTTATAATGTAACTCTTCTAGTCTACTTGATACAATATAAGTACATTAAGCACCATCCATAAACGTTTATAGATATTATTTTTACATCAACGCTTATTAGAATTTCTGAATTTATTTTTAGACCAAATAACATTTCTTCTAACGCGTCTAACTGACATGTCTTCAGCTTGACAGACGTACAGTAAGAAATTGTCAATTACGACTTTATAGATATTTGTTTGAAAATAATATATTTCTCGGGAATAACACGTATCTGAGCTGACAGTCACGTAATCTACACGAATGGCTGGTATACGTGAGAATATTTGTATAATACGCTACCTAGCTTACTTATTTGCAAGTGATTGAAACACTGGGTGTAAGTGAGTCTTTTATCATTTCCTAAATATGAAATCAGTACCATGAAACGTTACGTGTTTTGAACATAATAGCTTTAAGGTCTCTACGAGTACACACTGGCACAACTTGTCGCGCGACGCGACACCGGTAGAACAATTTCTATGAAAATTTCAAGGAAATTGTTCTACCGGTGTCGTGTCGCATGCCAAGTCGCGCCAGTATGTAGAAGCCTTTATTCCAATATATTGGTCACACGCCGTTATAAGTAACTATGCAGGTATTAAAGCTGACCCAAATTCTTGGCAGCTGAACTATGCATTTTGATAAGTAGCGACTGTGGTCTGTGATTCTAGTTCCGATTAAGTAATTCTAAAGAATGCTACCCACAGTTACGTGAACACTTGAATGAAATAAAATGGAAGGATTTTTCTCGTTTAAAGCTTCAATTTTATTTTTCTGGCGTTCCGAGTTCACTGCAGTGCTTGCGCGGTTACGGCCAGACTATTCGAAGGTTTTATTTGAATGAGACCGAGTCAGTAATTAGTCAGTGCAGTAGCAAGAATGCAGTTTTAGTACTGTACGATGTTGAGCGGTTTTTTATTTTTCATTATAAGCTGGGTGGGTCTTGGATAATTTATATATGGTTCTGAACTCTTTTGACGATATTTAGGTGATAAAACTCGTCACGGAATAGTAAATTTTGATTTCGCCACCAAAGACTGGTATACTTTGACAGGCAGTCGTCTGTCGACTTGTCAAGTAAGTAGGTTCACAAATTTGATTTCACGATATTCATTTCGTAACAAGCGGTCAAACCTGTTCACGATAAACAGTTTTTGTATATTTATTTCTACGGAAATATTTACAGCCAACGAATTATTCTGAGTACACGGCACTTTACGGTCAGTTTTTTCTCCTTTCTTTTTTGTAAAAATAAAACCCGCCAAACATTGCAATAGTGAATTGGAGAGGAAACGAAATTTAATATCTTGGAAACAGGATAAAATAATTCATAAACAAAAATATTCATTTCTCTGATGGGATAAAGGGACAACGAGGATCTACGAGAATGTATCTATCCATATTATGAGAAATGGCCAACTTATCATTGATATCTTCGCCACGATCCCATTAAATCGACAACTTATATCATAAAACAGTAATATAGTTCGACGAGAGTTGCCAAAAGCGTCCGACGACAATACATTATGGTTAATATCGGTTCAGACGCTGTAAATCCAACTTGATTGAGGTGCGGACATGCTTTAGAATATCTTTGGCCAATATCACCTTCATTCGTGGTTTGATACCTACTGTGTTCTGGAACACAATGCCAACCCGTTTCGTCGTATAATAAGTTGTTCAACATGTTGTGTAAAGCCTTTGTGATCTCATTGGGGGCGTCGAGAGCGTTTATGAACGTAATTTTATTCATGAGCTGAATTGTCTTTGAGATAAGAATCTTCTTTAAAATGCATGTACTTCTGTAATAGTTAGTTTGACTTTGGTATTTGTTTGTATACGATGTTTATGTTTTTTGGCTTACTAAACTAATGCTCGGATAATAATCGATATTATTTTGTATGGAAAAGTTGAGGCGTAAGAAGGCTAGACCATCCTCATTCAATTATCTATTTAAGTTTTATCACGTATTGAATGGATGCCAACACACGCTTTGTCAAATGCATTGTTATTACTACGTTCAACAATACCTAATTTTAAAACGAATGTTAGTTCTGCTGTAGGCATAATAAAATTGAAATCCGTGGTAGTCTTGGGTTAGGTGGATTACGACAATTGCAGTTTCGTTCATAAATTATTAGGAGCGAGCTTTATTTCGACTCCTACAGAAACCGGTTCTTTAGCAACGTTCGAAATTGCTGATGGAGGATGGAGGTCGACTTCGATAATGAATTAATTAGTTTGTTATTTTATTACCACCGTAAAAGGGATTAATTTTGCTATCCGTTATGATCGCAGACACAGTAAAAAAATGTAGTTCAAAAATGCTGAATTACAAAATTCGGTTAATTTTGCATTAGTCACATGTTATTTCGTTTGAAACTAGTTTAAAAACTTGATTTAAGATGAGTAGGTGGATATAACGAGTTAGTATTTATATAAGATTCTACTTTAAATTCTAAAGTTCAAGACTGAATAACACAACGACATAATAACAATAATGTACTGAACAGATCGAAAGGTCACGTCGGTGTGCGATTTCATTTTGACAAGCTCTGAGAAAATGACGCTTTGCAATAGCATCTTCTTACAAAGGTTTATTTTATTAGTGCTGTTCCGCAAATGATGGGACACTTAACATCACGTCAATCACTTTACCTATATTATGCCTTCATACTTCCAAGAACTGATGGAATAGTTGTCATTAATGGAAAAATCGTAGTTAAGTTCTGACCTGACACCATTTAGATTACTATCGAAACGCTATCAAGAAGGCATATTTTAAATTAATTTGTGTATTTTATCGTCACAGCCGCCGACTGGTCACTAATATCTGTAAAGATTCCTACAAACACCAATTTTGTTAACGGTATTTTATTTTTTGGTAGTTTCGCTGTCATCACCATCGTAATTAAGAGGGCTATACATATACTTCCCAATATCACAACTAGTAGGGCAAATATATCCTATGCAGGAATTTATCTTAAGGTTCGTCAACATAGTGGCATTATGTTCGCATTCCTACGAGGCGAACGACAGCAGGCCTTGCGGCCACACAAGGTCATTTGTGAAGGGAGACCTGAAATAGGGTCGACGCTCTATTTAGAATTACGACTGTAGATAATTAGCTAATGTTTTATTACTGTCTTTTCTAACCCATTCAAGTGGTATCATTTTCAGCTAAATGTGAAGAGGTGCCACGATAAGATTTGAAAAGTCAGCGATGATGTAGAAGGTGAGATGTGCTACATTTTATAATGATATATTATTATATTTTACAGTTCCATTAGATCAAATTGGTCAGGAGCATAACTATGATACAGATAACTCTTTAGATATATTCAAGAGACTCGATAACCCTGACTTAAGCCTCTGTGTCTACGATCGTATTCTAGAATCAATATTAACGCCTTCTCAGCTATTTGAACCTACTTCCTTATATTCGTATGCAGCTGCCTCGAAACTGGTTTTCAACAACAAGAATACGAGATGTGCTGTTAACAAGAAATAAAAGGAGGTGAACAAAACGTAAAACCCAATTATACTTTTTGTTCGACCTGGGTATTCATCGACCCTCGAAGTTATAAAGAGCCAAGGAGCAACTGCAATTTAATATGGAAATAAATTATTTGTATACTGGCGTAGTGAGCCAAACGAATCTACGTATCATATCAGTCATGCTTTTATCTATAAACCAGTGTCTGAGTGGTGGTCAGGTTATCATTAACGCCCACGTGCATTGAACGTATATAAATGTTTTTTTGTGCCACTAGCTGGTTCATTAAACGAGCCTTCTCTAGATAATATAATATGACGTTGCATGACGTTAAGCTTGAAAAATTAATCACGTTATGGTCGAAGAAAATTTCTGAAGACCAAAAGCAATGAGACGATAAACTCTAGGCCAAAGACAAATAAAACAAACAATCTGGAGAATGAGGTCGTCTGTGACTAAGTTCGTAGAAAATATTTAATAAGTCTTAATCTCTAGCGACATCATTGGCTCACGATCGTTCTATATTTACACCATTAGGATAAGCTTTATTTACAAGTGTACCTACAAATTCAATATAAACGTTAACTGCTACTAAATCAGTCTTTTGTATTGGCTATAAATATAGATCACTGGATAACATAGAATACATAACTATTGTACTACTTTGACGATATTTATCGAACACAATTTGTTAATGGTATGGAAAAAATCTGAGAAACTTCTGAGCAAGGTGACACGTAGAACCAAGTTACGATATTGTTAAATATAGTAAATGAAAAACTCGAGTTTGGAGGTTTATACGCAAAACAAAAAACATCACCGAAATACTACCGGTAGGTACTACGTAGTTTGAAAGACATAACTGTTTTAACAAAACAAATTATGGACAGAATCCTTAACCTAAAACCTGTACAATTATAAGCTAAAACATCTTTAATGATCAAAAGAGAATTCAAAGTGATCAAATTGAATCAGTAGTTGTCCAAGTATCGCACGACCGCTGGCCACTACGACAGGTCGGCTAACCGTTACACAGAGATTCCTCGGCGTTTCCTAAATAATGCCACTTGAATGCGAGATGGCACGAATGCAAATTAACAAGTTTTGTATGTGGACCAGCAACCGGGGCAACATACAACTCGTATCAGCTAAGCTACTGTAGATTTGGTGTGTCTAGGGATAAAAATAAGTTGAAGAATGTTTTAGCGTTAGCTATTCTTATTAGACAACATTCTTGATTTTGAATTCATGGGACTAGGCAACGATTGTATTTCGAATTGTGTTGTGTAATCGAGCAAATAGTAAGACAACATTCAATTGATTAGGTTTTTGTATGACTGTGTTCTTCTGAGACTTCATTCACAAAATTGTTATCTGTCATATTCTTCAATCTCAAGTTATGTATATTGGTATAATTTCTAAATTAAAATAATCTTTTATGGAAATATTCAAATACTATGTGTAAATGAAACTGTAGCTGAATTAAGCAACAAACTGTATAAATAAACACTCCATTGATCAGTTAACAAAATATTAACATTTAGAGGAGATGTCTCTCGGAATGCTTTTGAGAATTAAGTTCGTTAGAATGGCCCACTGCACTTAGCGTCTCTAGGAAATTAAGTTTAGTTACAGCATTCGAAATGGAAGGTGCTGTGCAACTGGTTTACTCTAAAAGTTAGTGTCTGTGATAAACTTTGCGTATTTATGCGCAGTTAATAATTTTTGTGACGTGATAATTATCTACATATTATATAATAAATCAATTTATCTGAAGACTATTTGTTTTTTTCTTTGAAAGTGGTAATCTCTGAAACTACTAGTGGATTTTGTTAAATTATGTTTGAATGTGATAGCCCAATTCTTGAGGAAGTTTATAGGCTATGAAATATCACGCTGCGACCCTTAGGACCCGAGCAAAAAGAAAAAAAAGTCAGAAAGAAAGCTAAGCGAAAACGAAGTAATATGGCCGTTGTCGATCCGATTTCCTTTAAAATTAAACGGCGGGTGAAATAGCGGGGCACAGCTAATGTTAGATACGAGTACCTCGTAATATTCTCAGAGACTGTATTGACCATAGTGAGTGATACCTTCACTTAGCCACAGAATAAGTAACAGTACTAACGTAACTTAGCTTCGTTTATGTCTTTATGAGTACTTGGGTGGTTATTTAGACCATGATTTTGCTCATTAATATATTTTTCATCTTTTAAATCTTTTCTTGAATTAATTTGAAAATCAGATATGATTACCTGATGGAAAGTATAATTAATTATAGGATCTCTTCTCTCGGTCCAAAATTGGAATCTGTTCTTTTACATTTTTTAATGCTTTTGTTGCTGTTGAATCGTCAGTTTGACCTTATGCTGGCATTTTAGTAATGACACCAGTTTCTCGAAACCAATTAAAAGAATATTATCGCTTTAGTCGTTTAATACGTTGGTTTTTGATTGCTTATCTACAGCAGATGTTATTATTTTTGTTTGAATTAGCGTGATTTTGGGTACAGGCCTAGCGTATTATACCTTAGGTCTTAAGTATGTATTACCTTGCCGACATTAGCCTAAACGAACGTCAACAAGTATGGTAATTTTTAAATAACCCTTCGGGGAATACAGGCCTGATGTTATGTTATATACTTTTTTGATAAGTTAATTTTATCGATATCTTTGATAATATTTTGAAAACAGGATTAGAATGGGTAACTATAGGATTTGTATGATACTATTTCAAAATAACTTGCCCAAAGTACCAGCTTGAATATACCTATCTAGATCCTAGCTAACTGAACCAATTCACTAGGTGCTTTGTAAACTCCGTACGAAAACGCCGTAAGCTACATCGTCCGTTTAGTTTTACTGTCTAAATTGTAACAACTTTATCATTTGATTTTTAGCCTTATGCTCTTGCAATAAGGCAGGTTTCCAAGGTTTTCAAGTTTGTTAATTTAAGGGAAACTGTACTTTCAGTCTAGATGTTACATTGAATGGTCGGAAGCGTATGCGGAAGCGAATTCTGTCTAGATAATCGAATTTATTAGCAGTCGTTGAGCCATCATAAATAGAACGGAAGGTCCAATTTGTTAACCCAATCACAAAAAACTCGATAAATTATGAAATATGAAACAAAGGTTTAACAAAAGAATTAAACGATAAAATTAAGTAGAAAATGCAGAAAAATATGTTGAAATGTTAAAAAGTTGCGATCCTGCCAGGATTCGAACCTGGAATCTTCTGATCCGTAGTCAGACGCGTTATCCGTTGCGCCACAGGACCTTGTGTAATATGTGTCAAAATTGTAGTTGGGCTTAGACTTGTTTTGAGAAACAAAACGTCGAAATTAGTGTCTTGACACTAATTTCGACGTTTTGGAAATCAATTTCGTCAAGGTTATTTTCCTTTATATCTTGGTCACGCACGACATTTCTTAAACTGTTTCAGCTGCATGCTTTGCGTTTTCACACTTAAATATTTTTAGGCAAGAGGAGACTGAATACAATAACTAGTTCTTTTACTGTTTTTAACTGTGTATTTAAATAACTTCGTCTAATGATTCTGATAAACTAAATTCTATAGTTACAAGATTATAAGATACAATTTTCCTAATAGGTAACTAAGGAGACATCGGTGGAAAGCTTCTGGAACTTCCTCAAAAAGAATAAAACCGTTTTAAAAAGAAAACATCCTTAGCTAACAGCAATTTATAGCACACGGCCTTACCGTAATATTGATATTTTTCTCATAAAGCAGCCATAAAGATGATAACTTTTAATATTATAAAATTTGAACAAGATGAAACGTAGTTAAATTTCTTTGACTAGTAATAATTTCAAGTATATAAAATATAGTCGTTTACAGTATATTGTACCTTCTTAGTTGGTTTGTAAATTTACATTCTTGAAATGGGTCTATCGTTTAACCGGGTATTTCAAGTATGCAGGAAGCACCATTTTTGAGTTATTGCTTTTCCACGAAGAATTCCTTCAAAAGGGTTTTCTCTTCGTGTACCGGTTGTATCTTTTGTGTTTCATTCTCTACTACGTAATACTTAAATCCCTTTTAATAAATGATGTACTTCCATAATCGAGTTATGGCGGCCATCTATTCTGCATAATGCCATTTCCGAACTTTCACTTCCACTGAAAACTTTCCAAAAATGAGTCCCTCGAATATGATCTTACATACTTGGCGTTTTTATTACTTAATTGTCGTAATATGGTAAGTTATAAGTATAACATGTACTTATGCGTATATTAAAATTAGACTGATTTCTCCGCCAAATTACTACAAAAATTCAAGTAATAGTTACTGTTGAATCGATTTCGTTACAATTGTAAGTGCACGTTTCCTATTATAAGAAAATATTCGCGTATTCCAGGTCGAATAGTAAGTAATGTCGGGTGTGTTGAAAGTTGCGCACGCGACTCGAGCGCGCATGACCCCCTTAGCACTAACGGACTGGTAACCGTTGGCTCGGCTCACGTCTTCGGAGCCAGACGTATCGTTTGCGGTATTAGTCGCTTGAGTTATATAACTATTGAGTAATTTGAGGGCCAAACGTGGGAGACACGAGACCTTAGAAAATTTAAAGAGTGATAAGTCAATATTTACTAATTTCCTAGAATTTGTTGAGTTAAGAGGTGTGTGCAAAGAACGAAGTACCTACAGAATGCTGATGATGACTTATTTGGGAGAGCAGTAGAAGTATTTGTTGCTTAGACATGTGCTTGCTAAGTTGGCAATGAAACATATTATATTAGTAGTCCAAACGAATAAGAAACCATAAAAATTCATGCTGAATGTCATGTTAATATTCGATACCGATTTAGATATTCGTGAATAAAGATAATACTTAATTTGCAGTCCCCAGTTCTACCATATTTAGAAATGACGTCAAAAACAAACCGGTAACCGGTTGTTGGGTATAAATATTTAAGAATTCAATGTTTGAATTCAAACGGAGAGACATTGAAAAGCAATTTTGTAAAGAATCCAAAGAACATTTAGATTTAACTCCAACGAGTTTTTTTTGCAACAATTAGACACAGTTTTACTTTGTGCAGTTTTTGCAACAATCATAGTTTTGTTTGGTGCAAAATGCAGGTACTCTACTTTCCATGCGGGTCGATTTGAAGCGTGGATAGTGAAAATTAAAGTATATTTAGGCGTATGTAATACTTTCACCTTGTACACGAATCTGTTAGCATAATTACAGGTATGGCGTTTAGCAAATTAGAGCATCATAATCATATAAGAGACGTGTAATTGGCCAATATCTTCAAAGCAATGAGTTATGGGTATGTCTGCGCATGCATTGATGGGTTTTAAGCCGGTATTAAATAAGTTTTCGATGGGATTTGCTGGCAGATGATGTTTATAGGTGAGAGCGTGAATAAACTGTTAGAAATTAAGTGCAGAACTCACGTACTTGTAAGCAATAAAACACTTTCAATCGTATCTTTATTCAAGTTTTGGCTGTTCTTGTGGGGTTTCTTCACTTGGTAGTGGTTCATCAGATCTTTGAGATCTTTGCTTCAATTGACAGTAGTGTACTTTCTTAAAATTATTATCTATATTTCAATAAGTACCAATATTCTATTATCATATTGCCAAAATGTAAAAAGTCAATCCTCAATTTCACATCCACATCATTCAATTTTTAAATGCCAACTATTATTTGTATGAGTATAATTATAATCTTATCAATTGAATAGAATTATAATCTATATCTCAAATTTAACGTTCACGATCTTGAACCTCCTTTTTGGATTCTTGAGCGATGATCAAATAAAGCTTTATTTTGCCTTCAATGACCTGTCTGCCCCTTTTTTGCCAGACGTTGCTTATAATGCTCTCTTTGTTCATAATTATAGCACAACATGAAATATGTGCAGGTTTTTACTAACGTGGGATTTTAGTTCATCTTGTAATGCGTTATTATGAAGCGTTTCTGGTTTCGACTAGTTCCTGTTCATTGTCATTGTTCTTGCTGCATCTCGGAAGGTTTGACATATTTCTTGCTGGATCAGATTTATTTCTGAATGGGCTTCAGTAGATTTAGCAGCCTCATTGTTGTAGCGACATGTCGAATTAGCATTCTTTGGACATATGTCTATAGAATGTGTGAGTTTGTTTTGTGTCATCAATGATAATTACATCATTTCAATAGTCTTCATTAGAATATTATTGATTACATGTTCGTCGGTATTCATCAAGAATTCTCGATTCATATCATATAGAATAACAATTTCTATGCACAAGAGGATATTTCTGAACAACCTTCGGGTCGAGTCATACGAATTTCTCCCAGAAAATGATTTATTCATCAGAGCGCGGCAACACCCTATCGGTACCACAAACCTAATTTAGTAGTATGATTGATATGGAATTGAATATTTTTATTATAATTAATTCCATTTCTTATAATAAAAAGTCTCTGAGGAATGAGACTGAAAGAGCTCCTGGGATGTGGAAGGTTTGTAATATAAGCGACAATTTTCTATTTGACGAAATAGTTTATGTAATTGAAAGGTTTCAAATATGAAGAAACTTCACCAGTTAAGCTAGAATATAATCGTTCTGATTTCTTGGAAGGAAGCTCAGCAGTAATTCTGAAGAGATTAGACCAGTTGTGTTAATTATGTAGACTTTACAAGGGTTAATTTTATCGCTTATCTCTAAATAACTTCCAAAAAGTATTTTAAGATTTTGTTAATCTTTTAAAAGCCATCCTGGAAGGTATATTTTAAAAGATAAGCTTATTTGAATTTTCAGGTTACTAGATTGAGATTCATTTGAACAGGAACCTATTGGGCTGTGCCAAATGTGAACCACTTTTGGCACTATTTGGTGCTTTGGCACTAAGTGTAGGGATCATAAGCGTTGTTTATGTATGTTTGTATAGCTGTCTTCTTTGATTAAGTTATTATTGGTATCAATAAATTGGGGTTATGCCAAATATTCCTTTTTTTATTTCAGAACTATTTTTGAAGTAAAACTTGTTTAGGCACGCTTGACTTGGGGAGTAAGCTGGTGAATGCGTTACGGAAGTGACGAAAGCGTTACGGAACTACAATTAGTATTAGGTACTATTTGTAAGTTTAACTTTAGTCGTGTGGTCTAAAGCACACTCGTATTTTAGATTTTCATTTGTTTGTAACTCTGAGATTTGGACTGAATAAAAAATAAACGAAGGTTCTTATTTCGTTTCTTACGTTTGTGGCAAGATTTTGGTATGCAGCACAGAATATGTAAGAGGTTTATTATAATTTTCGAAAATAGAGATGCGAGGGATGCACTCAGGCGCATCGCGAGTTACCGAGGCGACGAGTGAGGAGGTGCGGAGGGAACCGCGGGGCAGCGGGGGCGGGGGAGACCGGTTCAACCTCGTCACTAGTATACTCGGCTCTGTCCCCGTTTACCTCCACTTCATGTTTATAGTGTAATAATTTTGATTTTCCATCCAAATACTTTATTTGTTTTTTCTTAATTAGTACCGTAAATAGTGTATTTTGAGGTTACAGGAATGTGTTGTGTTTGATAGATTTTAATTAATTTGTTATAGGTAGTTTTATAGTTTTTGGCTTATTTTTAGAAAATCTCATGTTCGACCGATCTCAATCGTCGACCGATGTGAAATTGAATATATAGGTAGCTTAGAAACGAAATTTTTTGTTATATTAATGGAACTTACTTAATTTAATATTTATAGAATCGATACATTTTTTATTCTCCTTCGAGGTAATAATAATCAAGTAAATGTAAAAACTGAAACAAATCTATGTATAGATTAAGACAAAGCTGAATCTCACGATTATCCTATTCAAGATAATAGTCCAGATACCAAAGTGCTATAACAATGTAAAGCACTTGAGATGCAAGACACAGCGGAGCGCGTTGATGTCTTCCGTTTGATGGCATAATTTCGAGCTTTTATTATCGTGAGCAATTCGGCAGTTACCTCAGACTTTTGTCAACATTCGTATCCATTGACTACGACATAATAGCCCCATAGAACGCTAGAGTCAAAAACCTCGAGTGGAAGAAAGTTGTCCAGCCGAAAGCGGTCTCTCGAGATCGGAATTTTGGTCGGACACGTATTACTGACATACAGCCGGCGCGCCCACCTGCTAGCAACCACACCTGAACCAAAAGTGTGTCAACATCGCTGACTCCTCGAACTCGGCGATCGATCGTCACAACTTTCACATTACCTTAAATTAACACTCGACTGAGCTAGCACTGATACGTCTAGATAATATTAAAGACCCACCTTTTGCACGCCGCGGGGCGTTCCAACTAAAAATCCGGTTAAGCACTATCAGGGGTTGGGGTTAACGCACGGCCACTGTGCTTGAACACAATTCACAACACTTGAGTCACAAGGTTTGCCACATGTCGGCAAGCCGGTGCGGTCGCGACGGCCGCCAGTTCAGCACTGAGGCTTTCTTCGAGACGACGCGCGCGCGTGCGCAGCTAAGAATGAGACTACGGTAACCTACACACCGCTACGAGTGCTACGTCAGTGTGCGTCGACTTCGGCCATCGACGTGTTTCAGGCGTAGAAGATAATGTAGATGCACTTGTATTTACTTTTCATGTTAGACTAATTTAAAGGTCGATATTTTCATTGGAGCTAATTAGTTTTGGAACTTGTTTATAACGGGTATGCAGTGACGTTTTATTTAGTATCTACAGTTAAATACGTGTATTTGTTTTGACGTCTACATAGCTCTACTGAACTTAACAAATAATAAACAAATAATATCTTAGTTAATTAAATTCATTCCAGTTTCCCACTTACTCTTAAAGTCAATTTTATGTTCTTAGAAATCTACAAAATATCGATTGGCATTCTGAACTCACCTTATTAATATTCTTAATCAATACTATTTAACATTTTACCAGTAATCTGAACAGCAACGCTTCACCGGTTCACTATCACACTCTTGAGCCTCTACTATCCGTACACAAGCTAACCAGTTGTGTGTTAGTTATTTAATATTCAACTAACGCAAAAGACAACGGCATACTCACACATGCTAACAACTAAAGACTAGGATATTGAAAATACCAACTATCAGAATATTTTATTTATATTTTGACTTCATAATTCTACTAATATCTTGCAGCTAAATTTGATATTCGTTGCAAAATGCTGTAATCTAAAGAAGACTATTCAGACACTCTAATGTATGCTAGATATTACATAAACCTAATATGAGTGAAGAATTTTATATTACAAAATTGTTTCACAAATAAACATAAAGTCTTTCTACATTCAATGTTAAAAGGTCAATGCTAAAACGTACAAACAATATCCAAACATACACAAAACCTTTGAATACAATTATGTTTTAATAAAATAACCAACATTGTTCATTGAGCTATAAACAAATAAGCAATCATGTGGTTTTATTTACGTATGAAAGCCTTTCATAATATACCAACATAAAATAGTCTATGAGTTAGTGTATAAAACGTTTTAAAACCTTATTTTACTCTATCCCAAAGTGCCTAAATTAATATTTCCATTAATATCTCTTTTATCTAAGCAAGTATGATTCTAAGTTTACATGAATGAGCGTTTACCCGAGCCATCTTAAGTGGCACATATGTGACAATAGGTTAAGAATGTGGTACTTTCCCCGGCCGTGACGTCACTATTCAGGCCGACGACTCATGCTACAAGGATACCATAAACACGAAACCGTTAAGTTTAGAGGATGTACACCAACCGTGTAAGGCAAGCAAGTGCTTATATCAACTGGCGACCACCAACGGTAGGCGTGGTGATTATAGGTTAAAAAAGAAAGAAAAGTAGGTATCGATTTTGAATTTGCATCCGAAATTAAACATGAATAAAAAGAAAGAAGTGAATAATTTGAAATAAACGAAGGCACGGGAATATATTCGTAAGAAGTTGCCAGAATCATCCCAGTGTTGATTCGTTTTCTCCTCCACCAATCGTTATTTCTCCTGACACTTTTTATTTTGTTTATAAGTATGTATGTTTGTATGTATTAGTATATATTTTTGATTTTCAAGTTATCTATCCCATATGTTGCACCTACCATGTTTTGTCTCTGCATCACCCTAAGGTTGACTGGTAGAAAATGCCTCAGGCATTAAGTCCGCCTTTGTACAGTATTTTTTTACTTTTGCATGAAGTTTTAATAAATAAATATTCTATCGTGTCGCACCTAATATGTTTTGTCTCTGTATCACCCTACGGTAGCCTGGTAGAAAATGCCTAAGGCATTAAGTCCGCCTTTGTACGGTTATTTTTACATTTGCAATGTGCATAGTTATAAGTTTTAATAAATAAATATAAAAAAACAACATGTTATTTACTATTATATTATGGGAAAGACGTGGGGTTCTTAGTAGCCGTCTCTAAACTCACTGCAATATTTTCTAAAGTGGCTTAAGTTTCTAAAGTGTATTTTAAACAATTATATTTTTATGATTCGGTCAAGCAAGGCTACCTATGCCTTAATTATATAATTTTTTAAACTTTCATGTGAATCGCAATGGCAGTGAACTCAAATCAACTCAAATAGAACACACGTTTTTAAATAATGAAATAATATAACAGTAAAGGTCTAAATGAAGCAGTTGTTATTCATAAAATCTAAGAATTCATCATCATCATCATTTCAGCCGAAAGACGTTCACTGCCGGACATAGGCCTCCCCCTAAAAGGGGGGGGATGTGCCATAATCGCCACGCTTGGCAGGCGGGTTGTCGATCGCAGTATGGTTTTAAAAATACATTGAGATTGCTGCTGCCCATTCTCATAGTAAGTCCCTTAGTCGCCTTTTACGACACCCTCGGCAAGAAATGGGATGGTGCTATTCTTTACGTCCGGCACCAAACGGAACAAGAAAGCTAAGAATTGGGCGTTCTTTAGTCTAAAATATAATTAAAGTCCCGTATTCGTTAAAAACACAAATTCTACGTAGTAACTAAATTAGTAACTTAATACAAAGGACTCGAGTATCTAATTTTATCAGTAAGTTAATTGATTTATATTTTAAGTGATGGTAGAGCAGTATTCCCAATTTAATTTTCAGGTAACTTTACCGCGTAACCTCTATTGCTCGTGTAAACACGAAGGTAATATGCTTTCCGGGGGTTTACTCCGAAGCGTTAAACCGAAGTATCGGCTGAATGTTCGGCCGTTATATAACTTACATAGTTTCTTTCATTGACTTGAATGTGCCCTGGCGGCGGAGAGTATGTCATGCTCACTCAGATGTCTCGCTGATGGTGGCGTGTGTGTTGGATCATTTAGCTCCCTTCAAAATGGTTGAGCTGAATGGTGCTGATCCATGCGTCATGTTCGTGAACGTGCGCTGTCAGTTGGGACTGGTCATCTCTTAGCTGCCACGGCTTATTTTTAATTATTTTAGTTTTGAATTGTTTTTTTTTTTAACTTTTATTACGGACGCTTCTGACGTATTGCATCGTTCTCACATGTTTAACTTCAATATGAATGATGTAACCAATATTTTAATTTAAAAGAGTGTCCGTGGAGTTTCTTGCCCGTTCTTCTCCATAGAAACCTACAGGGGCGAGCCGCCCATAAAGGCAATTAGGCCTAGCCTACCCTAGCCCTAGCAGCCAAAATGCATTTATTTAACTTTGTTATAAAATAATACAAAATATATAAAAAAAAGTTAAAACTCCTGTTAGAACACTTATAGCAACTTCTCGCGCCCGTGTGGCGTAATTACGCGCGTAAGTCAGTACATAGTAGACTGTATAGGGAATTGCCTCATTTTGCGACTTCTTCATTGATAAATTTAAGCACACTGATGCATATTTTGTGTGTATTAACGGCACACATTTCTAGATTATGGGCGTAACTCCTTTGAGTGGAGCTGGGCTGTAATTGACTCATGGCTGCTACACAGTTGCGGTGTGTTCCGATGTAACTAAATGCTGTCCACTCGTATCGATAGATGTTATCGATGATGCGATTTAAAAATATGAAATAGGTTTTTCAGGTTTGCGAACCTCTCGATCGATGTGTCTTGATTAGTGAAACCCCTTTACGGTCCCCCCAAAAAGTGTTATTTTTGCTCTATCTCGCTTCCTTCACAAGATATAGCGGTTATTGTGTTTTTTTTGAGAAATCTTGGTACAAATTTATTATGTTGAAATTGAAACATCGTTTTATCGATAACATTGTTTTATGGATACGACAGGACAGCATGTATAAATGTGAAAGCAACTGTCAACTGTCACCTGTCAACGGGGTTGACGTTAAGGGTGAGAACTCTATCAGACTCTAACCGGTTTAACAGGCAAGTCCCTGAGAGGTTAAAACCGACCGCTGTCAGCGATTATGTTCTAATTCGGAATGCAGCCTGAATTACGCCAATAACCCGGCCAAATTTTGTTGCCCGCTTTTGTAAAGCAACTGAACATGTCGCTATTTTATCTAGTAGTATTATTCCATCGATATTTTCGAAATAATATTTTTCTTAAATACGCCATATTGTTTCATCGTGATAAGCAATTTATAACGCGTTCTTACTTCCTAATTGTTTTTAACCTATTAAGTTATATATAATTTGTTTTGAAACAGACAAGTACCGTAAATGTTACTTACTTGTGTATTGTTTCTTGGTGATTATCACTTAAAAATGGTATTCAGTTGTGAAGTGTGCGCTGAAAATGTGTGTTTGATAGAAGTTAAATGCAATAAGTTTTCTCAATTATCGTATAATGATAAGATTCAAGTTGTGTCTAAAGGTAGGTGTGTAAGGCGTGTACCCGAATTACGAGAATTAATTAAAAAAAAATCGTGAGTTGAACCTTAAATAATGTGGTGAGTTCTTGTATTTATAACTTTTACAGGCTTATTTTCAAATATTATAAATACATAAATGTGACTACTTTGAGGGTCATCATAATTATGTAGAGCGACGTTTCTTTTTTTTCGCTGTCAGTATTTCGTGGCCTAGCCTCCGTGGAGTAACACTGCACGCCACTGGGAACCTACTATTTGGAATGGGCAACTAGCTTCATATTTCTAACTGACCGACTTCTTGACAATTCAAGTGCCTGTCAATGGTTTAATTGAAATAAATGCTTTCCCCCTTATTACAAAACAAGGTTTATATTCAGACCCAGGTATAAAACATGGAGCCATTATTGAATTTCGAACTTTATTGCGACTACGGTAAAGTTCTTAAACACAAAACTGACAACTTAGTACCGAACTAAGTTTTCAGTTTTGTTTAAAGAACGGTATTTCAATCACAGTTACGTTCTTATTACAAAAACTGGCGCCATGTCAAAACATAAATCTTGTTTTGTAATAAGGCGGATTGAGTTTGAGTTTTGAGTTTGACTTTGAATCCTTACCCGACTTAAAGTCACATTTTAGACTTTGGCTTATCTCTTTGACTGTCGTTTTTTTTTATTTCGCCGTAATCAGTCATAGTTAGCCGTAGTCAAGCAACGGCCGAACATTCGGCCGATACTTCGGATTTATGTTCGGAGTAGACCCCTTGGGCATAAAAAATAATCCTCATTCCCGTCTCCACGACTCTTTTGCGTCAAAAATATCTTAAAACACAAAACCTTATCAGCCGAGAACGCAAGGACATTTTGCAGCAAATCTCTGGGCTGTGATCATGAATCAAAGGGGAAACTTTATATATCTTCATAATATATGATGTCGTGATCGTGATAATATGTGACGTCAGATTTTTTCCAACCCACTCCTTTCCTTGAATATGGGATGCGGAAGTACGATGACCTACATTCTGGACCCCGATCCCGATTAGGGGGCCCAGATGGGTCCAAATAACGAACCGAACATAGTTCGATGCGTTTTTATGGTGCAACCATGAATGTTGATCCAACTTGTGTGGACTCGATGCTGATCTGATACGGTGAAATGGGAAGACTTTAAAAGGTGACGTCATTTGTACGAAATTGCTGGGACAGGGAAAAATTGCAATATAAAGATAAAGATTTTGTGGGGGTTCGTAAAGTGTGTATTTAATGCTGTGCTGGTGGCAGCGAAATATAAAGTGTGTAACATGTGGACTGCAATGCGATGTGTTTTCTTCGTTACGAGCAAAACTAGTCAATATTACCAAAAATAACGAAACTAATACAATGTTACGCTCACGAAGAAACTTTTTATTCGTTATTTATTTATAGAAAATCCTGAAACTGTCGCCGACTGTAGTTTTCAAAGCAAAGCAATTCTCTACACTAAAACTGTTTTTATTCCTGCCGCCATACTGCAGCCGTAAGTCAATTATTTCCTATAAATCCAGACAGAAACATTTTGCACGCGAACCTGCAAGCAGTCGATAGTGGCTAAAAAGCCTATAGAATCCTGGAATCACGTCGACCGGTAACCGATCACCATAATTCACGGCACTGTCACATCCTTATATAAATTGGACCCGTCCACTTAACCGGGATAATACTGGCCTAGGAAAAATTCCCATGCGGGTTTGCTCACAACTTTAGCTTTGGGTTTTGTTCATTACTCCTTCAAGGGTATTGTTAGCATCGGAGAGATGCTAACGGCACCCGGATAAATAAAACGCCTATTTATAGTATAACGCATAATTATTGGAATATTTAAATTCATTTACAAGATTTTATATTTTATCTCATGACTTTTGCCATTATCTTATAGTTACTAGAAAAGAGAACTTTTCTAGTAACTATAAGATAATGGCAAAAGTCATGAGATAAAATATTCTCTCTTCTTCGTCTTCACAAAATATATCGCTTTGTGAATGCTGCGTTTTATCGTAAAAATGCACACAAATCGGCGCCTCCACCATGATATTAGCATCGGAGGGATGCTAACGGTACCCGGATAAATAAAACGCACAACATTTCATCTTTATCTCATGACTTTTGTGCCATTATCATAAAATTACTTGAAAAGGTTGCATGCCACAAACTATGCAGGTATATCTCTACAGAATAAACGGGTAGATATTTATTTGGAGTTTGACCTTATCTGTGAAAGGTTCAAAGTGATGAGACATAGGTAAATAAATATAATTAGCGACATTACACCTAAACACTGGGTTGTTTCAAAGCAATTCATGATATTTAAGCAGCCTGATGAACCCTTGTAATTAAATTACTTATAGGTCCTTTAAATGGAGTGAACTTCGTTCTTCTACTAGCCCTTAAGAGGACATTAATCGAATTTTAATGATTTTATACTGAAGATCACGTCTAAACGAGTAGTGTTAATGATTTGAAAAAAATATATGATAATTTAGAGCATTTTCTCAATAAAGTAATATGTGAATATTTTAGATTATGTTTATTACATAGTGAAATAAATTTGTAAAGTTATGTCTAACGCGGATAAAAAACTGAGAATGGCGCAAAATCTACCAAGCGTATTTTTCTGAAACCTTAACCAATTTAAAGATAATTTAATTAATGATCTTTTAGTATACGCGTTTTATTAAAATACATTTTGTTTTGTGTATCATAAATTAATAATGCGTCAAATTGAGGACAGTGCTCCTTGATGGGCGAGTCATATTACTGGCTGGACGTACGATGCGTTGCGTGAGCTCAGTACAGAACACGCAAGCTAACCACTCAAGGTCACTGGCATATAATATCTGGGTCTTAATACGGAAAACAATGTATAATGTAAACTACATGTAGCTGAAGATTTAATGAAATAAGCTGCCAGTATTCGCCACAGTTTCAAACATTCGAGTCTAGTGTACAATTTTAGATCTTATGCCTTCAGGGATTTCCTGCACTCAAAACGTCGAGGCCGACCCAAAATAAGGATACAAAATGTCTGTTTCACAAGCATCACACGTGTGACAGGGAAGTTTGCTAACCCAGCAATTTGTTAATTACGAAGTTTGGCTACATTGTCCAAAAACTACTTTTGCCTTCTGATTAGCTAGCTAATTATGTCACGGTAGTTTTGTTTGGAACTATCAAATTAGTTAATTTTGTATCGCGATTACGTAAGGTTCATGCACTAACTTTAGTAATTACGCGTCTCTGGAATATTTTCTGGTAAATTAGCGCTGTTTGTTGTGTAATAATCGGTTCATTAATCAGTTCTAGTGTTGTTGGAGTTTTTGTTATAGTTGCAAACAGTTTTTATTTAGTCCTTTAGTGTTAGTAGTTACTTTAGTAAGTTCGTACCTTTGTTATTGTTGTTCCACCATTAATGATTTAGTTTCACAACTTCATCATCATCATTTTTCAGGCGAAAGACGTCCACTGCTGGACATAATCGCCACGCTTGGCAGGCGGATTGGCGATTGCAGTATGGTGTTAAAATACATAGAGAAAGCTGCTGCCCATTCTCTAGTAAGTCCCTTAGTAGCCTTTTACGACACCCACGGGAAGAAATGGGATGGTCCTATTCTTTACGTCCGGGACCAAACGGATTCACAACTACAGGCATCTAAATAGGTATTATTGCTAACTCCAGCCCCTCCAGTCACAGAAATCTTTATAGTTGACAAAGATTTCCGTTCTGATCATCTAACGATGAGTTCGTTAGATGTTTCCAAAATAATGTACAACCTAGGGAGGGTAGACTCTACAAATAAGATTCCAAGAACTTCGTCAAAGTTCTCGTAATGAGTAAATTTCTAAGAATCCGGGACATCGGACTTTAAATAAAGGGCTAGAATACTTTGACGATTCAGGCTTCAATCCCAAAATTATTAAGCATTCTTAGTGATGCAAAGCTATGAAAACCAGTGCCTTATTTATTTGCAGTTTAACAGCCTTTAGAAACGTTTCGTACGTAGCGTGGCGAATCATGAATATGTAAAGAGTTGGCCATTCTGATATTCGCAAGTTTATCCAACTTGCGGTAGTTTGGCAACCATTGCTACTAAGTTGTACTATGGTCCTGCGAAAACTTAAGTTATTGTTACTCCTTTCGGAAAATCAACCTATATTTCAGTTTTTATGTCTTCAACACTACATTTCCCATCCACGGTTTTTTTTCGCACAGACATCAAAAGGAGTAATTTTCACTTCAGAACAATTTTCACAGAAAGTAATTCTCTTATAATTTCCACCACTGTCAGCATCATCTCTCATAATTTAGCTAACAAATTCAGGTTCCTTTTTTAGTGTCAGACCTTCTTTGTCATCTTCTTAAGACTTATAATGATATTAGTTACTATGATTTATTTTTCGTGTGTTGCTCCAAGTAAAAGAATCGGATAAAATAATTGTGTTAAAAGACCGGCAAGAATTTATTACAGTTCTTTATCCTTACAAATCCGAGACATTGTTCAAGGTCTTTCGTAAGCCTGTCTTTATTTAGTCCAATTTGTCTTGTAAGAATGGCAATCCACTAGCTTATATAAATACCTGTATGTAAACCATAATACAGTCCATTTTATCACTTCTCGTGAGTACACCTTCCGTAACATGTCAATATAACTATTCATCACTCTCGTTAGAACATCTGCATACCAATTATTCTTTACTTTCATCTGATAAGGTGTCAATAAAGTTCACAAATCTTTTTATTATGCGAATTAGCTTTGATATATAACTATAGATTCATCAAATGGTATGTTAATTTTTTTTATAGTGACAGATGTATGCGAGGAGATTTTAGAAAGTGTATAATTTTAGCTTAATTTGAATAGGTAGTTACGATGTTGTATTATTACGACGTGTGCGTGTAATTCCGTAATTTTTTAAAGTTATTATAGCTGGTGGCACTTGCAAAACCCATAGCAATTGTCTGTTAATTTCGTGGGAGAGTGCGAACGGGTGCTTTGAGGTGGGGTGCGAATGCTAGTGACGAGCTTACTACCGTTGATTGGGACTAATTTAGTGTACTTAGTGTACCTTTATGTGAGGAAAGAGATATTGGTGTGAAAGCTGTAAATCATCAAAGCTACTTCTAGTCAGGTCACAAAAAAACAGTATTAAATATAGCTTATGGAAAGCGTTCCGTGACGATGACGCGAGTTCCATGATTTTGTTCACCCAAAAAGTGCTCAACGCGCCTAAGGGCCTGTGCACACCACGTTTTTTAAGCGCGCCGTTGACGCGCGTTTTAGAAACGTGCGTCGACAGCGCGCTTTTATCCTACAGAATAGACTGACTCGCGTGCGTATCGCGTCTGTATCGCTACAAACGCGCGTCGACGGCGCGTTTAAAAAACGTGGTGTGCATAGGCCCTAAAGGCTTCTACATACCGGCGCGATACGCGACACGACACAAAGGCCCCGCGTGTCACGCTACGAGCGGTGCTTTTGTGTCGCGTCGCGAGTCGCGCCGGTCTGTAGAAGCCTTTAAGAAGTTTTCACTTCAAAATATAAACCGACTTCATTATTTTGAAAATTAAAATGAGCGGACTTTCACAACTGAACTAGCGTTAGTTCAGCTGTGAACGTCCGCTCATCTTAATTTTTCTCAAGATTGTTTTCTAGCACTCTCAAAATAATTAAGTCGGTAATGAGGAGTTACGAGAACATAATGAACTCATCATGATCAGAAAATGGATTATCTATTTGGATTGTAATTGTGTTACGGACACTCGACTGCCCATCCTGTTAGTATAATTCATATAGACATATATAAGCTGACGCCTTTTCCCTTGAGGGTAGGCAGAAACTACAGAAAGCCACCTGCTACGATCCTAACATACCCCTTTTGCTTCGTTTACTTTCATGTCATACACGCACGCCGTGCGGGCGTTGCGAGCACTACGCATCTGACTTTTCTGAAGAACATCATCAATAAGATCACCATTGACCATAATTATGTCCTTCTAGGGCGTCTCCCGGCGTATTCATTCACATCTGCCTTTCTTCACCTTTTGTTAGTCGCCTTTCATTCATCCTCTCAACATGACCAGTATAATAATACGATTATTTGACTACCACGTGGGGTAAGTCGCCCTCAGCCAATGTGGAGCGACAAACTTCGCAAGGTAACAAGTAGCAGCTGGATGACACTGGCTATGACGTAGCAGCTGGATGACGTATGTTCAACAGTAGATCACTTTAGGCTGATGACAATGAAGTTTACGGGTAGCGAAGAGGTTTACTCTATCCTACTTTTAACGCGGTAGCTGTCAGTTGCACCCCATATACTACAGTAGTAGGAAACGTTACGTAGACGAGTCCTCCATTGTTTTGTGTTTCCTTGTTCGGCTGTTTTGATCACACATTTTTGTGAACAACCATATTGTATGATCGACCTAGTTATTCGGAATGATGCAAATTTTTGGCGCTAGCATTAATGTACGCCAGAGGTTGAAATAACACTGTTTAGGGCCTACTGGCAATTGCTGTACACGTGCGCCCTGTGGGTCAGTTATACGTAGGGCTCGTACAATGCTCTACGAGTCCAGTACAATAACGCGTTCCGGGTAATGCTGGTTGCCGCGCTTTTGAAGTGCGTCCGGTATGTTCGCGAGCGCACGCGTTCCTCTTTTCTGCTCGCTGCTGCGTCTGCGAATCGTATCACTCTGGTGCGTCGGGTGCGCGACAGTCCCAAAGCCTCGTGGCTACTGTAGCAGGTAGGGTGGATGGCCTAATGCTATCTCACTGGATGGTGGCACACAGAACTTTATTTAGATATGTGAGATAGATAATAAGTTTGTTAAGCGTGCATGTTTTAGTCAGTAAGTACCAACTTAATTTTGCTTTTTAGGGTTCCGTACCAGATATCACCGGATACCGACCTACCTCTGTCGAGTGGTCGAGGCCTATTTGTCGGACAGGGCCGTCATCTACCCCGGTCACCACGGAGAGTGGAACCGGCGAGAGACGTCGTGCGGTTTCCCACAGGGATCGGTCCTGGGGCCGCATCTGTGGCACACGCTGGTTCTGGCGCAGGGGAGGTCGCATCAGGCGGCGGCCGAACTGGCGGCACGTGGGGTTGCGAAGATCGTCGATAGGATCCGGCAATTGGGACTCGAGGTGGCCTTGCACAAGTCCGAGGCCATGTGTTTTTATGGTCCTCGGAACGCGCCACTGTCGGGTTCCCAGATAATGGCAGGAGGGGTTCACATCGGCGTCGAGTCGACGATGAAGTACCTGGGACTAGTCCTCGACAGCCGGTGGAATTTCGTGGAGCATTTTCGACGTTTGGCTCCCAGACTGGAGCGGGCCGGGGCTGCCTTAAAGCGGCTCCTGCCCAATCTGGGGGGCCCAACGCCTCCTGCCGGAGGCTCTACGCGGGGGTCGTGCGGTCCATGGCCCTTTACGGGGCACCGGTGTGGGCGCGTTCTATAAGGCTGCGACCAGCCCAGCGATTGAACGCGTCCCAAAGGGTCATGGCCATCAGGCTGGTCCGAGGATACCGCACGGTCTCCCGTGAGGTGGCGAGCCTCCTTGCCGGACTACCGCCATGGGATCTGGAGGCAAAAGTCCTCGCGCACGTCTGGGAGTGGCGCGAGGAGGCGAAACGCCGGGGTGAAACTCCGCTACCGCGAGAAATCACGGCACAGCGGACAGAGCTCCGGCGGGATCTTATGGCGGTATGGAGAGTGCGATTGTCGCAACCCAGCGCTGGGCACGCCACAATTGTAGCGATAAGTCCCCTCTTTGAGGAGTGGCTAGAGAGGCGCCACGGCGTCCTCACCTTCCGCCTGACGCAGGTCCTCACCGGACATGGTTGTTTCGGGAGGTTCCTGTTCAGGATAAAGCGGGAGGAAACGCCCGGGTGTCACCACTGTGTGGATCGCCCGGAGGACACGGTGGAGCATACGGTGGAGGTCTGCCCAGCTTGGGCGGAGCACCGCCGTGTCCTCACGGAGGCGATCGGCGGCGGCGATCTCTCGCGTCCGGCTCTGATGCAGGCCATGGTTCGGAGCAGAGAGAGAGAGCATGGGAGGCCGTCACCTCCTTCTGCGAATTAGTAATACTTGCGAAGGAGGAGGCGGAACACGTGAGGGAGAGGCAAGGTTCGCGCCCTCGCGCCCCTAGTCGCCGCAGGAGACGCCCCGGGCGTCGGGAGTCGCAAGCCGATTTCCGGCCACCGTAGGCGTGGGCCTGCGGATGGTGAGCGATGGGTAGCTCACCATCCGATAACGACCAGGCCCGGGTCGACGGCGCGTCGTATTCCACGCGCGCCTCAAAGAGTTGTCAGCACCAACTGACGGGGTCCGCTAGGGCCAATGGCTGCCAGGGTTGCGAGTTTCTCCGAAAGGGATATCGTGGCCCTGGCACACAGGCAAATGAAGGAATACGAGTGGGTTTTAGTCAGTAAAAGTCTGACACGCCCTCCCGCTCCGCCCAGAGCGGGAGAAGTTATTTGATAATTTCCCACCCAAAAAAAAAAAAAAAAGGGTTCCGTACCAAAATGGTAAAAAGGAACCCTTATGGTGAGACTAAGTCTGTCTGTCTGTCTGTCACACCTGAATATCTCGAGAACTACTAATGCTATCAACTTGAAATTTAGAATAGTTTTAGATGACGTTAGCCCAACTACTTTGCAAACAAGAAAGAAATTTAAAAACATATATCTTTTTTGCAAAAGGGACTGAAAGGGGGTCTTAAAAATTTGAAGTAGGGCTACTAGGGCATGTGGGGTATCATATGAAAAAACGCTGTTTGCAAATTCTTAAACATTTTTTAATTTTTTTTTAGGCAGCACAGTTTCTCACTTTTGATGAAAAATGTAAAAAAAAATACCGTTCCCCCCACTTATCTCCGAAGTTTGCATGGATAAAAATCTGAAATTATTCTATGTGATAGAAGTATATGTAAAGGTTACAGGAAAAATAAAACGATGACTCTAAATAGCACAGTTTTTCAGAAATCGTCAACATCATATATACGTACGGAACCCTCGGTGCGCGAGTCCGTCTCGCTCTTGACCGGTTTTTTTTATTATGGATCTTGGTCTGAGAATAAAGATTGATATTATACAGGGTCAAAGTAAATTAGCTAGCAAAACTCCGCAGACGTGATGGGTATCGGATATCTAAACATGATACAACAAAAAATAAATAAATTTGATGAGTTTATTTTTTTGGGAACATCAAACGCCGTATTATAGTCACTTTAAATATCTTCTTTTTTTTGTGGAAACTTTACTGACGTGATGGATATCGATAACTGATTTTCTCAAGTCATACTTTTTTTTTGTGAGGGAAATTATAAATTAACATCTCCCACTCTGGGCCGAGCGGGAGGGCGTGTCTGACTTTTACTGACTAAAACACATCCGTGTTCCTTCCGTTGCCTGTGTGCCAGGGCCACGATATCTCTTTCGGACAAACCCGCAACCCTGGCAGGAAGTCATACTTCCAGTAACAATACCAACCCGCGGTCGTTGACCCCTAAAAATCATCAAATCTTTTTCCTCAAATTTTTTCGTGTTTAGATATCGATACCCGTCCGTCTGCGGAATTTCGCTAGCTAATTTAATTTGACCCTGTATATACTCCACGACCTCATTCCACCGGCCCCCTTCTATTATCGGACATCTAGACGCACGAGGTAACTTGCACCATCCCTTCCTTGTTGCTATTCCACCAATTCGCACTAAACTTTTCCAAATGACTTTTATAATGCGCACAGTAAAAGAGTGGAACTCTCTGCCTGCGTCTGTGTTTTCGAACGCATACAACCCTAATCTCTTCAAAGTTAGAGTAAACAGGCATCTTCTGGGTAAGCTCACTCCATCGTCGACTTTGTCTCTGTCATCTCTGCCCTAGACTAAAGTCAAGAGCAAACCCATCCCAAATAAAACAAAAATATTATTATTATAAATATAAAATATTTTTTAATCAGAACAAAACAGAATAATCCGATCCGATAATACATAATCCAAAATGAAAAAGAATACTTCGCAAATAACGTGGAAAGCTTTTTGTTTTTATTACAGAGTAGGAAAAGATTAGCATGGTTCCAGATTTATTTTGTATCGTTCGACTTTTATTTCCATATTCCATTATGTTATTTATGCCAAAAACACGAAACGTGTGCTAATACCATTTTATTCATGAAGGTTCAGTTTGGTCTCTCGGGAGAGATCTTAATTACGCGTTTTTAGGGTCACAGGGCAAACGAGTCAGTAGATTGGAGAGTTTTTCCCTTTAGACCTATGTATTACACATGTTATCCTACGTAGAAACCGACATAATTTAAGTTTCCCAGACTTGGGGAGTTCTCAAGAATGGGAATAGTTTCGAAGACGACTTGGCGGTTGTCGGCAACTGCTTCATTCAGTTGCAAATCGTGACTGCGAGTGCTGGGTTCCATTTTGTCCTCGGGCAGTCTAATGGGATATGAGTTACCAATTAACTACAGTTTTTAGTTCCAGCCTGAGGTTTTTTAACAATTTAAACTTGAAAGAGTTCGTTATTCTGAAAAGGTATTAACAAATTTTTCATGGTTTTTGGTATTAGATAAGTATGTGTGAAGTTATTGCAATTTTAACGTGTAATACCCTCCATTAGGGCTTTTTTTTTGTCGCAATCTTATAAGAACTATGACAATATTTTTAGAAAAACATTTAAGTGCATTTAAAATGAGTTTTAAAAACTTGTTTAAAGACATTGAATAAATAATAGGTACTTTCCAAATCCTTTCAGAAAATATAAACGTGATTTGTATAAAAGAATTGTCGTCTCTTATAACTTTACATTCCCGTATCTTTATTCTGTTTAACATCTGGTTCAGAATTACAACAAGGATATGATAGTCCGTTGACTTTTCCGCCTGACGTGATCTGTATGTTGGAGGCCAATCCAGCTGTACGTGAACTTACTCGCAACTATGACGCTCTGTAGCCAGTATTGCATGGTTTATATGAAAGTATGTGTCTTGTAATAAATTTGTAAATATTTGTATAAGAGGATGTCGTATTTGTGATCCGTCGGTGTTTGCTGTTCTAAAGGTGCATGACATGATAACATTAAGTAGGTAACTTTCTATAACTTTTAGTAACATAACATCACGCCTGTATTTCAAGAAGGGTTAGGCAGAGTTGCACCTATAGTACAACCACATTACGCCAGTCATTTTAAGTCCCATGTGGCTGTGAGTGAGCCTATTGCCATCAACCGGACACAATTAATTAATTTTAACTTTAATTAACACGGTTAAACCAATTAATTAAAGGCAGAGAAACATACACATACACCGTGGCATTTTAATCGTCTTACATCGGCAGCCCACTTCATGTATCCAATGACTATTAATCATTCATAAAATATTTTTTTTTATTATTAACATTTGAATAAAAAAAATATTCATTATGACGCATGATGTACTTTGAAACCCCCTGTTAAGAGCGCGGTGCGAGCCTTGTACTCCATTCCGCGCCGCCCTTAGAACGCGAGGCTCGTAACACGGTGTTTCAAACTATGTCATGCGTCATAATGTTTTTTTAATATTTTTATTATTAAAATGTTAATAAATATTTTTTTTCTTATAAGAATGATTACTATTCCTTGGATACATGAAGTGGGCTGCCGTTGTAAGACGACTAAAATGCCACGGTGTATAAAAGAAAATATAACATTATAAAATTCTTGTAAAAACAATAAAAAAATTACAATACTTTCATGAATCCCTCACAGTATTTAATAAAATAATCGTAGATTCATTCTCAAACATATCGTGTGGGATTAGAATCTAAGAGATCATTAAGTGCGGCCAGAGTGCGAGGTACTTAGCAACAACGGTGCGATAAATCCAGACTCCGGGCTGCTACTGAGAAATTCCAGATGAAAAAACCCAATAACACTTTGCTCAACCCGGGACTCGAACCCAGGACCTCATGCATTACATGCAACCACTAGACGAATGAGGCAGTACTAGGTACGTTTAGTAAATTTAATAAATTACTATTATTATCCGTTGCTGCCCACTAACACTTGCAAACGTTGATCCACAAAAAGTAACTGCGGTGTGGTGAACGGTGAGGATTTTATTCTTGTAATTCTGCTACAACGTGCTCATCTTTCTGTTGGTTAATCCCGCGCACTCGCTTCGTCTTTAAACAGTTTTGTCTCTTCAAAACATAATTACCTATTGTGACTGTAACTACAAGATTAATGCGGTAATAGGTCACAGGCACTGCTCATTGTTTAAAAGCCAGAAATAAGGTAGCTGAAAATATATTATTATAAATGTATTATTATTATTATTTCATGTATTATATTATATATATTATTAAGTATTCAACTTATTATTATATTATTTATTTTTTTAAGCTCTTAACCAGGTAAACAATATAAGGTTCAGAAATAAGGTAGCTGAAAATATATTATAATAAATTTATTGTTATTACTATTTCATGTATTATACAGGGTGTTTGGTGCATCGTGTGCCAAATTAAAATGGTCGACTGAAGGGGTCATCCGCTAGCCTTTCAGACCCCTTAACACCCCTCATGCTCTGTGGATTTTATTTTATCGACTTTTTATTGTTTTCCAAAAAAAAGACCCAAATTTTACATTCAAATACAGATTTAAAAAAAAATATAAGGCGTAGACTCTGAATTTTAATTTTATTTCGATGTGTATTGTTTAAGAATACTTTTAAATACAAAATTAGTGATATTAGTCACCTAGTTTTTTTTTTAATTCACTCGCAAAGGTAAAACTTAAATTAAAGCTGTACATGTTACAGCTATTTATAAGGCTACAAAAAAAAAAAACCAAAAGCGACCGGGATCTTCCAACTCCCTCATTAATTCTCCAGTCTATCCTCTTTCTAATGATGTGCCACATGCCATAAAAGTATTTTAACAACTTTGTGAATTCGCTAGAATTGTGAATCAAGTCACATAAAACTACATTCCAAATTCTAATGAAAAAATATTTATTGCGGAACTGTTACTTGAGAAAGAGGTAAAATTTGTTTTCTCACTCTTTCACAGTAAAATCTATCTTCTATCTCTTTCTTGCATACCTTAAATCGGTTTGAACAAATCGCGCCGCCCGACCCGCCATTTTTTTAGTCGAGACATGACTGCCTCTGCTACCTAACGTGTGTGCTAGTTCACCATACTCCGCGATTCTTTTATTACTTTGTTATCGTTAAGTTTTGCTGGTTCTTGTTACATTTGTTTAATTTTTGTTGTTATTGTTAAACTTTGAGTTTTTTGTTATTGCAATGGCGACATTCTCTAACGAAGAATATGCGGACATCATGATGGCTTACGGAGCCGCTAATGGCGTCGCTCGTGCAGCGCAACGACTTTACCAGGAACGCTTTCCTGGTAGACGATTACCTGGCCGCAGAGTCATCCAAGACACATACCGACGCATACGCGAGACTAGCAGTGTTACTTTTAATGAACCAAGGGGCCATATTGTGCGACATAATGTTGAAGTAGACGAGAGAATACTGGCACTTTTTGAGGAAGACCCTACAAGAAGCATTAGAAATGTGGCATCACATCTTGATATTTCAATATGGAAAGTGTGGAAAGTACTTCGTCAAAACAAAAAGCATCCATTCCACTACACTCCGGTGCAAGGTACGTAATTTTAAACTAACTTTAAACCCGTGCAAGCTTTGTTTGACCTTGCCTTTGTTTAGCAGGTAATGGGTATGGTATGGCGTCACTTCCAGGTAGTGAATCTATTAGCACGAACAGCGGGTCCTTTCTTGTGCAATTACTTATTGCCCAAGAGAAATTTAAAAGAGTTTTTTGTTTGTTGCAGGTCTTGAGGGTGGCGACTTTGAGAGACGAGTGGCTTTTTGTCGGTTTCTTTTACACACGGATGTGGATGATCCTGATTTTTTAAAAAGAATACTGTGGACGGATGAATCCAAATTTACCAAGGATGGGATCCTCAATTTACACAATTTGCACCACTGGACAACGAAAACGCAAAACCCACGTGTTAAAAGACAGAAATCTTCTCAAAGAAGGTTTAGTGTAAACGTTTGGGCAGGAGTGATTGGGAATCAGGTAATTGGACCGCATTACCTGCCCGATAATCTCAATGGCGAAGACTACCTGGAATTCCTACAAAATGACCTGCCCGAATTAGTGACCGATGTGCCCGTATTTAATGAACGTGTGCCCATTGTATTTCAAAATGACGGTTGTCCCGCGCATTGGCGATTGACTGTGAGGGAATATCTCGACAATGTGTTCCCCAATGCATGGATTGGACGCGATGGCCCTATTCCATGGCCGCCACGTTCCCCAGATCTAACTCCGTTAGACTTTTATGTCTGGGGACGTGCCAAAGAGTTGGTATATGCCACGGAGGTTCCAACTAGGGAGGTATTAGTCCAACGCATAGAAGCGGCATTCAATACTATTAAGGAGGAAATACGACTTCGTACAACAACTGTTGAAATACGAAACAGGTGTCGGGCCTGCATTCGCAACAGAGGCCAACAATTTGAGCAAGATTTGTAACAATGATTAAATAAATGTTAAAAATGCAATTTTGTTTTTTTATTTCAAGTAAATCCCACGAAAGATACAGATATGAGACACGAATTTACCTAACCATAAGAATGAGATAGCAGATTTATAGGTTTGACAGGTATCATTTAAGAGATTTTTTTTTAAATCATAATTTTGAATATTAGCCTTAGGTGACTCGATTCACAATTCTAGCGAATTCACAAAGTTGTTAAAATACTTTTATGGCATGTGGCACATCATTAGAAAGAGGATAGACTGGAAAATTAATGAGGAAGTTGGAAGATCCCGGTCATTTTTGTTTTTTTTTTGTAGCCTTATAAACAGCTGTAACATGTACAGCTTTAATTTAAGTTTTACCTTTGCGAGTGAATTAAAAAAGAACTAGGTGACTAATATCACTAATTTTGTATTTAAAAGTATTCTTAAACAATACACATCGAAATAAAATTAAAATTCAGAGTCTACGCCTTATATTTTTTTTTAAATCTGTATTTGAATGTAAAATTTGGGTCTTTTTTTGGAAAACAATAAAAAGTCGATAAAAAAAAATCCACTGAGCATGAGGGGTGTTAAGGGGTCTGAAAGGCTAGCGGATGACCCCTTCAGTCGACCATTTTAATTTGGCACACGATGCACCAAACACCCTGTATATTATTAAGTATTCAACTTATTATTATTATTATTTTTATTTTTAAGCTCTTAAACAGGTAAACAATAAGTTTGGCTTCACAATATACCTGGCAGGAAGGAACGCTGACACCTGAGATTACAGGATACGTCCTAGTTTGGGTGTCAGGAGTTTCACAAATTGAGCATGTACTTAGTCTAATAACTTGGACCTAAGTAATTCATTGTTAACTCATTTCCTCTCCTTAAAGGATAATATAATAGGCTTAAAGGAAATAAAAAATAAAAATAAATCAAAAAAATATTTACTGTTACTGCTAGCTGCAGGCCGAGCACGGACGTGCCAAGACGTTTGTGACAAGACATGATAAATTATGTCATGTCACTTTGTACTAGTATTCTATGACAAAACAGTTTTATCGCTCAGACTGTGATAAAATGTGTGACTCAAGTCATGTCACAGTAGGCCGTGTTCGCCCCGCAGTTCATAAAAAGCTCTCTCTCCATTTTACTAAGGATTTTTCAAATTCCCGCTATAGAAATCACTGTGCCATCCTCCCCTTTTCTAAAGAGTTACTGTCCCATTTTCAATTCTCAAAAATATTTTGTACGCAAGCAAATTGAAAAAGTTTTTCCTTATTTTTCCAAATTCCAATATGTGCGCAAACCTATGGCACAAACCCCATGGTCCTACATACAGGCGTTATCCGGATTAAAAAGTTTTACGCCTCTGCGGGTGATACAGCACTTTATTGCTTTAGCAGACTGTTCGAGGTAAATAAATACCTTTTAGTAATACTATTTGAGTGAACTTTATTACTTTGTTTTAATCCCCCAACATTGTAATTTGTAAAGTTGTCTGTTGCCAAGCGTATTTTTTTGGTGTGTTGGTTTTTCCAGCCAGGTCTGGTATTTCGGTGTTGACGCTGGATATACGAGAGCTGATTATTCTGTGATTAACAGAGTCGGTCAGCGGGGTTGACTGTCCCAGAGGCAATCACAATAGTTGAACGCAGGGACTGGAGATCTTCTAAAGGCATTAAGGTCGAATCTATTTACTGAAAACTTAGAAGTGTTCATGATCATTCATAATTTCAGCCGAAAGTCCACTGCTGGACATTAGCCTCCCCCAAACACCGCCAATCGACCGTTTCTGTGCTTCCCACATCCAGCGGATTTCTGCGGCCTTCAGAGATCATCGCTTCAACTTGTGCGAAGCCTTCCAACGCTACGTCTCCCGGTACACGGTGGCCACTCCAGAACCTTGCGGCTCAATCGGACATCTGGTCTGCGAGCAATGTGCCCTGCCCACTGCCACTTAAGTTTGGCAATTCTTCGGACTATGTCGGTTACCTTAGTTTTCCTGCGGATCTCTTCATTTTTGAACACATTATTCGAATTCATTAGAAGTGTTAGTAGAGATATTTTTCTGTGTAAGTTGAGAATTCAAACTATATTTAAACTCAAAACTCATTTATTTCGAATGGAGTGTGTTTTTTAAACTTCTTCGTTCCATAATTATACATATAAGACAGTCCGTAAAAGCCGCTGTACAATTTCAGCGACGTCAAACCCTAAAAAAATATTTACTTATCATCTACATGAGAAAATAACTAGCTAGACACGTAGTAGGTACATCAGAATGTGCGACATGACAATGTTAATTCCATCTCAAGAAAGGTCTTGGCTTCTCGTCACGCAAAGTGTCGGCCCGCAGAACGTAATGCCTGTGATTAAGTCGTGCCCTTGGCCCTAAACAAGGCCTAAGCATTCCTGGGTACAAATTACTCTTTATTTCTGATAAGGTTTCAGTATTTTGTCACAGGAATTTCAGGCCAGGCGTAAATAAAGTGATGATGGAGATAGTAGTGTTTAGTACCTTATAGTTAATTAATCTAGGTTTTCGTGCACTGAACTGAACAAAGCCGTTTTATTTTTTTAGAACAGTCTACAAGAACTGAACTGTTTACAACGAAATGAAAGGGCCGGCGCGATGTAGCATGCGTAGTTCATACAAACGTAATACCAAAATAATTTGTAAATCAAAGGTATTCATAAGGTAGTGTGCATTTATTTCGATTGAATTACAGAATATCTATGGTCCCAAATATACAACATTATTTTTGGTATATGCGAAACCTGAATATAGTTTGTTCAGAATAAGGAACTGAATCGATTACAATCATTTTTACATCATGTTATATTTTGTCCCAAAAATATTTTAGTGTGATGGAACATGTTATCACCACGTACAATACAATCGCCTGGCGTACGGTTAGGTGCCTACTGCCAAATTATTATCAATGAGCGCAAGACGACCCCGGAGGCGCGGGGGCGTGCGCCGTTAGCATGTTTTTGTACTGACAACCCGGTAACATAACAACCTAATTATAACTTTGTGATTTTTCATGATACAGTTTTGAAATTTTGTACATAGATTCTTTACATAAAAATACTAGACACGTGTTTCGGGTTTCGCATATACTAAAACTGATATTGTATATTTTGAAAGGACAATGATATAAAGACGAGATATGAGGAATTTAAAATTTCTACAGAAAACTTATTTTTCTCATAACTCATGTCATCAGTGTCCATTCAAAATATATATTTGGGAACCTAGATATTCTGTATTTCAATCTGAATAATGACATATTTTATGTTTGATTCACAAATTATTTTGGTATTACATTTGTATTACTTTGTATGAACTACGCATCATAAATAACTATAAAACATGAGAGGAAGCATGTGTCCCAGCAGTGGGAACATTATAGGCTGATTAAGTAAGTAGTAACTATAAAATACAATATTTAATTCCCCAATACCTTTACCACTAATGCACTGCTTTCTAGGTTTACCCGGTTAAGACGCTGACAACAGATAAACGCGCGCGGTCACTGTCAGACTGCATACAAAAGAAAGAGAAGCGCGATGACACAACGCTTATAATTGATTGTAAAATATCAATAAATTATCTATTTACTCAAAAATGAGTTGAGTAATCGAAAATAAAAAAAACAACCAAGTTCTCTATACAAATAAGACGCTCTTGTTATTAATTAAATACCAACCGTACGTTGGTACGAATACATTTATTTTGGATTGAAACTCAAAGTAAAGAGTTAGTTTACCGTTAATTTGTACCGAGATTTTTTTTCTAAACGTGTTTTGGTAACAACCAAGTTCTGAGAAATATGTTCAAGAATAACATATTTTTTCCGTTACCACAAACTATATACATTTGGCGATCTTTTTATTTATTTATTTAAAAATTACGTAAATAACACCATAACAGCTATAAGTGCCAATGCGATGCTATTACAATAAAACTTACATTATACTTATAGGTACTAAATTAACAAAAATAATAAAAAGGCCTCTAAATGTTTTCAATGCACTTCAGTGCTACTACAGTGAATCTGTTCAGGCTGCAATGAAATAAATCTACCTCCATAGAAATAATATTTAATAATCTTATGGCTCGTGACAAGGGGGCAAACTTAAGACAAGCCTACTTTTATCATTTGCCTCTTGTCAGCGCCTTAATGGCAATAGACGATTAACCCTTGTAATATAGGACATCATAACTGGCAGAATGTGGGTTTAACTAACGTATGCACATCTTTGCCTAACCATTGAGGAATACGGACGCTGTTATTCTGGGGTTTACAACTGTTTACCTCTGCTAACCCTTGCAAAAATAATAACCATAAATCTTGAACAACAATGTTGCAAATTGCATTGATAAAATTAGTTTCACAATAAAGTTTATTGTTTAAACTAGGTATAATAGAGAGACTCTCATGCATTTAGACGCTTTGTTGTAGAGTCAGTGTGTGTATGAATATTAATATAAATTGCACGTCTGTTAGTGCTTGCCGTTGAGACTGCAAACTACAATATGCTGTAAAGGACTGCCGCTTTCCCATAACTCACTATCCCCGACGTTTGTTGAGATTTTCTATGAATTTTAGAGTTCCGTACCACAAGATGGAACCCTTATAGGATCACTCGTGTGTACAGATACACGAGTGATCCTATAAGGGTTCCATCTTGTGGTAGATTGTCCAGTGAGTGGTCCAGTAGATTCGGAGCAAATTAGCTGTGACAGACGGACATACAGATGTCCGTCTGTCACAGCTAATTTGCTCCGAATCTACTAGACCGATTACGTTAAAATTTGGGATATTTATGAATTTCTGTGAGTCAAACACGGACGAGGAACGTTCACACTTTTGGGGGGAAAACTGGAAAATTTAAAAATAAAAGTATTGTTAACTGTACCGTATGACCTATCAATAAAAAAAATGTCTCTGAAATCCTTACAACAAGCCCTTGTTGTAAGCATTTCAGACATATTGTTTTTATAATTTTAAAATAAATACTTTAAATATCATTTAAGAAAATAGATGAAAATTGATTTCGAAACTACTGAGCCTAAAATTTTGAAAAAAATACAGAAGTAATTGTTCTTTACTTATAGATTCCAGGAAAACCTATAAGAAGTCTATGGTCAATATTTTTCGTACAAACTTAAATTTGCAGTTGGAATGTATGAGAGAACTTTTTCAATTACAAGGTTAAGTTTGTTCTTAGAATAAATAATCTCCACTACAGAACCCTTCATTGTGCGTAGTCCAACACGCACTTAGCCGTTTTTTTTAGTTTATCTATCATTGGATTATCCCGTTTCATAAAGGTATTATTAGCATGAATTTTTCGAAAAGTGCTCAGAGTAGACTGCTAAGTCAGTTGGCGATGTTGGTAGTGGGGTCGACAGTTTAGGCAGGGAGCGACATACATCACCAGTGGAGTCACTTTTAATGCATGTGGACTCTCTCGAACACTAATTATGAACGTTAGTAAAACATGTGTGAGGAGATCTCCAAAATTAGGAGGAAAACGTTATACTCGTACGTTATCCGACTTCTCAAAACCCAGACAAATAAAAACTAAGACTGCTAAAATAAAACCAAAGAAATAACTTTCGAACAGCACAAGAAATCTAAGACTCTATTAAAACAGTATCTCCCGCAAATAAATAATGTGAACGCTCAGTTACCCTAGAATATTTTATCACACGTATCATTAAAAAATGCGCTTTCCAAGCGCTTACGCAACAAAATGGGCTCATAAATGTAATGCGAAGAACCCCACCAGCTATTAAGGATTTATTTGCATGGTGTGGGTGGGGACTACAGAATAATACAGAAGGTTAGTCCATACACCAAGTGAAAACACACGCACACATAGATACGCTTTATATATTTTTTATATTTAAGTCCCTTCTGGCCAGACGAAGCCAAGCTTACTCTCACCTGCACACATTTAACAAGGACCACCGCACCGTGCATTTAAGACTTCGGCCAGCAACCAACATCCCTCTCTCACACATTCACCCTCACAGACACTCACACAAACACACACACAAAACAATACACGCTTTACTAAACTAGCCTCGTAAACTGATATATTTCTTCCTGCTCAATCGCACTCCGACCCCCAAGATACAAGCTCTGCTTAGTTTGGGGGTCAATGATCAAACCAAAATACTGTGAGGAAAAAACTCATTTGTGTTTATGTAAGATCACTGTCTGTCAACTCCACCTTTTCCTTCTTTTGCCAATAAAACTTTTTGTATTTTGTATATCGAGTGCAATGTAAATGCACTCACAACTGGTTGACATTCGGTTGAAATCGCCGTACATACGAATCTATAAGTGCGAGCGTGTGTTTTCGATCGTTGTATGGATCCAACCTTCTGTATAGTATGTTCGGTGGTGGTAATGGTGAGGCGATGTTATTACTTCTAAACACGTCACGACTTCAGCCCAATGAAAAGGGATAATTGCATATACTGCGCCATTATTTTTTCTCATTTCACTTTGCGAGCCGTTTACTAAGGTAAATTGTGTTCTGAAAACTCGCTGTTTATTACCTGAGTTGGTTTTGTTGTTCAGTTTGATTTACTGAGGCTTGGAACTGAAGCGTTCTTTTTATTTGCTCTCTGGGGTTCTGAGACTTTCGGTCTCATTACTTTGTTTATCTGACTCGTTGAAATTTACTTGTACTTCTGTAGGACTTAGAGCCATCAAAAACTCAACCACATATAGAACCGCACACATAGGTATAAGCTACTGCAAGGGATATTGCTATTTATGATTAGCATGCTACGAAAACTCTCAAAACGGTGAAGGAAAACATCGTGAGGAAACCGGCATGTCTTAGAATCAAAAATTCGAAGACATGTGACATCTACTAACCTACACCGGGCCCGCGTGGTGGATTACGGCCTACTCCCTCTCACAGAGAGAAGGCCTTTGTTTCCCAGCAGTTGGAAATGAAAATCTATAGGCTGATTATGCTATGATAGGAAAATTAATGAACGATGATCGTAGGGGTAGGATCATTAAGTACATCCTTTAGTATTCTTCTGACTGCCTCATTGATCTATTGATTGCAAGCAGTAGCGCTTGCAACCACTAAAAGACCAATGAGGCAGTCAGCTGAGTATGAGGTCCTGGGTTCGATTCCCAAGTCGGGCAAAGTGTTAATGAGTTTTTCATTAGAAAATCTCAGTAGCAGCCCGGAGTTGGGATTTGTGCCCGGTTCATGGCAATATGCCCGCCCTCTATTACATGGGACTTAAGGCGACGATAACCGACTTTTAATGATTTTATACTGAAGATCACGTCTAAACGAGTAGTGTTAATTTCTTACCTCATATAATTCCAGCCGCAACTGATTTGATCAAACCTCACAGAAGATTGATAGCCTGGAAATATTTATGGTAATTGGGGGTAAACCGCCCAAATAGGGTTACATTAACCGTTATCACTTCGTATAGTGGAACACATTAAGGTTTGAATGGTTTAAACTTACGTGTCTAGACACGGCAATTAAATATAATTAGGACTTCAAACCTTCAACAGTACCTTCAAACTATATATCCCTTACAGTACGTTGCTGTAGGTATATATTGCACATCTGTCGGGAGGACACGGCGTGGCATACGCCTGCAGAGTGTGCCTGCACGACCGGCCCGCAGCAGGCGCACCGGGCGTCGACAGGGGGCAGATAATGCCCTCTTCCAGCCCCCCTAAATGAGTCCAGGGAAGGCAGACTTGGGGATGTCTGCCACCCCGTATAATATAAGACCATAGGTAGTGGCGCGTAATGTTCCACTCGCGCCCCTTTTAGACGTTGCGAGGGGAGTCGAACACCTCCCTCCCCTCGCTTGACAGGCCGGCCCGCCTCTGCGGGCTTCGTCTGGTTAAGCGGGGGTGTGAGGTGCTCGACTCCCCCCGCTTGACAAAGCGGGCCGGCCTGTCGGGGGCTGCGTTTGACGAGTGCTTAAGTGCCCCCGTAGCCACTGGTGCAAGTGTGCGAGAGAACACGGGGTGGTTTTAGTCAGTAGAAGTCTGGTAGACCCGTAAGTCCGCCCCTGGGCTGAGGACATCCATAAGGATTTCCAACCCGTTACCAAAAAAAAAAGTCTATATGGCACAAGGAGATTTAGAAAAGTTTGGCTTAGTCTATTTTTATGACTACTGCACTGACGAGAACTACTGTGTCAAAGTCTTTTTGAAACGCGATGTGCCATATTTACTTACAACCGACTAGCAACTGTACCTTTTGTTACATTACGGCCAGTATTATTCTAAACTAGTACATTTCCGTCCTGTTTATGAAAGGTATTAAGCATTAATCACGGAAACAGAGGGACACTTGAAGCTCAGCATCCCGGTGACAGTTAGATTAGATATCTCCACAACAGAGGAGAGGACAATTCCTCGAATATAAATCCGTATTATATACAGAGTCCATGTTGTAAAACGTTCTTGGCAGCTTAACCTCACACTGGGTTGGCTTAGAGCCGTTTAGATAAAGTAAGACGGTTTAGGTCCCTTGAGCCAATTGTTAATAACACAGAAACATACGTTTTTGGTCGTAGTTTTCAGGGCGTGAGTGTATGCAGTGGAGTGTTTCTATTTGCAGTGAAGTGCAATACAGAGGGCGTTGCCTCCAATGTAGGAGATTAGATGGGGAGTGCGGTGTTTTAGAGCTGTCAGTGTGCGTTTTGTCTTATAACTTTTGGTGTGGATGGAAACGAGTTTCATTATTTTGACCTGAAATAATAAAGTTGATGAACTTCAGAAGAATGTCATACGAGTACTATACTTACAAAGGCAGTGGTTCAGTATTAAGCAAGTATAGTAAAAAACTCTAATGAAATAATCTGTTACAGAAATAATGAGCTATTTCTATTTGCAAATCATCGAATTGTACGGTCAGGGAAATTAATTGTTTTTCTTTACACGTTATAGCCCGTGTAGCCCTTTCATACAACTATCTAAGAATGACAATTGTAATTTGAATATACGGACAATTACAGTTGGTAGTCAATTTGATGAAACATGAATTTCCCTGACATTACATGCAAGAAGCGCATTGTTAGTTATGTTTACGAAAACATTGCCCTAAATGATAATAAAATTCTAATGTATTTATGGAGACAGTAGTAGAACTTGCACCGTAATTGCGCAATACACTATCAATCACAATCTGAATGATTTTGAGATATATTGCTAATCCATTGCTTCATATACATATAATATGTACATAATATACCGGATGACTTTTTTTACCATCTTGAAAAAAATAGGGTATATTGATTAGGTGAACGGAGTAGAAGCCTATGGCATAGTCCTTCTTTTGTTTTATTTTTTTTTATAACGTAGTAAGTAATTGAAATATCAATAAGAAGTAAACTTTTCATAATATAACGATAAAAAAGAAAAACGATGAAAAAAATATCGAAATTCAAATCATACGCACTCTAACTAAATGCGCGGCAAGTAACTATCGGCCGGCTCAAAGGATAGGATCGCGCTACGAGTTCATTGATAAATTATTCCGAACGCGATTTAAAAAAAAAATATGACTATGTCATAGGTCTACTCCTTTCACCTAATATATCTACCCAATTTTTTTCAAGACGGTAAAAAAATCATCTGGTATAACGCAATGAATGTTGTTTAACTGTCAAAATGAAACCCATTGCTAGTGTTCAAAGTCAAAGTCAAATTATTTATTTCAAATAGGCACTTTAGAGACACTTTTGAACGTCAAAATTAACAAAAAATAAAATTGATTCTAGTTGCCCCTTCCAAAGGGTAGTTCCGTTTATAGAAGAATGGGCAAGAAACTTCACCGTTACTCTTTGAAAAATGTTTTACAATATTTTGTTTGAGTACATTAATTATATGATTATATGTGAAGACGATGCACCTAGAAAATAATTACCATAATAGGTAAAAAAATTACTATACCATAATAAAAAAAAACTTAATTATGAGATAGATACATGGTTCATATGTATTTACAAACATCGTAAAAGTCATGGACTTTTTATACGTCCATGGTAAAAGAATTGTTTTCCTAAAAAAAAAAAAATATTCAGTGTGTGAGTATAGGTAATCATCATCATCATCATCATCATTTCATCCGAAAGACGTCCACTGCTTGACATAGGCCACCCCCAAACATGTTTTCAAGAATTCCTATCGTGGATATAATCCTCTAACTTGTAACTCGTATGCTTGTTTACAAAGTGTACATTTAATATGTGTTTTAAATTTTCTTTCATTTAATTGCAATATATCACAAGGTATTTTGTTGTAACATTTAACACAGTACCCCATAAAAGATGTATGTTAGTGTTAGTGTGTTATGCCATTACATTGCCAGTATCTAGACAGTTGTAGATTTACGTGGCTATCAAGATTTTTCACGAAATTTTAAAGTTTCCCTGCCAGACGTGACAGACAACGGGTCCAAATTACGCGCCGACCAAATTACGCCAGGGAACTTAATTGCTACAACGACCGGCGACATCTTTAATTTTATTTGCGTTTTATGTTATCCTTGCAAATATTGTAATGCTTTATTACGCTTTATTACCGGGTAGCTTTGTAACTTAGTTCAAGAAATATAATTAATTTACATCTTTGTATGTAAACATAGATTAGAATAGAATATTTATGAATAACATAAAAATAAAATAATATAGAATATTTATTATAAATTATTTATAAGTAAGTACTTATGTTTCCAGAGAAACTAAGCATGATTGTAAAACCTATGAAAAGTATGTAAGTGCTTTAAAATTGTCCTCACTTTTTATGGAATTATAGATTTCGTTCAAAGTAGCCAGAATTTCATCCCCGTTTGTCAAACATGTGGTGAGCAGTGGTGTCCCAGTGGTAACGGCCCCGACCTACGAGTTGTAGGTCGTGGGTTTGAACCCAAGCAGACGCTTTACTTTGTGTAAATAATTTCATCACCACTGCTTTCAAGGAAACCGGCATGTCTTAGAGCCAAAAATTTGGAGACATCTACCAACCCGCATTGGGCCCGCGTGGCGGCCCACCCTCTCTCGAAGACAGGACGCCAGTGTCCCAACAGTGGAAATAATTATTATAGGCTGATTATGTATGCTGTCAAACACTAATAATTTTACCGCAAAATAAAAAAACCGGCCAATTGCGAGCTGGACTCGCGCACGAAGGGTTCCGTACCATTATCTATAAAAATGGCAAAACAATCACGTTTGTTGTATGGGAGCCCCCCTTAAATATTTGTTTTATTTTAATTTAATTATTTATTTTTAAAGTGAATAAATAACTAAATACGTACGTCTACCTGTTGCCGTTATCAATATAGAGCAAAAACGAGCAAAAAATCACGTTTGTTGTATAGGAGCCCCCCTAAATATTAATTTTATTCTGTTTTTTAGTATTTGTTCTTATAGCGGCAACAGAAATACATCATCTATGAAAATTTCAACTGTCTAACTGTAATAAGTTACAAAATGTAATTATAATAATAAATTAATTTAGGACGTTAGATAAGTACACTATCGCATTAGGTTACCCCTGTAATGATAGATGTAAATTGGAAAATAAATAAATAAAAATAAATAAACTATCACGGTTCATGAGATACAGCCTGGTGACAGACAGACAGGCGACGGCACCCTAAAAAAGCAACAAACATGCGAACTTATAATAACTAGAAGAGACAGCTTAACTTTACGGTTACCGTCATAAAAAGAAAAAGTCGCAGTTTATTGCTTTATCTTCAATATTTCCATAGTGTGCCTGTGTGTGATAAGCTTAACTGCTCAGCGGATTTATTTGAGGCCGTGTTTATTCGAGTACAAGTTACGCCTGTGGCGTCTACCGTTAGGCTGATAACATACTTAGCGACTGAACTGCGGCGTCAAATACATTAGCTATTTTGAAGAGTGCTATTCGTCTGCATGGAGCTTTAGATTGGCTCGATAAATGAATGTTACAACAAGTTGTGAAGATATTTACATATCGTAAAAACAAAAACTGACTAGGGGAGCACGGCATACTGTGACATGACATGAGTCACACATTTTATCACAGTTTGAGCGATGAAACTGTTTTGTCATAAAATGCTAGTACAAATTGACATGACAAAATTTATCATTTCTTGTCACAAATGTCTTGACACGCCCGTGCTCGGCCCGCAGAAGGGCTATATTTATTTTATTTATTTATTTAAGTCAGACACAAAGTGATCCATATTTTTGTTAGTATACTTAAGAATTGTGTTAGTACCCAAGCTTTAAATATACACCACAATAATACTATTATAACTAAAATTAAATAACAGATGTACCAATTCACATATAAACAAAATCCCAAAATTAAATTATCTTTAAATTGGTGAAGGTTTCAGAAAAATACGCTTGGTAGATTTTGCGTCGTTCTCAGTTTTTTATCCGCGTAAGACATAACTTTACAAATTAATTTCACTATGTACGAGTAATATAAATATAATCTAAAATTTTCTCATACTAATTTATTGAGGAAATGCTCTTATTTATTATTATTTTTTTTTTTTCAAAACAGTAACACTACTCGTTTAGACGTGATCTTCAGTATAAAATCATTAAAAGTCGGTTATCGTCCCCTTAAATAGCTATGTCAGGCGCTTTTGAATTTGAATTAGCGATGGATTGGATAAATTATGTAGCCAGATTTGCGAATGTAAAAGTACCTTCATAAGGGTGAAAAATTGCTAACAGTGCAGCTTTTAATTTATAAAACATAGTTAACTCGAATAGGTTAACAAAAAAAAATAAGAAAACAGATCTACTTATAATCAAGAGCACAAAAAACAAATAGTCGGCAGCTGCACGTCATGACTGTGACAAGAAGAATTCCACTCAGCATGATGCTGTGCACAGCACAGCGCTGATTTTCAGTGGTCACCCAAAAAATACGTACGGAAGCCAAGTCAGGTTTAATGAGTTGTACAAAACTAGGTAACAAAATAAAATAAAATAAACAGTACTTGAAATAAAATAGCTTGCTTCACAGCTGACAGCACTTTGTCTAGCTGGGCAATTAGGGCCCTGCCATAATCATGTGCAGACCACGTTAAGGTGACAGTTAATACTGCACCTCATATGGTTCAAAATAGCTTGACACTTCATATTGACCCGCTATGACTGTGTGGTAACACCCCAGGTTTTATTTTTCGCTGCAGGTTGCGGCAACAGCTAAAAGAATGACTTTGCTAAGTTTGGATGCCTGCAACAACGGGCAGCACAAAATATTCAATGTGTGGAAACAAAATTTTGTGCCCAAGTACTCACGGACGGGTTTCATTTCCACCTACCCCTTCTGAATGGAATTTATTTAGGTACCTAATGCAATACGTGCGACTTCGTAGAATTTTTGCTGAGTATTTTGCACGATGCTTTAAATAGAATGTTAAAGGCTGCAACTTCGAAAATAATGTTAATTATTTTGGGTGCGTCTCATAACGTATAAACTCATTCCCCCTTATTACAAAACAAGGTTTATCTTCAGACCCGGGTTTAAAACATGGAGCCATTATTGAATTTCGAACTTTATTCCGACTATGGTAACGTTCCTAAACACAAAACTGACAACTTAGTACCAAACTAAGTTTTCAGTTTTGTAAAAATAACGGTATTTAAATCACTATTACGTTCTTATTACAAAAACTGGCTCCATGGTTTAAGCCATGTCAAATATAAATCTCGTTTTGTAATAAGGCGGATTTGGTCTAATTTTATTTTATTATCGTTCAAAAGATATAATAAACGAGAGTTATACCAACTGTTGATATAATTTCTTTGGATATAACATTTATTTATTCTAAAACTTATTTCGTATAACGTTGTTTGATATAACGTTTATGTAATCGAAAATCATTATTTTTGAGCGTGCTGCGAGAGCGGCGTGACAGAAACGAATCGCTGCAAAACCGACTCCACGTAGTCTTGTCTGCCCTACCCCTAGAGTGTTATTTAAAATCGCGTAGGCGTGTAGGGGCGAGGCGGCCCGCCAGCTGAGGAGCAGGTGGTTTCAATGCTTGCCGCCGCGGCTGAGGCTGGCCGGCGAAGCCGGCCAGCAAGCAGAAGCCTCGATGGTAAGCGTGAAACACATCTGCTCGCATGGGACCGCTGTAGCCCTGCAGCGCCGGAGCCGTGACAGAAAACATGCCTGCTGCTTGTTGCATGCTTGCTGCATGCTTACTTGCTGCATGCTTGCTTACTGCATGCTTGCTTGCTACATGCTTGCTTGCATGCTGCATGCTTGCTTGCACGTTTTATCATATTAGACTAAATAGGTTTTATGTCTTTTGAGTGGTATATCAAACGATTTTATATTCAATGTATGTTATGCTTATAAAAATTAGTTGCTTTAAAATTATATCAATCGTTTATTATATTAACTGATCATTATATCAAATAAAATTATAGATTCAGTTGTTATAGCTTGTAAATATTAGAGATTTTGTTATTATATCAAATATTACTTACCCAATTATTTTTCTTTTGAATAATCATCAAAATAGCATCAAAAGTCCGTCTAACGCTAAATGCTATTATCATGATGTTTCTTAAGATGGCGTAAAGATTAAGATGAAGACAGCCTTAAGAGATTTAAATAATATCTTCTTTTCTGAAAAACAAATAAAAATACAACAACATGTTTAGGCGAATATCAAGACACGCAACGTACCTAACGAAACTTTTTAAGCCTGTACGTCTACCATGAGTTGTTATCGAAAAATTACTCGCAAGCGTTAAACTCGCTAGCGTATTATCTATCGTAAATCAAAATATATTTCGATAACGTATGCACCATGAGTTTTACGGAGTCATACGCAGACTCCATAGATCGTGTCGTCTAGCTAACTTCACTCCTTATGTTTTGTTTCTTTCTTTCTCAGTAATAAGAAGAGAGAACCGCCTCATAAGCTCATAATACAGTAAATATCACGAAATAATCCGACTTATTAGAAAGGTTGTACGTTCACGGACTACTTATGGCATTTAGTAGTTGTTGATTTTTTATTCGTTATTATTATGTCATGTGCGTTCCGTGTGGTGACGAACGTAAAGAATAGCACCATCCTGTTTCTTCCCGTGGGTGTCGTAAAAGGCGACTAAGGGACTTACTAGAGAATGGGCAGCAGCGTTCTCTTTGCATTTTAACACCATACTGCGATCGCCAACCCGCCTGCTAAACGTGGCGATTATGGCAACTCCCCCTTATTAGTGGAGGCCTATGTCCAGCAGTGGATGTCTTTCGGCTGGAATGATGAATATGTCATGTCGTCGATTAAATTTGTAATTTTGTTGACGTTGTTTGGTCCTGCCGCATTTTTGACTTAAATTAAAATAAGAATATGTAATATATTCTTATTTTAATTTTAATGATATATTATTAGGTATAGAGAAATACAAAATATTGTTTTAGTGGTAACTCTTTGTGTTGACTTCAAATCCATAAAATTATTCAATGATAAGCACAAATCTTCAAATGCTTCTCTAGAGAGTCTATATCAATATCAAAATCAAAATCAAAATCAAAAATATTTTTATTTCACATAAGTGCCCATGTAGGCATGGGCACTTATGAAACGTCAGAAGCTAGGTGCACGGTTCCAATTGGTCGTTTCCTATGGAGAAGAGCCGGCAAGAAACTCCACGGTCACTCTTTAAAAAAAAAAATTGGCTTTTACAATGTTTTCAAATTACAGTGTTAATAGGTATGAGAGGACAGCGTAGGCCCATCAAAAGTACCAGGTACTTAACAAAATAGAAAATGGTCTACAGATCTACAGTCTAATAAGCCTACAACGTCCTCACATTTACAAAAAAAACAATATAAAATATGATTAAAATAATAAAAGTTAGAACCTTGTGGACATTTAAATTGTAGGTATAATAATGTCAAATAAGAAAAACATTGTGTCAGTGAAGTTTGTAAAAAAAGATAAAATTAAATGAAAAAATAACTTCGTAATTTGGGAGCTGTTAATAGACATTTACATAGTTTTGCTGTTAATGAGGTACCAGGGAGGCCACATGTACAGAAGGAATTAATGCCAAACTTCCTTGTCTTCAACGTAGTCCTTAATCTTATAATATGTTTTTTTGATAAGGGCACGTTTAATGTGCGTTTTGAATTTTCCATCACTAAGTTCTGTAACCGATTGTGGCAACTTGTTATAAAAGCGGATACTGTTTACAAGAAATGACTTGCTTGTTTTAGTTAATCTAAATTTGGGTAACACAATTTCATGTTTACTACGTGTATTTATATTATGGAAATCACTTCTTATTTTGAAAAGTCCTAAGTTTTTGCGAACATATAAAATACTTTCTAAGATATAAAGAGAAGGCAGAGTTAGTACATCAATTTCTTTGAATTTGTTTCTAAGGGACTCACGAGGACCCATTCCATAGATCGCGCGGATTGCCCTCTTTTGTAAAATGAAAATTGAATCTACGTCGGCTGCTGATAGAATAGAATAGAATACTCTTTATTATGTACACCATAAAAGTTACAGATATAAATGTTAAAATTTTACATAGGGGGTCCCCACAGCAGAACGCCATAAGACATAATACTGTGGAAGTAAGCAAAGTACACTAACCTAGTTGTGGCTATATCTGTCAACTGCCTTATTTTTATAAACGTGACCACTAACATATTTCATGCTAAATAAGCTCTTCCCGACATTATTTTGACTTTAATAGACTCAAAAACGTGTATATCTTTAATTTAAACAAATGATTCACACCTCAAAATGCTAGTGAGCTACGTAAAACTACAATCGCAAGCGTATTTTTCGATAGCGTCTGTCGAATCAGTGACTCATGGTGCCGTTTGTATGGTGACAGCTGAAAAACGTTAGTGACTATCGATTAGATTACGTTAAGTTTCTTACCTATCGAAATCTATAGTGCTCATGGTACGAATTTTAAATCCTGCTGTGATCGCAAGGGGCGCTGTACAATATTTCATACATATCATTTACGGAGACGCTAGCGAGTTTTCGCTGTGTAAATTCATGGTAGAGGTACTGATTACATGGCGCAATTTAATTGCCGATGGCATATCGTAAGTTGCAGCAACAATAGAACTTACATCGTCTAAGCAGTGCTTATCGGATGCAAGTCATTTGTTGCTTCAATTACCACTGGCAAGAAACTTGTGCGCTACCTGACGTTACAGCACCACTTTGAAATTAGTTTTATTCGCAGATACACTAAGCATACCATACATAATATGTTTTGCATAACTAATGTCAAGCCATGTTTACTCACAACTTTATACAACTCGCTATGTTTGTTGCTAACTGTCTAACATACACCATATTGCTAGATTACAGAGCACGCTTTCATAGTAAGTATGCCCAGACTAAATAACTAACTGTAACTTATCTGTTTAACTTTAACTACACTGAAACTAATGACAGCTAGGGAAATTAATTGTTAGTAAAGTGCCACCCTACGTCAATTTCGCGAGTTACAGCCGTGTCATACAACTGCCAAAGAATGACAGTCTGTTGTGATTTGAATATACGTGCAAGTCAATTTGATTATCAATAAATTTACCTGACTACACGGGTAAATCTACGCTGGCTGTTAGATGAGTCCGTTAGTATATTACTTAGTGGTACTCTTATAAAATTTTAATGGAAGTTCGTTCATAACTTATCATCATTATCACCATCATCATCATTTCATCCGAAAGACGTCCACTGCTGGACGTAGGCTTCCCCCAAAAGGAAGAAAGGGGTTGCCATAATCGCCAGGGTTGGCAGACGGGTTGGCGATCGCAGTATGGTGTTAAAATGCATAGAGAACGCTGCAGCCCATTCTCTAGAGGTGCGTCTACGCTAAACGAGTCGAGCACGAGCGGAGCCGCTCTCCGCGTCGTCGTTTGCGGCGTCAAGTGTGGACTCACAACAAACCTACAACGACCACTGTACTCGAACGCGATGCAAATCCCTTTGTGTTCGTCAAAAAACCGAGAGTTGGCGGAGCACAGTTGAGCACGATCCAAACGCTCGAGGCGGCTCGTTCGAGACTCGTATGTTGGTCCACACTACGCGAATTTGTGCACGGCTTGTGCTCCGCTCCTGCTAGGCTCATTTAGCGTAGACGCACCTCTAGAGAATGGGACCTTTATAAGTCCCTTAGTCGCCTTTTACGACACCCACGGAAAGAAATAGGATGGTGCTATTCTTTACGCCCGGCTACTACTTTTAGGACTTGCGTTTATTTTGTTACACCGGTTACACGGTGTAGTGCGTCTATCCTTTTGAAGTTTTCATAAAAACGGTGCTTTTACAAGCCTGGTGGATTTCAATCTTTCATATTAGACAAAAGTTGAACTTAAAACCATTTTCAGGCAGCGGTAGATTGCAGGCGGAAGTAATCACGTCTGCCACGGCAGACTGCTGGAACACCAGGGCATATTGTAATCAACGCAACGTTCCACGTATGTAGGTAGTTACCTCTTTTTCTTCTATTTTCTGACTGAGCCATGTCTGTTTCGGTTTTAAATTTTGGTTGAAATCCGTGGAAAGGACTAGGAATCGTAAAAGAATTGATATAGGTAGGTACTCATTAATTTATGTGGGAACGACCGAGAAAAGCATTGTTTGTATAATGCTGGATAAACCCATATAATTATCACAAAAAAATAATGTCTCCGAGCATCGCTTTATAAAACTAAATAGTTCCAAGAATAAAAGGATACAGGTACCTACTAATATAATTCCAATCTATTACTGTACGATGCTGTTGTGTGTATGTAAGCCAAATAATAATATATGTTTTTAGGGTTCTGTACCTCAAGAGGAAAAACGGAACACTTATAGGATCACTTCGTTGTCCGTTTGTCTGTCTGTCTGTAAGTCTGTCAAGACCCTTTTTCTCAGGAACGCGTGTAGGTATCAAGTTGAAATTAATATCAAATACGTAAGTCTACAGTCCCTTGAAACTCTAAAAAAATAAAGCTTCTAAGTTAACGCAATAAAAAAATACGGCGATTTATGCGACATATTTCAATACTCGCAAATAAATCAAAACCTATAGTGTACTTTCCGTTGACCTAGAATCATGAAATTTGGCAAGAAGCAAGGTATCACAGCACAAGTATAGGAAAAAGTCCTAAAATTGTAAATTTGTAGATTTATCACATAAAAAAATGTTTTTTGCGATTACAAACTTATATTTGCAGTTGGAGAGTTGACTGTGACGTATATCGATGTATGGGAGACACACTCGTACATGATTTTCAACTACAATGTTAAGTTTGTTTTTAGGATAAATTCATCCTAACTACGGAACCCTTCATTGTGCGTGGGCTGACACGCACTTGGCCGGTTTTTAGGGTTCCGAACCAAAATGGTAAAAAGGAACCCTTATGGTAAGACTAAGTCTATCTGTCTGTCTGTCACACCTGGAACTACTAATGCTATCAACTTGAAATTTAGAATAGTTTTAGATGACGTTTGCCCAACTATTTTGAAAGCAAGAAAAAAAAAATTAAAAAAATATATCTTTTTTGCAAAAGGGACTGAAAGGGGGTCTTAAAAAATTGAAGTGGGGCTAATAGGGCACGTGGGGTATCATATGAAAGAACACTGTTTGCACATTGTCAAATATTTTTTATTTTTTGTTTATGCAGCATAGTTTCCGACTTTTGATGAAAAATGTAAAAAAAAATACCCCCCTTATCTCCGAAGTTTGCAGAGATAAAAATCTGAAACTATTCTATATGATAGAAGCTTATGTAAAGATTACAGAAAAAATCAAATGATGTTTCTAAATAGCACAGTTTTTCAGAAATTATCAACATCGTATATTCGTACGGAACCCTCGGTGCGCGAGTCCGACTCGTTCTTGACCAGTTTTGTTTTACTGTCATACTGTTGAGCAAAAGCCTCTTCTTCTCATGCCGAGAAGGCATGAACATTGATCACCTCGTTTGCTCAAGACGAGTCAGCGATTTCAGTCAGACTTATAGTAACTATAAGTAATTGATAAATTTTACCTACTAATTAAATTTAAAAAAATATCCATTTATAGACCCATACCCAAAATGCAAAATAGGGTTTCAGGTCTGACCTAAATTTGTTTCAACAAATCTGTATAAACTCAAACATACATAATATTTAATTACAGTAATAAGTAATTGAAGTCTAGACTTAAGGGCGGCAGAATCGTGTTCGTAAAGCGCTTTCATCGCTAATTTCATTTGAATTCACATCAATCAATTAAAGCTTGTTGGCTCCAATAACAGTATTACGTTGATTTATTCATAATTCTCTGAATTCACTGATTTATCAAGGTCTGTTTCACTCCGTTGAGTATTTGGCCTATCATTAATCAATCACTATTTAAGTTTATTGAATAGCGTCGCTGTGTCAGAAATCACTGGAATCATTTATAGAAAAAAGGATCGATAGACCTATTCCATTATTTTAATTATCCCATTTATCAACGTCCATCCTAATATTCGAAATTACAAAAGATTAAGTATTCGCAAATAAGTAGGTCAAGCACTTACACAAGACAGCTATGCACTTCTATTATAAAACAATTTAACATAAGTACATAGAACGGAAAATATATTGTATACTCACCACAATCCAATCCCATTTGATATTCCAACTTGGAACGTGAGGTGAGCAGTCCAGAATTCAAGACTATGAATATTTATTCAGGAGCATGTAAAGTATATTCAGACGTACGGGAGTATCTACGATGCAGATTACATTGTTCATAAAGTTTTGATAGTGCAATTCGGAGCTGTAACATATACTATCGCACCTGTATTCTCAAAGAGGAAAGCAGAAGTGTATAATAGGTTTCTAGAAAAAATGGACTTGTCCGAGTCACTGCAAAACTTTTCCTTTACCCGCCATTCCTTCGATTTTTTTTTTGGCTCTAGGACATGTCGGTTTCCTCACGATGTTTTCCTTCACCGTTTTGAGAGCAGTGGTGATTAAATTATTTACAAAAATTAAAGCGCCTGCCTGTGTTCGCCAGCGACCAACAACTCGTAAGTCGGGGTCGTTACCACTGGGCAACCACTGCTCTCCAAGGGTAGAATAAAATACTTTTTATGGTTCCGTACCTCAAAAGGACAAAAGGAACCCTTATAGCATGACTCGTGTGTCTGTCTGTCTGTCCGTCTGTCACAGCTGATTTGCTCTGAATCTGCTGGACCGATTAAGTTGAAATTTGGTTCACATATGAACTTCTGTGACCCAAACACGGACGTTTTACGTAAATAAATTAATTTTGAATATGAAGGTCACTTTTGGAGGGCAATTTAGAAAATTATAAAAAAAAGTTTTGCAAATAGTTCTTTACTTACTTATTGATTACAGGAAAACTTATAAGAAGTCTGTGATCTTAAAATAAAATGGTAAATCACTCAATATTGTGCGTACAAACTTACATATCGGATCATGTTTTTCAACTACAATGTTAAGTTTGTTTGGATAAATTCATCCCAACTACGGAACACTTCACTGTGCGTGGTCCGACACGTACTTGGCCGGTTTGTATGTATGCACACCAAATAAATTAAAGACTATCCTAGAATATCCTCCACCTGTTAGGGACTGGCGAGACAACAAGTCATGACCTAGCTATTACGCGTACCACAAAACACGCTGCAACGATATGACACAATCCATTCTCATCAATGTAAAACAGACTATTAGCCCCACCATATTACTCTTCACAACTTTACTCCATCACGTCTACATTTACCCGAATTTATAGTTGTCTGAAATAAATTCCTTTTGTGCGCCATAACAGGTGATTTGTCGGGGTTATGCTGTATTAGCGTGTGAAAATTATGAGACAGCGTAATGAGGGTGCCACGAACACGTTCAACTTTGCCCCCTAATACTTTAATTTTATGTGTGAAGAAGATTCCATTCCACATTTTATGTAAAAGGGTTTTAGTGTCTAAACGAAAGTTGAAATGTGTGGCCGTACTTAAAAATTACTTATAGCAAGGACGTTCTCTAATTTATTGCTCAAAGTTATTTTACAGGCGTTTTAATATTAAATGTATTTAGTAGACTACTTCCTGGCGTAATTTCCCCTTTGAATACGTACCTGCCTGTTAGAACGAAGTTTAATACGGTTGTTAAATACCGGGTGGTATTTGGGGGAAGGTTGACCTGTAGGTACAGTCGAGTTCATTAATATATTAGCCCTTTCAGGCTTCAAAAATATATGACCGTCAAAAAAAATCATAATATTGTGACAACTATAAGCATCATTAAATTGTGGTCAAGATTTCGATTCATTAATATGTGACTGGTTTTTCTCAGTAACATGTATACAGCCAAAAGCACATTATTATATGAACAACATTAAGATCATATTATCTGAACATTGTAGGATTCACAATTATGTATGTGTTATAGTCAAAGTCCGATACACAGTCTCTTCGCGGAAGGACTGGTTTATCCTAGGTTTGGCCAAAGCCATCAGGCAATCCCCGAAATACATTTCAATTTCGCCCTTTGCCTGAAGTATTTTTAGTCAAACCCAGGAGCTCAACCTAACCTAACCTATTAGTCAAAGGCCGAAAATTTACAGCCGAAAATTTACATTTGTTTGGGCTTTGACTAAGTCATTCAGTCTGACCTGAGGATTGACCAGTCCAACCTAGGAGCGCCGGAGCTTCGGAGTTTGCCTATAACATATGCACACATGAATACAATAATATCTAAACACAAGTAAATGTAATTCAAATTCAACCTTATTACTTACGTCATAAAGATAATTTTAATAGCAATCTTAAAATTGCATGGTCAAGGAGTTTGCAACATTATTTATCACTGGCTAGATTAACTTCAAATGACGTTATGTTTTTCTAATTACTGGAAGATAGTACTGGAAGCTAGTACTGGGAGCTAGTACTGGAAGATAGCACTGGAAGATAGCACTGGAATATAGTACTGGAAGTTAGAACTGGAAGATAGTGCTGGAAAATAGTATTGGGAGCTAGTACTGGAAGATAGTACTGGAAGATAGCACTGGAATATAGTACTGGAAGTTAGTACTGGAAGATAGTATTGGGAGCTAGTACTGGAAGGTAGCACTGGAAGGTAGTACTGGGAGCAAGTACTGGGAGCTAGTACTGGAAGATAGCACTGGAAGATAGTACTAGAAGATAGCACTGGAATATAGTACTGGAAGTTATAACTGGAAGATAGTGCTGGAAGATAGTATTGGGAGCTAGTACTGGAAGATAGTACTGGAAGATAGCACTGGAAGATAGCACTGGAAGATAGCACTGGAAGATAGTACTAGAAGATAGCACTGGAATATAGTACTGGAAGTTAGAACTGGAAGATAGTACTGGGAGCAAGTACTGGAAGCTAGTACTGGAAGATAGTATTGGGAGGTAGTACTGGAAGGTAGCACTGGAAGATAGAACAATACACTTACTGTATTAGTACAGTAGTAGTAGTACAGTACTTCCAGCACTATCTTCCAGTTCTATCTTCCAGGGCTACCTTCCAGTACTAGCTCCCAATACTATCTTCAAGTACTATCTTCCAGTACTAACTTCCAGTACTATATTCCAGCACTAGCTTCCAGTTCTATCTTCCAGTACTATCTTCCAGTACTAACTTCCAGTACTAGCTCCCAATACTATCTTCCAGCACTATCTTCCAGTACTAACTTCCAGTACTAGCTCCCAATACTATCTTCCAGCACTATCTTCCAGTTATAACTTCCAGTACTATATTCCAGTACTATCTTCCAGTACTAACTTCCAGTACTATATTCCAGTGTTATCTTCCAGTACTATCTTCCAGTACTATCTTCCAGTGCTATCTTCCAGTACTAGCTCCCAGTACTTGCTCCCAGGGCTACCTTCCAGTACTAGCTCCCAATACTATCTTCAAGTACTATCTTCCAGTACTATCTTCCAGTTCTATCTTCCAGTGCTACCTTCCAGTGCTACCTTCCAGTACTATCTTCCAGTGCTATCTTCCAGTACTATCTTCCAGTACTAGCTCCCAATACTATCTTCCAGCACTATCTTCCAGTTATAACTTCCAGTACTATATTCCAGTGCTATCTTCTAGTACTATCTTCCAGTGCTATCTTCCAGTACTAGCTCCCAGTACTTGCTCCCAGTACTACCTTCCAGTGCTACCTTCCAGTACTAGCTCCCAATACTATCTTCCAGTACTAACTTCCAGTACTATATTCCAGTGCTATCTTCCAGTACTATCTTCCAGTACTAGCTCCCAATACTATCTTCCAGCACTATCTTCCAGTTCTAACTTCCAGTACTATATTCCAGTGCTATCTTCCAGTGCTATCTTCCAGTACTAGCTCCCAGTACTAGCTTCCAGTACTATCTTCCAGTAATTAGAAAAACATAACGTCATTTGAAGTTAATCTAGCCAGTGATAAATAATGTTGCAAACTCCTTGACCATGCAATTTTAAGATTGCTATTAAAATTATCTTTATGACGTAAGTAATAAGGTTGAATTTGAATTACATTTACTTGTGTTTAGATATTATTGTATTCATGTGTGCATACATAATTGTGAATCCTACAATGTTCAGATAATATGATCTTAATGTTGTTCATATAATAATGTGCTTTTGGCTGTATACATGTTACTGAGAAAAACCAGTCACATATTAATGAATCGAAATCTTGACCACAATTTAATGATGCTTATAGTTGTCACAATATTATGACTTTATTTGACGGTCATATATTTTTGAAGCCTGAAAGGGCTAATATATTAATGAACTCGACTGTACACTCGTGAGAAATATAAATAAAACCACTGTGTACTGATCTGATGTGATAGCTACTTTATTAAAAAAAAACCATTTGCTTAACCTAATCGCGGTAATGTAACCATAGCGAGATCTAATTTATCGCCAACGCCATCTATCGAGCACGCCGGAAGCTTTACAAATAGTTACGTCGTAAACAACGGTTTTCATGTAAGCTGCGATTAATTTGTTGTGTTTATGTTTTGTACATTATTGGCTTATTATTCCTTCTTGACTTGATTTTTATTTTCTCTGAATTATTTACTTACATGCATATACATTCACCACATAGACAGGCACATCTTATACTTTATCATTATTAACAGTCGATGCCCAAAAAGGCTCGACTGGCTGTTCACAATGGTGTGCTAGTGCCTCGCTTATGTATGGAAGTGAATGTTGGGTGTGGCAAAAGAAGCATGAAAGTAGAATAAATGCTGTGGAAATGCGTTCCTTGCGAAGCATTGCAAGGAACATGAGCATGAGGTGATAAGGCAAGTAGTGACAAATATTGAAAAGAGTATGCTTAGATGGTTTGGTCATGTGGAGAGGATGAGTGAAAGGAGACTAACAAAAGGTATTTATAAAGCAGAGGTGAGTGGAAACGCCGGGAGGGGACGCCCTAAAAGGACATATAGTGACTAAATTGGTGATGTTCTTCAGAAAGGTCAGGTGCGTAGTACTCGCAACCGGGGCGTGCGTGTATGAACGTAGGCGAAGCAAAAGTAGTATGTAAGGAGCGTAGCAAGTGGCGTTCTATAGTTTCTGCCTACCCCCATGGGAAGAAGGCGTGAATTTATGTATGTATGTATTATTAACATCTGTCTCATGATGCAGTTTATAGAGCTTCTTGTGAAACAGATCGTCATGGCAAATAATTGGCAGGGAGGGTTAGCCAGTGCTGAACATGTAAGGTTTTACATTTAAAAAAAATCAGCTCTTCCCTACATTTTGACGATTACATAAATGTAGGGAACAGCTGATTTTTGTTTTCGCGATTTTGGTTTGGTCCCATAGTAAGAGTTGTTCATAATGATGAGTACAATGACCCTTTAAGAGGTTGTGCATTAATTCTGGGACATGTTTTATAGATGCACAAAAATATACAATATAGTCCTTCTTATCAGTTTCGATAACAGCGACTTTTTGAAATTATTATTTCCTAGCGTGTGCCGTAATATGACTCGCCAGTCCGAATTTAGTTTTAAATACCCGTAGCTCTCCACGTCAAAGACAAAATCAAATTATTTATTTCAAATAGGTACATAAAAGGCACCTTTTACAAAAAACTAGAACTGATTCTAATCGCATGAGTTTACACAGCCAAAACTCGCTAGCGTCTCCGTAAATGATATGTATGAAATATTGTAAACACATGGTAGATTAAGGGATAAGGGACTTACTAGAGAGTGGGCAGCAGCGTTCTCTATGCATTTTAACACCATACTGCGATCGCCAACCCGCCTGCCAAGCGTGGCGCTTACGTTACGGGTCAACACAAGCCCGAAAGTCTGACAACCAGTCTAACCAAGGGGTCAATAATACTACCAGGCAGAGTAAAGGTATAGGAGGGCTTAGGTCCTTACGTATTTGCCGTACGTACGTTACGTTACGGGTCAACACAAGCCCGAAAGTCTGACAACCAGTCTAACCAAGGAGTCAATAATACTACCAGGCAGAGTAAAGGTATAGGAGGGCTTAGGTCCTTACGTATTTGCCGTACGTACGTTACGTTACGGGTCAACAGAAGCCCAAAAGTCTGACAACCAGTCTAACCAAGGGGTATCGTATTACCCAGCAACTGAGTTGTGGAGGTCAGATAGACAGTCGCTCTATGTAAAATACTGGTATTCAGCGGGATCCAGTTAGACTGGAAGTCCACCCCGATGTAGTTGGAAAAGGCTGGGCAGATGATGCATCAAGCTACTACAATCTGTCAAATTTCTTTAATAGATTTTCAACTTTATCGCTACAGTTTAAGGTTCAAGGTTGATTGGGAAAATTTGACAGTTTCGGGTAGCTTGACCTGCTGGCGTCTGTACTTATTTTTTCGTTTAGTGTATCAAGTCGCTTTTTTTCGAAGTTTTTACATTTTTGTAAACAGTAGAGCGTAAGACAACCTATGTGAAGCGAGCCTTTTTTTTTTTTTTTTTGTTCACGGGGTGGAAAATCCTCATGGATGTCCTCCGCCCTGGGGCGGGCGGAGGGGTCTGTCAGACTCTTACTGACTAAAAACCACCCCAGTGTTCCCCTCCCACACTTGCGCCGGGGATCTTGGGATCTGTTATTCCTTCCGCAATCCCCGGCTAGTGCCGGCCCGCCTCTGCGGTCCACCTCAAGTCTGGGGGGTGAGGTGTCTGACCCCCCCCCGCGACGTCTGCTAGGGGCGCGCGTGGAACACTACGCGCCGCCACCTCGGGTCCAATGTGATGGGGGGCGGCGGACGTCCCCAAGTCCACCGTCCCTGGACCCATTTATGTGAAGCGAGCCTCCCCCAACCTGTTGCATCAGCAAGCCCTTAGATGCCTCTTGAACAAATCTTTATAGCGGAGATGTTGACCGCCATGCTTCCGTTAACCTTCCGCGATCTCAGAGTAGAAGACCACTTTGGGTAAACGGTGGTCCTCCATGCGAAGTGCGAAGGACGTGTGCACACCACCTGAGTTGACGCTGTATAAATAAAACCTCCATGCCATGAACGGAGCAGGGCTTTCGTATTGGTAACGCGGTCCTGACAGTTAAATTTTAATATATGGATCTCATGGCACCATAATAATAATAAGTATATCGTTTATTTCAGAGCCATGCTCCGTATATGTATGTTAGTAACAGTGTAAACTTGACAAAAGGTAAAAAGAAAAGGTCTTAGGCCTTAGGTGAAAAGTGACAAGTTTCCCAAAGTCTTGTTTGCAGGACACCATGTTTCTGCGCCTTAAAAAAGGACAGGTAGAGATAAACTACGATAACATGGCGTGCCCCTCCAAAATTCAAAACGTTTGAAAGTAGTTATGACAGTATTTACAAAGCACCACCAAGACTCACAACGCATTGTGCGCGTAATGAGACTGTATGGGACTGAATGAGAATTTATTTTTGTTTGACGGCTCAAACAAAAATAAATCCAAGTATTTATTTATTCGTAAGGATTTGACTACATACATTGAAACAGAAATTAGGAGGGGCGCGCCATGTTATCGTAGTTTATCTCTACGAGTAAGATGGATGCCTTGTAAATACTAACCTCTGTCTCTAGCTGGCAGCTCTAGCAGGTGCACAATTATAAAGCTACGGAACTTAATAAACATCTACATATTTCAGTCTCTCCGATTAATCACCATGTTACAAAAAAACTTATCGAAGCACCAATTTCACGCATATTTGACTTCCAAATCCCACTTCAAATAAACGTATTCAGCCGCTGAAAAGTCCGTATAAAATTGATTGCTAATAACTGGGATTCGCGCATCCCGACCGTGTGTGTCTTTTGCCACAAAATATATAGATACAGAAGGCCAGCTCCATACAACGAACGAGCAAACCTGAGCACACATAGACCGGTCTACATCACAAACTAAAGGTTGGTTTGGACAAGACGAGCCAATGCTCATTTTATCCTCATACTATCAAATTCTCTTTGTGTAAACAGAGAAACAGCATTACTTTCCTATCTATACATCGTAAAATGTGCGTTTGGTAGACAAAACTCATCATCTGCCTAGCTTTTTCCCAATTACTAACAATACTAACACATCACCAAATCATACTATAATTTATTTTTAATTTTTTAATTTTTTATTTCTCAAAGTTTTTGTGTTGAGATACAGACATAATTCCAAATTGTTAAATCGCTCTTTCTGAGTATTTTTATTATTCTTATTTTTATGTTCTAACTGCTAGAGGGTGGAGACCTGGTGACCTGAAACACAGGCCCTTAAAGCCTTGCTTAGGAACCAGTCACCCACTGTAAATTTAAACCATTTCATGTACCTTTAAGTGTTAATAATGTCTGTAGGTATGTTTATTGTTGTGAGAAAAAAAAAACATGTTGAGGTCGGTTTCCAGTTTAACCGGATGCAACTGAATACCGACTGCCTATCTGACCTCCACAACCCAGTAACTGGGTAATACGATACCCCTTGGTAAGACTGGTTGTCAGACTTTCGGGCTTCTGACGACCCTTTTAAACGAATGCGAGTCGCGAATGCGCTTGCAACCTAAGCGTGTTTTTCCACTCGTTGTTGGGAGCCGGCCTTCTGTACCTATCTTATTTTGTGGTTTCATGTTCAGTTTGTAATTAGCGCCCTCAGACTGGAGGTGATTACTCCAATTACCTCTTATTGAATTGACCGATGACACGTAACGGTAATTACCGACTTTTACACTGTTGATTGTAAATTGTGTTTGCTTAGGTCGTGATTTTAGGTTTTTTTGGGGACTGTAAGGACCAAAAAGGCGTTTACTTTTTAGGGTTCCGTACGAAAATGGTAAAAAGGAGCCCTTATGGTGAGACTAAGTCTGTCTGTCTGTCTGTCACACCTCGATATCTCAAGAACTAGTAATACTATCAACTTGAAATTTAGAATGGTTTTAGATGACGTTTGCCCAACTATTTTGCAAACAAGAAATTAAAAAAAATATACCTTTTTTGCAAAAGGGACTGAAAGGGGGCTTAAAAATTTGAAGTGGGGCTACCACGGCATGTGGGGTACCATAGGAAAGAACGCTGTTTGCTAATTCTCAAACATTTATTTTTTATTTTTTAGGCAGCATAGTTTCCGACTTTTGGTGAAAAATGTAAAAAAATACCGGCCCCCCCCCTTATCTCCGAAGTTTGCATAGATAAAAATCTGAAATTATTCTATGTGATAGAAGTGTACAGGAAAAATAAAACGATGTCGCTACATAGCACAGTTATTCAGAAATAATGAATATAATATTAATATACGTACGGAACCCTCGGTGCGCGAGTCCGACTCGCTCTTGACCAGTTTTTTTATGTGGTTGGTACACACAATATTAATTTTTGTATTTTTTCTAGGTCTAATGTATTATCAGCATCATCAGCTTTGGCAGTATCATAATATTATCCCGCAATTCATCTTTGACAGCTACTATTTGACATTAGACTTCATCATAGTAATTCATAATTTGTGGACCATTTTACGAAACTCCATACAAAACTGTCAAACAGATGAATTTCGGGATATGAATTGTACGCAGATCGTATTATGATTCTGCCAAAGCGTCCATTTTAGGCCCCCAGGTGTCAATGGCACCTGATTAAACCTTATCGACCATTCTCATTCAGCTACTAAGACCTAGCTACAGGATAAATACAAAATATATTATTTACGAGTCTGGGGTTTTTGAATGAGATGTTTGTACTGTAACTTACCTAACTATATCTGGTATCCGAATAATTATAGCGAATCGTTTATAAATGAAACGTCGCGTTGGTTCTCCAGGCCTATAAGGAAAATAATATTGTGTGCATGTTCAAAATTAATGATGCAAATATGAACGGATAAGTAATTAAAGTTCTGTAATAATTTATAGGTTGGCACAGAAAATAAGAGCAGGACTTACCGCAACTTGAAGCTGAAAAACATGTAATTTCGAGGTGTTTTTCTTTCAAAATCAAAATATTTTATTTCTCATAAAACTACATGGGCACTTATCTATTTGCATGTCATCAGTGCACTGCGGAATATGTCTTTGAAGTTTGCACTGAATTTTATATGTAACATTTTTTGTATCCACCACATCTTAAGCAAAATAAACGATTTGATTTTGATGGGAAAAGTTTATTCTTATTTCTGACTTTTGTAGCGGCCAGTATATTTATTCGTTACAAAAAACCAGCCCAGTGCGTGTTGGAAAAATAAGTAGGTATATCATCCCCACTTCACGAGTAAGGGGGTACGAAACGTCAAAAGCTAGGTGCGCGGTTCCAATTGGTCGTTTCCTATGGAGAACACTCTTTTAAAAATAATGGGCTTTTACAATGTTTTCTAGTTACAGTGTTAAAAGGTATGGGAGGACAGTGTAGGCTCGTCAAAAGTACCAGGTACACAAAAAAGCGTCAAAAATACAAAATAGATCTGGGGGCACCGTAGTGCCCTCGCCAAGACGAGCCAAGCGAAGCGCAAGGGCACTACCTACATTTTCTCGAAGTGTTTCGTCGTTTTATTGAACCCTCATAGAGTTGGTTTCCGATGTACGAGATAGTTCATATTCTCAGAATATGATGTCAATAATAGACTAATTAAACATACAGTCTCAATTGAATAGCTCTAATACGAGTACTTTAGATTTTATTGACATCTAAAATACATCAATTTCGTCACTGACACACTGATGATTATCAAAATGTTTGGCTACTTCCTGAAGTGCTAGAAAGCTGAAATTTGGTATGTAATCTAAGTTTAGTGTACAACCAACAAAAAAAATCATAAACTTTCACCCCCCATCCCCTAAAATGGGGGGTTGAAAGTTTGTATGAGACTTCAAAATGTTAGGGTACTTCCTGAAGTGCTAGAAAGCCGAAATATATAGACTTTGCTAGTATTAAAGCATAACAGTCACCTATAACTGAATATAATCGCTTAAGAGCGAAATATCGTCCTGATTTATCGCTTATGGTAATCAGTAAACCATCAAAGAAAAAAGGCAAAGACAGAATGGGCTATGAAAACCGGCACTGCTGATGTGCAAGACATACACCCCAAAAAAAGAAGAAAAAAATAAACACTAATAAGACTGCCTAGCAACTTACAAAAAGAACTGAAATCCCACCAAAAACATTTCATGTAAAATGTTGCCAAGACGACCACATAAGGTTTGCCCTGTGAAAAAGATATCAGATCTCATGTAGAGCCAATCTACTAGAGTGAATCTACACATTTTTACTGATATGTAGAATTTTTGAAGTTAGGGTTGGTAGAGTTAGGCCGTGTAGATTCAGAAGCTTGGCTCTACATGAGATCTGATATCTTTATCACAGGGCAAACCTTATGTGGTCGTCTTGGCAACATTTTACATGAAATGTTTTTGGTGGGATAATGGTTTACGAAGCTACAGTCTAATAAGCCTACAACGTTCTCACATACACAAATATTGCTAAAATAATAAAAATAGGAACCTATGTAAACCAAATGACATGATTGTCGTTAAAATTTAATAATATTTCACACTTTTCTTTATAATTTCTTATACAAAACTTCGGTAAACATTCTAAAACTGTTCCCAAACAAGTTCTCGTTTTGTATCGAAGTTCTCTCAACGCTGGTCGCCGCGCTGCCAGAACTTTTAAGTGGAAAGTATTGTAACCTATTTATTTTATAATCTGCAACAAATTAGAGTGATGTTCTTTAGAAACTTCGTTGTGTCCATGTTGAATCTACAATAAATACTTACGGGCGTTATAGATATGTGCCAGTGACCTTGAGTGGTTAGCTTGCGTGTTCTATACTTAGCTCACGCAACGCGTCGTACGTTCAGCCAGTAATAGGACTCGCCCATCAAGGAGCGCTGTCCCCAATTTGACGCATTATTAATTTATTATTCACAAAACAAGGTATTTTAATATATTTAATACCTACAAGTTTCCAAATTTTATTATTTTAATAATATTTTATATCGTTTTTAGGGTTCCGTACCAAAATGGTAAAAAGGAACCCTTATGGTGAGACTAAGTCTGTCTGTCTGTCACACCTGGATATCTCAAGAAATACTGATGCTATCAACTTGAAATTTAGAATAGTTTTAGGTGACGTTTGCCCGTATTTCGCAAACCAGAAAGAAATTAAAAAAGTATTTCTTTTTTGCAAAACGGACTGAAAGGGGGTCTTAAAAATTTGAAGTGGGGCGACTAGGGCATGTGGGGTATCATATGAAAGAAAGCTGTTTGCACGTTCTCAAACATTTATTTTTAATTTTTTTGGGCAGCATAGTTTCCGACTTTTGATGAAAAATGTAAAAAAAATACCGTTCCCCTTATCTCCGAAGTTTACATAGATAGAAATCTGAAATTATTCTATGTGATAGAAGTGTATGTACAGATTACAGGAAAAATAAAACGATGTCTCTAAATAGCACAGTTTTTCAGAAATCATCAACATCATATATGCGTACGGAACCCTCGGTGCGCGAGTCCGACTCGCTCTTGACCGGTTTTTTTTGTAATGTTTTGTTAATGTGATAGACTGTTGCTTTGCAAACCATTTTCTATTTTGTTAAGTACGTGGTACTTGTTGACGGGCCTACACTGTCCTCCCATACCTATTAACACTGTAACTTGAAAACATTGAAAAAGCCCATTATTTTTAAAAGAGTAACCGTGGAGTTTCTTGCCGGCTCTTCTCCGTAGGAAACGACCAATTGGAACCGTGCACCTAGCTTCTGACGTTTCATAAGTGCCCATGTAGGTTGAAGGCTTCTACATACCGGGGCGACTTGTCGCGCGACGCGACGCGACACAAAGGCACCGCTCGTCCCGCGACATGCGGGGCCTTTGTACCGTGTCGCGTCGCGCGACAAGTCGCGCCGGTATGTAGAAGCCTTTATGTGAAATAAAATATTTTGATTTTGAATTTAATCAAATAAATGTAGGTTGTTACCCAGTTTATCGTTAATTTAAGGCTCTTGCTTTTCATACAGACGTATCGCTGTTCGTCGCCCTATACCTAACCCGTAAGTTTCGGTCAATCCTATTAGATTTCAAAGTTTTCTGGGAATCACGCGATATCTAATATGGAATTAAGTTTCTCTCATATACGGCTTCTGATTTTTCCCAGAAGTAGTAGAAGCTGAAATCCTTTGACGCCTTCTAACCGTTTAACTAGTAGGCTTCAACGCGTCGTGACGTGGGCTTAATAGGGTACTAAAGCAAAAGTAATAAGTAACATTATAACTTATATCACATCTGTTTTCCCTGAAGAAGTAGGCACAGGCAAGGTATATGTATTGTACACACGGCTACACGTCAAGCTATACATTTCCAGTATCAGCTGACCTCTCAGTCTACAGAAATCTTATACTATGCGAGAGCAGCTTATACTGGAAATGTATAGCTTGATGTGTAGCCGTGTGTACACCCACATTTCACCAGTTCTGCATGTCGATTCTGTAAAAATCTCACCATGAATTCTTGCGTGGAGTGAGCTGTCAGTGTCATTCCACGCAAGTAGCTAGGGATTGCCAAAGCATTACATTTATAACCATAATTGATATTTAATAATATTTTGATCAAGATACAACTTGACATGACCTGCAAATTGCAAAAAAACGTAAGAAAAATTTAATTTCGCTTGCTACAGCTGCGGAATCACCTTATTATTCCTTGTTTCTATACACCGAACGGAACGGAGTAAACATTGAAGTTCACCCAACTAATTTGTATTTGTAACTAATCGGTCACAAGTTCAACCTTCCCCGCTCTCTCTTCGAATATGTTGGTTCTTTCATTACGTCACTAATGTTGTTCGGGTCTCGTGTACCGCGTTGGGACTATTTGGACTCTGTTTAACGACGTGTGGGTCCGCTGTGACGTAGTTATCTTCTCTTAACCAAGGACGGTATAACGACGTAACGATAATGAACATTGACATAAACAAGGATCTTTTAGCGCGTGGCCAAAATCGGAACTAACCCTGCCATCTTATTTTTAGGGTTCCGTACCTCAAAAAGAAAAAACGGAACCCTTATAGGATCACTCGTGTGCCTGTCTGTCTGTCACAGTCGATTTGCTCCGAATTTACTGAACCGATTAAGTTGAAAGGTTATATGAATTTCTGTGACCCAAACACGGACGTGTAACGTAAATAAATGAATTTTTAATCTGAGGGACACTTATGGCGGCAAAACATTCATCATTCATTCGAGCAATCGAGTCTGGTAAAACCACGCTGGGGTCGGTGCATTTCATTCATTCATGAGGGTCACTTATGGCCGCAAAACAGAAAAAAATAATTGCAAACTGTACCGTGTGTAGGGTTACCATATTTATGTAAATAGAGGGATGCCTATCTATGGTACCTAAAATGCCTGAATTTTCAGAAAAATGCCTGTCTAAAGCAAAACGCTGTAGGTAATAAGTAAAAGCCAACAGATAATAATGAAGAGGGATATTTATTACTGATATTTGTCAGAGGACATTATTTTTTTAAATAGTTCTTTCTTTTCTAAAACATAAACGTAAAAATCTTCACAAGATACAGTTTTGTAATTTTCTTGAGTAATCAATATTGCTTTTGCTGATTCAATTGTCAGACGATTTCTTTCTTTACTCCACTGGGCGTTGACGAGAGAAAACGTACGTTCTACGTTCGCATTGTGTGCCAAAATAGAGAACACAAACTGGCAGGTCATTCAACCAATGCCGTCTCAGACCAATGCCGGCCGTACGCCTGTCTAAACCTTAAAATGCCTGTCAAATGCGGCGAATGCCTGTCAAATGGTAACCCTAACCGTGTGACACATTATATCAAATGAACGGGTTTCAATTTTTTTTAAATAATTTTAATTAAAAAAAACAGATTTTTAAAGTTTTTCATCTAGTTTTTAAACTAAGTACTAGTAAGCCTAAAATTCTTTACTTATAGATTACAGAAAAACCTATAAGAAATCTATGGTCTTAAAATAACATGGTAAATCTCTGGTGACCAATCATGGTGACCACTGAGTTTGTTTCGGCCTTTCTTCTCAGAGTAGTCAGATAAGAAACGCCGACCTCATCTAGTTTTTAAAATATGATTGACGTGTAAAAGTGTTTGTACAAACCTACTTACAGAAATAAATTACAATGTTAACAGTAAAATATATATAGTATGTACCAGTTTAAAATAAAACAGAATAAAATAATAAAGGGGGGGGGGGGGAAAGCTCATTGGGCATCAAAAAATTCGTCCGCATCGCTGTCAACGGGAAAGAAATGAAATGAAATCGTTTATTCTGTAAATAGGATATTAAAATCACTTTTACACGTCATATAAAAAAAAAAATCTAGATGTAGCCGACATTTCCTATCTGACTACCCCTGAGAAGAAATGGCGAAACAAACTCAGGGGTCAAAGTCTCTTTTAAAGTCCAGACATAATCTTGGTCAGATCATGTGAGGACCATGTAGATCCGTGTCTGAAATGGTCTTTTGAGGAAAGAACCACGCAAATTTGAGCGGACCTGACCAATCAGTGTAAGCATTTGTCAGTAATCGTGCAGCTCAACTCAAAACTTAAGGAGCTCAACGACTCGACGAACAGTACCAAAAAAAGGACATTTGGGTAGGCCGCATAAAGCGCTCAAAATGTCAGACCATCATTAAAACTTAACTGAGAAAAGAAAGGAAAACCTTTAAAGAAAAAAAAAATGACCCACATAGTGCTCACATTCACAATAAATTAAAGCAGTAAATATAATACTTTTCAAAGTAAACATTCATGTAAAATTGTATACAATATTCTGCAATGTCAATATGTATATAAAATCATGCATAATAATTAAAATGTCAAGTTATATCACAACACAAGGCTAGCAGAGCGAGCAGCTCAATCCCAAGCTTTTTTGTCCTCTAAATAATCAGAAATCTTATAGTACCCTTTTTTACAAAGTTTAGTTTTAATACAGATTTTAAATCGTTTAATGGGTAAGTTCCGAATGTCAGTAGGAAGTTGGTTGTAAAAGCGTATACATTGACCCATGAAAGAGTTGCCTACTCTGTGGAGGCGAGTGCGATGTACAGCAAGATTGTGTTTATTCCTGGTATTTAAACTATGAATATCGGACATTTTCTTAAAATTTGATTTATTTTTGTGTACATATAATAGATTTTCAAGTATATATTGAGAAGCTACAGTCAGAATATCTATTTCTTTGAATATTTCACGAAGTGAATCTCTTGGACCTAGATTGTAAATGGCTCGAACAGCCCTTTTCCGTAAAATAAAGATATTATTAATGTCCGCACATGTTCCCCAGAGAAGGATCCCATACGACATAAGACTATGAAAATAACTAAAATAAACAATTCTGGCAGTATCTACATCAGTAATCTGTCTAATTTTTTTAACAGCATAGGCGGCCGAACTAAGCCTTCCTGACAATTTTTCTACGTGTGGGCCCCATTGTAATTTACCGTCAATAGTTATTCCAAGAAAAACTGTCGACTCAACAGGGTCCAACTCTATTCCATTAAGTTGAACATTAGTAGTTAGCTGCCTGACATTTGGCATTGAAAATTTAATGAGTTTAGTCTTTTTCTCGTTCAGGAGAAGATTATTTACATTAAACCAATGGACAACTTTAGAGAGTGCATCGTTAACATGTTCAAAATTGACTAGCTGACGTTTGATTTTAAAAATGAGTGAAGTGTCATCTGCGAATAATACAATCTTGTGATTATCCCTTATGTGAAAAGGTAAGTCATTTATATAAATTAGAAACAAGAATGGACCTAGAATTGAACCCTGCGGAACGCCCATAGTGACCGCAGATCCTGCAGATCTCTTGCCATTAACATCAACCCTCTGAATTCTGTTGTTCAGATAAGAAGTCAGAAGGTCGAGAGCACTGTCCCTCAAACCATAATGGTGCAGTTTTCTGATGAGTGTATCATGATGAACGCAATCGAAGGCCTTAGACAAGTCGCAGAAAATGCCAAGAGCATCCCGCGACCCCTCCCAGGCCTCGAATATGCTCTTCAGTAATTCCACGCCCGCGTCTGTAGTTGAACGACCCTTAGTAAAACCAAACTGTTTCAGATGTAGTAGATTATGTTTATTAAAATGTCCTAACATTTGTTTCAAAATTAATTTTTCAAAGATTTTGCTCAATGTAGGTAATATCGAAATAGGCCGAAAATTCGTAGGATCAGTTGTGCTGCCAGATTTGAATAGAGGAATCACTTTGCTAAGTTTCATCAGATCAGGAAATACACCAGATGCAATACAAGAATTAAAAACAATTGCTAAAAAGGGTGAAATAACATTAATTATTGTAGACATGGTATGTACTGATAACCCCCAAAGGTCCGCAGTTTTTTTTATATCAAGGTGTTTAAAAGATTCTATAATGTCTTTAGCGGTAACGACCGTGAATTTAAGGTGTTTATCACATTCTGGTACACATTCTTTTAATATTGAGTAAGCAGAAGTGGAGGACGACGATGACAGAGTTTTGGTTGTTAAAATAGGAATATTAGTGAAAAAAAATTCAAACTCAGTTGCCACCTCCATGTCTGCCTTAATATCTACATCATTGATTTTTAGATGGAAGTCACGATTCCGTACTGTCGTTCTTCCCATTTCTGAATTAATAATATTCCAAGTTGTTTTAATTTTATTTCCAGAAGATTTTATTTTATTTTTAATGTGTATGGCTTTTGCCGAGGAACAGGCTCTTTTAAAAGTTTTAGAATATTTTTTAACAAATTCTTTAAAAGTTTCATCATGGTTATATGTTTTTTCATCATACAATTCATATAACCTCTGCCTACTTTTGTAAATACCTGGTGTTGCCCAATCACTAAATATTACGTGGTCACAAACAGGCAATGTTTTTGAGGTGAACACCTTCCTAAATTCACAATTAATGAGATTAAATAGTAAAGTATATGCTTGATCTGGGTCGGTGTGATAAGGCAAACCCGGTAGTTTTTCCATTAAATTATTTTTAAATTGTTCTAAGCGACTTTTGTTTACAGGAATATAACTCACTAGTTTTCTTTGAGCTCTGACTATTTTCCGAGGGAAAGTTACTAACTGGCCACAGTGATCAGAGTCCAACTCGTTTATAATTAAATGGCTAGAAGGTCTTAAGTTTGTAAAAATATTGTCAATACAGGTAGCGCTAGTGGCAGTTATTCTAGTCGGCTCAAAGAATGTATTGTACAAATTATATGACTTTAATAAGGTTATAAATTTATTTACTGTAGCAGATTTTTCCAGTATATTAATGTTGAAATCTCCACAGACAACAACTGTTTTATTACTGTTACAAGTCTTTAATAATACTTCTTCCATATATTTCTCAAAAATATCATATGAAGCACATGGGGGCCTGTATATGCTCATTACAATGAACTGCTCAAGCTCAATGCAAGCTATTTCAATAACTCGCTCAACAGAGAGGCTCACAATATCCTTACGTTCTTTAAATTTCATATTGTTACGAACAATTATTAAAGAGCCACCGCGTATCATATTAACTCTGCTGAATGAGCTGGCAACCTGGCGGTTGTTAAAGCTGAACATGAACTGGTGGACTTTTAACCAATGTTCAGTTACACATAAGATATCGATATAACTACAGTTCATGAACAGCTCCAGTTCTAATTCCTTACCTATCACACCCTGTATATTTTGATGAACAATTTTTAAAGTATTATTATTATAATTACATTTATTTAAATTACTACAATTTAATGGGTGTGATAATAAAGAAGTTTGTGTAACATTTTTTAAGCAAGAGGTTTCCTCTGTTGTCCTAATTTCTAATTTAAATGATAATCAATGTCATTAGTCGTTGCCAAATTATTGGCAGAATTATTTAAAAAGTCATTGCATTGCTCAAAAGAAGCAAGTTGTTTAGCCAAATTTTTGGCTGAAAGGTGCCCAAAAGGCTGGCAGCATTGCCACGTTGGATGGCAATGCTGATTCTTTGGGCTAAAAATAGACCAGCCCTCTGGTCGCATGAAGAGTCGACCAACCGCTTGGCGATGTCCTGAAAAACTCGATGAGCACTCGAACCCCAAGGCCCTAGCGTTTCAACCCCAAACGGCTCAAACATATAACTCCCAATAAGGTTGTTATATTTGCGCTGTTTGAGGTTTTCTGCTCCTGTAGCTGCCGCCCCGGCACAGCCCGTCGTGCTAGGAAGATGGGATGGCGCGAGGGTGTCGACACAGGTTGCATCCCACACCAAAGGCCTACCCAACTTCCACGGCATTATGGTCATTCCGTCTGGCCTCTTCCCATCGTCGCGCGCCAAGCCATTGGGTTCTAAAACAGCTGGCAACCTGTTTTTTAGTTTTTAGTTTTTTTAGTAGTTTAGCTGGGTGACAAGAGCCCGACGGATGATGTCGTTAATGCTAGCATGATGTGCCATCCGACCAGCGCTCTTGCTACAAGATAGGCCGTGGTGTCCTAGGCAGTCGACTTCTTCACCGCATTGACAGCGATGTGGAGCCCCGCAAGGAGCGCCCAGACGCAAACACGTAGCGAGCCGGAATGTGATGTCACCCAGCATGGTGCCAATGTTGGGTGACGGTAGTGCCTGAAGCCAGAGGCCCGACTCCCATTCACCCACAGCCAGCAGGCGGGCACGCTCGGCAGTATTGGTGGACGTATTAATAAGTTTATTCCGTACCAACCTGCAGAGCGGCTCATCCCACTGTCTCTGGGAAGATGGGTTCTCGGGCTGAACCGTATCCGGGCAAGCCACTTTCCAGGCGTTCATAGCATCGGTCAAACACGGCACTTCAGAGTCAACCTGAGAAAAGGCTAAAATTCTTTTGATTAACTTTTTTTTTAAGTTGCGTCCTGATTCACCCTTGCATCCCTATTCACCTCGTTTTAAGGTTTTTATTTCGTTCGCTGTTTAGTTTTGCAAGGGTTGCAGAATTGCCCTTTTTCAATGAAAATTAGTTTATTTATAATTCGCAAACAATTGTGAAAATTGTTAACATTCCAGTTTTGTTGCGAAACAATAACTTCATGTTTTCTCGGTATTTCAAAAAGCAGTTTCGCTTCATCTGTAAGCTATTTTCAATACCTAGAAATTAAGCTTATTGTCAGCATTTGAGTTATTGTAATTAACAATATATTTATTCAAACATTAAACTTCAATTTATTTAAGCGGTAGATTCTATTAATAATCGTATTTATTCGTTGATTGCCAGACCTTTTGTTACGCAGGGATTGACAGCAGCTGTAATTGATTTACTCATTAACGTCAATGTTAATTATAGTATCTGTTTGCATATTGTTTCAGTGAATTAAATGAAATTATTAACCAACATGAAATTCAGTGTGAAATCAATCGGTAGAGCTCTTCACTCCGAACCACACTCAAGGGCCTACACAATTAATCAAAAGCGAACTCATTCGTTTTTTTTAAGTAAATAATCCAATTATATTATATTAAACAGATGTGTTATACACTCACAAAACAACCGAAAAAAGTGTTCCGCGCAGCAGCGGCAGCACACATACTTTTCATTAATTTTACATTTCACTACAAGTAAATATGATGGCTTGATGAAACAACAAGAAAAAAACCGGCCAAGTGCGAGTCGGACTCGTGCACGAAGGGTTCCGTACCATTATTTATAAAAAATGGCAAAAAAATCACGTTTTTGTATGGGAGCCCCCCTTAAATATTTGTTTTATTTTTATTTAATTATTTATTTTTAACGTGATTAAATAACTAAATATTCTGTGAATATTTCAAGCGTCTACCTATCGCCGTTATCAATATCGGGCAAAAACGAGCAAAAAAATCAGGTTTTTTGTATGGGAGCCCCCTTAAATATTTATTTTATTCTGTGTTTTAATATTTGTTGTTATAGCCGCAACAGAAATACATCATCTGTAACATATCTGTACTGTCATTGAAATAATCGGAGATTTAGGTATACTGCAACATTGTTCCGATATGATCTTTAGAGAATAACATAGAAGTTTGACTACTAAGAAATACTTACTTACTTAGTCAAGCCCTAGGTATATTATGTTAGCAATCTTTCACCATTAAATTCGCGGCCTGGTTCAGGAAGTGGAGGATTGAAGTCAACCCTGATAAGAGCCAGGGGGTCCTATTCTGTAGGCCCCGGTCACCCGGATCACCCGCCCTGCCCCAACCGATCACCATGTTCGGCAAGCCTATCCCTTGGGAGAAGCGAGCCAAATATCTCGGTGTGGTCTTAGACCATCACATGACGTTCGGCGAGCACATAAAACAGGTGCGCTCGCGCGCCAGTTTTGTTCTCGGCCGACTACACTCCGTACTCAACCCGCGCAGCAAGTTGTCCCTTAAGTGCAAATTGCGTATTTACACCGCGTGCATTCGACCGATCATGACTTACGCCTGCGTAGTCTTCGCTCACGCAAAGTCATATCACATTCATAAGATGCAGACGCTTCAAAACCGATTTCTCCGTAGAATTACGAAAGCTCCTTGGTTCGTTCGGAACGAACAACTTCACGTAGACCTTAAGATGCCTACCATCAAACAGTTTATGAAGCGCCTTGCAAAGCGCTTTTTCGAATCCGCGGAACGTCATCGCAACCCCTTGGTTGTGCAGGCCGCTAGTTACAGGCCTTCTGCCATTAGTCAGACTCGCCGACCGAGGCACACTCTCTTAGATCCGGATGACCCCATCACTCTCCTTCAGGAACGCAATAGGGCCACGAGTACAGTGCACAAAATACACAAACCGACCTTCCGTCCTCGCCGCCGAGGTACCACGCGAACTTCCCGAGTAAATGGTAATAAAAGTCCTCCCCCCCGTCCCTTGAATGTCGATGCGCCAGCCGCCCGGTTAGAGGCTGAGAGCGCCGTAGCAATAAATATAATATCCCCTGATAATAATCATGATCAAAATGTTGATCCAGCCCGTCCCCAAATTGTTAGTAATTTTGTGATCCCCCAACGACGCCCTGAGCCGAGGTCCGTACCCCACAGGGGGTGCCCTTAGTGCGCTGTCGTTTAGTTTTTAATATATATAATTTGCGCCCTGGCTGGAGGCTTTAAGATTAAAAACCTTAGGGCAGCCACAGGAATATCCGGTTAAGTAGCAACGACCTCTCTAGGTCTGCTACGAGATGCCATACACAAAAAAAAAAAAAAAACACCATTAAATTAAGGGTAGCGAATTATTATTTAGTTCACTACTCACAATCTTATCCAACCTAAATCTAAATTTACCCCAGTTAAAATTAGATTCTCAATGTTGGTAACATAATTATTTTGGTAATTCATTACCTGCTAACCGAAGACACACGAGAGGGTCTTCTAAAGTGGGCGGTTGTCGGTTGTCCCAGGGCTCGTGGCTACCCGTACAAGTGTCGCCCTGCTCCAAGTGACTAGCCACAAGCCACAGACCGCTACGCCTGCCTCACTATCTTAACGTTTATTGGTCATTTATTAGGTCGTATCACGTGAATAATTTAACTAGAACATTAATTATATTTTATTTTGCTTGATTAGGTAGATTGAGGGAAATTAAAACGTTGTTTTAGGGGTTACAGTACACAAAAACCAACCAAGTGCGAGTCGAACTTGCGCACGAAGAGTTCCATACCATTATCTATAAAAATGGCAAAAAAAACACGTTTATTGTATGGGAGCCCCCCTTAAATATTTGTTTTATTTTAATTTCATTATTTATTTTTAAAGTGAATATAGAACTAAATATTTTGTGTATTATTATGTTACACTGCGCAAAATATATACGACTTTAGTTTTTGCAATTTTCAGGTCAGTGTCAGGTTTTTTCTTGTTCAAAATATGATTTGCGACTATAACAGATATTGTATTTACAGAATTATTATCATTAGAATCATTAATACATCTCTCTAAGTTAGATTTGTTCCCCAATGTCATGATTTCATGAAAAAGTAATTCAATGGAACAAATCTAACTTGAGCGACTTATTAATGATTCTAATGATTATAATTCTGTAAATACGTATCTGTTATAGTCGCGAATTATATTTTGATCAAGATACAACCTGATAATGACGTGCAAATGGCAAAAAAACATAATTCAATTTAAATTAGAGGAATAAATTAAATTTAAATTAATTACCCTAATCTCTTAAAAGTTACGAGTGAACAGGGGGCATAAAATGGACGCTTTAGCAGAATCATAATAATATGATCTGCGTACAATTCATACATCCCGCAATTCATCTGTTTGACAGCTGCTATTTGACATTAGACTTCATTAGAGCAATTAATAATTTGTGGACCATTTTACGAAACTCCATACAAACTGTCAAACAGATGAATTGCGGGATATGAATTGCACGCAGTTTCATATTATGATTCTGCCAAAGCATCCATTTTAGGCCCCCAGGCTTCTTCTGGGTAAGCTCACTCCATCGTCGACTTTGTCTCTGTCACCTCTGCCCTAGACTAAGGTCAAGAGCAAACCCATCGTAAATAAAAAAATAAAACAAAATTCGTGGGCTACAGCTGCGGGACCTTAAGACGCTGACAACAGATACACCGCTGTCACTGTCAGACTGCATACAAAAGAAAGAGAAGCGAGCTGACACAACGCTTGTAATTTATTGCAAAATATGAAGCAATTATTTATTTACTCAAAAATGAGTTGAGTAATTGAAAATAAAAAACAACCAAGTTCTGCATACAAATAAGACGTTCTTGATATTAATTAAACACCAACCTTACGTTGATATTTAATACAAATAGTTTGGATTGAAATGTAATGTAAAGGGTTAGTTTACCGTTCATTTTTATCGAGATTTTCTAAACGTGTTTTGGGAACAATCAAGTTCTGAGAAATGTGTTCAAGAATAACATATATTTTTCCGCTACCACAAACTATAAAGATTTGGCAATTTTTTTGTTTAAGACTAGCCTACTTTTATCGTTTGCCTCTTGTCAGCGCCTTAAGATAAGTTAGTAAGTTTTTTGTTTTAGGGATAGCTAAAGTAACTTACGAAGCAAAAAATGTACTTAGGAATGTAAGGATCGAATAAGTAGCAATTGGCGTTCTGTAGTTTATCTACCCCTGTGGGAAAAATGCGTAAGTAAGTTTATGTTGAATGTAAGAAAATGTACTTAGGAATGTAAGGATCGAATAAGCGTTCTGTAGCTTATCTACCCCTGTGGGAAAAATGCGTAAGTAAGTTTATGTTGAATATAAGAAAATGTACAGACGCCAGCACATCAAACTACTACAATCTGTCAAATTTATTTAATAGATTTTCAACTTTATCCATATAGCATAAGATTCAAGGTTGATTGGGAAAATTTGACATTTTGGGGTAACTTGACCTGCTGGCGTCTGTACTTAGGAATTTAAGGATCGAATAAGTTACAAGTGGCGTTCTGTAGTTTATCATGCGTAAGTAAGTTTATGTTGAATATAAGATTGGCATAAGTTAGTAAGTAACCTTTGACACCACTATTATTCGGAATAAATCTCTATACAAATAGCATTGCCCGAAACCGATAGCTTACCCTATGTAAGTTCACTAACAGCGAACGTGTAAAGCAATTTCCAAACTTTGCCGACCAGAGAGGAGGATCGGTACAATCAGACTTGCGGCGTGTTACAAATGTGTCCCGTCAACTACGCGAGTGCTGTGAACAACTCTGCAAGACTTGCTGCAAGTTATTGTGGGATTCCCGACATTTATTAAACATTTGTTGCAACTTGTGCAAGTGGATTTCTTGTATCTGCAACTATTTGGGGGTTAACTTCGTGAAAGTTAGCGTGAATTGTTTGATTAAAGTAGTGATGTTCAGTTTTTGCAGGTACTTCGTTTTGTATTGTTAATACAGTCTAAACTCTAAAGGGTGTCCAATTCAGAAGTATACAACTTTAAATTATGATTATTTTTATTTTAAACGAAAATAACCGGATATTTTCTCATAATTATACAGGATGTTAAATTAACTGCGTGCCATAGCTTAGGGGTAGGTTCAGTATCGATAAAGGAACACAGGAAAAAAAAACATTTTTTTTTAAAATTAAACATAAAAAAAAATTAAAAATAAGTCTCTTCGTACTTTAACAGGATTAGGACCATCAAATAAAACATTTTTAGTTCTAAACGATTGCTATTTTAAGTTAGTAGGTACTAAATTAGGTTGATCTTGCAATTTTTTTTCCTGGTTTCCTTTATCGATACTGAACCTACCCCTAAGCTATGGCACGCAGTTACTTTAACACCCTGTATAATGTAGGCTTGGCAACTTTGTATGAAAAATAATATCTGCCAAATTTCTAACTTTTTGCTGGTTTAAAATGCGCGCGATCGCTTTTCATCGTGTTTTTCACCAAGTTTTCGTATACTTTATTAGATTAGGTATTCCACTATAAGAGTCCCAATAGGTTTTAGTGTTCAAAATTGACCACGCCACGTCCGTAATCTAGTGAATTTGGGGGTCAATTCGTCAACATTTCCTGGAATTTATTGTTTCGAAAACATTCCTCTTAAAGTTTCGATTATATTTCATGCTGCAAGATTTCTGGTTCAGTCTTATTGGAACTACGTCTTTTCTAGAAAAAACTACTAATTTTATTTATTTATTAAGTTCGGACAACAATATGGTCCAATTTGTTAGTAAAATACCTTATCACTAGTGTTAGTTATACAAAACACAAAACAAAAATGACAATAGCTGACTGACTGCGGCAGGATGTGCAGAGAACGATAAAGCAAGGAATTGCTACTTGACCATTCTCCCCACATAGTGCCTCATAAATGGGGTGTAAGGGCTCTCCACCACTGTTTTCAGGATGCTATTGCCACTGACCGCGTTCTACGCATCAATGATGCGACTTTTTTGCGAATCACTGCATGGAAGCCATCAGTTCGGTTCTGAGCAAACATCTCCGATGCGCTACAGAAACGGGGCAGTTTCAACAGCATCATAATGATTTTTATTCTTAAATACCTAAATAAATCTAAAAAAAAAATCCACTCCCAGTTGCAGTATCAGCAACACCTGACCTGTAGCCTCTTCAAGAAAGAATGTTGTAATTACTAACCTATCCCGTCAGTCAAAGAGTGGTAATAGTGAAAATTTCGTTTATATCGAAATCCTCAAAAAAATGGGTTGTTTTTCAGTACGTTTTCAAACTTTATTTTAAAACTGCAGTTAATTCGGCAGTCATGGCCTTATAAATGGTGGTTATCGAATTTGCCACAATTTAACTAAATAGTGGATATCAAACAATCGGAAAATTTGGCGCCAAATCAAAATGGTGGCCAAAAAAAGTTGTATATGTACATTCGAGTTGTTCTCTCTTTCTTTCTCTCTCCGATCTTGTATAAAACGCACACTATGCAGGCAAGCATATAAGTTGAAAAATGCTTGGCTCAACGCTTGTCCTGCTTCTCAAGGCCGCATAAACTAATTGATTAGCATTCAAAAATATTGTTGGAGCTGCTGAAGATTGTAAAAACTATCTTTGCATTTTATCTTTAGATTTAATCTCTTAGTATTGTATAATTGCACAGTGTAACATGTGTAAGCACTATGTACCTACCATTTACTGGGTCTTTCATTGACTTGAATGTGTCCTAGTGGCGGGGAATATGTCATGCTCACTCAAATGTCTCGCTGGTGGTGGCGTAGGTATTGATCATTAAGTTCCCTTCAAAATGGCTGAGCTAAATGGTGCTGATCCATGTGTCATGTTTGTGAGCGGGCGACGTCAGTAGGGACTCATTTCTTAGCTGCCACGGCTTATTTAAACTTATTTAAAATTTTAATTTTTGTTTTTATCGTTCTATTACGGACGCTTTTGACGTGCACGTCTTTCTACATTATTCTCACATGTATAATTTCAATATTTTTTGATGCAACCGATATGATATTTTGTAACAATATTTTAATTTAAAAGACACAGGAACCTACTACGCTTTGGAATGGGCAACTAGCTTCATCTTTCTATCTGAACGACCCCTTGACAATTCAAAAGTGTTTATTTGAAATAAATGCTTTCCGTCTTATTATAAAACAAGATTTATATTTTGACATGGCTTAAACCATTGAGCTGGTTTTTGTAATGAGAACGTAACACTGATTGAAATACCGTTCTTTATACAAAACTGAATACTTAGTTTGGTACTAAGTTGTCAGTTTTGTATTTGGAACTTTACCATACACGGAATAAAGCTCGAAATTCAATAATGGCTCCATGGTTTAAACTTGGTCTGAAGATAAACCTTGTTTTGTAATAAGGCCCTTTGAGTTTGAGTTAGCCACCCTGTACTTTATTGAGATTTGAGCGTTGCTATATTGTTTTATGGCCTTTATTTACGATCAGAAAGTACATTACATCACTTATTACGTAACATTATATAAATTGTCTCTGAAATAGCAACGCAGGGTGCAATCTCGACATTGATAGCGATCGCTTTATGACCGAATTTGGTCGCAAAATCCTAATGCGGTCTCTAGACAGTCTCAGTTGACTTAAAAAAGCGTGGCAGTTGAGAGTATGTCATGCTCACTTAAATGTCTCGCTGATGGTGGCGCGTGTGTTGGATCATTCGGTTCCCTACAAAATGGTTGAGTTTGATGGTGCTGATCCACACGTCATGTTCGTGAACAGGCGCCGTCAGTTGAGACTGGTCTTCTCTTAACTGCCAGGGCTTATTTGTAATCTTTTAATCTTATATTTTATATTGATTTTTAAATAAGTAATTTAAAATTTTACATCGTTCTCCCCTAAAGAAGCAACAAGAATAATGTACCCAGGATTTTGTAATATCTTGTTTTAAAAGAGTGTCCTTGGAGTTTCTTGCCTGTTCTTCTCCATAGAGATCTACGTTTTGGAATGGGCAAATAGCTTCAACTTTCTGACTAACTGACCGACTCTTTGACAATTCAAATGTGCCTGTAATAGGTTTAATTGAAATATATCTTTTGAGTTCGAGTCATAATTGCTTGACAAGCACGAAAAAATCACAATGGGGTGTTTAAACGGGCAAATTTGTTTGACAAGATCAAAAAAAATTTACCGTTTAGAGACCGCATTAGGACATTACGGCCGAATTCAGTCGTAAAACGATTGCTATTGTCGAGACAGCAGCCCCAGGTGCGATGTCTTTGCTATTGAAGATTTCAATTGGGGCGGTAATCACATTTCATCAGATGGGCCACCTGCTTGTTAGCCACGCTATTGAGTAGCGTTAAGGGTCGGGTAATCGCCGTTGACCTTGGCTATACAAAAGCGCGTTGAGCTCACGCCGCCGCTCCGTCGGTCGCGCCCACCGCTCGGTTTCACAGGGAATATTTATTTTATGTAACGAAAATAATGAATATTTGAAATAAATCACAAATAGAATAATTGTAGATAATAAAATAGTTAGTACTTGTAAGTTCATACGACAAAAACAATAACATGAAAACATCTTAAGTAATTTGAAAATAATATCGTTTTTTATGCTTTGGGTAGACACTACTTCCTGAATTTATTTCATAAAGTATTTTACTACAATAAATTATTCACATAAAGAATTGATTTATATGCGTTCTAGTTTAACATACATTTTTTGCATAACTTACTTGCATTATAGGAAGGCGTAATAACAGATTTAAAAGTCACAAAAATCATATATTTGCGCCATAAACTGGCGAATAATGACAAATGAAAGAAATAATAATACAATGTAAAGAAAATGAAGCAGTCGATTTGTTTCACACCTACAGCCATTCTTACTCTCATTTTACACCTTCACCACTATTATTATCTACTAAATTGTAAAAAATTCCCGTATTCAAATTTTTTGGCAAAGTTAGTTTTATGCTTTTCATTTCGGATCACATAAAAAAGACGTTCTTCTTAAAAATAGTCTTAATTGTAGATATAGTAAAATCTTACAAAATTATAAGTACAAAAATAGGTTCCATCATTACTTGATTTTCAATATTAAACATAGGTACTTATTTTTGTTCAGTAAATAAACCATTTTCATACAACATTTTATCGGCCGTGAATTGTTGTAAAAATAGTAGGTTTCTGTCAAATAAATTCAAACCTAATATTTTGTTAACCTTAGACCTAACTCAAAATTTTGTCGTTCTTAAAATTTTTGGGACGTTTTCTTATTAATTGCTTACTGGCACTTATTAATGCTTCATAAAAAGTGTTAGTTTTTAGTTGCGATTCAAACTTTTCACAATGTTCGAAAAGTGTGGGGTATAAGTACTTGAGTTCTGCGTGATCTAACGTGGGGAACATGTGATGTAGGGCATGGTCCCCAAACCGAGTAATCGATTTAAAATGGTTGCCCGCGTAATCAATTCTCTCCACTATCGTATCCAGCTGGTGCAGACCCCAGTCAATATCTTCGTCTCTGAAAAAAGATAAATATAGCTTTAAATAAATAAATTAATGTTTGCAATAAATCTATATACTAATATAATAAAGCTAAACCCCCTTATTCCAAAACAAGGTTTATCTTCAGACCCAAGTTAAAACCATGAAGCCATTATAGAATTTCGAACTTTATTCCGTCTATGGTAAAGTTCCTAATACAAAACTGACCACTTAGTACCGAACTACGTATTCAGTTTTGTATAAAGAACGCTATTTCAATCAGAGTTATGTTCTTATTACAAAAACTGGCTCCATGGTTTAGGCCATGTCAAATATAAATCTTGTTTTGTAATAAGGCGGATTGAGTTTGTTGGTTTGGTTGAACATCCTAATCTCTGGAACTACCCGTCGGACTTTAAAAAATATTTTTGAATTTTTTAGCCCAATTTTTGAAAAAGGTTATAGACTATTTATCATCACATTACGGCAATTAGGAGCCGAGAAAAAAAAAGACAGAAAGAACGCTAAGCTAATAATAAATAATAGCGCGCGCGGGCGATGCGATGCGACCAGTGGGTCGAAAGCCGAGGGAGTTTTATAAAAATGTGCTTGTCATTATAGTATTTACGTATCTTACGACTTCCACGCGAATGAAGTCGTGGGCAAACGCTAGTAAATAAATAATTATATTAACGTAAGTATCGAAGGTCAATGTCAACCACAGGTCACAGACGTTTTTTTATTTAATTCTGAAAATTTTATCGTTCATTTTTTGTGCTCACTTAAATATTTTCATGTCAATGCCTTCAATAGACATTGACATGAAAAGGATTTAGAAAATTTATTTACGTACGAAGACTTGCTGAAGGATTTGAGTTTTGTCTTACATTCTCTATATTGCTACTTCTTTATTCTGTAAAAGCCATCTATCAATTTGATAAATTCGAAATTTGTTTTGTATAATATAATTATATCGTTCTACTCTACGATGGAAACGGACATACACGAGTAATTTGCGCCTGACGAAATATTTCCAGTAAATGTTACGTAGAATCTTAAATGATAAATGAAAGATTTTCAATTTTTTTATTGTTTGATTAAGAGGCTTTTGGCTACTTTATTTGTGTGCAATTTATGTTGTTGCATTGTAATGTGGGTTTTGTTTGTGCAGAATAAACAATTTTTCTTTCTTTTTTCTTTAATCATTATTAAATGCGTAAGAAGGCGTGTATTTATATACGTAGATGAATAGTTTATTAAACTAACGACACATTTATCGGTTGAAATTTCGCCGAATTGGGTATTTGGAACAGTTTCATAGTAAAAGTTAATTGTAATTGCGTGAAAGGTGCAGTTTGGGAACGGCTAAAAGTTGCCTCAGTTTAACCGGAAGGCTCTGACGATAAAACTTGACTATCACCTCACAGTTAAATTGTACTAATTGGTGTAGAGTTCAATTTGTCACCTTTTGAGAACAGAACTGTAATGACAAGTACATTTTTTAACAGTCGGTAGTTGTTGCAACAGGACGTGTTTTGTGGAAATGTAGATGGACAAATCAATTTTTATTCTTGACTGTCTTCTTTGTAATGCGATGTAGATTATATTAATTAATGTCGTTTACTTAATTTTATCCCATAAAAAGTAATTTTTTAAATATATCTTTAAAAATATACTTAAGTATAAAAACATTTTAAAATATTAAAAAACTAGTGGTCCGCCAGTGTCGGGAGCAGTGTCCAAGCTACAGCGGTGCTTCATTGATTTTATTATTAAAAGTATTAGTATTTAGGCATAATCGCATTATTATTTAATTTTTATGAAATTGTTGGTAAATTAATTATCATAGGTATCTTTATCTATCTTTCTATAACAATAATTGATATGTAATAATCATTACGAAATTATAACACAAATAAGTTTGTGTTACTTGTGTAAAAGAAAAATTGTGATTAATTCACACAATGTGCGTCAATCAAATCTATATACACGTCATATTTTAACCGTTAGGTACCTGTATAGCTACCATGTAACGATGACTGGCTTAACCATGGAGATTTTTTTTTGTCCTTTTTTGGGACTCAAATACCTTTATAAGAACTACATCGATCTGTTTTCCTTGTCTGTCTAGAGAACTATACTCCATTGGTTTAGGTATTTAAATAAAGGTAAACAAATCGTAAAAAAGGGTTTTTATAGATGACACTTTCTTGTTTAAAAACACGTTGTAATTTATATCCAAATTAAATGGATTTTTGGTTTTTACGAATGTTTCCTCTTTTATTAATGTAAGTAAAACATTATATTTTATTCTTACGCTACTCTTCGTTGATGTAACTGCTTGAGCACAACTTTTTAATTAGATTAACAATAATACTATAATATTTTGTAATCTGTCTATTGTAAAGAGCCCAAAAATACAGGTTCTCAAAACATCCACGAATTATAAAGTTGCTATATTGAAGAGCATACCTGTGTAGTAGCATGACAGGTGAAGTGACAGGTATTACATTTAGTCGGTTACTTCACAGCTGTCTCGTCACGTGGTTTTTAGGGTTCCGTAACTCAAAAGGAAAAAGGAACCCTTATAGGATCACTCGTGTGTCTGTCTGTCCGTCTGTAACAGCTGATTTGCTCTGAATCTACTGGACCGATTAAGTTGAAATTTGGTACACATATGAACTTCTGTGACTCAAACACAGACGTGTTACGTAAATAAATTGATTTTGAATATGGAGGTAGGACTTTTGGGGGCAAATTAGATAATAAAAAAAAAGAGTTTTTCTGACTGTACCGTGTAACATATCAAATGAAAGGTCTTGTTTTAAGGATTTTATATGTATTTTTTTATAATTTTAAAATACATAATTTTGAAATTATTTAAGAAAATAGATGAAACCCTTATCTCCGAAACTACTGAGCCTAAAATTTTGATAAAAATACAGAAAATAATTCTTTACTTATAGATTACAGGAAAACCTATAAGAAGTCTGTGATATTAAAATACCATGGTAAATCACTCAATATTGTGCGTACAAACTTACATTTGCAGTTGGAATGTATGGGGATCATGTTTTTCAACTACAATGTTTGTTTAGATAAATTCATCCCAACTACGGAACCCTTCATTGTGCGTGGTCCGATACGCACTTGGCCGGTTTTTTTTTTGTTTACCTTTATTTAACTACCTTAACCAAAGGAATATAGTTTCAAGGGTAGATTAAGTGCCTATACCGTAAAATGTAGGTAGGATCCTAACTAACAATATAAATGCGAAAGTGAGTTGTTGTTACGGCTGAACGGATTTGGATGAAATTTAACACAATCATGAGTAGTCTATAACCTGGATTAGGACAAAGGATACTTTTTATCCCAATATTTCCACGGGATTCGGGAAACCGCGGGGTGCAGCTAGTAATTCATATTTTTAAGACAATACAAACTCGTAGATTCACCATTGCATTGGGTGGCAAAGAACAAACAAATTACTAGAAGAGATCTTTGAAGAAGGCTTTAAGGCTTGTACATACTGGCGCGACACGCGACGCGACACAAAGGCCCCGCGTGTTGTGTGACGAACGGTGCCTTTGTGTCGCGCGACCAGCCGCGCCCGTATGTAGAAACCTTAAAGCCTTCTTCAAAGATCTCTAGTAATTTGTTTGTTCTTTGCCACCCAATTAGAAGCCTTTAGGCCAGCTGTGAACGTTTCCCAGATAAAATGTTGTGATGATTTAAGTATTTTTAAAGGGCTTATTCCTAAAATCCCCCCTGAAAGTCCCCCTTGAGGGGGAAAAGTGGACTCAATCAAAAAAGTATAGAATTCCCCCCTGATAATCCCCCTTAGGGGGGAAAACTGGAACTTGGAAAAACCAACGTCCAGAAATCCCCACTGAGGTCCTTAAAATTTAAGGAGTGCCTCTGCTACCGGCGCTCGATGGCAGATTCCAGACTGGCAACCACAATTATACAAATGTGATTTTGAAATCGCGACAATGAACGCCATTCGAACTGTATTTCCAAACTTTACAGTAAAAGCACCCTTTTACTGTAAAGTTATTATTATATTATTTTATTTATAAATATATTATTTTCACACACACGAGCGATTTGGAAGAAAGAGCGTGTATAAAATTTTACAAAATCTAAGATCCAGAAAAGACAAAGGGCACTATCCGCTGTTCTACCTCTCTTACCATTAGATCAAATTATAAATGGGTGGTTTTATGTAGCCAGACAGAGCCAAGACGATGATAACGATAACAACAAAATATTTCGCCATTATATGTTACAACAATGGCTAAATGATGAGAACTTTATCAAAATCTGGTGCGTCTTTGGCGAACGTCACAAGACTACCAACCTCTTACAATCGCGGCATAAAAAAAAATTGACTTTTATCGTATAAAATGGAATTAATTAGCGGGAGCATAACAATTGGACATTTCCTAGAAAAGTTAAAATACTTTGCATTTTATTATTTTAATCTTTTTTGATTTAGGTGATTTATATTTTCTAGATACTTTGAATTGTTAGTATTTTTTATTGTTTAGTATTTTTTTATTTTGCATTACTTACATAGTTTTTTTTCTAATTGTTGTACGTATAATAATGTTTTTTTTTTGTATTCGTAAACTGTCTAATTACTAGTCAACCGTGTTGTCGTCTACAAGTTATTAATTAATTAATTATTATTATAATTGATTAACAATAAAATATTACAAATAGTTTTCCCAAAGACAAAACCGTTCTTCATATAAAAGGTACTATTATTCATACACGAAATATGTTAAGGGGCCATTGTACTCATCATTATGAACAACTTTTACTATGGGACCAAATCTTAAGTCGCGAAAAAAAAAATAGCTGTTCCCTACATTTGTGTTCGCATATTTCGTCAAAATGTATGGAACAGCAATTTTTTTTTGCGATTTCAACTTTGGTCCCGTAGTAAAGTGATTGTTTTATTTTATATTTTCTCTTTATCTTTGTACTTAATTTTAACATTATGCTAATTGTCGAAAAACTTGATAATTATTTTATATGCTTTCAGGGAGGATAAGCAAAATAATTTAGTTTTTCTGGTTAGGTACTTTGTTTAAACTGTTTTAATATTTTTTTTTATTAAAAACAACCGATTTCCCACATCACTATTTGTTTGTGATTGTTTTTACTCTTCATCACATTTTATTATAACAAAATTCTGTGAAAAATAAAAGACTGATGATATAATATTATATCGTCGTTGTTTGTTTATTACATTGTATCTAATCACTAAGTTTAAACAAAACTAAAAATAAAGGGGAAAATTTGGAATAATCTAAAAAAAAGGGGGATTTCTGGATTTTTTTTACTTAAGAGTTCAGTTTTCCCCTCTGATCGGGATTCTCTCAGGGGGGAATAGTGGAATAACTCAAAATGAAAAGGGGAGTTTCTGGATATTTTTTACATTAGGATCCAGTTTTCCCCCCTGAGGAGGATTCTCTCAGGGGGGAATAGTGGAATAAGCCTTTATAAAGTAATTCCTAAATATAAACGAGTAATAAATCCATTGTTAAGCTATGTAATTTCTTTTTACCTTGTTACAACAGCAAGGTCAGTACCAAGGCCTCCATTTCAGCTGTGGTTATTAAGAAAAAAAAATTACGACGTTGGTTAATGTACATGAGCATTATTAAGAAAATATTAACATTATTAAGAATTTATTTTCAGTTTTACATTACTAGAGGAGATCTTTGAAGAAGGCTTTAGGCCAGCTGTGAACGTTTCCCAGATAAAATGTTGTGATGATTTAAGTATTTTTAAAGTAATACCTAAACGAGTAATAAATCCATTGTAAAGCTATGTAATTTATTTTTACTTTTTAACAACAGCAAGATCAGACCGAGGCCTCCATTCCGGCTGTGGTTATTAAGAAAAAAAAATACGAAGCTGGTTAATGTCCATAAGCATTAAGTATTAAGAAAATATTAATTTTTTTTCAGTTTTACTTGAAGCTTAAAAAGTTTGATAGTGGGAGGTGAAGAAACTAAAGCACCCAAGGTCCGCTTTAGTTTCTTCACCTCACCCTTCTCTATATGTTTAAAATTATTTATTAAATCATTGTTTATTAAAGTAGTACCTAAAGGCTTCTACATACTGGCGCGACGCGACACCGCGCACCGGTAGAACAATTTCTATGAAAAATTCAAGGAAGTTGTTCTACTGGTGTCGCGCCAGTATGTAGATGCCTTAATACTTATACGTTTTTAAATATTATGACGTGGGACGTAAATAAAAAAAAACCGGTCAAGAGCGAGTCGGACTCGCGCACCGAGGGTACCGTACGTATATATGATGTTGATGATTTCTGAAAAACTGTGCTATTTAGAGACATCGTTTTATTTGTCCTGTAATCTTTACATAAACTTCTATCACATATAATAATTTGAGATTTTTATCTATGCAAACTTAGGTGATAAGGGGGGGGGAAATGGTATTTTTTTTTTATATTTTTCATCAAGAGTCGGAAACTGTGCTGCCTAAAAAATAAAACAATAATGTTAGAGAATTTGCAAACTGCGTTCTTTCATATCCCACATGCTCTAGTAGCCCCACTTCAAAATTTTAAGACCCCTTTCAGTCCCTTTTGCAAAAAAGACATATTTTTTTAAATTTCTTTCTTGTTTCTAAATTTCAAGTTGATAGCATTAGTAGTTCTTGAGATATCCAGGTGTGACAGACAGACAGACAGACAGACTTAGTCTCACCATAAGGGTTCCTTTTTACCATTTTGATACGGAACCCTAAAAACTTATGTATATCTAAGAACAATAGCAAAGTTGACGCTTTTGAATAAAAGTAGTCGCAGTTCACGTCTACTAAGTATTAGGTATAATATTGTTGTGGTCGTTGAAATGAGTATTCACCTTATTTAAAAAAAAAAAAAAAAATTATTTTAATGAAGCCTACATAAGTCATTTGAATTCATGTGGGTAGGTAAATACATTATGGCAACCGAGCCAATTTAAAATGGGAATGAAAACTGAACTGCTGTTCCTTGATGTGCGACATCGCATTTTTCAGGGTTTTGGTTCTTGGCAGAATCATGATTAGTCCTCCTATTTTTTTTTTGTTCTGCGTTCCTAGTTCAAAAACTCAGTAGATAATATTGCCAGCTACAAAATACTCTTACCTCGGCACATCGCCTTCAAAAAAGTTCCTATGACTATGATGGCCTGCAGTCAATCCATACAACACAAAGAATAAACTGGCTGGGATCATAGTCAGCAGCCATACAGCGATGGTCCAGTGCAATGGAAGGCCTCCCATCAGGTACATCCAAGCTGGAATCGTGAATGGTATCAAGTTCTTCCAGCTTAAGTACTTGCCTTCATGGTTTGTTGCACAGAGAACTAGCCTGGAATTTAGAGAATCATTCTTTTAGATGCTGTTCAAAGATTGTCCTAGAATTATTTTAGAGTCAGAAATAAACTGCTTGTTTTTCTAAAATAGACGTTGTGTAGGCGGTTTTGCAACTTGTTATTGTTTTAGTCCATGATATTATAAGTAAAAAGACGTAGATAGGTTACCTACTCAACGTTCGATCTTCAAAAACGGCACTATGTCAAACTATTAGATGACACGTGGAAGTAGGACGGCATGTCATGATTATCGGGTGCAGAAAAGAGACAACCGAAGAAAATGTGGTTAATTAGAATTGATGTATTAAAAGCGGCAGATACAGGACTTAGTAACAGCGCCTGGGCCTCAAGTCTGCTATTACAATATTGTCAGAATGGTGGATCATTGATTTCATAATTGTTGATTTTGACAAGTTTGGTAATCTACTATTATTATGGCATCATTATGACTTTCCAATGGTCGGCCACTGACACTACATTGAAAGAAATTGCATTTATTGGTAATCTCGTACATAATGACAAATTAATGACATTTCTACTAATGGGTTTTATAATAATGGCAATACGACAATGCCATTATAATAACACAATTCTATTACGAGAACATTGACCGACCAATGATCGGCCATTATGAATTTAGCAGATTACGAAGTTTTAGCAAAATGACAATGGGATCGTGTTGGAGTGACTGAATTTATAAAAATAGCAGACTTGGGCCCTTGGTCCTATCAAACTAAGTGATGCCCGTAGTGGCACTGTCTTTGTGAGATCGAGGTAGATATTACAAACATGCGTGAGAGACACGATACGCACATAATGCGCGAGTTGCGAGACAGACTGCGCCGAGCCAGAGGGGCAACTCCGAACATAAATCCGATGTATCGGGCGAATTTTCGGCTGTTGCTTGACTACGGCTAAAATGTGACTTTTTTTTGACTTTGAATCCTTACCCGACGGTAAGGATTCAAAGTCAAAAAAGGAAACTATGGAAGTTACAAAACGGCCGAACATTCTGCCGATAATTCGATTAACGCTTCGGAGTAGACCCCAGGTTTACTGATTGCGATGTTAGCGCGTAACGTATCTTCCTCCTTTTAATATAATATATCAATGGTAATTAGCCAAATTTTGACGTGCTACTTGCGGAGCTTGTATAGTCCTACCTACCTCTTTTTACTCATAATATTGTAGCGGCATCAACATGGCCACATGCGAACTACGCGTCATACTGACGTCACGCAAAATCCTGCATCGCGCAAGCAGAGTTTACCGCACAACTAGAAAATATATTATACAACATCCAGACATCAATCGTTCGATTGGCTTTAGTTAATAATAAAACGTTTTAACATCTACACAAAGTTATGTTATACAGGTATAACTAATTGATACTTTAGAATTACTAAATTGTTCATTAGAAACTCGAACTGAGTTGAAACAATGCTATAATTTTGATCGAGTAATTCCCTGGGCTTATAATACAATTCTTCTATAGTAGCGAAAGGTAAAAGAGTCGATTTCGTACCCGAATCTGTAACCAATGTAATCCTTGTATTGTGTTGTGCCCAGTCCCGATTTAATTAAAACCAAAAACTTATCTTGTTTCCAAATATTATTGGACCCAATTAAACTACCTGTACCATACAATCAAATAACATGCCAACAGGATAATCCCGTCGCAGTTCTCCCAATATCTACGACTTTGTTAAAATTTTCCACTTTGTTACGGTAATTTCGTTCGCAATTTGAGTGAAGTGTTTCCTAAACCGGTATTTGCACACAAGTTGTTTGTTTGGGAACACAAACGGTTTCTAATTAAGTAATTCTGTTTGTTAGGTACATGTACGAAGTTTGGAGTTAAAGAAACGAGTACATCGATCGTACGAGACGGGTCCGCTGAGCCATTTTTTCGTGTTATAAAAACACCTAACATTGTTACCTAACCTATCTGGGGCTGCAGTCACAACTTAGAAAGCGATCGCTTTACCACCGAATTCGGTCGCAAAGTCCCAATGGGGTCTCTAGACGGCAAAAATTGCTTGATAAGCACGAAAAAAATCATAATCTTGTCAAGCAATTTTTGTCGTCTAGAGACCCCATTTGGACTTTGCGATGGAATTCGGTCGTAGAGCGATCGCTATCTATGTCGAGACTGCAGGGCCTAGGGGCGCCAATTCGCCAAATCGGTTAGGTAACAATGTTAGGTGTTTTTTATAACACAAAACCATGGCGCTAGTTTAGAAAACAGAATGGTTTGTTGCAAACAGCAACCGTTGTAGTTCATTTAGACTGAATTCAAAGCAACTGAAAGTTCTTATTGATGGTAGTAAGCGATGCAGCTGTTCTAATATCAATTTAAGAGTCGATGAATCTCGCGTAACATTTAATGAACTCTTGATAACGTTGAACTTTGTACCATATTAATATCAAGTAATCGTACTAGCAAAATATGATTTCATCGTTAGCGCAGGCACCTAGAAAATAGATTGAGCTAGGCCGTAGTCCGCGAAATTCAAAATTTATTACGTTTATTGCAATTTTCAGGTCAGTGTCCGGGTGGTGCCGGACGTAAAGAATAGCACCATCCCATTTCTTCCCGTGGGTGTCGTAAAAGGTGACTAAGGGACTTACTAGGGAATGGGCAGCAGCGTTCTCTATGCATTTTAACACCATACTGCGATCGCCAACCCGCCTGCCAAGCGTGGTGATTATGGCAAACCCCTTTAGGGGTGGCCTATGTCCAGCAGTGGATGTCTTTCGGCTGAAATGATGAGGTCAGTGTCAGCACCCTAATTGCGCAACACGGTTTGAATCGGAATCGGAATGATTTTGAAGTATATTGCTAATTCATTGCTTCATAAGTTAGAAAAATTTGTCTGCTCAACAACGTAAATTACGCAATGAATGTTGTTGAACTGTCAAATTGAAACCGATTCCTACTGATAGTGTGTTACGCAATTAGCCCACAGGTTGTATCTTGAACAACATTATGATTCGCGACAATAACAAATATGTATAATTAAAATCATTAATACATCTCTTTATATTAGATTTGTAAGAACTATTCCATAAAAGATTTGTTTGTTATTTGTGAACAAATCTAACTAAAAGAGATGATTCTTATGTTTATAATTCTGTAAATACATATTTGTTATGGTCGCGAATCATATTTTGATCAAGAATTCAAGATACAACCAGGGGATCTACTCCGAACATAAATCCGAAGTATCGGCCGAATGTTCGGCCGTTGCTTGACTACGGATAACTATGGCTATAAACGGCGAAAGAAAAAAAAAAGTCAGTCAAAGAGATAAGCCAAAGTCAAAAAAGTGACTGTAAGTCGGGTAAGGATTCAAAGTCAAAAAAGGAAATAGACCTGATACTGACCCGCAAATTGCAAAAAAACGTAAGAAAATTTGATTTTCGCGGGCTACCACTGCGGTTCCACCTTAAAGAAGACAAGTGACCGTTCGCTAACACTTAGGCGACATCTAAGTTATTGCCTAAATAAAACCGCGCTCTTAGATTTTCAACTTTCGTCGCTGAGCCGAGCGTTGAAAATCAAACAGCGTGCTTTAATTAAGCATTCATGTCAATGTCACCAATGTCATTTGTAATAAGATTAGACATTTAAATAATCCTTTTTTACAGTCCGTTCAACCGATTTTGACTTCTATTGCATTGGTGGCATGACAAATGGCAGTTGGTATTGTAATCACGTTTTTTCTTTTAATGCCATCTCTATGCCTACGGAATAGAAGGCAAAATCTGTTAAACGGACTGTAAAAAAGTTAATTTAAATTTTTAATCTTATTTCAAATGGAGTGTAGTGTTAGTAAAAAGGGTAAAAGAAGGCAAAGGTATTACTTACTCTGTAACTAATAAGGTCAATAAAGATGCTCCATAAACAATGGGATAGTAGAAGGCGCCCATTTGAGCCCATATGGGTTTGTCCTTATAGGGCAGGAACTGCAGGAACGGCTCTACCATGGACAGTTCAACATCTTGAGCTGTATTTGTGTGCAAGTGATGGGACATCGCATGGGAGACCCGCCAGTCGCTGAAAAAGAAGTATATAAAAAAAAGTTAAAAGAAAAAAGAAGGTAATTTACTTGTGTTAATTCTTTGCGGAATTATTTGTCATAATTTTGGGGTATGGTTGTGTAAATTAACATACTCTCATTTTAACATAAAAAATAAGTAAACTGATGTTGCCCAGCATTAATTAGTTAACCAATCTTCCTAAAAGGCACATAGATATTTTTTAAGACGCGGGCTCCTCTTTATACCAGCGCGAGCTATGGAATGCTAGTAAAATGGTATGTTCAGACAATTAGACTTCTGTCATCCATCTTAGGGAAATAAACTTAATTTCCCTATGTAGTTCAATACTATCTATTTTAAGCCGAAGACAGTAAAGCAATTTATACTGTTAATTGATCAATTAAAACAACTCAAGCAAGTCACGAATATTAATTGCATTGACTTGAGTTTGAATAGGATGAAAACGGTAATGAGAGTTTAAAGGTATGAAGAGATTGTAGTGATATTTTTTTCTAATCTACAATACCTACACTTTAAATTGTATGGATCTCGCAAGTGGCCATGTTTATCGCGGCATCAGTAGAGTTCCTTAGATCGTCTAAAGTACAGCGTACCTATCTATGGGCGCCTAGCTCGCGTCAGTGGTCAGAAATTACAATTAAAAAGAGTATGATTAGATGGTTTGGTCATGTTGAGAGAATGAGTGAAAGGCTAACTAACAAAAGGTTTATTTTTAAAGCAGAGGTCAGTGGAAACGCCGGGGGGGGACGCGCATCACCATTTAGGTCACATATAGTGACCTAATTGGTGATGTTCTTCAGCAAGGTCAGGTGCGTAGTAGTCGCAACCGGCGTGCGTGTATGACCAGATGTATGAACGTAGGCGAAGCAAAAGGAATAAGTAAGGAGTGTAGCAGGTGGCGTTCTATAGTTTCTGCCTACCCCCATGGGAAGAAGGTGTGAGTTTATGTATGTAAGTAGAAACTACACAATTGAACTGGACCAGGACCTCAGTTGCGTAACGGGACTATTAAGCATAACAATTTACGGGAATAACGGAAACGAATTTTAAGAAGGTTAAGGTGCGGTGGGGTGGCCCTTGGGCCACCTCTAAGCTGCCAATATGTTTTACATGCTTAAAGATATAGGTACATATTTCATTAAAGCAATATCACACTAATATTTTAATTTGTATGGAGGTAGCTGACATTCTGGATTAACATATAGGCTACTTTTTTACCGACTTCCAAAAAGGAGGAGGTTATGTTCGGCTGTATGTTTTTTTTTATGTTTGTTCACCGATTGCTACGTCATTTGTGGACCGATTTTGAAAATTCTGTTTTTGTTTGAAAGGATATGCTTCCGAGGTGGTGGTCCTATTGTCACCAAGTCACAATCTGATGAGGGGTCCTATGGCAATCGAGGGCAATCCTCAAATTTTATAAGCACGTCTATATCGATTTCAGTATTTTTTATAGTAACTCAAGCATTTTCACTCGGAAAGCACTGTTTGGTGAATTGGAACTGATGATGAAGACCACAGATGGCCACCGGAGCTACTTAATAATAAGTTTTTCACTGTTGCGATTCGATTAGTCACTTTAATATGGTTGCTAAGCAATTTATGCTCGTCACAATGCATAGGATGAAGTCACCATCAGTTCTCCTGGTTCTTACCAGGAGAATTCCTCAACTATTAACGCCCCTGCATCGGGAAAAGCAATATTTTGTAAAAGGTGATGACCTTTTACTTAGATAAATACAAATTGCCCACTAAAAACTAAAAAATAAAAAATCTTTTTACAAAATAATAAAACCGAGTTCCAAAAAAAAACACTACAAAGTGAAAAATAACCTTCATTTCGGAAGTCGGTGGCAAAAAATTTAAATAGATCTCGACTTCCGAAATGAAGATTATTTTTCACTTTGTAGTGTGTTTTTAGTCGGTTTTATTTTTTTTGTAAAAAGTTTTTTTTTTATTCCGAGATTCCTACGGGATCGAAACTTACGCGGGTGAAACCGCGGGGCGCAGCTAGTTGTATATAAAATAGTAGTAGTGTCTAACATTGTAGGAGTTAATTATTATGCGTAAATGATAAGCATATAAAAATTGTGTTTTAATGACATTATGCGTAAATATATTTATGCTGTTGAATGTTGTGCTTATAAATTATTATGATTAGAGAAATAATGCTTAAAATAATTATGCCTAAATAATGCATATATGTTATGCGTAAATATAGTTTGCATACACAAAATATGTTATATTACGAGTATATCAAAAAATTGTATGCAAATGGATAGGGAACCGTGAATAACAAAAACATAGGAGTCACCATCCTCTTAAAAATAAATGTGAAAGTGAGTCTGTATACTGTTTGTCCTGCTTTCACGTCTTAAGGCTTCTACATATCGGGGCGACTTGTCGCGCGACGCGACACGACACAAAGGCACCGCTCGTCCCGCGACACAAGGGGCCTTTGTGCCGTGTCGCGCTGGTATGTAGAAACCTTTAAGGCGCGGACTGACTACGATTTTATACGCTGCAACTGCACTCACACAACCGCTTGAAATAAGGTTGAAAATTGAATAAACAATTGTGTTGACGATGTGACTAAGCTGCGAATTGGCATTTATTTTACGGGTTTTATTTAGATTATTCGGAATACGAGTATATACATTATATTGTTTTTTTTCCTGTGGCAACACTACAGCTAACAGCTGATTTGAATTTGTCCCTGTAATTTTAATTTTAAATATTAGATTTCCTTCTTAATAAGGCCTATTTCCAATTGATTAACTAGTTTAAAGCGTAATTAAGTGTTTTCTGTGTTAAATTTATGAATTAAGTGCAAATTATGTGCAAAAATCTCATTGTGATTCGTTGACAGTTACCGGCTCAAGGTTGCATTTTCATCTCGATTATCAGGTACAATACTATATATTTTACTTGGTAGTAGATTGTTTACGTTCTAATATTTTGCCTCCAATTAATTAGACCACTTTTTCTTACGGCTAAAGGTTGATTCCAATTACCTTAAAAACGTAAACATAACCTCAATTCGTTTGGTGACAGAGCTTCTTTCTTTACAATCTAAATTTCATTTTCCGTTTAACTAATCATCTGTTATTGTCCACTACTCTTTTCCAATCTCTTCTCTTTTCTCTTTAATCATGATTATGACTCGTAGCGCGCGGGCTCGCCTAGAAGAGTCCAAACTCACTCAGGCTTTGAGCGAATTAAAAGCGTCTAAGGGGCACTGTGACCAACTGATTAAGGAAAGGGATGAAAATGAAATTGAGTTCCTTAGTGTCCTTGAAAAAAATAGCAAGTTAAAAACTGAAATGGCTCAGTTATATATTCAACACACTGATGCTATAACAGCCCGGGATAGGCTCCAAGTTGTTGTGGACGGGTTCAGCCAGTGTAGCACTGAGTATGAACAAGCTCTGAGTCACAAATATTTACTACAACAGCAGCTACATGAGGCTCAAAGTCAGATTGAACAACTTGAGACTACAAATCATAACATCACAGCCTCGTTGAATCAAAGTCTATTCAATGAATTGGTGCCTATAGCCCCATCAATGGTTTCTACAATAAACCCCTCATATACAATAGATTTAACAGGTCATGAGGATTTAAAATCAAGTAAATCAGTGAGGATAGTTACAAGTAAAAATAAACTTAAAAAATACATAAAAGTTAATAAATACATAGTTAAAACTAAGAAAATGGTCAAAAAACAAAAGTTCTTCATCAAAAATGTAAAACTTAATAGAGAAAGGTTACACCTACTGAAACAATTGGATATGTATTCATTTAACTTGGAAAAAAGTACTAGGAAATATCAAATTGACACGGAACACTTGCGGTATGAACTTGACCAACTACAGGAGAAACTTACTTCTATGACAATTAAATATACAGCCTCTGAAAACCAAATGAGGGAATATGTATTGGCAATGAATGAGCTGGTAAGCTCACATACAAACAAATGTGAACATTGTAAACCACCATCTATTGAACACACACCAGACCATTCGTTGACAATATGTGATACCACCATACCGCTGTCTTGTGCTAGTTTGCCAGTTTCAATTACTAACTGTTTCCCTAAACAGAGTGTAAATAAAGAAATAGTTTTATTTTGTGATGAAATTGGAAAGGATCTAGGCCACTTGTTGACAAATAAATATCCGGGTCACTCTATAATGAACTACTGTATGCCTGGTTGTTCTTTATATGACATAATGAAAAAAGTTATAAAATGTAATTTTAACCAGGATACTATAATATTAATATTTGTTGGTAATAGGGGTAATGTGAACAAAGGAGAATTACTCCAATATTATAGATCATTGTGTAACCTAAGTTTAAGAAAAATTGTGTTGTTCACATTCCCATACAGCCAAAGTTTGCCACAGGAAGAAAACAACCTTAGATCAGAAATTAATGTGACATTGCATAATTTGACGTATAATAATAATTTATTCCAATTAATTGACATTAACAATTATGTTGGTAATCATTTTTATTTGACAAAAGATAGATTTTTTATGGATAGGTACAATCTTTCTAAATATTGTAAAAGACAGATAGCTGTGTCGCTATCATATTATTTTTCTATTACAGCCAAGAATTTGGCTAAACAAATTGCTTCTATTGAGCAATGCAATGACATGTTAAATAATTCACCCAATAAATTGGTAACAAAAATTGACATTCAAAATAATTTAAATTAGAAATTAGGACAATAGAGGCAACCTCTAGCTATAATGTACATAATTGCAAAAATAAATCAAATAAAAGTTTAAACTCAGTCAATAGTATCAACCTGGTGCATCAAAATATTCAAGGATTTCTAAACAAAGATTTAGAAGTAGAATTATTTATGAATTTTAAAAGTATTGATATTCTTTGTATAACAGAACATTGGCTTAAAAGCCACCAGTTCTTGTTCAATTTTAATAATCACCAGGTTGGTAGTTCGTTCAGCAGAGTAAATGCTATACACGGGGGCTCATTAATTTTAGTAAGTAACCAGGTTAAATTTAAAGACCGTAAGGATATTGTGAGCCTATCTGTTGAGCGGACAGTTGAAATAGCCTGTATAGAATTGGAGCAGTTTATTGTATTAAGTGTGTACAGACCCCCTTCAGGATTGTATGACTGCTTTGAAAGGGTAATGGATGAAGTGTTGCACAAGATTTGTAACTCGAACAAGTCCATTATCACTTGTGGTGATTTTAATGTTAATTTGTTAGAAAACTCGGGTTCTTGTAGTAAAATAATAAGTCTGTTTCAGTCATATAATCTTGTAAACCTGTTTTTGGAGCCCACAAGAATAACCCCTACTAGTGCCACATGCCTAGATAATATTTATACAGATATTATACCAAGCCACAAAGAAATTATAAATTTACTAGATTCTGATCACTGTGGGCAAAGGATTACTATCCAAAACCAAAACAACAAAGTGGCTAAAAAGGATATCACTGTTAACCCCAAAACTGCAAGGCGCTTGGAAGCTTTTAAAGGTAAACTCAGTAACAAATTACCAGTTTCATTTATGCATACTGATCATAATAATCTATATAATGATTTTTTTTATATTTACTGTCAACAATTTAATTCCACGTTTATTCCCAAGACTATCTCGGTTAATAGTAACGCATCTTTCAGTGATTGGGCTACCATTGGTATTCATAAAAGTAGAACACGGCTTTATGAGCTGTACAATGAAAGGTATTATGTAAACACTGATGAATTCAATTTGTATGTTAGAAATTATTCAAAATTATTTAAAAAAGTTTGTTGTATGGCAAAGTCGCGTTATTTGAGTTCGAAGATTAAAAACAGTAGTAACGTAATTAAAACGACTTGGAATATTATTAATAGTGAAACGGGAAGGTCTAGTAACCGAAATACTGACTATAGCCTGTCAATTAATGACAACATAATAAAATCAGACTCACAAGTCGCCGTGGCCTTTGAAAATTTCTTTTCAGATATTCCCGTTTCAACTACTAAATCCCTAAACTCATCACCTTCTGTTGCTGAGTCTTTGCTTAAGGAAAATGTTAATGTTTGCGAGTCGGAATTTCATTTTGAACATATTACCTGTAGAGATATAATTAAAACCTTTCACACTTTAAATGTAAAAAAGACTGCAGATCTGTGGGGTAATTCTGTAGAAGTTGCTAAGTCTATTATAGACATTGTAGCACCTACTTTAGCTCTTATCTTTAATAATTGTATTGACTGTGGGGAGTTTCCTGACCTTATGAAAAATAGTAAAATAATACCGTTGTTTAAATCAGGTAGTACATCAGACCCCTCAAATTATAGACCTATTTCAGTACTACCTACCTTTAGTAAAATTTTTGAGAAATTAATTTTAGACCAATTGCAAAGATTTTTTAATAAACATAAATTACTACATAGCAAACAGTTCGGTTTTACAAGGGGCCGTTCGACTACTGATGCCGGTGTTGAACTGTTAGGACATATTTATAATGCATGGGAAGATAAATGCGATGCCTTGGGCATTTTTTGTGATTTGTCCAAGGCATTCGATTGCGTTTTTCATGAAACGTTAATCAGGAAACTCCGCCACTACGGGATCCGGAACACCGCTCTGGATCTTCTTATTTCATACTTGAGTAATAGGATTCAGAGCGTTGACGTCAATGGGAAAAGATCTCCCGGATCTATAGTAAGAATGGGAGTCCCACAGGGCTCAATTCTTGGTCCTTTCTTGTTTCTTATTTATATTAATGACTTGCCTTACCTCATAAAGGATAATCATGATATAGTGTTGTTTGCAGATGACACTTCACTTTTGTTTAAACTTAAACGTCAGCAGCTGGTTACTGACGATGTAAATAGCGCGATCTCAAAAGTAGTTCACTGGTTTAATGTTAATAATTTACTTCTAAATGAAAAAAAAACCAAATGCATTAAGTTTACGCTACCTCACGTTAGGCAGGTGAAAACTAATGTGTTAATAAAGGGCGAAGAATTGAATCCTGAAGATAGCACTGTATTCTTGGGCTTGACTTTGGATGCTAAGCTTCAGTGGGGCCCACATGTAGATAAACTGTCAAAAAAGCTAAGCTCCGCAGCATATGCTGTTAGAAAAATTCGTAATTTAACTGACATAGAGACAGCCCGTTTAGTGTACTTTAGCTATTTTCATAGTGTAATGTCGTACGGTATTCTGTTATGGGGAAATGCTGCCGACATTCAGACTATCTTTGTTTTGCAGAAAAGAGCTGTTCGATCAATTTATAAATTAAGTCCAAGACACTCTCTCAGAGAGAAATTTAAGGAGATTAATGTAATGACTGTGCCTTCTCAGTATATTTTTGAAAATCTATTATATGCCCATAAAAATATAAAATTATTTAAAAAATACAGTGATATCCATAATATAAATACTAGGAACAAACACAAATTTGTTGTACCTACAACAAGGCTCAAGAAAATAGGTGGCTCGTTTCGATGTCAATGTATACGCTTTTATAATAAACTTCCAAGCCACGTTCAAGATCTAAGCCTTAATAAATTCAAATCATTCATTAAACGTAAGTTGTGCCAGAAAGCCTTTTATACTGTTAAAGATTATATTGAGGACAAAAAGGCTTGGGATTGAGCTGCTCCAATTTTTGTACATATTGAGGTAGTTTATTTTTATTGTTTTTGCTAACTTTATTATTTTATAAACAGTGACATTTAATTATTATTTTATACACAATGACAGGAATATTTACTTGTAAAGTATTATATTATTTTAATTATTGTGAATGTGAAGACTATGTGGGTTATTGCATAATATTTTTTTTTTCCCTTTCTTTTATTCTCAGTTAGTGTTAATCATGGTCTGGCAGTTTGAGTCATATAAGTGGCCTACCCAAATGGCCTTTCTTTGGTATTGATAGTCGCATCGTTGAGCTCCTTATATTCTGAGTAGAGCTGCACGATTACTGACAAATGCGTGCACTGACTGGTCAGGTCCACTCAACCTGTGTGGTTCTTTCCTCAAAAGACCATTTCAGACACCAATCTACATGGTCTTCACATGATCTGACCAAGATTATGTCTGGACTTTAAAAGAGACTATGACCTCTGAGTTTGTTTCGGCCTTTCTTCTCAGAGTAGTCAGATAGGAAACGCCGACCTCATCTAGTTTTTAAAATATGATTGACGTGTAAAAGTGTTTGTACAAACCTACTTACAGAAATAAAATCATTTATCATTTATCATTTATCATTAAATAATTGTCCGGTTAAAGTTTTAAAGCAAAGCTAATGCAATTAGAATCCAAAAAAAAAAAATGTTTTCGCTGAAAGTACAGAGATATTCGACGCCAAAGTTTATTTTTGTGAAGTAACTTCACAATTTTTTATTGCGAATATCAAACTATTTTTACTATTCTATTCGGTTAAAATTGTTCTATAAACCCTTTTCTGTCCACTGTATTTTTTGCGTCGGATATTTTCATTGCGTTACGTCATACTCGACTATCCAAGAAACCAGTTTTTGTGAATATTGAGGTAACACCGCGCCTTAACCGACCGACACGAAATCAGGCACATGGAAGTTTGTGTCATGACGAACGGCTAGGTATCTATAGACCATTTTACTTTTTCTTGTTCTTGTAACTTACAGCTGCTGTTTGATGACCTCCGATTGATGAGTAAAAAAACAGGCCAACTAAACCGGCCGGTTAACTCTGAGGGTTCCTTGTTGACTACGGCTTTACATGTTAACCGTGTAATAGTCGACCAACTTACATTTGCAGTTGGAGAATTGACCGTGACGTACTTTTATCGATGTATGTGTTTTTCAACTACAATGTTAAGTTTGTTTTTAGGATAAATTCATCCCAACTACAGAAACCTTCATTGTTTGGGGTCAACAAAAAACCAAAACACAAAAAAATTGTTCGTGGTCCGACACGCACATGGCCGGTTTTTTTGTTACTTATTTTGTCAATAAAAATTACTTTACATATAAGTACTTAAGCCGTTCATGAAACTTAATTGTATCAATGATTCATATTTTATTCACATCAAATAAAAAATAAAAAAATCTCGTAAGAAACACTACATCTTATACCCATTTCTAGTAAGCAATTGCGAAATTATCTTGTAAAGTTTTCATAAGACAACAACCAAGCAATGTTAGTTTATGGCGCGCAATATCCGTACTCTGCAAGTCTGCAGTCAAACTTTATGTTGCATTGCCCTACCATCTCTAGGAATAAAGACGTCATATTGGCTACGTTATATTTCATAAAGGCTTCTACATACCGGGGCGACTTGTCGCGCGACGCGACGCGACACAAAGGCACCGCTCGTCCCGCGACACGCGGGGCCTTTGTGCCGTGTCGCGTCGCGCGACAAGTCGCGCTGGTATGTAGAAGCCTTCATGCTGAGTTTTGCTGTAAATAAGTTATCATTTACGTCATTTGGAGCAATAATAATATGGATCTAAGCTATACAACATGTCCCGGAATTAACACACAACCTCCTACGGGGTCATTGTACTCATCATTATGAACAACTTTTACTATGGGATCAAACATAGAAAACGCGAAAAATAAATCATTTGTTCCTTACATTTTGACGAGTTATTCGAACATAAATGTAGGGAACAGCAGATTTTTTTGATGATTTCAAGTTTAGTCCCATAGTAAAAGTTGTTCATAATGATGAGTACAATGACCCCTTAAGAGTTTGTGCGTTAATTCCGGGACATCATGTATAACATGCAGAAAAACTAACATGAAAATAACAGACAGCTGAAAGTACACATCAACTAGTTTTTGCCTGCGGCTTTACCCGTGTTTATTGGGATTTTATCCCATGGGGTCGTTCTACCGGGTTAAAAAGTATCCGATGTCTTAAGCCATCAACCAACCAAATCCGTTTAGCCGTTAGGCGTAAAAAGTTAACAGAGTTACTTTCATTGTTAACGATGATTAATTATAGAAACAGTTAGGCATTTAAATCTAGATCAGCAGATACGACCAGAATGAACTAAGATTCTAATAGAAAATCGTCCGTTTGGTGCCGGACGTAAATAATAGCATCATCCCATTTCTTCCCGTGGGTGTCGTAAAAGGCGACTAAGGGACTTACTAGAGAATGGGTAGCAGCGTTCTCTGTGCATTTTAACCAGGGACCGTACATCCCCGGTTAAGGGTTAAGCCTTTCGAAGGGGTAACCCATTCAATGGGTTACCTTTATCATGATGTATCCCATTGAAAGGGTTTTCTACTAGAAACCCATTGAAAGGGTTACATGATAACCCATGGAATGGGTTTTATACTTGAAACCCAGTGAAAGGGTTACATAATAACCCATTTCAATGGGTTCTATACCTACTTGAAACCCAGTAACATGAAAAAATCATAAACTTAGTTCGGTACTAAGTTGTCAGTTTTGTGTTTAGGAACTTTACCTTAGTCGGAATAAAGTTCGAAATTCAATAATGGCTCCGTGTTTTAAACCTGGGTCTGAAGATAAACCTTGTTTTGTAATAAGGGGGTATGGGTTTTTATCGAAAACCCTTTCAATGGGTTACCAAAATTCAATTTAAGCCGTTCATAAGGGTTACCCTTATCGTATGGGTTGTTTAACCGCTTAGAAAAACCCTATCGAAAACCCTTTCAATGGGTAACCAAAATGGTCCCTGATTTTAATGTAACACCATACTGCGATCGCCAAACCTCCTTCCAAGCCTGGCGATTATGGCAAACCGCACCTTTAGGGGAGGTCTATGTCCAGCAGTGGACGTCTTTAAGCTAAAATGATGATAATAGAAAAGGCGGCAGCTGGATGAGATTTGCCGAGAATCGATCTGAATGGCGTGCAATTGGAGAGGCCTATATCCAGCAGTGGACTGCTATGGGCTGATGATGATGCTAATAGAAATAGAAAAAAACTGTGTGTTAAAAAAACAAATCATTGAAATTATAATAGACAACAGACGGGTACACGACACTGTAATTAGTCGATCATTGTTTGGTACACTGTGGTTTCATTGTGGTTTACGAGGTCAAGTCCAAGTCCAAGGCAATCCTATTATTTTATAATCGTTTTATTTCTTAGTTTGAATTAATTCGATATTTTTCCTGTTTATTTAGTATTGCTTTACTTTTGATTAGTCTATTGAAAACGGACTTTAAAACTTGTAAAAAATAATTCAAATTCCAATAGCATCTCCCGTTTCTTTTAATATATTATATTTTGCTTGGAACAAACGAGTCTAGAAAGATTCAGTACTCGTAGGACGTTATCCCAAATATGTATGTTATGGCGATACAAAAATAAATTGGGGGCTTTTTCGTAACCATTTATTTCAGAATTACAGAACGTATGAACTTAATTTTTGGATATATATTAAATTTATTGACTATTTGATTAATACTCTGACTAGAATTCAGTTCCGAAAATAAACTGTTATTCTTATTTGGTTTGGCGCTCTTATGTTGTTTTATTTTGATTCCAGCGCATTGTTACGCTCTATTTTTTTCGCATATGGAAGTAGTTGACTGTGTCACTTTCTTACGCCCGCACTTCGCTATGATATTTTTCTACGTATCACTTTAAGTCACGAAAATTATATGCTTACCAAATTACTACCAACTTCAATTGTCCGTTTAATCTAATCACAGCTGTTATTCTTAGACAGTTGAATGAAATGGCTGTAACACGGCCTATTGACGTAGTGTATCCATTTGATAAACGATTCATTTCCCTGACAATACAATGTAAAAATCGTGTAGTCAAACTAGTAAACAACTCACCTATACGACATTCCGCTTAAGTTAAATAAGTACATCCTCCAACTGTCAGTGCGGTGGAAATAATTATGTGCACAAGTGACGATGGAACTAAGAACCAATCCATTCAAGAGAGTCAATGAGGCTCCTAAAACAAAGCTCTGAGTCCAGCCCCAACAGCTCATGGGACTTAAAATAAGCAGAGCAAATAATAAGGAGTCAGAAACGAAATCACTTTTCTTCCTAATGTCTTTAGGTATTTCAGGCAGTTGCGTCATGACTTTCAACTTCAAGGTCTTGTAAAACCCATCTTCTTTGAATGTGAAAGGTTGGTTTCTGGGTTTTGTTGCTTTTCTTATGTAATAATTTGGTAGGAAAGTCTCTGCAACTCCTTTGAGGTGATGTGTCTCGAAGGCCTCTGTTATGTCTGTGCCCTGTGGAACACCAAAAAAAATGTTGTCAGTCTTACAAATTAAAATGGTTATAAACCACCTATTTAAATTATATGCGAACTGTTTCTATAATGTTCTCATAATATAAAAGCATTCAGTTCCTTCAATATTCTCGACTTCATATAGAATGTCATCAACATACATTACAGAGGTCATCCTCTATACAGTTATTGCTTTCATAATTAGGTAGCTATTCTCAACTCATGATTTCTCATTAATTTTCATTCTCTCTATAACATTGTCTAACTAAATACTATTCTGTAAGTTTTATTTTTACTCATTTGTACGTTTACCTAAAATACATACTAACCAATCAACCTAATTGTGAGGCCAAACTCCCGAAATGTTGAATTACTTTACGTTAAACAAATGACAAGCTTGAACACAAATGGAATTGACAATTAATTAACATAATCAACTGTTAAATTCATAAATAATTAAAGTAACAAGATAAGGCGTGTTGTCAAATACCGAGTTGTAATTGTAAATAAGACAGGTTTCACTCCAAACAGAGGAGTCTATTATTTATGTAACAGCATAAATGGATGAGACGTTCTATAACTGAGTTCGGTAGGAGACGTCCCGGGCGTCGGGAGTCGCAAGCCGATTTCCGGCCACCATAGGCGCGGGCCTGCGGACGGTGAGCGATGGGTAGCTCGCCGTCCGATAAAGATTAGGCCCGGGTCGACCGTTAGGGCCAATGCCTGTCAGGGTTGCGAGTTTGTCCGAAAGGGATATCGTGGCCCTGGCACATAGGCAAATGAAAGAATACGGGTGGGTTTTAGTCAGTAAAAGTCTGACACGCCCTTCCGTTCCGCCCAGAGCGGGCGAAGAAATATGATAATATACCACCAAAAAAAAAGGCTAGTAAGTATCGGTTAGTATTATAGTAGCGTTAATTCAGCGAAAAGAAATGTATTACATGTATACACATTCTTTTTATTTGACACGGTCAGCTAGTGACCGTTTAAATCAATGCTATGCAATGCTTCAGTTTATCAATCAATTGTAACAAGGGGTTCTCAATTACCCTCTCGAACACTTGAGACTTTATTGTGATATATTATGGAAAATAAGTTGAATAAATAACAGTTGAAGTCTATTCGATACTACATCCGTAACAGAGCTGTATTATTTATTGTACACTCGCAGTTCACAAATGACAGTATCAGGTCTCAATGTGATAGAAATGGAGCTTGTCGCCATTTATCGCGACCGGATCCCAGCCCGGGCAGGAGTGGTCATTTTTTATCGTCCAATGAAAGAGGAAAATCATTTACGGTTTTGTCCTAGTTCAATAGAAGAAAACACATTTGGAGATTTGTTTGGACTTCAAAAAATTAATCGGTACCATCTGAACTTTAGAGATAGGTACCGCAATATCTAAAGTTCCGATGGATAGAGGAACTTCCATAAAAAACTGTTCCGCGTTTTGAGGCCTCCGACTTAGGCGAGTATTTCGGAGCCATTGATAACATAAAAAAAAAATAGTTTTTGTTGACTTAATTAAACTGTGGAAAATACTCATTAAGCGGAAGTTTAACACAATTAATTGAATGACGTAGGAAAGACAGAAGTACATATCTACACAAATAAACTGCCGCGAAAACGAACATCGAGCTAATAAAACTGTCATCAAGCATACCTTAGTAACAGAAATCCAATGGGATCCTCCAGGGTGTGCAATCACGAAGGTCGTTAAATCATACAGGCTGTCATGTATCCTCCACAAATCTTCGGCGCCATCTTGCAGTCGCTTACCCTTCAGCCAGTTTTGGGCAGATTTTGGCATTGCTTCCCTAAGGATCGGGTACTCCAATCGGGGGAAGCTTATCTGACGTTTTTCTGTATTAGGCGCCATTTTGTGTTGTCACTGCAAATTAGTAAGAAACAAATTGGAAATGTAATTAAGAAATAATTGAGCTTTGATGAGGTCTGGGAAGTTATTATTATTATGGTTACGGTGATATAATAAAATGTATTTTTATAAGAATACCAACTGATCTGTGATATATTGATGGCAATATTGTTTTTTTTTAAAGACGTTGGAATTATTACACGAAACTTGCTAGGCCACTTTTTGTGAGACGTCGACCAAAAAGTAAAAAAAAAATGTTGAACTGGTTTGAAGTTTGATAGCAGTGAAGTTTATGAATGCTTAAAGGTTTAAATTTTTTCTATATGTATTATATTATTCAATGTGAATATTCAAATCAATCAATACAAATACCTACGGCTTTTTTAATAAAGATTTTTTGATAATGCATCTGGCTTAATTGGAAAAACTGCTGGTCCAAAGTTTGTAGGTATGTTGTAAATAATTATGTAATTTTATTGTATTTGTATCTATATTTTTTGTTTTTGTTGTTTTTTATGGACCATGTGGTCTGCAATAAAGATTTTTTATTATTATTATGATTATTATTATTACCCGTAGTCGAATTATGACATTATATACAATGTGACATAAATTATGGCATAAAAACTGTATTATGCACAAAGCCACCCTACTGGTTAGACCTTGCCTTAATCAGTTATTGATATAATTACCCAAGGTGAAAAAAATCAAGTTAAAAACTAAAACTAAAAAACGGTACGACAATATCTTCAACTAAAATGTATAATAAACAAGGCATCGTAATAAAATAACATGTTTTCGTTACTCGGAGGATTTTACATGACGTCATAACAGCCTTTAAGGGTCAGATAATGCGCGTCGCGCTCATGCCGCGCCACCATTAACTTTCATAGGGAATATTTATTTTTAGTGACAAAAATATGAATATTTAGAAAAAATCGTTTCTAATATCGTTTTTTATGCTTTGTATTTAAGTACTTTCTTAAAGCACTTAAAGAATTGATGTGTATGCATTCTAGTTTAACATATTTTTTTTGCATAACTTACTTGTATTATATGAAGGCGTAATAACAGATTTAAAAGTCACTAAATTCATATATCTACGCCCTAATCTGCGGAACAACATGACGTTTCCAACGATACCTAATTTTGCAAAATACGACGAGTAGTTTAGGAGTTATGAGGGAACAGATGACTGTACAATATACAGACATACATACATATACTGTTAAAATCATAACCCTCCTTTGGTTTTGTCGTAGTCGGGTAAAAATAACGGATTATTGTAGGTAACAACTTTTGTTCTTTATACAAATTTCAGATAGGTAGCCATTCTCAGTGGCGGGCAAACCCTAAATTTCCCGCCCCTACTATTACTATTTAGGCAACTATGTTAGATTAGGTTAGGACTTCAAACTTGAAGTTTGAATTAAAAAATAAACTTCATTATACCCAATGGGCCGGAATCAATAAGCTCTCTTTTGCAGTCTGTTGTATCTACGAACACACTTAGATGTGCCCACTCAACACCTTAAACTCTTCTCTGTCAATATCTAGGGGAGCTTGGTCGAGGTTGCATTCGTCGTCATTGACGCCCAATAATTATTCGAATATTGCAGGCCTTACGAAGGCATATTTTTCTACCTAACTCTCGAGCTGCTGGAATCTTTCTCGAATTTCAGCAGTAAGGTACTCTATCCAATGGAGAAAACAATTTTCGTTTAAAATCGTCTTCGTAGGATAAGCCAAACCCTACTTTCGTCGTAAAAATTGTTCCTTCTTATTCATCTTAGATCCGTGTCTGAAATAGATCTCAAAAGACCATTTCAGACATGGATCTACATGATCCTCACATGACCTGACCAAAGTTATGTCTGCACTTTAAAAGAGACTGACCCCTGAGTTTTTGGTTCGCCATTTCTACTCAGGGGTAGTCAGATATAAAATGTCGGCTACATCTAACTTATTTTTTAAATTTTTTATATGATGTGTAAAAGTGATTCTAATATCCTATTTACAGAATAAATGATTTCATTTCATTTCATTAGGTTCGATTTCAGTTTTCGTTCGTAAAATGAACTTTAGTTTCATAATTTGAATACTTTACAAGCTTATTTAACTTCACATGATATTAATTATCATGTGAAGGTAAATTCATCAGAACGAGTTCCGTATAATTGGAACTCTGATGTATTTTTTGACGTCAAATCTTGTAATTCTATTTTGAACAACATCCACTTGTCCCACTGCCTTGATATTTTTCTTATAAGTACCTATATAGTCCCGATGACAATACAGTTATATAATCTGATGATTGACCTGACTCCTATTTGCACCGCCCGGGGCCATGGCCCCCTCTGCCCCCTCTCTCTCCACGCTATGCTGCTGGCCATTCTCATTAGGTATATACATAACTAAGTCCTCAATGATTAATCGTTTCAGAGATAAATGCTATTCCAGAAAAATGAGTGTCATTAGTATTATCAAAGATAGGCAGGTGATAAAAGGTGTGATAATCTTTGATTAAAACAGTGTTTTGTCTTTATAAAATGCTACCAAGTTAAGACTTTATGGTCAAGGGAGATTGTGTTTAGAAGATAGCTCTTTCTAACTATGCAGGGGTTATCTTCCAGAACTTTCCAAGTGCTGTATAATACATAGTAATTGAATGGATATCTCCGACAATTACGGACCGATTTTGAAAATTATTCTTTTGTTTGAATGGGTATGCTCCCGAAGTGGTCCCATTGCCACCAAATCAGAATCTGATGAGGGGATCTCATGGAAATTGAGGGAACCCTCGAATTTGATAAGCAAACCTATACGATACACATACGATATATACTCGTTTACGATTCCGGTATTTTAGATAGTAACTCGTGCATTAGCTCGCGAAAGTTACCACTTGGTGAAGTGGAACTGATGATGGAGACCACAGATGGCCACCGGAACAACATAGTATTTAACGGGTTGCGATTCGATTAGGTACTTTAATATGATTAAGCAATTTATGCTCGTCACAATGCATATGGTGAGTGGCAGTTCTCCTGGTTCTTACCAGGAGAATTCCTCAACAATTAACGTCCCAGCATCGGGACAAACAATATTTTGTAAAAGGTGATGAGCAGTTGACATTTGGTGGTATGAGAAACAGGGTGTAAAGTTCACTCATCCACCGTAGAAAAGGGAGGATCCTCCGACCAGACGGGTGTTGTGTCTGGTGGGCAACTGCCCGACGGTTGATGTCGGGACGTTGTATATATGCTAGTTGCGTGGTAAACTCTGCTTGCGCGATGCAGGATTTTGCGTGACGCCAGTGTGACGCGTAGTTCGCATGTGGCGATGTTGATGCCGCTACAGACATTAGGCTATTGTAACTTAGATAAATTAAAAAGTTACCCACTAAAAAGTGAAAAATAACTTTAATTTCGGAAGTCGATGGCAAAAAACTAAAATACAGATCCAAAAACACTGACTTCCGAAATTAAAGTTATTTTTCACTTTGTACTTAGTGTTTTTTGGAAGTCGGTTATTTTTTTTTATAAAAAGTTTTTTTTATTAATACAATTATTAGGCAATAACGATATCTTAGTGGAGACTAGCTTCTGCCTGCAACTTTGTCCGCGTGAAATTTCTTGTTGATTATAAAATATATATACCGGGCAATATTGTAGCTTCCCATTAATGAAGAGTTTTCAGAATCAGATCAGTAGTTCTGGAGATTACCCCCTACATACAAACTCACAAATTTTTACTCTTTGTATTATTTTTAGGTATAGATTCAAGTACAAGCTTTTCGGGGTATTCACTTACTTTTCGTCATGTTTGTTACTAAAAGGGGATAATAACAAATATGAAAAAGACATTAGCATAGTTAATTTTCGATTTTTGTGACACTACCTTTTTTAAAAGTGTTAACAGGTAAATCGATATTTTAATTTTAAACGGTAGTTGTTATGATCCTTATTATTGGACAATCATCCAAAGTTAACATGCCTGAGTAAACAAACATTTATTATTATTATTTACAAAATGTGTTTAAAATCACGTGAGTGTTTTTAAACACATTTTTCTCACTTTGTCCTCATTCAACCTCTAAGCCACCCACACTTAAAAGACGATTCGTGCATCAAAAACTTATTTTTCGGCATTTTTTGCTCGTTCTTAATACCTTCGTTCGTTGGAAACCTTCGTGTGCGAATCCGATTCGCACGTGGCTGGTTCTTTAACAAAATGGCAGTAAGAATTGTCATTCTGCAGCTAATTAACAGTCCGGCTATAATTGTTTATCAAATTGACACACTACGTCAACTTGCCGTGTTAAAGCCATTTAAAACTGGCAATTGAAGTTGGAAGTCAATTCTATAAACAATTTGGTAATTTTCCTTGCTTCAAATAGTTGAAAAGAGGCAAGATAATCTATGGGATGGATGCGCAGTTCATAGTGGTGGCCCAGGGGTAGCGACCGCGACTTACGAGTTGTATGTCGAAGGTTCGAACCCTGACAGGTGCTTTACTTTGTGTAAATTATTTCGTAACCACTGCGCTCAAAACGGTTAAGGAAAACATCGTGAGGAAACCGGCATGTCCTAGAACAAAAAATTCAAAGACATGTGACATCTACCAACCCGCACTGGACCCGCGTGGTGGATTACGGCACACTGCCTCTCACAGCGAAGCAGTGGGAATATTAAAGGCTGATTATATAAGTATGATACACTGGCTGATAAGAAAATTAATTCGCAGCTGATTTCTACTAATTCGACTTTTTTTAACCACATTTTGGCGTGTCTCACAAGCGGTAGGTTAAATTGCTGTAGTTAATGAAAATGCAATGCACATAAAGTTCGTTTTAAATCCCATAAACTAGTTTGACAGGTGCAAATGTCAAACTACAAATTAAAAAAAAAACAAAAAATTATCTCTATAAATGTCAAAATAGTCTCTGTGATTAAAAAACGAACATTAGCACTTTTATCAGACAAAGTCAAAGTCAAATTATTTATTTCAAATAGGCACATAAATGGCACTTTTGAACGTCAAAATGTACAAAGAAAATAGAATTGATTCTAGTCGCCCTCCAAAAGGTAAGGTTCGTATGGAGAATAATGGGCAAGAAACTCCACCGTTACTCTTTTAAAATGTTTTACAATATTATGTAGTAGGTACATCAACTATATAATTATATCTGAAGACGATGCACCTAGAATAAAATTACTATACCACAATAGGTAAAAATATTTAATAATGAAGCAATGACTGATAAATTAATTATGTGATAGATACATGGTGCTCACACATTAACAAACATTGTAAAATAATAATAAATAAACGTTTTCCTAAAAAAAATAATATCAGTGGGTGAGTTAAGGTAATCACAGTATATGTAAAATAAATGTCATAAAAATAATAAATTATACTATTACTAAAGAAACCTGTTTACCTTAAGGATATGGCCTTAATGAAAAGGAAACTTCTTATAAAGATGTACTTATTACTTAATTAAAATATACTATAAAGCTAAGCGTACATTAGTATTGCTGTAATCAGCAGCAGGCAGCGCATCGCATTTTAACACAAAAAAGAGCGGTGCGGTCCGCCCGCCGGTGATTCATATAATGTGTACGAGCGGGTTATGGGAGGATTATTGCAATGTGGGGCGGCCGAACAAAACTGCCTTGACCTAAGTGTTCATGCGTCTACACTAAGAACTACACTATCAGTGCCTTAAGGCGATGATAACCGACTTTTAAAGATTTTATACTGAAGATCACGTCTAAACGAGTAGTGATAATTATTTGAAAAAAATATATGTTAAATTAGAGCATTTTTTCAATAACTTAATATACGAATTTTTACATTATTTTTATATCACATAGTGAAATTAATTTGTAAAGTTATGCCTAACGCGGATAAAAAACTAAGAATGGTGCAAATTCTACCAAGCGTATTTATCTGAAACCTTTACCTATTTAAAGATAATTTAATTATTGATCTTTTAGTATACGCGTTTTATTAAAATACCTTTTGTTTTGTGTATAATAAAAGAATAATGCGTCAAATTGGGGACAGCGCTCCTTGATGGGCGAGTCCTATTACTGGCTGAACGTACGACGCGTTGCGTGGGCTCAGTACAGAACACGCAAGCTAACCTTTCAAGGTCACTGGCATATATCTCCGTCTTAAGTGGACCTCGGTAATCCAACAATCCGAATAATAAGACAGTATTAATTTAAACATTTATATCTGTAACTTTTATGGTGTACATAATAAAGAGTATTCTATTCTATTCTATTCTATTAATCTGCCAAGCTTTTTCTGGTTGGCTTCCAGTCTAACTGGATGCAGCTGAATACTAGTATTTTACATGGAGCGACTGCTTATCTGACTTCCCCAACCCAGTAACTGGGTAATACGATGCCCTTTGGTAAGACTGGTTGTCGACGACCCGCAACGACTGTCAAAGATCCACGAATGTCAGCCGGGACCAACGTCTTAACGTGATTTCCGAGGCACGGAGGAGTCTCGGTAAGTAAAGATGGTCACCCATCCACGGACCAACCCCGGCAAACGTAGCTGAACCTGATGGATATACCCGTGCGACTGTTATTTTATTACTTAGTCACGAGCTCCTCGAATAATAAGACAGTAATCAGGTAATAACTGTAGATAGACAAGCAGGCAGCGGTTAGATACTTAGTTAATAGTATTTATCTTACGCCAATCAAAGTTACCTGCAATTTAATATCCTATAGGTGCTCGTGTGTATCTATTATGGATATAATTGTTGAATTGTTTATGCTTATTAATTTAACAGCAGTTTTGCATTCAACATAATATACTTGAATTAAAAAAAAATATAATGATGTGGATATAGTGTAATAGAAGAATCATAATTTCATCCGAAAGACGTTCACTGCTGGACATAGGCCTCCCCTAAAGGGGGGCCCCCAGCGGGGGGGGGGGGGGGGTTGCCATAATCGCCACGCTTGGCAGGCGGGTTGGCGATCGCAGTATGGTGATAAAATGCATAGAGAACGCTGCTGCCCATTCCCTAGTAAGCCCCTTAGTCGCGTCGCCATAATAGAAGAATAACAGATCTGAATTTTACTATAAATATCTTTTCCTAAGTAGGATTAAATGAGAAAAAAAAAACCAAATATAAATGAAGCTGAAAAGACACTTATAAACTACCTAATAAATATTTTTTTATTGCAATTAGTTTTTGGTGTAGATTTTTTTTAACTTTATCCGGATGAAAAATTATGAGATTTAAAAAAAAATATCTACTTGATTAAGCATATTTGTCACTCTGGAGTTCTACTCTCACGTTTTAAATGACTAATTATAATATCCGTATTTCTAATAAAAAGGTGACGTCCGAAAAATGGTCTCTTTTATAGGCATGAAGAACAGGGTGAAAAGTTCACTCGTCCTCTATAGAAAAGGGAGGATCCTCCGACCAGACGGGTGTTGTGTCTGTTGGGCAACTGCCCGACGACGGACGGTTGATGTCGCTATGTTGTATATATGCTAGTTGCCCACCAGACACAACACCCGTCTGGTCGGAGGATCCTCCCTTTTCTATAGAGGACGAGTGAACTTTTCACCCTGTTCTTCATGCCTATAAAAGAGACCATTTTTCGGACGTCACCTTTTTATTAGAAATACGGATATTATAATTAGTCATTTAAAACGTGAGAGTAGAACTCCAGAGTGACAAATATGCTTAATCAAGTAGATATTTTTTTTTAAATCTCATAATTTTTCATCCGGATAAAGTTAAAAAAAATCTGGTCGTCTGGTGGGCAACTGCCCGACGGGTGGTTTATGTCGCGATGTTGTATATATGCTAGTTGCGCGGTAAACTTTGCTTGCGCGATGCAGGATTGCGTGACGTCAATGTGACGCGTAGTTCGCATGGGGCGATGTTGATGCCGCTACAATCTCTATAGCACACTGTGCAACGGTGTGGTTTATAAGAAGATGTAGTGAAAAAAATTTAAAAGAGTATGATTGGATGGTTTGGTCATCTTGAGAGGATGAATAAAATGCGACTAAGAAAAGATATTTACAAGGCAACTGTGAGTGGAAAAGCTGGGAGGACACCCTAGGACGACATCTATTGACCTAATTGTTGATGTTCTTCAGAAAGGTCAGGTCAGCGTACTGCTCGCAACCGGTGTGTATGATGATGAACGATGTGACCAAGACTTTCTTATATCTATGGACCAAGATGTATGAACATAAACGAAGCAAAGGGATTATAAATATGGAGCGTAGCCGGTGGCGTTTCTGCTTACCCCCATGGGAAGAAGGGGTGAGTTTATGTATGTATGAAATTAAAACCGCAATGAGTATTTTAATTGTGTAATTAAATTATGATTAATTAGCATGGATATAAAATAATTAAGTACGAGTAAAGTAACTCGCGAGCAAACAAAAATCGGGACATTGGGGAAAACCTTGACTCAAAAGTGGTTAGGAAATGGCAATATTGTGGCTATTCTTTGTGCATTTCTTTGATCTTCTAAGTTACCTTTATCATGATTACCTTTCATTATGGTGATGATTACCTTTCATTAGTCTAGTGTTAAGGGCATCATCAATAAAATCTTCTTTATCCAATTTATATCCATAAAATGATGTACTTAAAACCTTTCAGCAGCTGCAGCAATTTGATGCGATAATGCGATAAAGAGATCAAATAAACAAGAACTTTGGTATGGTACCTGGCTAACGGGAGATATCAACCATTCGTTGGCCCTGCCATTACGTGGGACCATATTTATTATAGTCGATAATTATGATGACTAATAATTATAATAGTAATGCTGATAATTATTAATGAATATTAATTCATAAAAAATATACATATGTTTCCTACTATTTCATTTATTTTTTAATTTCACTAAAATAATTCAACTTCCATAGTCGAATTATTACTCTAATTTTAATTGTCGCCCTATTACATTAATTAAAATAATTGTGCAAATTAATTAATAAAAATCATTAAAAACTTTCCTATTATTAATATTTTCTTTTCATTAAAATAATTCAATTCATATTATTATTCAATAATCAACAATTCCATTGTAGAATTATTGCGACTAGACAGTGCTAACCTGAACCTAATTTGGAATTGTGCAGCTATGCGTCAAAGAACCATCAATTGGGTAGAATCTTGGTACAGCAAGCATTAGAAAAAACGAAACGTTTTGTTTAAATTTTTCCATTTTTCAAGATAAAGAAAAACGAGTATCATTTATGTATCAAAAATACTTAAATGCAGTCGAAGGCCAAATTTGAAGGCGTTCGTTACATCTTAGATGTATCTGACAGCATTTATTTATTTTTGGTAGGTAGGTAGGATACTCGTTTTTCTTTTCATCTTGTTTCCATCTTTTCAGTTCCGTTTATTGCAGTTGGGCTTTAGTTTTTTTAATCTTTTGTTTTATTTCTTTTTAATTTTATATCTAATAAACATGTTCTTTTAAGTAATTAATAGTCTACATGTTGTGTTTACTTACAATTTTCCTGAGCTAAAGAATTGCTTGCTGGAAGCACCTCCAACACACCCTAAATTATTCCCTTACACTACATTTTGCTCTAGAACAACCTGGATACACACTCTAGATGTATCTCGCAAACATCTAAAAACACAGAATCACTAACAGAGAAACGATATCTTCCAAAATAAGGTAAATTTTAACTAGGTACTGATTTTATTTTATTCTAACACTTTTGGGCACGTCAGTACGAGGATTGGTCAAGTGTGAACTTTACAAATAATTTAATTTTATATTTTGGGGACGTTGGGAATGTAAGAAAAATCATTTTAGGGAACTTGGAACTTCAGGAGATAGGGAATAACCCTTTGAAACATAAGTTGGTAGGTACTCGTAATGAGGTTTCTTTTTTCTTCAGTCGTATGTTAATTACGCACGCGTATTTGAAATAATTTGTTTACCAAATGAGTTTGACAAAAACATAGATAAAAATATTATTTATCGCGAATCCAAAGTACACATACTTATAGAATTTTTTAAAATTTGAACACAAAAAAACAAACCTTTTAAATTCAGTGTTTCCGCAAGAGTTGTTGTTTACAATCACAATAAACACTAAGTTAATACAGTTATATTTTAAATTCTAACATGAAAGTGAGTGCGTCCGCCAATCGGCGCCGGTTGGCCATGACTGCGCGTGCGCAAGCGATCGAGTTCCGTTGATAGGCACGCTACGTAATTACCTTTATAATTATATCAGCGGTTCTGGTACGATGAATACTTTGTCTTTTTTAAGTGTTTGTAGGAAACTGGTTTGTTGATAATAACAATAAAATATGTTATCAGCCTATTATTGTCCCACTGTAGGTCTCTTGTCATACAGAGAAGATGTAGAAGATGAGTTGGCGAAAATCAATGAAGATATTAAACATGGATCTGCAGCAGATTTTTGAGGAATGTTTACTTCCCTTCTAATATTATAAAATCATTGAATGTAAGTTTGGGAAGTTAAAACAAATGGACATAGAAATATAAAAAACAGCAAATGGATTTGGGTCAAAGGCACATAGATCTAAATAGAACATGTCCAGCATCCTACTTGTGTAACAAACTATTAATCACAATCTTCATGATGTTGAAGTCCTTTATTGCAAAACCATTGTTTCATATGTTCGAAAAATTTGGCTGATCAACAACGTCAATAACCCAATGAATTTTGTTGAACTGTCAAAATAAAACCGATTGGTACTGATAGTGTGTTACGCAACCCGCTGGATACCTAAACTCCATTTGAAATAAGATTAGACATTTAAGTAAACCTATTTTACAGTCCGTACAACCGATTTCGACTTCTATTATGTTGGTGGCATGACAAATGGCAGCTGTAAGCTGTAATAAACAGTTGGTATTGTAACCACGTTTTTGCTTTTAATGCCATCCTTATGCCTACGGAATAGAAGTCAAGATCGGTTGAACGGACTGTAAAAAAGTTTATTTAAATTTCTAATCTTATTTGAAATGGAGTATAGGATAATTGTAAGCAGGTATACCTATATGAAGTAGTTTCCAAGGGTGCGAGAGAGGGAGCAGGAAATAATCTGTTGTAAAAAAACTGTAAGTAATTCCTTCTTTGAAAACTAAGCGAGATGGAACCAGTGACCTGAAGCTATCTAGGATGAACTGCCGGAAGATCTAGTAACTGGTCATCATGATGCAACTCAGGGAAGGCCTGTGGCTGATTTGATTAATGATTAGGGTACAGTTGCAATTACAGCAGGTTAGGTAACGAAAGATGACTACTATCTTCCTGATTAAACATAATTTTCATGTTCGTTTTGTAGACATTATCAAATTAATCTAGTCAAATAAAATAAGAAAACACAACTTGGTTCTATCTACAATTTTAGATCTCTGTTATTATTTAGTAGCAGTACTAACTATAATATTTAAAATTGCACTATACTTGGTATACGTGCACAATTAAATGAATTATTGGCTTAAGTTTCTCCTACTCGGGTATGGATACTGAATTCGTTGTTAGATGTTATTTAATAAAATAAGTTTAGGTACCAAAGTTCAAAGTTATTAATGCGATTTTTGGTGATATAACAGGGTCTTAAAAATATTTTACAGTACCTCAAACATCTACCATTTGTTAAATTTAAGTTTAATTCCTAAACATTAAGAAGTAATTAATATCTATAGAAATTAAAATACAAGATATGATATATTGCAATAAATTAATATGTATATGGATATAACATTAAAAGATAAATACATAGAATGGTCGGTCACTTGAAATTTTGTAAACTAGGAATTTGTAGTATTTGTCTATTAAAAATGTATTTAGTTTACATTTAAATTGTGTCTAGTTAAATTTTTTTATGTCATTTGGTAGCTTATTAAAATAATTGGAGCCATGCAAAGTATGCTCTTGTGCGTAAGGGCGGTTTTTCAACGTCTTAGGCATAATTCGTGTCGATATGTTTGTTGGTTTTATTACCGAGTCTTGTTTAATGTTCTGAAGTTCCCCACTGTTTAAAAATGCATTGATGTTTATAGCAGTAATTTTAGAAGTTGTTGTTATCTTTTTGGAAAAAGAACGACCGAAAAGCTGTACAATGGCATCGTTACCTACATTATTTAGTGTAATGACAGTATAATAAAGTGTAATTCAAGTGCAGATCGAGTGTGAATCTTATGATCAAAAGAGAAAGCACCTCACTTATGGAGAATGAAAAGGGCTTTTTAGGTTAGTTCTTTATTGTAAATCAAATATTTGAGTTTATACTGGGTCAAGTTAAATTAGCTAGCAAAACTCTGCAGCTGCGATGGGTATCGTTATCTAAACCCAATAAATAAAAAATAAAAAAGATTTAATGTTTTTTTTGAGTGTCAATGACCGCTGGTATTGAGTAGCTTCCCTGTTGGCCCGTATACGGGGTAGCAACAACGGCATTCTGAATGCAATAGCTGTACGTTTTGATGGTCCGTTTTAGAAGTCATGGCAAATATAAATGTATTAGGGTAAGGTTTATATGGGTTTATGCCACCCGAAATAAGTTTTTTTATTTATTATTTTTATTTATTGTTGTTAATTGAAGTTGATTGAGCTGAGAAAATCTGTTCTTTTTTGTTTTTTTTTAATTAAGTTAATATTTATTATTTTTGTTTATTATTGTTAATTTAGGAATGACCTGAAAAAATCTTTTTTCTTTTGTTTTATCGTGTTTAGGTATTGATAACAATAACATCTGTAAAGTTTACAAAACAAAACTTTTGTTTTAAACTGATACTGAAGTGACTACACTAACTGCGGTCGATTACCCAAAAATAAAAAATAAACTTTTTTGATTTATCATCTTTACCTAGATGACGACACCTACCACGTCTGCGGAGTTTCGCTAGGTAATTTTTATTTGACCCTGTATATGTACTAGTACCGTGTGGTGCCGGACGTAAACAATAGCACCATCCTATTTCATCCCGTGAGTGTCGTAAAAGGCGACTTACTAGAGAATAGGCAGCAGCGTTCTCTATGCATTTTAACATCATACTGCGATTGCCAACCCGCCTGCCAAGCGTGGCGATTATGAAAAATCTCCCCTTTGGGGGTTCATTCGGCTGAAATGATGATGATGTAGGCAGGGACTTCGACGAGCAAACTGTAACCATGAATACAGCACATAGTTTTAAACCACTAGCGTAGAAAAAAAAAAAAAACCTGTCCTCGATAAATAAATAAAAAAATACTACAGGGAATTGATGGTCTAATTCATCGGAAATAATCTCCTCTATAACCTCCTAGCAGGAGTAGATCAATTAACCAGTAACCCTGTATATTCATTTTAGTTATTCAGGTAGGTATAATTTTTAATTTTTCAATTAGTACTACCTACTCTTTTTGGCAGATACCTAGGCGCTCTAGACCTCCTCCATCCGTTCTCTGGAGAGCTGCATCAGATCTCATGCGAAACTCTTACCGTGGAGAACCGAGGCTTCGAAATTACCTCGTTTGTATGAAATTATAGCTCTGGGTACTTGGTTGTGACGGTAAGTGTATCTGATATTCATAGAAAAAATTGCTTTAAAAATAAAACGCGATTAAGTTTTACAAAACCTGATTTTGTTATTATTCAATAGGATTAGAGACAACAATATAAAATGATTAAAAAAAAGTATAATTGATTTTGTATGGGCTATTTTATATTATTAACTTTAATTTATTATCTCAATTTATTAAAACTGACAACTGCACTTCCCTATGTGTTTATTACCAGAATAAATGACAAAATGAAATACATTAAATGCCAAAAGGCATGCCTCGTATTCGAGCGTATAGGACGCGTGGCCTGCAGCTGAAAATCAGCGTCAGTTGGTGTTTGTGTTGTCACCTGACACTGTTGAGCTGAGGCCCTTTTAGGCCCTTTTTATACGCAGTTTCTTTTGTATTTTCATAGTTCTAATTAAACACATTTTTTTGTCTTTATTTATTATTCAACGTATCTAGATATTGCAAATAAAATCCAAATAATTATACGGATCATTAGGTAAATTATATAATTCTCATTTCACTTGCAAAGCTGATTATACAAAAGTACATGTTTTAACCTGAATTAAAGACCTTGCAACTGATGGCTGAAACTGTGAAATTATAAAATATGTATATCAGTGAGGTTAGTTAATGCTTCCTTCACCTTATTGATAAAAGTAGGTAAATGTGGTTTCGTATCTTTTACGTAAGTTGCATTGACATTTTAAACTTGAATAAAACTTAAAGTTATGTTATGTTTCTTTAGCAAAGTTGTGTTACTAATATTGTACATAAACTAAACCCACATAGCACTAATATACGACACGAACGATATAGTTTATTTATTTAACCTGTTATTTAGGTACCTACGTACGATATTACCTAAGTTTTTTTTTTTTGTTACATAATTTATTTAAATACGCTAAATAGTTGAGCTATTTGATGCAATATTGCCAGCTATCCTGCATTTCTACCCATTTTTACACGAATGTCCAAAAAAGGAGTGTAATGTTTTTAGGGTTCATGTATGTGTATGTATCTATGTGAGTTTATTTGTGCCACCATAACTTTTAATGCCTGAACAGATTAAGATGTATGCGGTTATGTTAGAATTCTTACATCATCCCGAGTGACATAGGCAAAATCTATAAAAATTAAAAATATTAATATAAACATAAATAAATATATAAATAAATAAATATAAATATACAAATAATTATAGACAAAATAAAATTATTATAGAGAATAGATAAATAAAATTATCATTGCTGTCGGGGGGATCTTATAATAAAAAGTGTTCCACAGAACGGTCCCCCGACATCAATGATAATTTTATTTAAGTATCTGTTTAGTCAGCGAGTCAATGATCGAGCTTTGAATATACAGATTAACTGATACAACTTGTTTTTTTCTTTTTAGTTCGTTTTTTGGCAGGGCAATCGAGTTTCTAATGTTTTATAGTTTATTAATTATTTAAATATGGTTATAAATGAAACAGATTGTTTTTCTCATCATGAATTAATATTCAAGTGAAGACGAAACCAATGTCTAGTACGCAGTATGCTTTTAGATAGTCGGTCCATCTAGATTAGTCGTGAAACATGCTCTGCATGAAGCTTAGGGGGTCATTTATAAGAGGGGCAGCTCAGCATATAAAGCTTAGCGGTCCACACGTGTGACTCGGGGCGAAGAGCATATTATAATATATCGGTCGGCTTGACTGTTAGAGCTTAGTCAGTTACGGATCGCATCTGTCTAAGCTGGGCGTGTGTGTTTTGAGTTAATTAAATAATTATTAAACAGTTTAGCCCCTTACTAATAAATGCGTTGTCAAGTCATGAATAACGTCAGTGTAAATATTTAGGGCCTACGCATGTGGCGCTTTTTGCGCCGTCAACGCGCGCTACACGCGTCATCTGCAAAGTTGAGGACAGTCTCTTAAGACCGTTTTCCTGTAGCTATAACGGTTAAGGTAGCTGCCCTTACTGCCCCATCTCAAAAATCCACCCTGGATGTATAGCTATACAACATTATTTTTAGTATACGCGAAACCTGAATCTGGGTGCACGGTAGTGCCTCCGCCAAGATGAGCCAAGCGAAGCGCAAGGGCACTACTCGTACCTACCTTTTCTCGAAATGTTTCGTGGTTTTTTTGAGCCCTCATAGAGTTGGTTTCCGATGTACCAGATAGTTCGTATTCTCAGGATATGATGTCAATAAAATAATAGACTAATTAAACATACAAAGTCTCAATTGAATAGCTTTAATACTTTAGATTTTATTGATATCTAAAATACACCGATTTCGTCACTGACACACTGACACACTGATGATCATCAAAATGTTTGGCTACTTCCTGAAGCGCTAGAAAGCTGAAATTTGGTATGTTATCTAAGTTTAGTATACAACCAACAAAAAAAATCATAAACTTATAACTTTCGCCCCCCATCCCCTAAAATGGGGGGGTGGAAGTTTGTATGAGAATTCAAAATATTAGGGTACTTCCTGAAGTGCTAGCCGAAATTTGGTATGTAAACTGAGACAGAGAACGGGCTACGAAAACCGGCACTGCTGATGTGCAAGAAATACACCTCAAAAAACGAAGAAAAAAATAAACACTAAAAAGACTGCCTAGCAACTTACATAAAAAACTGAAATCCCACCAAAAAGATTTCATGTAAAATGTTGCCAAGACGACCACATGAGATGTGCCCTGTGAAAAAGATATCAGATCTCATGTAGAGCCAAGCTTTTGAATCTACACGGCCTAACTCTACCGACCCTAACTTCACAAATTCTACATATCAGTAAAAATGTATGGCTTGGCTGTTTCGTTACTTATTTCAGAAACTAAATATTCGCACCACCTCCACGACGGTAGCGAAACGGCGAATTTATTAGAAAGTAATAAATAATATGAAAGCAATATTAATAACAATATTATTCTGCGTCTAATAATGTACCCAGGATTTAGTAATATCTTGATTTAAAAGAGTGTCCTTGGAGTTTCTTGCCTATTCTTCTCCATAGAGATCTACGTTTTGGAATGGGCAAATAGGCGGTAACTTTCTGACTAACTGACCGACTTTTTGACAATTCAAAAGTGCCTGTAATTGGTTTAATTGAAATAAATGCTTTCCGCCTTATTACAAAACAAGATTTATTTTTTGACAGGGCTTAAACCATGGAGCCAGTTTTTGTAATGAGAACGTAACAGTGATTGAAATACCGTTCTTTATACAAAACTTAAAACTTAGTTCGGTACTAAGTTGTCAGTTTTTTGTTTAGGAACTTTACCATAGTCGGAATAAAGTTCGAAAGCCAATAATGGCTCCATGTTTTAAACCTGGGTCTGAAGATAAACCTTGTTTTGGAATAAGGGGGTTTGAGTTTAATTAAAATTACGAGAATTGAAGCATATTTGAATCGGGAAAACGTTAAAATTAAATATTTTTTGCGAATTTTTAACATCCTGAGTGTTGCAAAGACACTCCAGTTGAAACGAATATTAGGTGAGCGTCCAAAAAAAAAAGGGTCCAGTTCTCGGCATTTAGTTTCCGAGATATACACAGTTTTGTGAAGTTGGGTGAAAAATTGCGATGTTGAAATTATGATGTATACTTTGTATCCTTTGCCGGGGAAAACACGTACTTTAGGTAAATATGCATCCGAATATCCGATCTCTAATTATAATAATATATAATATTATTATCAATCAATCAACTCAGACTATCGCAGTCCACTGCTGGACATAGGCCTCTCCCAGGCTGCGCCACAACACCCTGTCCTCCGCGTTCCGCATCCAGTCTAACCCAGTCTGATTCAGTCTGAATATTATTATAATTAGAATTATATTATTCTAAGTACCAGAAAATTTAAAAGAAAACTTTAGTAAAAAGGTACCAGTGGTGTCCATGTCAAATTTGATTTTTTTTTCTTGAATCAAGCTATTTCAGTTTCAACTTCAAATGTCTGATAAAAAAAAAAATGACAGTATTTGTTTTTTTTTTAATCCCTATTATCAATTGACTATTCTAGACACTGAATCTAGTCTTAACTGAATACCACACTACTCGACCTTTTTTCGTTTCCAGTTTATTTTACCCATGGATTCTTTCAAGGTGCGATTCCTTACAAAATTCTGAAGATACCACTTCTTACAGACCATTCCATGACCTCAACTGCAGCTAAGTATACGGATTGTAGTTTATACAATCCGAAAACCACTCGGAAAACTATTTCTCTAAAGTTGTGGTACCTCTAAAAATATCGTTTTTTAATCCTAGATAGTTATTTGACATTTCAAATCTATGTTGTCTATTTTTAATTTAATAATAATAATAAATCTTTATTTTAGTTAACTTTACAATCTTCTACAATAAGTATTTAATCTTACTTGTAGAGGGCGACAGAGATGAGACAGCATATTACAAAAACAAATCATCATGATGATTTGTTTTTGTTTTAAAACCCAGGGTAAAGGGTTAGGTATAAGGTATCATTGGGTCCTATATACATTTATGGATAATTATGTATATAATATGCTGTCTCATCTGGCTACGCTACCCGAACCTCTATAGTTTTCTTACTCTAAGGCATCATGCGATAATTTGACAATAAGTGACACAATCATGAATCAATAATTGATCAAAGTTCCTAGATACAAGTTGAATTTCATTTTATGTACACTTCCCCATTATTATTGTTTCTAGTTTTAGAAGAGTGGGGCTCCTAGCACAGATATTTTTTATACTTAAAAGGAACCCTCTACAAGTAAGATTAAATACTTATTGTAGAAGATTGTAGAAAAGTGCCAATATAAACTTCACAATTTCCCAAAAACGCCATGAAAGTTACAGCTACTTATGTCGCTGACCTTGAAAAAACAGACACGCTCTGAGAAACGGAAATAGTATAGCTTTGTCCTTTTCCTTTACGTATAATAAATTAATACTATATCCCTTTCTTGTGAGAATGAAATGGAGCTATGTACCCGCCGTAAATGCATTTCTTTGTCTAAGCATGATGCTTTGTAAAATTTGGAGTTTGACATTTGCACCTGTCAAATTATTATCTGGTATTAAAAAAAGAACTTTATAGTCGATTAAGTAAAAAGTTTACTATAAATCTAGCGAACACGCGATTTTTTGGCACTTAAGTTTTGCTTTCAGGAACGTGAAAACTAATTAATTTAATCAATTTGAACAACGCTTTTAACCAAAGTACTTATATTCATGTATGGATATTCCATTAACGGTCTACTTTCAATTGAATAAAAACCTTTTAGCTACAGACGCCTACCTCTTTATTCGTAAATAATATTTCCATCTGCATAAAAGATGAGTATACTATCTACCTATATTTGAAATCTAGGTAGGTCGGAAAATTTCTAGGCGGAATATCAGTCCATTCAATTCAAATAAGGTCGCTTCTAAAGTCAGTATTTTAATAAGATTACCCGAAGTTCGTCAAAGATGTAAAATGAATTCGGGTTTGTGGCCATCAACGTTGAAGTTTCATCCTTTTGTGAATTATGAATTGTAAGTAAAACTTGGCCCAACCCTTTGATATTCGGTAAATAGATACGTTAATTGCAATCTCAGTATTCTGGCTGTGTCTCAGTCTTCTCCAATGAACGATTATAAAATATTTACACCTTGAAAATCAAGAAAATAAAATAATAAATTCAAAATTCAAAAGTTTATTGCTCAACACAGTACATAATAATACATTTCCAGATGTCAAGTGAATGCGCAGTCCACTGTGTTGTACCAATTCAGGCATGCAAAATTCATCATTAAAATTATTAAAAAAATTACACAATTTCATAAATTACAAAACAAAGTCAACACACAATTAAGAATACACAAATAAAAAATGATTTCAATAATATGATTTCGATAATAATAAAGTAAATCGGACTCAAGTATTCACCATAATTATATTTATATTATACACACTTTCCACCTGACAGGTAGGTATTCATTTAAAGTGTAGTCTTACTTATCAGTAGATTAATGAGTTGCTTCTTAGATACATTGATATCTATAATACTTAACAAAGCATTAGGTAATTTATTATAAATACGTGGTGCCATTCCTAGGAAATTTTTATGGATTACCGCTTTTTTGTGTTGCCTACTGCTTATTTTATTTCTATGTCGCGGGCTGTGTAATTTTTAGGGTTCCGTAGTAAACAAGGAACCCTTATAGTTTCGCCATGTCCGTCTGTCTGTCTATCTGTCTGTCTGTCTGTCTGTCTGTCTGTCTGTCCGTCCGTCCGTCTGTCCCCAGCTTAGCTCAGAGACGCTTAGTCCTAGAAAGCTGTAATTTGGCATGGGTATACATATTAATCATGCCGAAAAAATAGTGAAATAAAATTATGATATTTTTTTTAGGGTACCTCCCTTACACGTGAAATGGGGATGATATTTTTTTTTCTCGTCTCTTCCATAGTGTGGGGTATCGTTGGATAGGCCGTTCAAAAATATTGTGGGTTTGGCTAAACCATTTTTCAATTAAGGGATCCGTTTGCGTAATATTAAGCTTTAAAGTGCTATTTTTTGTTAGAGTCAAGTGTCCCCCCCCCCCCTGCCAGCTAAATGGTTGGTTTTGGATATGTGAAAAAATTCATGGCAATAGTATATATAACGAAATTAAAAGGAAAACTATCACAGCTAAGTAGGCTTCACAAGTTAACGAGTAATAGTCGACCAACTTAAATTTGCAGTTGGAGAATTGACCGTAACGTATATCGTACCGTATGTATGGGAGAGCATGTTTTTCAACTACAATGTTAAGTTTGTTTTTGGTATAAATTCATCCCAACTACGGAACCCTTCATTGTGCGTGGTCCGACATGCACTTGGCCGGTTTTCAAATAAGTGCAAGTTCGTCTTAAAAAATATAGCCACCTCACATATGTATAGGCAGGGTACTGTTAATATACGGAATTTCGCAAAGACCGGTTTGCAGCTATCCGTGCTTTTTATACCGCATATCACCCTTACACACCTTTTTTTGAGCTCTAACTAAATACTGTCTCCATCCTGCCTCATAATGGCACATAATAATAGCGATTCAGTCACTTGAATTTAATTCTTATTCCTCTAATGTCAAACCCCCAGACGAAATTCAAGTACCTAATATCTAAATGAAAGTACCTAATTTAATAAAGTTCACAATAAACTCAGTACCTACACACTACATGTTCTGCTAAACTGAACTAAATGCTTGAACATTTCGTGGTACATGGAGTGTGAATATGGGAATACACACAAAACGTAAAACCTGGTTTACGATATTAACGGAGTCCATTTTCTAAATCACCAGCGTTATTTGAGTCGATAAATTGGATACCTAGGTGTGAGAACACTTTGGTTTATTTCATTTGATCCTCGGTAGTCGGTAGAGTAGTGTATTCAATAAGAGAGCACAGGCTAGAATATTTTGTTTGGAAAATAGAACTGAAAATTTTCCAGCCAACAATTGAAGCACCTAAATAATCATGTTTTTAGGGTTCCGTACCACAATGGTAAAAAGGAACCCTTACGGTGAGACTAAGTCTGTCTGTCTGTCTGTCACACCTGGATATCTCAATAACTACTAATGCTATCAACTTGAAATTTAGAATAGTTTTAGATGACGTTTGCCCAACTATTTTTCAAACAAGAAAGAAATTTAAAAAAAAATATCTTTTTTGCAAAAGGGACTGAAAGGGGGTCTTAAAAATATGAAGTGGGGCTACTAGAGCATGTGGGATATGAAAGAACGCAGTTTGCAAATTCTCTAACATTATTGTTTTATTTTTTAGGCAGCACAGTTTCCGACTCTTGATGAAAAATATAAAAAAAAAATACCATTCCCCCCCCCCCTTATCACCTAAGTTTGCATAGATAAAAATCTCAAATTATTATATGTGATAGAAGTTTATGTAAAGATTACAGGACAAATAAAACGATGTCTCTAAATAGCACAGTTTTTCAGAAATCATCAACATCATATATACGTACGGAACCCTCGGTCCGCGAGTCCGACTCGCTCTTGACCGGTTTTTTTTATTTAGCCTTTCTTCTTTCTGAAGACGTCGAAGCTACGAAAGCGCATTCTCTAATTGATTTATATGTTTTATTTACTTCTGGTGTTGTCACATGTTATCCCAAAAATTGCGAAGAAACTTTGGGTGCCATCAATTGGCGCCTAATCGTGTGGCAACAAAGGGCAAAACTGTTTGCACATAATAGTCCTTTGTCCTTCTAGTAACTTAGTCACATAAACTGAGTATTTTTACGATATGAATAATATTCTGATATGATATTAAAAATAAATAAGAACCATGTTTCGAGTCGTGGACATAAGCTCTACGGATTACATTTGACCTACGGCTGTGGGCTTACAATGGCCAACAATGTGCTTAGTTTTCTCTCTTTTATTTTATTTACTGAGACTTCTACTTAGTACTTTCCTTCTCTTTAAGTTGTGCCTAAAATTCAACCCTTGAAAACCTTTTTTCATAAGGTTTCGTGAAGTTTGTAAAAGCGTTGCGCCGCCGGCTAAGCCATTGAAAAATGTTTTGCATTCGCTAGGTGCTGGCGAGTATTTAATATGTTTTTTTTTATTTAGGATGGGTTTGCTCTTGACCTTAGTCTAGGGCAGAGGTGACAGAGACAAACTCGACGACGGAGTGAGCTTACCCAGAAGAAGCCTGTTCACCTCTAACTTTGAAGAGATTAGGGTTGTATGCGCTCGGAAACACAGACGCAGGTAGAGAGTTCCACTCTTTTGCTGTGCGCATTTATTGGTGGAATAGCAAGCAAAGGAAGGGATGGTAACCTGCAGTGCGTCTAGATGTCCGATAACAGAAGGGGGCCGGTGAAATCGGGTCGTGGAGTTCTTGGGCACACTCACCGAAGTACAATCTGTAGAAGACCGACAAGCAGGCAACCTTGCGGCGATGGGCCAAGCTGTGAAGATTGGCATCCACCAGTTTTACGTCGCCAATGTGCCTCTTAGCTTTGCGTTCCACCGAGTCAAGCGCGGCAAGTTGGTATTTTGCTGAGCCATCCCAAAGGAGGTTACAATACTCCATGCAGGATCGGACCTGCGCTTTGTAAAGTTATGTTTATAGAAAGTTGAGACTATGAACGATTTCATGTCGACTATTTCGAGTAAATGATTAAGTTATTTACTTGGATTGACCAGAGATATTCACATCCATGTAACATTAGATACATTAGTGTGGTTTGCGATGAAACACATCGTATAGGTAGCATAGCATCGTGCATAGGTTTTATGATTTCGTTGGGACAGCAGAGACTACTAATCCGTCTACCAAACGTGATAATGCCATTTAACTTTGACTGTTTATGGTAGCACTCATTGGAACCCCCATGAAATGAACGTTTACGAGCTTTAGTAATTATCCAATTAAAGGATGCACACATATCAACTCGGAAAGGGATCGTCACCGTATCAACTCGAGCCAATCAGTATTCTTTATATGAAACTCCCTACTGCAATGCACACTAATCGGAATGGTAACGTAATCGCCTCGCCTCGGGACAAGCTCACGAACCGCGGTGCGGTGCGTGGTCAACTTGCAGTTCCCGCGCTTACGGCTCGTCGTCCCCGCGCTTACGTCTCTCCGTACCCGAGCTTGGATGAAGCTGCTATGGCTGTGATGTGTGCTATGGCTATGATAGCCATCTCGCGTATAGTGAACCGGGACGTAACCGTGCGTTACACTTCACTTTCGGATTCAAACTGATCTGAAGCCAGTCAGGTCAACCAGTGGTCGGCGAGCCGTAAGCGCGGCGTCGCCTAGCCGTAGCCGAGTCGACGTATCGGAGCTGATCCGCTTTGGTTACATGCTTACGTTAGGTTGACGCCTGTTTGACGGCGAGGCGAAAGGCGATACGGTGACGATCCCTTTACGAGTTGATATGTGTGCTATTTCCCTAAAGGAAAACTACGACTTGTCAAGAATGCACGAATCTTTCAGATACTGCTCTCCTGCTGTATATCAGTGGCGCAGCTATAGCTAATATGCCGATTCCTGTCGGCTTCCCTTAGGAAATTATGACAGTCAGTAGTTCTCAGCAGTGTTTAATAATCACACTGAATGTATTTAATACTTACACCATAAAATTAAAGTATTACAAAACCCCAACCTACATAAAAAAAAATGTCTTTCCTTGTCAATCCACGAACCGACCGCGACAAGCGTAACCTAACCATCGATCGACCCATGTGGCTGTTATCATTTAGCTACGAGCCCCATCATTCAGCCACGAGCCCCACCATTTAGCCACGAACCCCATCATTTCACCACGAGTCCCATTATTTAGCCACGAGACCCATTATTTAGCCACAAGCCCCATTATTTAACCACGAGTCCCATTATTTAGCCAGGACCCGATTATTTTGCCACGAGCCCCATTATTTGGAAACGATCCCATTATTTAGCCACGAGCTCCATCATTTAGCCACCAGCCCATCATTTAGTCACGAGCCCTGTCATTTAGCCACGAGCCCCATCATTTAGCCATGAGCCCCATTATTGAAATACGTGCCTTTTTACCTTATTACTAGAATTCACCAAGAAAATACGTTCTTTGCCCACAATGAAACAAGAATTAGAACCTTTGTCAACAAACACAGCCTGCATTCAGTACATTTGTAGTAATTCACGGATAGCAATTCACGGGAATTACCCTTCGATCGACCCATGTGGCTGTTATCATTTAGCCACGAGCCCCATCATTTAGCCACGAGTCCCATCATTTAGCCACGAGCCCCATCATATAGCCACGGCACCCATTATTTAGCCACGAGCCCCATCAATTACCCACGAGCCCCATTATTTAGCCATGAGCGCCATTATTTAGCCAAGAGCCCGATTATTTAGCCACGAGCTCCATTAAGTAGCCACAAGCCCCATTATTTAGCCACGAGCCCCATCATTTAGCCACGAGTCCCATAATTTAGCTACGAGCCTTATTACCTTATAACTAGAATTCACCAAGAAAATACATTCTTTGCTCACAATGAAACAAGAATTAGAACCTTTGTCAACAAACACAGCCTGCATTCAGTACATTTGTAGCAATTCACGGGATCCGTGTCCACTATCTTGATAAAGTCGGGTGCACAATTGAGATTTACACTGCTCACCTTATTGAATTTGTTCAGTCTACCCTTTAGTGAATGCCAGGACTACGCGATTCATTTGTGCGACCCTCTTTGAAGCGGCGTCGGTTCTGTTTACGATAGTCATGACTAAAAGCGAACGTGTTAGATGTGTTTTGCTTATTGGAATAGATGATTGGATCGCTGTAGGGGTGTTAAATAAGACAGTTATTAATTATAGTGGTAACCGATTTGACGTCATCTCGTCAACGCCGGCTGTCGCTGAAAACCAGCGCTGGGGCTCTGTCTCGCATAGGGTCGCAGCATTATGCTGAGCGATGGCCGTTTTGCGTGAATGTGACGCATATTTTCCCTCAACTTGTTCTTTTATGTTTGTGTTTTTTTTTTCTTTGCGTTATGTTTACCGCAAATAAACGTATTTTCTTTCTTTTTTTCTTTTTTTTGTAACTACATCCTAACTAATAACACTAATAATATAAAGGCGAAAGTTTGTGAGTGCCTGTGTGTGTGTTAGATACTTCTTCACGCTCAAACGGCTGGACCAATTTAGATTAAATTTTGTATGGAGATAGCTGACACCCTGGATTAACATGTAAGTTTTTTATCTCGATATTCCCACGGGATCGCGAGACTTACGCGGGTGAAACCGCGGGGCACAGCTAGTAAATATTATAAATGCAAACGTGAGTTTGTTTGTTACGCTTTCACGCTAAAACGGCTAAACGGATTTGGATGAAATTTGGCGCATAGGTAGACCATGACCTGGATTAGGATATAGGATACCTTTTACCCCAATATTTCCACGGCATCAAGACTTATGCGGGTGAAACCGCGGGGCATAGCTAGTATGTCACATAATCAGAATCCTATAATGATTCTATTACTGAAACTTAGATATAAGCTTTGGTTTTCTAAGAAAGTGGCCATCATTCAGCCGAAAGACATCCACTGCTGGACATAGGCTTCCCCCAAGTACCGCCACTTCGACCGGTTCTGCGCTTCCCGCATCCAGCTGATACCTGCGGCCTTCACAAGGTCATCGGTCCACCTTGTAGGAGGCCTTCCAACGCTATGTCTTCCGGTATGCGGTCGCCACTCCAGAACCATTCGGCCCCATCTGCCATCTGTTCTGCGAGCAATGTGCGAAAGAGGAAAACCAAAAAAGAGGAACATCAAAAAAAAGGAACACCAAAAACAAATGAAGTGAAATATGTTCATAACATCACCATGTGTAGTGGAATACAAAGCGTTTCGTCCGTGGATCGTACAGAAAATATAATAAAAGAAAGCAATTTTTCACTTAAGCGCTTTCCTCGTAAATCCGCTAGACTTGTTGAGAATTAAGTGCACTTTTGTTTTTCTCATCACCGCCTCCGGATATAAACGTGAAGACATTTTCGGCTCACGAATGAGATCCGAAGTTGTATTTAATGCTTTATTGTTTTCAAAGTGTTGGTTAGTTTCTTTGTTTTATATTGTTGGTGAAGGGGGAGTTATGGCGTATTAGGAAGGTATTTAAGTTAGGTACAAAATTTTCGTCAAAATAACTCATTTTTATAGTTGAAATGTAATGTAATTAATTTGCAATAATTGTAGTAATTACGGATGTTCGGGTTTTTTAACAGTTTCTAAAACAATTCGCTAAAACTAGCATGCAAAATAATTGATTACATTAATTAAATTAATGAATATATTAAAATTGGAACATAAATCCTAGATAATATAATAAGAATAGAAATGTCAATCATTTGTCAAATTAGTTACCGCCGTAGTACGTACGATAACAAACAGTACAGGCTACATAACCTGAAAAACTTTAAAAAAGTTAATATTACTTTAGGGAACTGCGTTACATATACAAATATTAAGACAATTCGAGCCTGAAAAGGAAGAACATCGTATGCGACATAAATTAAAATTTACAGGAGATGTTTTTTATTGATTATTTTATTTAATTATTTATTGAAAAAGTGAAATACCTACATTATGTCGCTTACGATGTTCTTCCTTTTCAGGCTCGATCATAATTATTCTTCCGTGTGTACGTCAAACTTTCTCTGCCAAAAACACACATTACTTATTTAAAGTAATTTTAAGTTTTCTTGTTCGAAATTTTGTCCTTTTTAATAAGCAGCGTGAGATGACGAAAGTCGAGCAAAAAGTCTTTGACGACTTTCTTCTCAACTTCTCAAAGTTAAGTTTAAAGCGAAGAAAAAATAATTGCCAGCTTTAAAAGGATTTTTTAATAAGTGCACTTGAGAAGTTACTAATTAATAGCTTAAATATCTTTGAAAATGTGATCATTAATCTTAAAAGTTTGGAGAATTACGTTGTTAAGCTTTTGCATGAATTATATTTTTGTGATCAGTGTCAATTAAAATAATTTGGGAGTGTTTGTGAAAAATGAATTTAACTGCCTCAGGGTTCGTAATGGGTACGCATGTGATTCGATATCAACTTCATAGATTTTTAGGGTTCCGTACTAAAATGGTAAAAAGGAACCCTTATGGTGAAACTAAGTCTGTCTGTCTGTCACACATGGATATCTCAAGAACTACTAATGCTATCAACTTGAAATTTAGAATAGTTTTAGATGACGTTTGCCCAACTATTTTGCAAGCAACAAAAAAATTAAAAACATATATCTTTTTTGCAAAAGAAAAGGGACTGAAAGGAGGAAAATACCGTCCCCCCCCCCTTATCTCCGAATTTTGCCGAGATAAAAATCTGAAATTATTCTATGTGATAGAAGTTTATGTACAGATTACAGAAAAATAAAACGATGTCTCTAACTAGCACAGTTTTTCAGAAATCAACAACATCATATATACGTACGGAACCCTCGGTGCGCGAGTCCGACTCGCTCTTGACCGTTTTTTTAATAATTTCAATATCATCAAATATTCTCATTTCAAAGTATGCTACGTGAGCAGCTTTTAGAATGTAACTATGAATTCTACGAAGCCATCTCGTAGTATAACTAAAATTAATAATCTACCTAATTGTGCAAGCTTTGTGAATTTATTCTGAGCGTGCTCTTTTGGTCTATTCTCTAGTAAAATTATCTTGTGCCTGGACCACAAAGGTCTTGCTGACAAAAACATTGCTGAGAAAATCTTAAGGCTATAATTAATATGTTCTCCATTTAACACAGGATTTTTTACTTTAGTTACAGACTGTAGTTGTCTACGCTCCCAACAACTTGCTTTCCTTGAAAAAAAAAAAATCATTTAGTCCCAGAAAAAACAAACAAATTTAAATTCGTCGACCTTTACCTAAGTTAAGAGCTTCAAAGGTAAAACCTAAACTGATTCAGCTCCATTAACTAGGGTAGCCATTTTATAAACTTATCTGTAATCATCTACAATTCAAATTGAACACTTCCTACCGCCTGCTGATAAATTTACATTACGCCGTACTCAAGGTTTACGCTGAGTGTTTCATAATTTTCATATGTAAACATTTTCGGGGTTTCCTCCGAACAGACACTTAACGGAACTTATTGCCGTCTTTTCTGACAAAATAGATTTTCAAAGCGTAAAAGTTTGTTATGCTTTCCTAGGCGTCTGTTGACTTTCAGTTCAGTTTCAGTATGTTTATGAAATACGTGTCTAAAATAACTTCTATTAAGTAGGTATTTCAAAACCTAAGTAGGTATGTATTTGTCTTTGTAGAGTTGTCTTTGTCAAAACAAGTTATTGATCTTGCTGAATCTCGTAAAAGAATAGCAGAAGTTTTTCCAACATAGTTTGATTGTATGTCAGTCTTTTAAAATTTTAGGCTCAGTAGTTTAGGAGATAAGGCGCCTCCCCCTTATCTCCGAAACTGGAATAGAATGGTGAAATTTTCATCGATTTTCTGAAATAAGTTTAAAAGTATTTATTTTAAAATTATTAAAAAAATATATCTGAAATTCTTAAATCAAGCCCTTCCATTTGATATGATAACACATGATTTTTCTACTTTGCTTCCCAAAAGAGACTCCCATATTGAAAGTTCATTTATTTACATTACAAATCCGTATTTGGGTCACATAAATTCGAATTTACTTGACCGATTAAGTTGAAACTTGGTACACAAGTTTCAACTTAATCGGTCAAGTAAATTCGGAGTAAATCGGCTGTGGCAGACGGACAGACAGACACACGAGTGATCTTATAAGGGTTCCGTTTTTTCCTTTTAACGCACGGATCCCTAAAAACAAAAACTCTACTCTTTAGGGGGTCCAAACACCTCCTGCCGGAGGCTCCACGCGGGGGTCGTGCGGTCCATGGCCCTTTACGGGGCACCGGTGTGGGCGCGTTCTCTGAGGCTGCGATCAGCCCAGCGGTTGAACGCGTCCCAAAGGTTCATGGCCATCAGGCTGGTCCAGGGTTACCGCACGGTCTCCGGCGAGACGGCGAGCCTCCTTGCCGGACTACCGCCATGGGATCTGGAGGCAAAAGTCCTCGCGCACATTTGGGAGTGGCGCGAGGAGGCAAAACGCCGGGGCGTAACTCCGCTGCCGCGAAAGATCACGGCACAGCGGACAGAGCTCCAGCAGGATCTCATGGCGTCATGGAGAGTGCGATTGTCGCAAACCCAGCGCTGGGCACGCCACAATTGTGGCAATAAGTTTCTTCTTTGAGGAGTGGCTAGAGAAGCGCCACGGCTTCCTCACCTTCCACCTGACGCAGGTCCTCACCAGACACGGTTGTTTCGGGAGGTTCCCGTTCAGGATAAAGTGGGAAGAAACGCCCGGATGTTACCACTGTGTGGATCGCCCTGAGGACACGGTTGAGGATACGGAGAAGGTCTGCCCGGCTTGAGACGTAGGCGTGGGCTTGCGGAGGGTGAGCGATGAGTAGCTCGCCTTCCGATAAGGACCAGGCTTGGGTCAACGGCGCGTTTTGGTCCTCGTGCGTCTCTAGATGTCAGTACGAACTGACGGGGTATGTTAGGGCCAATGCCTGCTAGGGTTGCAAGTTTGTCCGAAAGGGATATCGTGGCCCTGACACAGGAACACTGAAGGAACTCGGGTGGGTTTAGTCAGTAAAAGTCTGATACGCCCTCCCCGCTCCGCCCAGAGCGGGAGAAGTTAATTGATCATTTCCAACCCAAAACTAAAAAAAAAGTATGACTACGAGAGATACTAGATGACTCTGTATTAATACATAATATTATGTAGCAACAGGAACTTTTTTCCAACGGGTGTCCCACGGCACCGAATTTTTGTCAATATAAAGCACTGTAATTAGCAGCAAGATAAAGCAAATAGTTAAGTATCTTAAAATCCTTAATAAACTCAATTTTAATTTAAGTACTTTAATTGCATTTACTAAGTGAGCACTTAGCTGTAAAATAAGCGTTCATTGTTAAATATTGAAGTTCTATAAAAAATATAATTAGGTTTTTGTTCTCTGAAAATGCGCTGTACAACACAGATTATGGTTCAAACTTTCTAGACTTGTCTTCATAAGTTTTCTTACTAAATCTTAGTTCGCCTAAAGAAAACTTAAGGTTTGCTAAATCGTTTGAAAGAGTTTGCTGTTTATGCCTCATCAGGCACATCAGAAACTAAAAAAAAAATATTCAATTTTTAAATTTGGTCTGAACCGTTTAAAAATCTGTTAGTAACTTTAGATAAAAATAGAGATGACATTTAGAGTTAGGTACAGTCGCCAGCACAGGTTATACCAAACTGTCAAATTTCGCCAAAGATTTTAAACCATAAAATGTCGATGGTTAAGTTCAAAATCGAAGGAGGAAATTTGAGAGTTTGTGGTAACTTGATGTGCTGGCGACTTTACGTATAACACTGTTACCCGATTTCTGAAAAGCTAATGAACATAATTTGCTAACAGACTGTTAAACACACATGGCCATGAGCTGCTTCGTAGGCTACTAGCGCTCCGCTTCCTTAAGATCGCGAAGTGAACAAGAATATAAAGGTAATAATAGAATAGAATACTCTTTATAAAGATAAAGAGTATTCTATTCTTACCTATTATAATCTTCCTCGTGGGGTCGGCGCAATACGTTTTATTCTCCATTCTATAAAAAGAGACTATAAAAAGGAGGAGGTTCTATGTTCGTCTGTATGTTTTTATTTTTAATGTATGTTCATCGATATTTTCGTCAATTGAGGACCGATTTCGGATACTCTTTTTTCATTTGGTAGAGGAAACTTGCGCGGTGGTTCCATATCAATTTTATTAGGTAACTTTGGGTAGTTTTTGATTTAGCTTCAATAATACGTATTTTTCCAACTTAGTTTATGTGGATGATGTTATAATAACTTCCTGTCACTGTTATTTGCAACAGGTATTCGATTTTTTCTGGGGTACCTACCCCACAACTAACAAGTAAAAAACAATACTGTTTTTTTTGTCAAGTTTTTCTTTCATAACATTACTCACACAATCCATCCATTTTTTCTTTGGCCTTCTTCTCCCTAATCATCCACTAATATACTAACTCTTTTAGCCACATGCGTTTTAACCCTCCAGATCGAGCCAAACGATTTCCTTTCACTGTCACTGGCGCCACTATAAATAACATGAATTAATTAACACATACCGTTTTATTACGAAACAAGATTTATATTTTGACATGGCTTAAACCATGGAGCCAGTTTTTGTAATAAGAACGTAACAGTGATTGAAATAGCGTTATTTATACAAAACTGAATACTTAGTTCGGTACTAAGTTGTCAGTTTCGTGTTTAGGAACTTTACCATAGTCGGAATAAAGTTCGAAATTCAATAATGGCTCCATGTTTTAAACCTGGGTTTGAAGATAAACCTTGTTTTGTAATAAGGGGGCAAGAGTTCAATTTAAAAAAGTTGTTCATGAACCATAAACTTCAGTATACTTATTTAAAGAATTGAGCCTTCTTCTTTAGAAATATAGTAAGAATCTTTATCAATGCTTGATATAGTTTATTACGAATATCAACATTTGTTGGTCAAAACTCTTTAATGTTTTTAAAATCACGAACATGTTGAACCCAGCTAAAATTAAAGTACCAAAAAAATTGATTAATGAGTTACGGAAAGAAGTTTGTAAGCACATGACTCCAGCAGCCGGGGCAACGCGAGTGATTTATTGTTCCCTTATTAGAAATTGTACTACAATTGTTTTGTTGGTAGCAAAACAAGGATCTGTTCTTAGGCCCGTGGCCACGACGCTAATCAAAAGTATCCAGTACCTACTAGTTACAAACTTTAATCAATAATCTAAGTTACTTTTTTATTTTTATAATTGGCATCTCGGTCAACCTAGGTTAGGTGTGGTTAGGTAGGTTGTCGTCTGCTTAACCGGACTTTCCTGTGGCTTCCTCAATAAATTAAGGCCTCCAGTTAGGGCATAAAACTTACAAACTAAGCGACTACACGCTAAGGGCACCCCATGTGAGGTACGGACCTCGGCTTAGGGCTTCGCTGGGGGAGGACAACCAGGAACTGCCGGGAGCACACGGCGCGGCATCCGCTAGCAGAGTGTGCCGCATGGGAGGAGCCACACCGTGCCCTCATCTCAGGAGTAGGCAGTGATCTGTCGCTGCCGGCCGTGGTCGAGTCGATGCCCAGCAGCGAGGAGTCCTGGGACGCGGTGGTATCCTTCTGCGAAACAGTCGTGTCGCACAAGGAGGCTGCGGAGAGGGAGCGGGATATCTCTTCTGCTCACCTGGCCCGCAGCAGGCACACCGGGCGTCGGTAGAGGCCTGACAACGCCCTCTTCCAGCCCCCCTAAATGGGTCCAAGGATAGCGGACTTGGGGACGTCCCTCTCCAGTGCAACTTCCACCCCCTATCATACAGGACCGGAGGTGGCGGCGCGTAGAATTCCACGCACGCCCCTTTCAGACACGGTTGGGGGTAGGAGGGGGAGGGGAGTCAAACACCTCAACCCCCCAGACTTGCGGGCCGCGGAAGTCGCACAAGATCCCTGGTGCAAGTGTGGGCAGGGATCACTGGGGCGATTTTTAGTCAGTAAGAGGCCGACAGACCCCTCGCCCGCCCCAGGGTGGAGAACATCCATGAGGATTTTCCACAAGTGAAAAAAAAAAGGACAACAAGGTACAGGCTGGATTGGATTATTATTATTATTAGGATAATTTAAAGCTACAGGCTCAGCGGCGCAGGCTGGCTCGAGCAAGGGTCGGGGCGGGACCAGAATGTCACTGCACTAGTAGGTATCTTAATGGTGTTTCGTACTACGTACACGACGTGACTTACTAACACGTTATTAACTAGTTTGTGATTGGTAGCGTCGTGTATGTACCGCCATTGAAATACTAGTGCTACTCCTTGATGATTTGAGTTTGAAACTGGTTAGGTAATTTTGAGTAGCGTCGTGGATAACCGGCTTTAGTGGAACCTTCGAATTGATTAGTGTTTCATATATTGTTACCATCGCTGTGTGTCTAGCTGGACTATATTGGGATCGGATTGTCGCAATGGAATATCGAATTTTTACTAGTCTGTTGTTGTTCGGTGGCTTGGATTAACAAAGAAATGAGGTTTGTAATATGTTATTTCTAAAGTCAAAATAGTACAAATGTTTCAATTGTAATCCCAGGTTTTTGTTGGCCTGTGTAGGTAACGTTATTCATCGAAACAAATAATGGATGGATGGTATGTGTGTGTGTCATCATCATCATTATTTCAGCCGAAAGAAGGCCACTGCTAGACATAGGCCTCCCCCAAGCACCGCCACTTCAACTGGTTCTGTGCTTCGCGCATCCAGCGGATGCCTGCGGCCTTCACAGGGTCATCGGTCCACCTTCGGGCCTTTCAACGCTACGTCTTCCGGTACGTGTGAGTGTGTCTGATTTGTAAACATTTTAGAAAACGTAAAAATCATGTTGCTCTAAAACCTAGGTACAGTGTGAACAGTTGCATAAATTACCAAAACGAAACTGCCAGCTGAAACTCAAGATCGAATATAGTAGCTAGATGGCACACCTGAAATGGCAAACATTAGCTGGGAGATTAAGCATGCCATTATTATCCCACACAAGAGTCCTTACGCCGCCTTGCCTATTCAACAGGCGCATGAGTGCACATTATTAAATGGAGACTTGCGGAGTGGACTTTTAGTAGGCAGAGCGTTCCGAAATTGAGATTATTGATCAGGCTCCTACGATTCGTTCGATTTCCGAATGACTGGTTTCTATTTCTAACTAAATGGATCGTTGTTTGCCGATGGTAGGTCTGTTTCTTGCTAAAATAGGCATTGAATTTGTTCGTTGATTTAACGTGTGAAGGCTTCTCACGTATTCTAGGGCCTAGCGTGCGAAGCGTTAGTGAAACCCTAATCCCGATAATCAGAGTTGTTGTTTTATTTATGAGAAAATAGCAGTAGAAGTTATTTATTAGTTGTCTATTAGATGAAAATAATATGAATGGGCAGAACAAAAAAAACTTACATCTTAACCGTCAACTTCAAAAACTACAACGTGAAAAACAGACCCCTTTTACGAAGTCGCTTGAAAGATAATATTTTCATACATACTAGTTTATGGACGCGGCTTCGCCCACGTGTTTATCGGAAAATATCCCTCGGGAACGTACTGCTGGGATTAAAAGTACCCTATGTCAGTAACTTGGCACACAGATAGTTTATAACCTGGATTGGCCTCACTGTGATGTGTTCGCGGATGAATGGAAGAAGATCTTGTCAACGTGTCTAGAGTATTGTGAGATGAGCGTATGACTGTCGAGTAGCTGTATTCTTTTGTTTTTGTACTAATATAATGTGTTGTGTCTTTAACTAATGTAATTGGCCTTTCGCCGTTTTATGTTAAAGTAAAATAAATAAATTAACAAATCCAGGATAAAGATTATCTGCGTGCAAAATTTTCATTCAAATCTATTCAGGCGTTTTTGCGCCAATCCGGAACATATTATCTAGACAAAGAGACAAATAGACAAAAATTGTACTTTACGATTTTATTGCTATAGATGAATTATTTCAAGTATAATATCATTGTTTACACCAGCACCAAAGCACAGTTGGTACAAAATTAGAATCTATTAAATTCAATGCAGTCTATTTTCATAACTCTTTAAGACTATTCTGTGTAAATACCGAGTGTTTGGTACAGAACTCGGTAGTTCGTAATTAAACTGCACTGCTTATTATATTCGTGAACTAGGAAAGCTTGTTCCCATCTCTTTGAATTTCTTGGAAATAATTTATTGTACCAGTCATTATTATTAAATTAAATTAAAAAATTAATTAAATTAAAAATCTGCATTGATAGATAATAATATTATGCTTGTTTAGTTGACAATGTCTTCTGCCTGAGGAATAAGTCTGCCTGCTGCTTGTAACGAAACGATTGGCCAGAAGGCCAGTCGTAGGTCACAAGTTAAATTCTAAGTTTACAAAATTATATAAAAGGAATTCGGTCTTCAGGGACTCGGGCTCGGGAAAACAGGAACGGAATCAAGTTCTTCAGCCGGTATCTGGACAGGTACGGGGCTGCAGCGTCTTTAGATGAATCGGCACAGGAGGAATCAATTCTGTTAAAGAGAGGAAATGTTCTGACGTAAGACGATGGCAATGGAAAGCTAGGTGATGGTCGGGAGTGAGCAGAGTAGAGGGTGTATTATCTTGAGTTTTTGCCGTTTCAGGACAGTGGAGACACTGCCTCACACCCAGCAGGCGTGTGAGGGAGTAATCAACAGCCGGTAGTGAGCACAGTTGCTATCTCCACTCTCCTGAAACGGCGAAAACTCAAGATTATACACCCTCTACTCTGCTAACTCCAGAACATCCCGTTCCTGTTACCTGATCCCGTTCTTGTTTTCCCGAGCCCGAGTAGCTGAGGGCCGAATTCCTTTTTAGGGTTCCGTAGTAAACAAGGAACCCTTATAGTTTCACCATGTCCGTCTGTCTGTCTGTCTGTCCGTCCGTCCGTCTGTGAGCTAAGCCGGGGGGCTTAGCTCACAGAAAGTTGTTGTGTTGTTGAAAGTTAGAAAGTTGTAATTTTCTCGTCTAATACATGGTGTGGGATATCGTTGGATAGGCCGTTTAAAAATATTGTGAGTCTGTTAAAGACATTTTTCAATTCTGTCATCCGTTTGCGTTATATTAAGCGTTAAAGTACTATTTTTTGTTAGAGTCAAGTGTCAAATTCATCCTAACTACGGAACCCTTCATTGTGCGTAGTTCGACACGCACGCACGCTAACCTAACCAATCCTTCTAACATGCTGCATAAAGTTATATGTAAACAGTGGGATAAAAAGGCTCTCAGAAGTCTTTGACGACTTTAAAGCCTTCGTCAGTAGATATCAGGTACAGCCAGGAAAAATAATGATTAAGCAAATTGACACCACAAAACCATTTCATACAACTTTCAAAGAAAGACAGTTGTGATTTGAATATACGGAAAATTTAAGTTCACAGTCAATTTTCTTAACAATAATATTTTCGTCTGGGGAAATTAATTTTACAATATTTAGATTGAAATTAATTAAATGACTTTTGTTTTGGGATCTTTCAATGCAGATTTCAAATTTGTATTTACCAGAGACTTTTTCTTTTCAAATATACTTGCATGTGCAGTACACTTGAAAACAAAAAGTCTCGAGTGTTTTAACTTTAGCCGATACTGACGTTGAGAATATCGTTTGAGTAAAAGTTCAATCAAGTAAGAAGGTCGCACTTGCGTCGCTTTACGTTTGGTCTGCCGCAGTGCCAATACGTACAGATGGTTGTATAGGCTGACCGGGTTTGCGGCATAGATCTTGAAAATCATTGCCTCTAGTGTAACGAACACACTAGGTAAGACAGTTTAATTAAGTAGGTAAAAGCTGTAGGAAATGAGTAGGAAACTTTATTTTTGTCTGCTGTGTATCCAAACGATAGCGAGTGGGAGAATTAGTTATTTTTTTTTGGTAGAACGAAGATAAACCAAGAGTAAAGATAGTAGATAGTGTTTTTTTTTACTTCTCTTATATATATTTTAAATAATATAGTTTTACCGAGATAAATGCTGGATTTTATTTGCCCTACCATCTTACAATTTCCTTGTAAGAAAACTTCTTCGGTGTACCATTACATCATTTCTGATGAAACAGCAATATATTGACCCAGTTTCTTTAGTATGGGTGGAGTTATTAGCATCCATACAGATTTATGGACATAAATGAGCATCCATATGGACTTTCAACTTTGACTCCAAGGTTGGCAATGAATCCTTTGGCCGTCATTAAACTGGATCTTGAAAATAGGAGGATGGTGAACGATGGATGGACTGTGTGGAAGATGATATTGCTAGAAAGGGGGTGACTATGACTGAAAGAGAAGTATGGAAGAAAGGGACACGTTACGCCAACCCCAAATAAATTCAGGTAAGGGCAGGAGAATTGTGATGATTGAAAATAGAAGGAAATCTATTGACCTGCATGCTGTGCTGGCTCGTTTCTTTGTCCCAGACAATTACTGCCGCGCAGCGGCGAGGTGTCAATTTTTGTACGAGAGAAGCCGATTTCAACTTACTTTCTTATCAGTAATGTAAAAATTAATTAATTAACTTAAAAGTGAAAGACTTACTTTTAAGTTAATTAATTATTTTTTACTGAATTTAACACCATCTATCGGACGCATCACTACACAGACAAAACTTTCTTGTTTGTTATTTCAATTCGACGATGTTTTTGATGTTTGAATGTTATGGTGAATTAAATACCCCTACCTATTGACTGTGCCATTTTTCAATAGCGGTAGAATTGTTTTTTATTTATTTATTTCCAATTTACATCTATCATTACAGGGGTAACCTAATGCGATAGTGTACTTATCTAAAGTTCTAACCTAACTTATTATTAACTTATTATTATAATTACATTTTGTAACTTATGACAAATAACGCATTCTTTGTGAATTCACTCAGAGAACAACAGAATAGGTCCGAGTCACTAGCTATGAGGTTGAGAGTGCGGAGTGCGCGCGTCAGTGGCGCCTCACTTAAAAGATTGGTCCGAGCGCGCGGCTCCGCCAGCAGCCGTGGCTGTCGTCGTCGCCACACGTACCTGTTCGGAACACACAAACCTATGTGCCCCAAAATGTCCGCATTATGTACCTTTCCTCTAAGTACCTTGAATATGTACGAGATGAGTGCGAGATCCCTCCTGACCCTCAGTTCGTTATATCCAACCATACCCAAAATAAATAAAGTCGGGTACATAAGCGGGTAAAATGGGTATTCACCATACATGCGCAAGTACAAGTACCTCACAAACTTGTTTTGTACTCTCTCCAGCATGAGCCTATATTTAGATTCACGTGGAGCCCAAATGACTGCGTTATATTCTAATTGACTTCTAACTAAAGCATTATATAAGGCGATAACCGCCTTAATGTTAGAAAAACCACTCACCATACGGAGCATAAAACCTAAATTACGATAGGCTTTTCTGCAGCAGCTTGTGACGTGATCACGAAACGTTAGCCAAGTGTTGAATTTTACTCCCAAGTCCCTAACTTCCGTAGCCCTAGTCATTGGCAACCCGTCTATATTGTAAGTATTTACAATAGGAGTACGCGCGCGAGAGAAAGTGATTGTTAGGCACTTTGAGATGTTGAATTGCAAGAGGTTGTTCTTGCTCCAGGTCACCACTCTGTCAATGTCTCTTTGAAGCCTGTCACAGTCTTCCAATTCATCTATCTCAAGCGACAGCTTGAGGTCATCAGCAAACAGTAAACACTTGGAGTCTTTAACAACTTCTGGTAAATCATTAATCATAATAATTAACTGCAAAGGCCCAAGGTTAGTGCCCTGACTCACCCCCGACCTGGTAAAATATAGCTCCGACTTGTGTCCCTCATATTCTACGTACTATTGCCTACCGCTCAAGTAACTTGCAAAAAACCTTAGCAGATGTGGAGTGAAACCAAAGGCCGCTAAGTTTTTAAGCAAAACATCATTATTCACTAGATCAAATGCTTTTTTAAAATCGAAGTAAGCGGCATCAGTTTGCCCCCAACTATCCACTGTTAGCACAAGATTAGCCATGTAGCTAAGGAGATTGCTAGTAGTGCTTCTTGCTGGTCGAAACCCGTGCTGGACGTCTGAAAGCTGGCCGCTGACCTGTTGAAATATGCTCTTATGAATAGCCGCCTCAAAAACCTTCGCCGGAGTCGACAGCACTGCGACAGGCCTATAATTATCCACCGTCATCCCTGACCCTCCCTTTGGCACCGGTACAACGCGGGTAATCTTCCACTTCTCCGGAAACACAGCTCCATCCAGACATTTATTATAAATGTATTGCAGCGGTTTGGCTAGCACCGACCGACAATCCTTAAAGATGTAAGGCGGAATGCCGTCCGGCCCAGAAGACTTTTTCGGTTTAAGCTGTTGAAGCGCGCAACATACGTCCGACAGTTGTAAGTGATCCAGATGTACCCGCGCCGCTTCGTTCTCCCCGCCCGCTTCCGTCATAGCCGCACTTACGTCCAACTCAGGCTGCTCTGTACTATACACCGAATAAAAGTACTCAGCAAACTCCTGAACACACTGTTCGTCAGTCAACGCCTCGCCATTCTTTAAAATCTTTTTCTGACTTCTACTACCTTGTCTAGATTTTGCATAATTCCAAAACGACTTTGGACCTACCAGCATTTGATCTTCAACACGGTGCTCATACTGTTCCCGAGCGCCTAAAATCAATTTTTTAACTACGGTTCTACACTGAGCAAACGTTTCGTAATCAGTCCCTAACCCACTTGTTTTATATTGTTTATGTAGAACAGCCTTTAATTTTATGTTGCGAATTATTTCAACAGTGTACCACTCAGGGTAAATATACCTAGAGCTTACACGACTTCGCTTTTTCTTTGGAACGCAGTCATCAAAAATCGAATTAATAATATTGTAAAAATAATTTAAACTCCTTTGCAAATCTAACTCATACATTGGAGCCCAATCTACGGCCGCAATTGATTAGTATAATACGAAAAAATCTGCTTTATTAAAATTCCAGCTTACAGGTTCATGTGAATCCGCCGTCAGTGCTGCTGAGCCCGCGCGCAGGCGCTGGCGCACGCGCAGACTCACCGACACATCGAGCGGCGGGTGATACGCGTCCACCGGCACGAGTGGCGCCTCCGCCGCGCGCACGCTCACACTCCCTTCCTCCGCGAATGTACTCAACACTAGATCTAATTGTCGACCATTGCAATTATCTACGTTGTTACTCTGAGTAAATCCACAATAAGTTTGAAAACATTGAAAATAATTGAGAATGTTTACAGGACAAGAATGCAAGTTGAAGTCACCCATTATTATCGTGTCATTATAACACTTACACAACTGTTCAATAATCCTAAATAATACCATGTATTCATTTTCGCTACTGTTAGGCGGGATATAAACAACACATAACAAAAACAATAATCTATTACGTTGGTACACTGATGCACAAACTAGTTCAAACACCTGATTATCGATGTTGACGTCACCAGGTATAGGCACTCGTCGCAGCTCAAAACGTGGTGTGGCCACGAGACACGCGCCTCCGTGTTTCCGCCCATCTGCTCGGTCGCATCGTATAATGGAGTATCCCGGTGGAATTAATTCTGCGTCATAAATAGATTCATTGTAACCTGTTTCCGTTATGGCAAATAAGTTTGCGTTTGAAGACAAAACTCCTATATAAAACTCCCCTAATTTAGTGCGGAGACCCCTTACATTTTGGTACACTAACTCCACCGATTTACTCCGGGGGTTTTGGTTTATTGGTTTGTCTCCGAAACCACACCCATTCGCAAAATTCAATATTTATTGCCCAACTTTCTGGTTGACAAAAAGCTCATATTTGCTTTCCGGGACTCCTATAATGAAGGAATCATAGTCTCTTTCCGTCTTATGTATTATTTTATCTATTTTAACCGGTATTGCCTCTCCATATAGCTTCTTCACGTGCTTTTCTAAACTTTCCACAGTGTTGATGCGAACTTCCGAAGGGAAGCCGGTAGGAATCGTGTTATACGGTGCTTTCGCCACTGCTGCCGCGGCAGAAACCACAGGCTGTTTGCTGTGCCTCCATGTCGGACCGTTTCGCGTGCTAAGTCCCCAGTACCTCGCACTCTGGTCGCACTTAATGATCTATTGGATTCTAACCCAACAAACGATCTGTTTGCGGATGAATGGACGAAGATTTTATTGGCATGCCTGAGATACTGTGAGAGGGATTCATGAAAATATTGTTTTTTTTTTTGTTTTTAATTAAGTACTTTTTGTTTTTTTTATGTTATAATGTTTTTAACAGAATTTAAAAAATATATATTTTCGTTTATATGTGTATGTGACTTTAATTAACGTAATTGGTTCCGTGTCAATTAAAGTTAAAATAAATAAATTGTATTATTTTACATTGTATTGTATAGATTCAAGTTTTATATGCGAACAGACAGCTGTGCTGCTGGGGAGTTTGTTGCACCACTTCTTCTTCCCAGCTAAAGCACTAGGAAGTGGTGAAGGATGGGAGTTTTTGGGGGACTGTCTCATTAATTTTTGACGTTCGAAAAGTGCTGATTCTCAGCCTAGTTAGAATAAATGACTTTTGATTTTTTGATTTTGATTTCATACCAACAATTTTATTTTCATTTCAACTATTTATTTAGCTTTTGTGGACAAGATATTAATTCAGATTATTTACAGGTATAATGGCAATCATGCCATTTAGTTTAAATAGATTTTTATTAATATTTTATTTTTCAGAGTAATCACCATATTTAAATTCGTAAGAAAATATATAGTACAGATACATGTTTGATCTAGTGACTTTTTTGGTTAAAAACACGTTATTAAACATTTTGCTTGGAAAAAGAAATCAGAAGTAAAGTCGATTTTGAAAGTATTTTAAGTTGTATGAGACTTGGGGGAACGAAATTTTTATGAAAATTTAACATTTCATTTACTAACCGGGTTTGACAGGGATATTATTGGATAGATTTATAATATGGCACTATTTTTTTTTATAATTAATAAATACGTGAAAAATGGCTCGCGCGCACCGCGCCAGTGCTATAGTGCTATCGCGCCTGCTCCTATACAACACGGGCGCAAGCTGTCTCATGCCTAAACTTTCGGGAAAAGGGGCAAGTGTTCATGTAGGTTTATGTGAAATAAAATATTTTGATTTTGATAACAATATTTATTGTTAACAAAATTATCCCTATTTTAATAAAACAAATATATACAGTAGCAACAAGCACATAGCTTTTATCCTCACCTACACTTGAAATAATGGACACAACAACATAAAACACGGTACTGGAATTTACGACTGAATGTGATGGTTTCATTTTTATATTTCATTCTACGCTCCATAGGCCACGTTAATTGAACTTTAACGGTCCAAGAAATGGGGCATTTATTGACTTTCAGAATAGGATAGGTTATAAATCGTAAGGGTTGAAACCGACAACGTCCGAAGTTAAGGGACCGTGTGATGTGAGGGTTATTTGTCTTTATCTTAATGTTAGGGTTGGTGCACATTGTTGGGGAATGATGAATCGTTGTGTATATGGTTCTGTGTATTAATGTTATCTGCTACAGTGTGTTCGGTGGCTATTGTTGTGATATTTTTATGTCAATGTTAGTTAGTTTTCATTGTAGTAGTGTAAGTTGTATTATGTACTTGCAAAGTCTTGTCTGGAAGGGGATATTTCGGTCTTTACCTATCTCATGCCTTATGAGAATGAGTGTGTATTTATTATACATGAAAATTTGTTAGGAAAATAATGAAGTCTCACATTTTTCTAAGCAGGATATCAAACTCTTTTTAAATTTTCTTCCTCCCCCTAATTGGACGATGGCTATTCGGCTTCCTACATTTCAGCCATTAAATTGTCAATTTCCTTGATATTTTCTAATTTAAACTTTTTCAATCTGTTTGCTAAATTAAATATCCTGGATAGTCTTTGGAAGCAACGGCGTATAATGTTAACTACGGAGCGTTTTACGTAGAAAATGTATATAGGATGTTCTCAGAATGGTATTTATGTAACGCCATCAAATTATAGGACGCTTTGAGACCGATGCTATATACTTAGTGAGTGTGTTTCGTTTATATTAAAAGTTTGAAATGCAGCTAGTTTAGTAGATTTATTGACGTCTGCGTTCGTTTATTGAAATTTTTATGTATTTTGTCATAATTTACTATCTAGATCATGGTGATTTTTTTAGGGTTCCGTACCTCAAAAGCAAAAAACGGAACCCTTATAGGATCACTCGTGTGTCTGTCTGTCTGTCCGTCTGTCACAGCTGATTTGCTCCGAATCGACTGGACTGATTAAGTAAAATTTGGTACACATATAAATTTCTGTGACACAAACACGGACGTGTAACGTAAATAAACGAATTTTGATTATGAGGCTCACTTATGGGGGCAAACTAGAAAAAAAAAAAAAGTTTCGCAAACTGTACCGTGTGACTTATCAAATGGCCCTTTCATTTGATAAGTCACACGGATATTGTGAGGATCTCAAATATATTTTTGTTATATTATTAAAATAAATACTTTTGATGTTATTTAAGAAAATAGATAAAGAAATAGAACACAAACTACTGAAATAGAAACTACAGACCCTAAATTAAAAAACCAGCCAAGAGCGTGTCGGACCACGCACAATGAAGGGTTCCGTAGTTGGGATGATTTTATCCCAAGAACAAACTTAACATTGTAGTTGAAACACATGATCCCCCATACATTCCAACTGCAAATGTAAGTTTTTATGCACAATATTGAGTGATTAACCATGTTATTTTAACATAACAGACTTCTTATTAGTTTTCCTGTAATCTATAAGTAAAAAACTATTTTCTGTATTATAAAAATTTTAGGCTTAGTAGTTTCGGAGATAAGGGGGGGAATGGTAATTTTTCATCTATTTTCTTAAATAACTTCAAAAGTATGTATTTAAAAATTATAAAAAAGTATATATATAAAATCCTTAAAACAAGCCCTTTCATTTGATGTGTCATACGGTACAGCCAGTAAAACTTTTTTTTTTAAATTTTCTAATTTGCCCCCCAAATGTCACCTCCATATTCAAAATTAATTAATTTACAAAACACGTCCGTGTTTGGGTCACATAAATTCATATGTGTACCAAATTTCAACTTAATCGGTCCAGTAGATTCGGAGCAAATCAACTGTGACAGACGGGCAGACAGACAGACACACGAGTGATCCTATAAGGGTTCCTTTTTTCCTTTTGAGGTACGAAATCCTAAAAAAAAATTAGTGAAAAGTTCTTTACTTATAGATTACAGGAAAACCTATAAGAAGTCTATGGTGTTAAAATAACATGGTAAATCTCTCAATATTGTGCGTACAAACTTACATTTGCAGTTGGATTGTATGGGGGAACATGCTTTTCAATTACAATGTTATGTTTGTTCTAGTGATAAATTCATCCCAACTACGGAACCCTTCATTGTGCGTGGTCCGAGACGCACTTGGCCGGTTTTTTAAATTAAAACATAACGCATAATGTGGGTCAACTAGCTATAGGTTCACCTCTGCCTAACCTATCGGGGAAACAAGGCTTGCTGTTATGATAATAATCCTACTAATATTATAAACGCGAAAGTTTTTAAGTATGGATGGATGGATGGATGTTTGTTACTCTTTCACGTAAAAACGGCTAGACCAATTTTGATAAAATTTTGTATCGAGGTAGCTGACACCCTGGATTAACATATAGGCTACTTTGTATCTCTATATTCCCACGGCATCGAGACTTACGCGGGTGAAACCGCGGGGCGCAGCTAGTCATATAATAATTATGTTGTCATATTTTTCTTACTTCTTTTTCGATACTTAGAAGTTAGAGATTTCTTAGATGGCACGGCTCTTATTTCTATGCGAGAGAAATATGTAGGTATCGATGTTGCATTTCTCCAGAAGAGACGTATCAAAGGAATCTCTCAATACGACGCTAAAATGCAAGCTAAAAAAATGGAAAATATCACGTCACAGAACATTGCATCTGCAAAAAGACATATACGTCGATGTACACATACCTTTACAGCATATTCATGATGTTTCTATGATTAAAGCTGCAGATACAAACTCGGAAAGTGCTCGGTGCTCATTGAAATGCTCACGTTTCGTACGAGTGACTGCTACTCTAGTGTTCTTTCGCTCCTCGTTATTTGACACTCATGCATGTCACTGCAAAACTACCCGCATTCGCATGATTTCAAATTATAGTGCTCGCGCCATTTTGTGAACCAACTGAGCGTGGATAGCGCGTATTGGTTTTATGTCTCGCCGGTTAATTGGTTGTAAATAACTAGTAGGAGAATTTATTTTGGATGTTATAAAATAATAAATTGGAATATGACCTCTATACAAGGTAAAATTAAAATAACTAGCAAAACTCGACGTGTATTGATAATCTAAATAATAAGCCCTTTTTATTCTGAAAATCTTTGCGTTGTGCTATTTCAGTAGTTTATAGATTGTCTCTTAGAGCTCTCGCGCTCTTAGCTCTCGTGGGTTGCAGCTGAAAATCAGCGTTAAGTGGTACACCTTGTGTTGTCATCGGACATTATGCTGAGCTGAGGCCCTTTTGGCATTATAATTAATTCTTTTCTGTTATTTATAGTTTTTAAGGTGTATTTTTTGCTGTAATGCCAATAAACGCATTTTTCTTTCTTTCTTACTTCAGCGTGCCTTTTGGCAAAGGCCTCCTCTAACAACTTTCACTGAGTCCTATCTCTCGCAGCTTTTCCCCAATTTGGACCCGCTGTGAGCTTCAATTCGTCTTCCCATCTTTTATATTGTCTTCCCCTTTCCTTTTGCCATCTCTGGGGTACCATTTTGTCACGACTTTACTCCACTTGTCTTGAACGCCTTTTAACATGTGGCCTGTCTATCTCTACGTTTGTTGGTCTATTTTGGTAATAACATCAATAACTTTTGTCTCTGATAATTGATAATAAAAAGATAAAATAAAAAGGTTTATTTCAGAAACTTGTACAATTTTTACAGTAAATCTTACATAGGGACCTCCTTTTGAGTAAAAGATATACCTGTGCTAGGAGATCCCGTTCTCCAATGACAAAATAATTGATTGGTAAAATTGGTGTACACTATGAAAATAGAATTTAAACAACAAAAAGAAAAATAAAATAAAACAAGTAAAATCGCAAATTAAACAAGACAAGACTTGAACTATAACTAAATAAAAAGAAAAATAAAAACATAGAGATCAGATATATCCTAAAATAGTGTGTGCGTGCGTTTGTGTGGGTGTGTGTAAGTGCATGTGAGTATGTGTGTGTGTGAGATGTGTGTGTGTATCTTTTCAACTTATATTGACGATACTTGCAGCAATAATTCAATGTCATCATAGGTCTTCAGTTTTAGCCATTGAACTATTGCGTATTTGCAGTCTTTCGTAGTCAATGGATTTATGTTAATTATTTTATTGATTTTATTATTTATTTATTAAAAGTTTATGCACAAGTAAAAAAAAACTACTGTACAAAGGCGGACTTAATGCCTGAGGCATTTTCTACCAGTCAACCTTAGGGTGATGCAGAGACAAAAACATGGTAGGTGCAATATGGGGATAGATAACTCGAAAAACAACAATATATACATAGATACATATATACTTTTAAACAAAATAAAAAGTCTCAGGAGAAATAACGATTGGTGGAGGAGAAAACGATCAGCGCTGGGAAGATTAGATTATAAAGGACAGCGGAACTTTTATTGAATTGTCTTTTGGCATATGTAGTTTTAACGAATTTTACTGGTGCAACACTGGATTTTCGTCTTCTTTCCTGATGGTGAGGGTCATAGGGCAGGACTTTGTGTAATTTTAAGACAGCAAGTAGTACCTATAACTTTCTGACTGTGAGAATACCGCTAAGGAAATATAAGTCATTGGTTGGGAATCTGTACTGGCCTTGATAAGAGATCTCTGTGCTCGCTCTAGCTCAAGAAACTTTGTTTTTATTGATAATCTAAACAGTCATTATAAAATGACACCCCAAAAAAATATTTTTGTTTTTGTGTTTTATCCTATGTAAAATAATAAAGATCGCACATCGTACTAATTAAGCCCATGCATCGGATCACGGTCTCCTTATTACGGATGTAATAATATGTCTAGAGAGGAAAGTGAATGTAGCAAGTATTACGTAAGTATTCAATGGAAAGTCTTAAGATTTTTGGTATTTAAATCCATTGGTTGTATTCATAAACTAGCTGCTGCCCGCGGCTTAGCACGCGTGACTTATTCTAAAATTAAAGTACCCTGATTTACTCCTTGTAACTGCTCAATCAGCTATCTGTCAGTGAAGTCCCATCAAAATTGGTTTAGCCGTTTTGAAAATTACGTGGAACAAACAGAAAGATTTTTTTTTTATGTACATACATACATAAACTCACGCCTTCTTCCCATGGGGGTAGGCAGAAACTATAGACCGCCACCTGCTACGCTCCTTACATACTCCTTTTGCTTCGCCTACGTTCATACATCGGTCATAGGTATGTATACGTACGCGGTTGCGAGTTCTACGCACCTGACTTTTCTGAAGAACATCACCAATTAGGTCACTTTAATATGTCCTGCTAAGGCGTCGGGGTCCCAGCGTTTCCACTCACCTCTGCTTTATAAATACCTTTTGTAAGTTGTCGTTTTTAGGGTTTCGTACCAAAATGGTAAAAAGGAACCCTTATGGTGAGACAAAGTCTGTCTGTCTGTCTGTCTGTCACACCTAGATATCTGAAGAACTACTAATGCTATCAACTTGAAATTTAGAATAGTTTTAGATGACGTTTGCCCAACTATTTTGCAAATAAGAAAGAAATTAAAAAAACAATATGTTTTTTGCAAAAGGGGCTGAAAGGGGGTCTTAAAAATTTGAAGTGGGGCTACTAGAGCATGTGGGGTATCATTTGAAAGAGGGCTGTTTGCATATTCTTAAACATTTTTTGTTTATTTTTTGGGCAGCATAGTTTCCGACTTCTGATGAAAAATGTAAAAAAATACCGCCCCCCCCCCTTATCTCCGAAGTTTGCATAGATAAAAATCTCAAATTATTCTATGTGATAGAAGTTTATGTAAAGATTACAGGAAAAATAAAACTGTGTCTCTACATAGCACAGTTTTTCAGAAATATATATACCGTAGGTATACTATTTTACTTAAAAAGTTGTTATTTTGACATTAAAAACATACTTCAATTTTATTTAGTTGTATAGATGTAGCGGCCATCAGTACTCATGATTTTCTGTCCCGAAAATGGTGCTTGCTGTTCTGACTTCAAATATGATTCATGTGAATTTGAAAATTAATGGGATTAGGTAATACCTACATCACATCGTGTGGTAATAACAACTGTCAACACGCTATCAAACCGTCTAATTAATGATCTAATTAGGTGTGGCCTATAATTAGTAGGCCCTCTAGGCTCATATCACTTACTCGTATAGGTACGGAGACTTGTATTTCAAGTAATCTAGGCCTGGTAAAACAATTTTAGTGAAAGTCTAATCCTATCTTTTGTGAGCTGAAATATGCTTGTAAATATGAATATATTTAGTAAAATGTTGAATTTATTACTATTAAAACTTGTAGACTAGGTTTTAGCTTCAACAAGATAACAAATAAACCTCTGAAAAAATACAAACAAATAAAAATGGCTAAAAAAAATCAGCTGTTCCCTACATTTATGTTCGAATAGCTCGTCAAATGTAGGAAACAGCAGATTTTTTGTTCGCGATTTATTGTTTGTTTGGTCCCATAGTAAAAGTTGTTCATAATGTTGCGTAAAATTACCCCTTAATAAGAGCACAAACTCTTATTAATGGGTAATTTTACGTTAATTCTGGGACATGTTGTATATTACTACCTTGTCACAATAGTTATCCCTATTGAAAAATTACATTATATTTATGTTATATAATGTTGGTTTTGACGCTACTAAAACTTGTACCTACTGGCTTATACGAATCTAGTGGTCGCCCACTGGTCGAAATTCGATCCATTCTAGTTACAATCTCTATATATTATATACTTATTAATTATACACTATTATAAAGTACTTACTTATTCCATGCTCAAGCTGTCACTTCTGTCACCTATTAAATTATCTTCTCAAGTCATGAGGCCCTGGTACTTATGTATGTGTCAAATGTATGGTAGTGTGTAGTGTACTTACCTAATGTTTTTTTTTTTTATTCAGGTACAAGTTATTTGATAATTTCCCAGCCAAAAAAAAAATAACACAAAATTTAAAAATATTGCAGCTAACTACATTGTCCGCATATTAACAAAGAAAATATGACAATGAGTGCCACTAGATAGGCAATAAATAATCACATCACATTAACAATAATAATTAATAACATCATGCAAAATGAAGTTCAAATTGATTGCTTGGCAACAGAGTAACAAATAACACAAAAAAAACTAGATTAGCATTATTAATAACATTATTGGTTTATAATAATTTCATATGCTTATTAATATAATAAAAATATTAGCTTTCTGCACTCTTCCTCCATATAAACTTTAACATACCCTTTCATCCGTGTAATTGTCATAAAATAGGGGTACAAAGTTTTCGCTTCGCGTATTAATTATAATGATTTTAGCAACGAGTTCTGTATAGCCAAAACAAAACCATGAAATAAAAGCTATTTTTAAGCTTGGAAGATGAATTAAAATATACCTGCTTGTAGATTAATAGATAACACAGCTTCATCTTAAAATAACAGCCAAGTGCGTGTCGGACCATGCACATTGAAGGGTTCCGTAGTTGGGATGAATTTATCGTAAAAACAAACGTAACATTGTAGTTGAAAAACATTTTCTCCCATACACACGGTCAAAATTAAAACGATTTTCAGACTTTTTCCTTTAATTGTGCTTGAGACCTTGTTTCTTGCTAAATTTCATGATTCTAGTTCAACGGGAAGTACCTTATAGGTTTTGATTGATTTGCGATTATCAAATTATGTCGCATAAATGGCCGTATTTTTTTATTGCATTGACGTCTCATTTTTTTAGAGCTTTATGGGACTGCAGACTTACGTCTTTTATTTTAAATTCAGTTTAACACCTCCACGCGTTCCTGAGAAAAAAGGATTTTGACAGACAGACAGACAAACAGACGGATAACGAAGTGATTCTATAAGGCTTCCGGTTTCCTTTTGAGTTACCGGACCCTAAATTGAGACCAGAGAAAAATATAGGATATTATGCACCCTTTTGGGTGCTTTAATACTCAACTAGCGAAGTATTTTATTTCACAGAGGCGCTTAATATAACCATCTTGAAAATGGTCGGGTTTAAAAACAAGAAACAATAATAAAAATTAACATTATTTTATTGCACAAAGGATGATGTTAGTACGGGAGGCAAACTTTGAGTTATAAATAAATGTATAAAGTTTTTTTATTTGTTCACATCATCATTATTTCACTCGAAAAACGTCCACAGCAGGACATAGGCCTCCCCCAAAGCGGGGGGTTTGCCATAATCGCCACGCTTGACAGGCGGGTTGGCGATCGTAGTATGGTGTTAAAATGCATAGAGAACGCTGCTGCCCATTCTCTAGTAAGTCCCTTAGTCGCCTATTACGACACCCACGGGAAAAAATAGGATGGTGCTATTCTTTACGTCCGGCACCACCTGGAAAATTTGTTCAAAGTTTAATTAAGATTATTAATTAGGTAGGTAAATATTTAAATGACTTTTTTATGCTTAAGCACAAGCGTAATCAGCCTATAATGTTCCCACTGCTGCGACACAGGCCTTCTCTCTTTGAGAGGCAGTGGGCCATAATCCACCATGCGGTCTCAGTGCGGATTTGTAGATGTCACATGTCTTCGAATTTTTGGTTCTGGGGCATGCTGGATTCCTCACTATGTTTTTCATCGCCGTTTTGAGAGCAGTGGTGATGAATTAAATACACAAAGTAATGTGCCTGCCTGGGTTCGAACTCACGACTCATAAAGGCTTCTACATACTGGCGCGATACGCGACGCGACACAAAGGCCCCGCATGTCGCGCGATGGGCGGTGCCTTTGTGTCGCGTGACAAGTCGCGCCTGTATGTAGAAGTCTTTAATCGGGGCAGATTCCACTGGGCCACCACTGTTATGCTTATGTTAATATGTCGGATCGTCAGGATTTGCTCTGTTAGATTCGGTCATCATGTGGGTAGAAGGTGGGTTTCGTGCAATGAAAACACACTGGGTGCGATACACAGCGTTTATTATAATCAAAAATTGACACAATCATTACAAATTACAGTTACCACAATAACTGAGCACAATAAATCGATTACAGTTCCGCGACGTCTTAACTCCGATGCGATCAGACACTGCATCTTGAATGTCCTCCTCGCCATCGGCTCAAAACATCACCGACTCTGTAGAAGCGCGCTGTAGGTGTGGGTAGATCACGTGATGTCGCCAGCAGTCACGCGCTTGCGATTCGTTGCTTGTCCGTACTAATGACCGGATCCGACATATACAAATAAATAAAATTTAAGTGTCTGTTTGTAATGTCAAAATAACAGTTTTTTTTACTAAATGTTTATTAAAGTATATATTGTACCTACTTATTTTTTTTTGTCTGTGAACCGATTTGGACGGGACTTGGGACTTTCACAGGCAGATAGCTGTTATTATAAGGAGTAACTGTTGCTACTTTTATTTAAGGAAAAGCCACGTGGGCGAAGGCGCAGGCAGCAGCTAGTTTTAATAATAATTATAATTCCAATGAATTTCTGAATGTATGTGTGTGAATGAAATTTCTTTTTTAAATTGCCAAATCTATGACACGCAAAAAGTGACCAGTTTTAAATCATCATCATCATTTCCGCCGAAAAGGCGTCCACTGCTGGACATAGGCCTCCCCTAAAGGGGGGTTTGCCATAATCGCCATGCTTGGCAGGCGGGTTGGCGATCGCAGTATGGAGTTAAAATGCAAAGAGAACACTGCTGCCCACTCTCTAGTAAGTCCCTTTAGTCGCCTTTTACGACACCCACGGGAAGAAATAGGATGGTGCTATTCTTACGGACATTCGTTCGGCACCCAACGGACAAATCACCATCATCATATTACAATAAATCATAATAATTTACTCACTTGGAAATCGTTTATATATTTAGCATCCTAACCAGCCACAACTTTGTGACTACGAACCTTTTACATGACACAAACTGTTAAACTCCAACATTGCACGTCACAAACAATTTAGCTGATTAATTTGCAACATGTTCCATTCCACGCTTCCTCACAGAGCAAGCAGAGTTCCAAGCTGTAGCAACAAAGTAAATTTATAAACCCAGTGTAGCTCACGGAGATATAAAATATTTCTCTCATTTCGGTGCTCGTAGCAGTTTTTTGGCTACGCTAAGCGTTTTTCAAGCTACGAGCTACGCTGCTACGGAGTTTACTACGTCATGGCTACGTAACGCTACGGTCTACGTTTTCTGAGTAAAATTAACATAACATGTCACGATCTATTATAAAATATAGTACACCCACATTTCGCCAGATACGTTTAAGTCCCATATAATATGGGGCGAGCCTATTCGCAAATCCAGACTCCAGGCTGCTTCTGAGAAATGTCATATGGAAAAACCCAGAAACACTTGCCCGATCCGGGAATCGAACCCAGGACGTCGTGCTGAGCAGTAGCACTTGCGAACATTGACCAACGAGGCACTTAAGTTCGTCATGGCTGCGTAACGCTAAGGCCAAATATTCCAAACACGTTTTCTGAGAAAACGTGTTTCCTCAAAACGAATATACAATGGTTTCCTATAAATACTAGCATATATATATATTTTTGTTAATATACATGGTCATTTGATCTGTTAAAAAAATACCATAACGTACAAACCTTTGGTATTTTAAGGTATAGAGCACTTGGAATATTCCCGATAACACCTGGTCGTCCACACTGTTGACGATCGGAAAAAAAAAGTTTCATTCGTTCGAAATGTTGACGAACGGGACTATTTTTCAATTATTCCCGATCAGTAATTGAAATGTCGTTAACACTGTTGAGAATCGGGAAAAAAAATTATCCGTTCGTCAACACTGTGAACGAATGAGACTTTTTTCCCGATCGTCAACACTGTGAACGAATGAGACTTTTTTCCCGATCGTCAACAGTGTTGTCGACAAGGTGTTACTGATCGGGAATGTTCGGAGCACTTAGTCGAGCTATCCTTTTAACTATCATTTTTATTGAGCTCTTAAAACTGCACTTTGCAGTTAATTAAGTTGAAAGGGCATGGCTTTATTTAATGATCAGGTAGTTGAGTTAATGGGTAACTGATAAATGGAAATAAAGACCGTGGTGTTTCTTTTACTTATTTGTTTTAAATTAGGTATAAAGCGCATCAAAATTATATGTGTAGAAAACTAGCTAGCTTTTGTCGCGGCTTTACCTGCTGGAACGTACTACCAGGATAAAAAGTATCCTATGCTCTTACCTAGGTCAAGGTCTATTCTGTGTGCTAAATCTGATCCAAATCTGTTCAGCCGTTAAGGCATGACAAGATAACAGGCAGACAGATAGTCCGATAGACAAACAGAGTTACTTTCGAATTTATTAATATAGAAGTATGGATTTCTATGTCTACGTGTTGTTTTTGGAAAATGCCGATGCATTCAGAGTGGGAACTAATTGCAATTAAACGCTCTTCAGTCAAAGGCCTACAGTAGGATTGAGTGCTTTGTGGCCTCGTGATGAAGGCATTACATGTCTATTTCTGATCAAGGGGCTTTACAGTTTGGCTTTATATCGTACGTAATTATGCTTTCCTCCTGTAATGAGACATACTTATGTAGCGGCATCAACATCGCCACATGCAAAATACGCGTCACACTGACGTCGTGCAAAAAAAAATCCTGCATCGCGCACGCAGAGTTTACCGCGCGACTAGCATACAATCTGGCTCTGGATGAACGACATTAAATTAAAACGAGCACAGTACTAGTCCATCGAAGCATTTTAAAACACGAAGATTAGTAGTTAATGGAATATTTAAAAATTGCAAACAAAATAAATAGCGGAATCAACTGCATAAAAAGTAAACACTCTATATCTACGAAAAGTTACTGACCTTGCGCGGCGCGTTAGGTGCGCCTTACAATGTTTACCTATTATTACGGACTCAGATCTACATCATGTTGAAAAATAACAAAATGGAAAATAATTTCCTGTGGCTAAAGTATTCATTGGATTTGATTTATTTTTTGTATACGGGTAAAAAACAAGATACTCTTTACGTGGTTTATAGGAATGTCAATCGTCTTGTAACACCTTGTACAGGTATACAACGTCCCGACATCAACCGTCGGGCAGTTGCCTACCAGACACAACACCCGTCTGGTCGGAGGATCCTTCCTTTTCTGTAGAGGATGAGTGAACTTTACTCCCTGTTCCTCAAGTCTCTAAACTTATTTAAATAAACGAGGATGAATGATTATAGCCATAGATGACACGGCAGTCGTCACCTATCATTATAAGTTTTCATTTTCCCAATTAACTTGCTACCTCGATCAGTAAATTACTTAAAGAAACACGAAAATATTTTCATAGCATAGCATAATCAGCCTAGAATATTTCTGCTGCTGGGACACAGGCCTCCTCTCTTCGAGAAGGAGCGGGCTGCAATCCGCCACGAGGGCCTGTGCGGGTTGATAGATGTTAGATGTCTTCGAATTTTTGGTACTAGGAAATACCGATTTTCTCACGATGTTTTTTAGAGCTGTGGCGATAATAGTACATTTTCATACAAGTGGAGAATGTTTGTTATTGCATTAGAGGCGGAATTAACACCCGAGCCGTAGGCGAGGTTGTTTTTGAGCCGAGAACTGCATTATCAAATGCTTCACGTGTATCAAACGACGTTTTTCAATACACTTTTGAAGAAATAAAATAAAATAACAAAAATATTTTTGTCATGAATTATTAGGAAACTATGATTTAATTTTCTTTTGTTTTCGCGCTTTGCTTTCACCAGGTTGAAGGAGAAGCAAAGGTATAAAGCCAATAAACAGCCTAATATGAAAAATAGAAAATTCAAATATTTTTGAACACAAATAAATGTTAATTTGTTCTTATACGTTTTTTATTGTGATAATCATGATATTCTATTTGCAAACATTTTAAATATTCCAAAAATATTAACGCCGCGCGTCGTAAAGGCGCATCTTTGCCGAGATTAAAAAAAACCGTCTCAGGCGCGAGACTGTGTGAATAGAGGCATTGAACAAATTTGGACTAAGTATAGGTATAAAGTTAGTAGGTATACATTGCATTGTGAACCTAATCGACTACGATTAGGTTCACAATGCAATGTATTTCACACGCGTGCGATTTTTATTTTACAACACGTGTGCGGGAATATAAATTGCCACAGATAACTTTATGAACCAGTTTTCGAGGAAGTGTATTGAAAAATAATTTATACAACTTCAAACGCCTCTCAGGGTTCGAACTTACGACCTACAACTCGTAAGCCGCGGCCGTAACCACTGGGCCACCACTGGCACTGCTCTCTTTCAAAAAATATTTTCTTCCGCAAGCCAAAATAAAAAAATTGTGAGCCGTCACGGGACGCCTGCCAGATGTGAAACATCGAAATCAAACAAACAAACATCGAAAAAAAGGTCGTGTAGCGGGAGAATCGCGTGCGCAGAGTGAGCGGTTTTACGTGCGCCTAGACATTATTTTTAGTATATGCGAAACCTGAATATAGTTTGTTCAGAATAAGGAACTGAATCGATTTCAATAATTTTTACAACATGTTATATTTTGTCCCAAAAATATTTAAGTGTGATAGAGAATGTTATCACCATTTAATTACTTACATTACAATCGCCGTACGGTTAGGTACCTACTGCCAAATTATTATCAATGAGCGCAAGACGACCCTGGAGGCGCGGGGGCGCCGTTAGCATGTTTTGGTATGGGCAACCCGGTAACATAACAACCTTATAACTTTGTGATTTTTCATGATACAGTTTTGAAATGTTGTACACACGGCTACACATCAAGATATACATTTCCAGTATAAGCTGGCCTCTCATTGTACGAAAATACTATACAATGCGAGATCAGCCTAAACTGGATATGTATAGTAGTAAACTTGATGTGTAGCCGTGTATACATAGATTCTTTACATAAAAATATTAGACACGTGTTTCGGGTTTCACATAATTATACTAAAAGTAATGTTGTGGATGTTTGACATCAAATTGTTCGGAATAACTGTAACCAAAAACTACTGTACACTCGTGGTGCACCTCGATTAAAAAACACTGAACAAAAAAGCGTGTCAAAAACAGCTTTTTGTTCATACACAAAGTCCACTATTAATCTCTGTGGCTTGACACTATACACATGCGTGCGGCTTATTCATGGGAAATTGCATGAGGAGACGTGACCAAAATTTATGTGCCGACTGCTGTTGACCAAATTTTCGTTGTCAGTGGCCAAACTGGACTCTGCTGCTACCTAAGTGGATTAGCCAGGCGACGTTGACGAACGACCGATGCTACCCACCTTTGTTGAATTATTACTGTGGCATTTACCCTTACAAACGAACTGTTACCTAAAAGGGTTCACGAATCCAAATTTGCAAGTCCGCTTGAAGATTTTCTTTTGATCTCAACTTTGATTTATGGACCGAGATCTCCTTTACATAAAACTTAAACCTATATATTGATAATAATATACAACTATCATCTACATCTAAGCCTTTCTGAGGACCATGAAATTTAATGTTTTTACAATTTCATTCGTAAAGAGTAGTTGGGATTGTGGATCAGCGAGACTTTAAGCCGCTTACAAGCGTCCTTCGTCGGAAAATATCTTTGCTGCCTGAAAATTCTCAATTTTCATACCTGTTGGTCGTAAACCGCTTACAGAATATGTTGTTATGTATAACACTGTAAATACTTCTGAAATAATAATGCTACCCAGAGCCTAAAGGATATTTGATGTAATTGAATATAGTGATCCAGTAATTTTACGTTTTAAACCATGTCAAACTGTATTCTTCTAAAAACGCTTTCTTTTTTTTTGGGTGGGAAATTATCAAATAACTTCTGCCGCTCTGTGCGGAGCGGGAAGGCCTTTCAGACTTTTACTGACTAAAACCCACCCGTGTTCCTTCAGATGACTGTGTGCCAGGGCCACGATATCCCTTTCGGACAAACTCGCAACCCTGGCAGGCATTGGCCCTATCGGACCCAGTCAGTTGGTGCTGACATCTCTTTGAGACGCGCGTGGAACACAACGCGCCGTCGACCCGGGCCTGGTCCTTATCGGACGGCGAGCTAGCCTTCAGTCACCGTCCGCAAGCCCGCCCCTACGATGGCCGGAAATCGGCCTGCGACGCCCGGGGCGTCTCCTGCGGTGACTAAGGGCGTGAGGACGCGAAGAACCTTGCCTCTCTCTCACGCAATCCACCTCCTCTTTCGCGGGCATTACTGCTTCGCAGAAGGAGGTGACGGCCTCCCATGCAATCTCGCTCCGAACCATGGCCTGAACCAGGGCCGGACGCGAGAGATCGCCGCCGCCGATCGCCTCCGTGAGGACACGGTGGTGCTTCACCCAGGCCGGGCAGACCTCCACCGTATGCTGCACCGTGTCCTCTGGGCGATCCACACAGTGGTGACACCCGGGCGTTTCCTCACGTTTAAAAACCTTAAGTAAGTCATTTATTAAAAATCGTTCGAAATAATACAACCTATAGATCTGCTTAGCCTTTTACCAACTATATTGGGGTCGGCTTCCAGTCTCACCCGATGCAGCTTAACACCAGTATTTTACATAGAGCTACTGCCTATCCGGCCTCCACAACCCAGTAACTGGGTAATACGATATCCCTTGGTAAGACTGGTTATCAGACTTTCGGGCTTCAGAAGACCCTTTACAACTTAACGTGCTTTTCGAGGCATGTGTCTTGGTATGTAAAGATGGTCACCCATCCACGGACCAATCTCGGTAAGCGTAGTTTAACCTGATGGCTTCTCCGAAATAATAACTCCTCGAAATATAAATATTCCTACCTAATTTCAAAATACGTAAAAATCCTCTTCTATTTAGCGACCATCAACTTCCGATCATTATTTACAATTTGTCGAGATGGAAGTCAAAAATCGAAATTGCTTTTTTATCGTTCCTAACCTTTTCTTTTTCACGGAGAGAGGCTCGCATTTCTTCAGTAACGGAAATCGGACAAGGCATCACTTTCGCTTTAAAAACCGCTTCGATAAAATCTCGAGAGATGGCTATTTTGCACTCCAAATAAACAAACTGGAGTAAAAGTATTCGGGAAGGAAACACTGCTTGATTTAATGTTGATATTCTGAGTTTTGAATGGGCAAAGTTTTATTATATTTCACGGAATGTAATTTCAAGTACCTATAACTTGACAAAAGGTGTCGACTTTCGAGGGTATTCGAGTTTGCTTCGGCTTTGAGTTAGCGATACCTATTATATATTTAGATGTGGTATAATGAGATCTTTTTCTTATTTATTACATCCATCGTAACGCGTTTTTGTCAGTCCCTACAAATAGTTCTGTAAAAGTTTTCTAAAATCCGTTTCCCTCCTTTAGTTTTCTATCAATGTATGAAACACTAATTTAGCTCTGATAATAATACGAATCCGTATCTAACGTGAACGTTTTAACTTTGGTAATTAATTCTATTACACAATAACAGTTAAGATCGTGATGTTTAAAGAACTGGGGGCCAATTAGGACGGGGCAATAAAGATTATAATAAAACTCAATGTGTCTGCTGACAGGATTTATTTGGTTACGGTCCTGTATAAAATGACCGTTCTCTATAAGTATAAACAGGATTTTTGACCCTAATGCAAATAAACACTAGGAAAAAATGTGACTGTTAATGTTGTCCTTCACTGACATTACTAACGTTTCTAAATGACGGACATCAGCAGCTTTTGTATAATTTTTGAAGTAAAACTTCGTTAGGCACGCTTGACTTGGGGAGTAAGCTGGTGAATGCATGACGAGAGCGTTACGAAGTGAGCCAGCGGAAGTTGAGAGGGAGATATAAGTTAGTGAAGATAGAAAGAGAGAGAGTTACGTTTCGTAACGCTCCGTATATAATACTACTGTAGGAGCAAGAGAGAGGTGCGAGCACACATCTTCTTTCTCTCTTTATCTCATAGCCAGTTGCGTTTCGTGTATGTAAGACACAGTCACACACAATAGGCCTGCTATTGTTGTAAGTAAGTAAGTCTAATTAGTATTACTATTTGTAAGTTTTACTTCAGTCGTGTGGTCTAAAGCACTCTCGGTTTTTTTATTTTTATTTGACTGCCCCGTTGATCCCGTTGTCGCAAGTGGGACTGCTGAGGTCAAGTCAAAGTCAAATTATTTATTTCAAATAGGCACATAAGAGGCACTTTTGAACATCAACATTTACAAAAAAAATTGGACTGATTCTAGTCGCCCCTTCCAAAAGGTAGTTTCGTATGGAGAAGACTGGGCAAGAAACTCCACCGTTACTCTTTTAAAGATGTTTTACAATATTTTGTTTAAGTACATTAATTTTATGATTATATGAAGACAATGCACCTAGAATAAAATAAAATTACTATATCACAATAGGTAAAAATAATTTAAAATGAAGCAATGAAAAATAACTTAAATACGAGATAGATACTCGAGATAGGTGCTCACATATTTACAAACATCGTAAAAGTATATGTTTTCCTAAAAAAAAATAATAATAATAAGTCAGTGTATGAGTCTAGGTGATCACAGAATGTAAAATCAATGTCAGAAAAATAACAAATTATACAATTAAAATAGCAATGGGGTCCTGGGTTCGATTCCCGGGTCGGGCAATGTGTTATTTGGTTTTACCATTAGGATTTTCTTAATAACAGCCCGGAGTTTGGAAGTTGGCGGTGTGATACTCCCGTGCCTTGGAAAGCAAGTTCAGCCGTTGGCCCTGCGCCTGATCTCTCTCCGGTCGTGTCGGATTGAAAAATTACCTAATTGTAATTTTTACAAAGACATAATGCTCTATGACTTGCAATTATATTCAGATGTCAGAACCCCAATGTAAGTCTCAATCAATTTCAAAACATTTTTATAATATTACACTCGAGGGAACAAAAAAAATACGTATCAATGTCAATGAGTAGTTCTAGGCCAGCTGACTCTGGTCCCCAGACTAATATACCATTATGTAAATGCTTGAGACGTGCCAATTCATACGGCTGTGCATTACAACGAAACTGCAAAACGTACTTCGAATACATTTTGCATTCCAATGCGTACTTCCAATGCTAACTCCGATAGTTTCTAACAAATTGTCGGAGAAAAACGTCAATATTTGCACACCAAAAACCTATAATACTCCACCTGCTACGATCCTTACATACTTATTTTGCTTCGTTTACGTTCATACATCAGCGGGGCGAGCACGGCCTTCTGTGACATGACTTGAGTCACACATTTTATCACAGTTTGAGCGATAAAACCGTGTTGTCTTAAAATGTTACTACAAATTGACAAGACATAATTTATCATGTCTTGTCACAAACGTGTTAGCACGCCCGTGCTCGGCCCGCAGCATGTCGATTCTGTAACAATGTCACCATGAAAACTTATGTAAAGTGAGCGTGGAGTGAACTGTCAGTGTCATCCCACCTGATGCTAGGGATGGACCAAATATTAAATTTACAATCATAATCAAGATTTTAATAATATTTTTGAAGTAAAACTTCTTTAGGCACGCTTGACTTGGGGAGTTAGCTGGTGAATGCGTTACGGAAGTATAATTAGTATTACTATTTGTAAGTTTTACTTCAGTCGTGTGGTCTAAAGCACACTTGTTTGTTTTATTCTAACTCTGTTGATCATTTTATATTATTTCAAAGCTAGTATGTAAGTGTCTAAACAACGTAATGTAATAACCCTTGGTGAGTCATGCGTCTTTTGCCGCGCCAATAGGGCATGAGCAAGAGCGTTTTTAGGTCGCACCGCGGTTTTTGCCGCGTCTGAGATCATCGCCGATATCTCAAAAGATACGTATGGGATCTGGCTAAATGATATGTTGTTAGAATCTTTATGAAATGGGCTAACATATTCTGTATAGATTAGTCCTGTCGTGCCTTGCAAAAAAAAGCAATAAATCGGCAAAAGTCAGCTTAAGCGACAATGTTTAAGGACTAGTATAGGAAAAAAAAGAAAAGAAAAAGAAAATTGGGTCTCTTACTGAATTTCTGTTTAGCTATTTTATTTAAAAATCTCCTAATTAGACACTTAATTATTAGCTTTGAAATAATATAAAGTGATCAACAAAATTAGTATAAAAAATATTATTACAATCTCGAATATGATTGTAATTGTAATGCTTGGTCAATCCCTAGCATCAGTGAGATGACAATGACGGGTCTGACCGCTCACTCCACGCAAGATTTCACGGTGAGATTTTTACAGAATAAAATTCTCCTAATGAGTCATTTTTAGACACTTAAATCATCATCATCATCATCATTTCAGCCGGAAGACGTCCACTGCTGGACATAGGCCTCCCCCAAAAAGGGGAGGGGGGAATTTGCCATAATCGCCACGCTTGGCAGGCGGGTTGGCGATCGCAGTATGGTTTAAAAAATGCATAGAGAACGCTGCTGCCCATTCTCTAGTAAGTCCCTTAGTCGCCTTTTACGACACCCACGGGAAGAAATGGGAAGGTGCTATTCTTTACGTGCGGCACCAAACGGAACGACACAAGACACTTAAATAGTAGCTTTTAAATAATATAAAGTGATCAACAAAATTAGTATAAAAAATATTATTACAATCTCGAATATGATTGTAATTGTAATGCTTGGTCAATCCCTAGCATCAGTGAGATGACAATGACGGGTCGCTCCACGCAAGATTTCACGGTGAGATTTTTACAGAATAACACAGCTGGTCATACACGCACACCGGTTGCGAGTATCGCATAGCGAGCATCTGACGGTTTTGAAGAACATCACCAATTGGTCACTATATGGCCTTCTAGGGCGCCCCCTGTTAATTTAATATGCCTGTAATTAAAGTGTTTGAACTTGTAAGTAAATTATTATATTATGTCTAATATCGAAATAAAAAAATATATAGACGTATAATATTGCTATACCTACCACTGAGTAGAAAATTATAAAAGGATTGGCCTTTTTCTTTCGCTTTGTGATTTTACAAAAGGAGCTCTTACATAAAAAAAAGGAAGCCTATCAAGAATGACCACCCAATATTACGACCAATTAATTGGATCCCTTGTAGTAAATTTCACAGTAGTCTAATATAAAAACACAAACAGATTTACCAAATATGATCATGAAAATACAAAAAAAAAACCGGCCATGTGCGAGTGGGACTCGCGCACGAAGGTATCTGTACCATTATCTATAAAAACGGCAAAAATCACGTTTGTTGTATGGGCCCCCCTTAAATATTTGCTTTATCTTAATTTAATTATTTATTTTTAAAGTGAATATATAACTAAAGATTTTTAATTTTTTTTTGTTGTACGTACCGTATAAACCTTCATAATGCATTTAGTAATAGTTAATTTAGGAATAGTTTGTCCGTGTGGTGCCGGGCGTAAAGAATAGCACCACCCTATTTCTCCCCGTGGGTGTCGTAAAAGGCGACTAAGGGACTTGCTAGAGAATGGGCAGCAGCGTTCTCTATGCATTTCAACACCATACTGCGATCACCAACCCGCCTGCCAAGCGTGGCGATTATGGCAAACCTCCTCTATGGGGGAGGCCTATATCCAGCAGTGGACGTCTTTCGGCTGAATGATGATGATGATGATGCATTTAGTAAAAAGCTTTTATTTTGACATTACAAACTGACAGATCAACCAAAGCAGCATTGTTTATTTTTCCAAAGAAACGATACTAAAAACGGCCTGCCGAAAAATAAAAAGTTACCTCCACGTTACGTTAAAACTGCATCATTAATTCCCTTGCCCTTTACCTCGGCCGATGCTAAGCGACACCACGATAAACTAGTTGAGTATTCTGTCGTTTCAAAGCCCACATTGTTGCTTTATCCACGGTAAACATTTGTTATTTACGTACACGTCGCGCTGCCTCCTACCTCCTAGGACACGGCTTAACAGGCGACACTAGTGACCAATACAGATTTAGTAGGTACACCTAATAAAATGCTCACTCAATCAATTCAATGCCTATAAAATACAGGGTCAAATTAAGTTAGCTGGCTTATAAGATGCTGACAACAAGTACCCGCTGTCACTATCAGACTGTATACAAAAGAAGAAAAGCGCGATGACACACCGCTTGTAATTTATTGCAAAATATGAAGCAATTATTTATTTACAAAAAAATGAGTTGTGTAATCTATATATATAAAATTCTAAGTCCTGACTGACTGACTGACTGATATATCAACGCACAGCCTAAACCGCTGGTCCTAGAGACATGAAATTTGGAGGGTGTGTTATTTGTGAAGAGTAGGTATCCACTAAGAAAGGGTTTATCGAAATTCTACCCCTAAGCGGGTGAAATAGGGGATGGAAGTTTATATGGAAGTCCGTCAGTTTTAAAGTTAGAATATTACAATTTTGTGTTTAGGCTGACGATTGAAAATCAATTTATACATGACTCAGCGTTTTTGATAATTCCACCCCCGAAGGGTTAAAATGGGGAATGATGTTGTGTATGGAAAGTCCTTAATTTTCGAAGTAAAATCACTACATTTATTATCTAGGCTTATGGTTGGAAGCTAACGCAACGGTGTTGTTAGAATTTGAACCCATAAGGGGTGAAAAGAAGGATAAAATTTTATTATTAATAAAATTTCTTTTTAAGTTGAAATCACTAATATTTCGGCTTATTGTTGGAAACTATAGGCATCCGCTAAAAAGGGATTTTTCGAAATTCAACCTTTAAGGGGTGAACAAGGGGGATAAATCTTATTCCTGGAGTTAATAAACCTGAAACTTGGCACGAATACTAACCTAAGTAAATTATAAAGTGTGACATTTTTGTTTTTTATTAAACTAGTCCATATTGGGGCATTTGAGGATGACAAAGTTTGTATGGAAGAATTTTAACGCGCGGTCCGATTAACTCGAAACTCAGTATTTATACTGTAAACCAAAATGAATAAAAGAATTTATAATTTTTTCGAAAATTTACCCCTTTTTTTTGCGTGGGTAATTATCAAATAACTTCTCCCGCTCTGGGCGGAGCGGGAGGGCGTGTCAGACTTTTACTGACTAAAATCAACCCGTGTTCCTTCCATTGCCAGTGTGCCAGGGCCATGATATCCCTTTCGGACAAACATGGCAGGCCCTAACGGACCCCGTCAGTTGGTGCTGACATCTCTTTGAGGCGCGCGTGGACGCGGAGTCGAACCGCGCCTGGTCCTTGTCGGATGGCAAGCTACCCATCGGTCACCGTCCGCAAACCCACGCCTACGGTAGCCGGAAGCCGGCTTGCTGCTCCCGACGCCCGGGGCGTCTCCTGCGGCGACTACGGGCGCGAGGGTGTGAATCTTGCCTCTCCCTCACGCGTTCTGCCTCCTCCTTCGCGAGCATTACTGTTTCACAGAAGGAGGTAACGGCCTCCCATGCACTCTCGCTCCGAACTAATAGCCTGAACCAGGGCTGGACGCGAGAGATCGCCGCCGCTGATAGCCTCCGTGAGAACACAGCGGTGCTCCACCCAAGCCGGGCAGACCTCTACCGTATGCTCCACCGTGTCCTCCAGGCGATCCACACAGTGGTGACACCCGGCCGTTTCCTCCCGCTTTATCCTGAACAGGAAACTCCCGAAACAACCGTGTCCGAAGAGGACGCCGTGGCGCCTCTCTAGCCACTCCTCAAAGAGGGGACTTATTGCCACAATTGTGGCGTGCCCATTGCTGGATTGCGACAATCGCACTCTCCATGCTACCATGAGATCCCGCCGGAGCTCCGTCCGCTGTGCCGTGATTTCTCGCGGCAGCGGAGTTTCGACCCTGCGTTTCGCCTCCTCGCGCTACTCCCAGATGTGCGCGAGGACTTTTGCCTCCAGATCCCACGGCGGCAGTCTGGCAAGGAGGCTCGCCGTCTCACGGGAGACCGTGCGGTAATGACCCTTAACAGGGTGAAAAGGGGTAGTCAATTTTACCAGAGAGGATTCTATTGTATGGCTTGATTAACCCCAAATTATGACGTGGGCATCAAGGGTTTTTGGAAATTCAACCTTTAAGGGGGTGAAAAGGGGGAATTTGATTGTATGAAAAATCTTTGAGTTAATAAACCTGAAACTTGGCACGAATACTAACCTAAGTAAAATATAAAGTTTGTCATTTTTTGTTTTTTTAAACTACCCCCAAAAGGGGGATTGGGGGATATCAACATTTTTATGGAATAATTTTAACGCGCGGTCCGATTAACTTGAAACTCAGGATTTATACTGATAACAAAAAATAAAGAATAACTTTTATCCGGTTTTTATTAAATCTGCCCCTAATAATGGGGTGAAAAGGGATAGTCAATTTACAAGAAAGGATTCTACTGTGTGGCTTGATTAACTTGAAAATTGGTATAAATAACCTATAAATCCAATAATAGAAACGTCAAAAACGATGTTTCAACAATTTACCCCTTTGAGTGCGTAAAAAGGGGCGATATAGTTTGAATGAACAGAATCTTATTTGTTTTGATATATAAACTTGAAATTTGGCCCGAGTACTTCTTTACATAACATCAAGCCTACAATCCCCAAAGGGTTAGGTAGAGGTGTATCTTTAATACACCCACATTTCGACAGTTTTGTTTAAGTCCCATGTAATAGGGGGCGAGCCTATTGCCATCAACCGGGCATAAATCCAGACTTCGGGCTGCTACTAAGAAATTCCTAATGGAAAATCCAATAACACTTTGCCCGACCTGGGAATCAAACCCACCCCTCATGCTCAGCAGTCGCGCCTGTGACCACTAGACTAACGAGGCAGTCATTACTTAAATAACAAAGTTTGTCATAACTTTTGCGTTTTTCAAAACTACCCCTCCAAAGGATTTTAGGGAGAGTTATGGTTTGTATTTAAAGAATCTTAATTATAATATATTGAGTTTTCGAGAATCGGAAAAAGGGTACATAGTTTTTGGGAGAATTTTACTGCGTACCTTGAATAACTCAAAAGTTGGTACATCAATTTTTATTTAAGAACAAAAAAGTAGACAAAATAAACAATACAAAATTTCTTACAAATAGACTTAGACATGAAATGGAGGAGGACACGTAGGTATATTGAACAAGTATGTACAAAACGAAGTTTGTATTTATATGCTATAAATATCCTTCGTAAAGTTGTAAATCAAACTGCACTCCTATCTGCTTACCACGCTTACGTTGGTTCCAACTAAGATATGGTATAATGTTTTGGGGGAATGCTGCTGATAGAGAAGCTGCTTTTTTTTCGACATCCACGCGGGCGAAGCCGCGGGCGAAAGCTAGTCGAAAATAAAAAACAACCAAGTTCTGTATACAAGACGTTCTTGTTATTAATTAAATACCAACCGTACGTTGATATTTAATTTTGGATTGAAACTCAAAGTAAACGGTTAGTTTACCGTTAATTTGTATCGATCTTTTTTTTTTTACTAAACGAGTTTTGGTAACAACCAAGTTCTGAGAAATATATTCAAGAATAACATATATTTTCCGCTACCACAAGCTATATAGATTAGGCAATTTTTTTGTTTAAGACAAGCCTACTTTTATCATTTCCCTCATGTCAGCGCCTTAACTGTGATGGGTATCGCTCGATATCTACTTATATACATATAATTATTGAATAGTGATTAATTACATTCTTAAAACTCAAAAGATATTTGAAAAGTCTTTCAAATATTTATCCATTTTTGTCGTAAGTGATTACTGATTAGACATCACTTGTTGATTTATCAAACGATTTAATCTTGATATTTATCGATCGTTAATAGCTGACAGTAAAGATCGATAAAATCGAGCAAATCTGTTAGAGGCTGACATATCTTATTGATCCTAAAAACACATCATATCGAGTGACAATAACGATTGCCAAAACACAAATGTTATGCTGAAGCCTATGTAATGTTCCTATGTATACAGGGTGTTAAAGTAATTGCGTGCCATATCGATACTGAACCCACCCTGGGTTCAGTATCGATAAAGGAACCAAGGAAAAATAAAAAAAACATAAACAAAAAATGTAATTAAATAGGTATAATAATTAATAAAAATAAGTCTCTTCGTACTTTAACGGGCTTAGGACCGTCAAATAAAATAATTTTAATTCTAAACGATTGCTATTTTAAGTTAGTAGATACTAAATTAGATTGATCTTGCAATTTTTTTTGTGTTTTAATTTTTGTTTTTTATTTGCTGAATTTATTTTTTATTTTTTCTGTGTTCTTTTATCGATACTGAACCTACCCTTAAGCTATGGCACGCAGTTACTTTAACACCCTATATAAAAGCCAGTTTGTCTATGTTCTTGTGATGCAACCGATATAGAGGTCTCGTAGTAGTAAGTTTACAATATATTCACTATGTAATACGATCATGTTGGCCATAGTTTTCAAGTGCTTGTTCTATAATCTAGCAAGTCTAGCAGTTCAACTTCTTGAACATCGCTTTCAGGGATCCAATCTTGCTATATTAATTAACAATAATGTAAGATATCAGCAATGGTTGAATGGGGTTGCTAACTAAGGTTTAGTTATTGAATTTCACCCAAATCGATTGTAAGCAGTAAGTTTTCCTTTTGAAGAATTTTGACGAGTTAGGCGAACGTAAATGTAGGGAACAGCTGTGTATGTTTTCGCGATTTCAGGTTTGGTCCTATAGTAAAAGTTATGTGCATTGACCTCTTAAGCGGTTGTGCGTTATTTACACCATGTATTGTGAAGAAACCTTGTATAGTCCGATGACCTTGCAAAGACTGCAGGAATCCGCTGGATGCAGGAAACACAGAACCGGTCAAAGCGGCGGTGCTTGGGGGAGGTCTATGTCCAGCAGTGAAGTTCTTTCGGCTGAAATGAATGAATGATCAATGAATAGTCCAGAAACAATAAGAAAGTAAGTAAGAGCATTTTTAATTCAATGATTGGCATGATAAACGTTAACTACTACTAAACACAATACTACCTACCCATAAATTGGGGAAATATAATATTGAAGGCTTCTACATGCCAGCGCGACTTGTCGCGCGACGCGACACGGCACAAAGGCCCCGCGTGTCGCGGGACGAGCGGTGCCTTTGTGTCGCCCCGGTATGTAGAAGCCTTTAACTGATCCTATAAAAACTTATTGACCTTCTAATGATGCACACTTTTTAGGGTTCCGTACCTCAAACGGAAAAAACGGAACCCTTATAGGATCACTCGTGTGTCTGTCTGTCTGTCCGTCTGCCGCAGCCGATTAGCTCCGAATCTGCTAGACCAATTAAGTTGAAATTTGCTACACATATAGGCTTGTGTGACTCGAACAAAGACGTGTAACGTAAATAAATAAATTTTGAACATGGGGGTCACTTTTAGGGGGCAAATCAGTAAATTAAAAAACAAAGTTTCTCAAACTGTACCGTGCGACACATAAAATAAAAGGGTTTGTTGTAAGGATTTCAGATATTTTTTTTTATAATTTTAAAATAAACACTTTTAAAATTATTAACGAAAATAGATGAAAAATTACCATTCCCCCGCCTTATCTCCGAAACTACTGAGCCTAAAATTTTGAAAAAAATACAGGTAATAGTTCTTTACTTATAGATTACAGGAAAATCTATAAGAAGTCTATGATCTTAAAATAACATAATAAGTCTCTAAATATTGTGCGTACAAACTTACATTTGCAGTTGGAATGTATGAGGGAACATGTTTTTCACCTGCTGTTAAGTTTGTCCGTAGGATAATTAATCCCCACTACGGAACCCTTCATTATGCGTGGTCCAACACGCACTTGGCCCGTTTTTTTTTTATCGATTGAGCCTCTTTTTAACTTCTTGGACGTTTCTCACAGCTGGTCGCCCTAACTAAGTTGAGCTACTCCGACCAAACGGGTTTTTTTTTAAATTAATTATTTTATTCGCTTATTTTCGACAAACGGGTTAGGTTAGGTTGGAATTACGACAACCACGCGCGAACTGCCCCGACCTAATGGGTTAGGTTAGAACGCCACCAGGGTCTGGGGATCGCGGATGTCACACATGATCCCATGATCCCGGTGCAAATGTGGGAAGGGAACACCAGGGTGGTTTCAGTCAGTAAGAGTCTGACAGACCCCTCCGTCCACCCCAGGGAGGAGCGTCCACCACCAAAAAACAAAAAGGTTAGAACTGTGGCAAACCGCGACTTCCAAGTTGGTCGCAGTTATTTGGCTATTTACTATTTTTAGGACCCCAAAATATGAATTATTTGAGGTTCACAAAAATAGGCGCAATTATTATAATTATTTAGTGTTCAATAATATTTTTAAGAGCGCAAAATTGCAAGGTCTAACTATAGTAAACTTTATCCAAGTATCTAAGTAATACGTTTTATAGTACACAGATACATGCATCGCACATACAGAACACATGGATACGCAACACATAGAATGCATCTACGCTCAGAAAATACGTGAAAATATTAAAGTAGGTAGGCAAAGTCGAATTATTAATTCACTTGAGTATTCTGACTTGTGCTAGCTGTCACTTCGTGTAGTAAAAATGGTCATATTTATTGTATTCTAGAATTTTACAGTTATTATTATACATTTATTTTACACCAAGTGATTGTCCTAATGACATTATAAAAAATGCCCGGGCAGTTTGAAATATGCCCAATATGAGAGGGCTTTCTTGCTTTCTTTCTTTCAGTGTAACTATTGAAATAATCAAATCGACCACGCATTTTTTTAAATGCTAGTCTCCTATGGGGCAGCACAATCAAAACCATTTTTTTTGTTGTTAGGTTAGGTTAAAACAGTGACCATTATCCAGATCACCTCTGTTGTTGGTAAATTCAGCAAAATACCTGTGTATTATCCAGATTGCCCAAAGAACACACGGCAATATTTATAATGACGCGGCAATGTGATAAATAGGGAAGTTCAAATTATAATTATTAATTCGCCCTAAGTAGCTTGTCATTATTCATAATGCGCGGGCATTATGAAAAATGCCCCTATTTATTACTTGGTCCATAACATGTACACACAAACACACAAGAAGGAAGGAACAGAAAAATACGTACTTACAAAACAAAAATCTTGTATATATCACCTAAGCGATCACCATTACAATAAATATTACCATTTTATTACATAGAGTGACAGCCAACACATGTCATATTACTCCAGTGAATTTTCCGTTACTAGAATCCAAACCGGAACTGGAACCTTTAAGAACCATTATTTTACCGGTTCTTCTTGAAATGGGTCTGAACGAGTTCATACGATGCCGCTCTACGCAGGTCGATAGCTCTGTTGACAAATTTTTATTTCACTGTCAGTATGCTTTTTGGACATGTCCTACCAAGTTCATAAGGTATTTCTGTAACATTTAATGCTGTTCTTTTAAAACCCTTTTTTCTTTTTGTAAAAGGCTTTATTAGCTTTAGAAATTTGTACAAATTATCAATGCGAATATAATTAAAAAAAAAAAACTTAATTTATGATTACAAAATAGTTATTTCCTAAGTCCCACCACACGATGGCCATAATGTTACAAAAACACTCTCTTTAAAAAAAAAATTGTAGTGGTGCCCCACTACAATACAATGTTTTTTTTAAGTAATTTTGGATAAGTATCTCCAAAAGAAGGAATTTTTATTTTAAAACGATTTTAGTAACACATTTAACATAATAACAACCTAATAACCGGTATATTGGAACCATTATTTGGAACCGGTACTTTGGAACCAGAACCAAACCAGAACCTAAACCGGAACCGTACCGAAAAGATGAACCTTTTTAAGAACCGAAATGAAGAACCGGAACCCAAATTCGTACCGGTTTTCAATCCCTGCTTTAGGTATTCTCTTGTGCTATAGAAACTTATTTCACGGCGCGAGGAAGGATTCAAATTATATTTATTTAGTTAATTATCAAGTCTGATAGCAGCAGAAGGATGCTTACCTCCGCATCCTCCGCTAATATCTCTCAAAAACGCGTATATTACTTTTTATTGCACCCAATTTGGACCAAAAATACGCGTTCCAAATAAATTCATGGAAAATAAAAGCATTATAACACAGCAACAACAATAAGCTGACGTGGGTCGAATATTTATTAAGTGGAGGCTCTAATTGCGAGGTTATCTTGGTGTTGTAGGATAATATTGTGGAGTTTACGTCATTTTTCGTCGGCGTTGGCGTCGTCGGTAATTCGGAGCAATTTACTCCGCGTTCCTCCGGACTGATTTCGTTTGCGGACGACTTAATTATCTGGTTCGAGTTTGTATTTAATGTGTTGTGACGTCAACGTTCTTAATGCAGTGGAAGTAATGTTAGAAATTATGTTTATTTCCTTAAGGGTGCGGGAATATTGCTGATAACCCTGTAAAATAAAGGGAGAGTCAAGTTTTCACCATTCCTCGGGCAATCCTTAAATCATGGCGGCTTCTGAAAATTTCATACTAGAAAGACTGACCATCTATTTGCTGGACTAGTGTTATTCAGTCTAAAAAAAATAAGGGCATCCCAAATCCATGAAGTATATAAATGGCAGGAAGTATTTGAAGTATTTTACAATTAAATCTGACACAAAAGCTGCATACAAACACTTTAACAGTAATTTACCCAGCTAACAGTTGTATTAACACCTAAATATTGCAAATTCATTCATCAAAATAAACAGACATTCATGTCAACAACAAACATGAATCCTAAATGAACTAATTCACGAACAATGACAGTTGTTGCTCAATCAGAAAATAATACCTACAACAGGCTCAAACCGCCACGCGGAATTTAATGAGCTTCACTAAAAGCTGTCATTTACGTCAGTGGCAAAATTGGCTGGTCAGTAATAAATTTGGTAGCCCCCGGTAATGAACATGGAGCGTGTAAGAAGTAGAGATAAACTACAATAACATGGCGCGCCCCTCCTAATTACTGTTTCAATGTATGTAGTCAAACCCTTACGAATAAATAAATAATTGGATTTATTTTTGTTTGACGGCTGTCTCAATACGCACACAATGCGTTGTGAGTCTTGGTGGTGCTTTGTAAATACTGTCATAAATAATTTCAAACCTTATGAATTTCGGAGGAGCGCGCCATGTTATCGTAATTTACCTAAGCATGTGGGAAAACTATGTTGACAGTTCTGTTTATAGGGCAAAATAGATAAACTATGTTTCAAACAATCTGACGAAAATGTAAACAAACGGGTCAAATAATGTACCTGTAGATTGCAAATTGAGTGATTTAATTTGATTATTTTAATTATTTAAACACTGAATCTTAATTTTATATCACCAGAGTGCGGTTACCCGGAGTAATGAGTTCGGATCCAGCTACGAGATATTCTTTTTCCAAATTAATTAATTAAATTAGAACATTCCAAAGAGATAACAAGTGTCATTCAACATAAACCCAGTATTATACGAAATTAATAGTAACACTTACATTTTAACGAGAGTTGCCAGTGCTAAACAATTGTAAAATAGTACATTTAGTGTTGTGGTATTAGGAAAATTGCCCCAATTCGGGGAAATTAAATGAAAAGTCTGAAACAACCCAGGAAAGAGACAATGGGATCGAGAATTAAAAGCATTAACAATAGCGACTGTAAGGCCCCTGTAGTCACTTGTTACAAAAGCAAAACAAAAGTTGATAACCGAAGCACCTTATTATGCATTTATGTTTAAACCATTTCGAATTTGATTGTGTTCGTTATCCTGAGAAATTAGGTATACCGCTTAAAAAACCTAGAATATCTAGAGAAAAACTCTGATGGGAATGCAAAGCTTGCACCCAGAAAGCAAAAGAACAAATCGTACCCAGCTCTGTTGTATACGTCAACGTGCCAATGAGGACAAAAAAACTCATCTCCTAAATCATAAATAAGAATAGAATAATAAGAATAAGAATAATTTATTTGTTCAAAAACATACAGACATTTAAATATTAAAGTGATATATTACATTACACTTTTATTCAATGATGTGATATTGAACATCTGTGCCCGAACTAGATATCTGTATTTCAGACATCAGCGCTCTTCCCCTGTTGTAGGCGACACTAGAAATTAAACTTTATTTGACCTCTATACAAATCTATAGCACATTAAACATAGAGATAAAATAATATTAAAATAAAAGGAGAACAATCTTAAATTAGTTGTATAGTGACGGCCTCCGGTGAGTAGAGTGTAAATGAGTGGATGTGTGTAGGAGGGTGAGTATTATTGTAAGCTACTTAACTATAGAAAACAGGTTTTCGGTCTCATTGTAGTTTAGCTTGCGAATGTAGTCTACTACCATAAGTTTACACTTGTTCCTATTTAAGGAGTGTATATCGACAAGCTTATTTAGTCTTTCATACAGAAAAGAGCCTAGGAAACAATAGTACTTGCGAACGTATGGGTGTTTAAAGGTCGGTGGATCATTGTATGTAATGACCTTTCGTCTGCGTATAGATAAATAAGAGGACTTGTTATACTCTGTATTAGCATGGTGTCTCAAGACTGCGTGCAGGACAAAGAGCTGCCGGACCGTGAGGACTTCACAGGACTGATACAAAAGGTATGTTGAAAACAGATAGGGCCGGAAAGTGCTGACCTTGAGTATTGCTCTCTGTGCAACTTCTAATGGTTTGAGTATAGTTTTTGACGTGCCTCCTCATACAGAAATACAATATTGCAGAACTGATTGGCCAAGTGCTAGGTATACTTGCTTAATTAATTTAGGTTCAGCTGCATTTCTTAGATTTTTGAAAACAAATATCAGTTTTCTTACCCTAGAAGTATCCATGTCTATATGAGGTCGAAAAGATAGATTATTATCAATAATCAGTCCCAAATATTTTATTTTGTCCACTTTAATCAGGGCAGGGCAAGAACAGCTTACATCATTACAGCAATTGTGTGCTATTATGGAGAGATTTGGAGGGCAATTACGGTTAGGCATAGAAAAGGTAAGATATTGCGTTTTACCTGCATTAAGAGTGAGAATATTTTTCTGCAGCCAGTGGCTTACTATATTAAAACCATGCTGTGCACTTTTATACACATTCTCCCAAGTATCAGCAGAAAACAGAAGCACCGTATCGTCCGCGTACGATATTATTTTACCTCCAGCAAGATTTAGCTCACAAAGGTCATTTAAATAGACGAGAAATAGACTTGGACCCAAAATACTACCCTGAGGGACACCGAATGAGACTGGTAAGCCACTGCTTATGTAACCATTTATTTTCACACATTGTGTGCGATCAGAAAGGTAGTCTTTAAATATTTTGAGTTGGTCTCCCCTAACGCCTATTCGCTCCAGTTTTTGTAAAAGCAATGGCACGGAGACCGTGTCAAAGGCTTTGGCCAAATCCAAGAAAATGCCCAAAGACTTTTTGCCCGCATCTAAATTTTCTACCAAGTAATCCACAAGCTCATGGGCTGAATCACTTGTAGACTTGCCAGCTCGGAACCAAATTGATTGCAAGAAAGGTGATTATTTGTTTCTAGGTAGCTTGTGAGCCTTTTATTGAGGATGCGCTCTAGGAGCTTGGAGATAGAGGGCAAAATAGAGATAGGCCTATAGTTGGTCATGCGGTCTTTATCTCCGGATTTATGTATCGGATGTACCACTGACTTCTTTAGAACCGCCGGGAAAACACCTTGTGATAAACAAGTATTAAAAAGATGCGTTAAAAGGGGCACAAGTATGTGTTTATTTTCTTTAAGAAGGCTATTTGGTATAAAGTCCCAACCAACGGAACAGATATTTTTCAAACCCATTATCAAACTCTCTACCTCCGCCTCATCTGTGTCCAATAAGGCGAAAGATTTTAAACAGCGCTTTGTGTTTTCAGTTGCGAAATGAAAATGCTCTGGATTTGCACAGTTTGTAGTACTATCAGCTAAGTCTTTGCCCACACTGACAAAGAAATCATTCACTTTTCCTACCGCCTCTCTTGCGTTGCATGCATTAATTAATTCTGTCGCGGTATTTTTTGTCTTTTTAGTGTTGGTAATAGTTTTTATTGCATCCCATATTTTTTTGTTATCAGTGCCCGCAGTTTTCAATAGGTTTCTTTCGTACGATGTTTTAACTTTCTTTAGTAGACGGTTACAGAAATTTCGGTACCTTGTGTAAATAATTTTAAGTGTGCTGTTTTCAGGTGAAATTCGTAACTTTTTATGCAATCTGTCACGGTGTCTCATGCAACGGATCAGTCCTGGAGTAATCCATGGTTTAATAATTCTGTTACGGTTCGATAATTTTAGGATGGTAGTGTTTGCTGTAGTTTCATGCTGAATAATTGTAATGAAAATATACATGGCAATATTTGCGTCAGATATGGAGTAGACCGGTTGCCAATTAATTTGGGATAAATTATAGTTTAATTTTTCAACATTTATTTTGTTGACGGAGACGTGGGCAAATGTTCTTGCCTGCTTGCGATGAAGACATAGCAAAACAGCCTGATGATCAGTAATTGTTGACTGCAATACAGCAGTGAGCGCCTGACATTGCGTTTTAAGCATCACGTGATCAAGACATGTTTTTCCATTTCTCGTGGGCAGGGTATGGGCAGGCAAGATACCGTGGTATGCACATAGATTTAAGTACTCTAAGGATTTAGGCCATTGGCCTTCAGGACAGATGTTTAAGTTGATATCTCCAATGACAGAGATATTCTTAAAGTTACTGAGACTAGTTAAGATGTTATTGAGAGATAAAAGAAAAGCATCCGTGTTTCGATTTGAAGGAGATCTATAAATTGCCACTATTGCAGTTTGGAAGCCGATTTTGACGACGAGGCAATTACAGTCTTGGCAAGGCGGCTCCTCACAAATAGCATCGATACTTATTTTATGAAAAACTGTAACTCCGTCATTTTGATTGGCAAAATTATTTGAAGAGAATCGATTATATCCATCGAGATTAGGTAATACAGGGTTACAGGATAACCAGCACTGTGTCAGAATAATAATGTCACAGCCGATACCCAGTCTAGACAGAAACACCGCAAATGCATCAAAATTTCGAGACAAACTGCGTATATTTTGGGTAACAACAGTCAAACAGTCATTCGGGCAAGGAATCAACCTTTTGCAATCATCAATATGACACGTAACTGAATTTGACACTGATATTCCATCAATTTCCGCAGCAATATCAAGCATTTTTGATAGCATATTTAGGCACAGGATCAACTAAATGTAACTTATAATTTTTATAGACAAAAAATGTGATAGTGTTATTCAGTAGTCGAGCAAGACTATTTACATCGTCATTGCTATACGTTTTCCAACAGGATGTAACTATTTTATGCGTTAAAGAATTAAGAACAAAAGTAAAAGTACGTATTTTGTAGTTATGGCAGTATTTAAAGTAGCTATGTATTAGTGTGAAGTGTATGAATGTTGCGTGAGTTATAGTATTCAGATAACAAAAAGTATTTTTTATGTAATTAACATGCAATAATAAAAAACCTAGGGATAAATGAGAACTTAAGGATTGAGATTGATCAGAGATAACATAATAATATAGACATAGTCATTCTGTGGCCTTCTGTTCATTCTTAAGCTTATCGAGATCTTTTTCTTCGTTAATACGGATGTGCAGCATACTCGTACCCTCTTTCTGTCGCAAATAATTTTTTCCATAGGACGTCCAGCAGTAGGTGTATTTATACGTCGTTGCAAAATCACGCGCCAAGAAAAACAGTCGCCTGCCCTTTGGTATTAAGCAGTCAGATATAAATATCGGTTTCTGGGGGCTATCAAGGCCGACTAAGGTAGTATTTACTTCTCGGTCTTCTCTGCTTGAGTTAGTTTTTTAACCCTGTTTAGGACACTTTACATTTTACACTCTTTGGTAAGAACTGAAGTGAATTCAACGCCAATCGGTTTCAATACGTTCGGTTTTGCAAACGGACGATAAATGTCTTTAATGTCCGAAGTTTGTAATTGAAGATTGAGAACATTTCCGATTTTATTCACCACATTACACAGCTCAGCTTTCGACTCGTTTTTTAATTTTGGAATGTTTCTCAATTCTATCTTTGCCGAACAAGACTGTTTTTCAAGGTTTTCTATTTTATTTTCCAGGGAGCCAATATAATCCAAGTGTTCCTTACGTTCAAACTTGAGGCTTTCTAATTCTTTAAGAATGACGTCATAGTTGGAGGACAAGGCCTGCATAGACGTATTAATACTGTCATTCTGGATTTTTATTTCTGCTAAAGACGATTCTAAGCTTTGTAATTTTAAATTATGCTCCTCCGAGAACTTCGCGAAAGAATCGCGTACCTCTTGCATAAAATTAGTAAGCTCGTTTTCTTGTTGTTTACGTTTCAACGTGCGCCTCATATTTATGTTACCCCGGTCCTCAGTATTTTGCATATCCGACACGCTTCCCTCAACGCTCTCAGAGTCGGTCTCCGAGAGTATCTGCTGTTTCGGTGGGGTACGTCTAAGCGGCATCATTGTATCGTTGAATTAAGTATCAGGATACAAGCGCTGTACTAGAGGTGTCGATGAGCCGTGTGAGAGATAACGAAATACCAGGAGCACCGGTACGTACCTCCTAGCTGTGGTAGCGATGCGTAGCCGTGGCCTTGCGCGTGCGCAGCTAATTGGCCGAACTTCGTCACGCCCCAGGAGGCGGGCTGCTGGCTGCAGTGGGCGGGGGCAGCGCAGGTGGAGCTGGAGCGGTGCGTCACTTCAATGACAGACTACGATGTTTGTGCGAAATAAGATCTCCTCCAAGGTGATGAACTCCTATTTTTTTATTCGATTTAATTGCCAAAATTTTATTTAAAAATTGAATTTAATTAACACAGCGGGTCTCCGTAAAAGCGTCTGAGCTCCTCAGAGGTCCGGGGGGAAGGAAAAACATAGAAACACACCTAACGTATCAGAGGAGACTACGCCTTGGTTCTACTCCAAAGAGCACAACCCCCGAAATATATGACTCACACGTACTCACAATGGACCATACATACGATGAGGCCACTACCATAACCGATAAAACATTGTCAAGGAGTATGGACTATATGGTAACTGATTCAATCCACGCCCAGTAATTGAAAGATACCATTGAACTCCTCCAAACGCAAGTTAGTAATTCGCAGAATGAACTTGAGAATATCATACTCGAAAGCAATGAGCTTCGTGAACAAATAGTACATTACTGCAGCGGCCAGCAAAAGAAGCATTGAGATGCGGCCAAGGCTTGTATAGTGCTTTTCTGAAATAATGCGCGGAAATTCAAACTAAGTAAATTATTTATAAATTCCAGACTCAATGACTAACGACGGTAATTTTTCACGCGTCAATGTGTTCATTTGTTTTTTTTTTCAATAAACAGCTTTCTATTTGCAAGCCAGTTTGAAATTGAAATAAAACCTTTGATAAGTTACCTCCTTGGTTGCCATGTTTCGGAGTAGAAGATCGTTCCATTTTTAAATTACACGACAGTTATGAGATTACTATGTAATTTATTTGGCCGCTACAACAAGCTAGAGCTACCGCTGAACAGCAGCAACTTAACAAAAAAGGGAAGGCAACCATAAAAAAACATCTAGCACCGCCTCCAATCGTAGTAGACGGTGTTAAAAATTATCAAACTTTCTACGACTTTTTGACTGAATCTCAGTCAGGAGAAACATTTACCGCCAAAATGTTAAGCGGTAATAACGTGAAAATAAATGCCAAATCTGAAGAGTCCTACAGAGTGATTGCAAGACGCTTATCAGAAAATAACTGTTTATGGCATTCATACGAGGATAAGCAGACCAGGCCAATACGAGTGGTGGCGAAAAAATTGCATTCTTCCTGCCTACCGGATCGGATTAAAGATGATTTAACGTCGCAAGGATTTCAGATAGAAAACGTAATTAACAAGTTAAGCTGGAGAACAAAAGAACCGCTGAACTTGTTTATAATATCGTTCAAAAATGACGAAGATGTTAGTAAAATATACGGCATTAAAAGAAAAAAGAAAGAAAGAAAATACATTTATTCAGCACAGACTAAGGCACACAATATAACATAAGTACAGCATGTAAAAATAAAAAATAAAAAACAAATAAATAGTGTAAAGTACGATGTAAGAAATTAGCGGGTAAGTGTGCCTCACGGCTGCGCCAAAAAGGCCCAGTTCAGCATAAATGCCAGACAACTAGTGCCTGACGCTGGTTTTCAACTAGACCTGAAGTATGAGGTGACGGATGTGAATCAGTTTTATACTGCATACATAAATAAATAAATTTGTGTCAGATATAAAATAATATAGTGTGATTATAGTGAAAACTGCAAAAAAACAAAACAAAAAAGACATTAATAAATAAATGAGAAGGAAACACCAACAAACATATAACGAAACAAAGTGCACAGTTTACGCAGACAACCGGGATAACTGGACAAACATCTAAAAGTGCCTCGTATGCACAAGCGGTAAAACCAAGTACACAACCATCAAGTCTTGAGGACAAGCTCAACCAGATCTTGAAGTGCATAACCTATTTTGACAAGAGACTAGAGAAATTAGAATCAAGGAATACAAAAATCAATCATGAATAACACACTAAAAATAATGGCGTGGAATTCTAACGGACTGCTGCAACACCAACATGAGTTGCAAGTAGTCTAGACACAGAAAATATTGATGTGAGCTTGATCTCAGAAACGCATTTCACTAAACAGTCTTTTGTTAAGTTTAGAGGCTATAAGGTTTATCACTCGCTGCACCCTAACAACACGGCCCGTGGAGGTAGTGCGGTTATTATTAAAGAAAATATCTGTCATCACGAACAGTGTAAATATGAGGAGCCAGATACGCAAGCTGTGGCGATATCAGTTAAAACAACAAAATTTAATGTTACAGTAGCGGCCGTATATTGTCAGCCAAGAGCAGGGTAGCCCCACTGAAACCGGTATCAATACCTAGGCTAGAGCTGCAAGCCGCACTATTAGGAGCGCGCCTAGCCCGGACGGTCGTTCAAGAACATGACTACAAGGTGAGCGACATAACATACTGGAGCGACTCTACCACCGCTCTGGCCTGGATACAAGCCGTACCACGCACATTCAAGACCTTCGTGGCGCATCGTATTGCGGAAATTGAGGAGCTCACCAAGAAAAACGAATGGCGGTGGCTATCCTCGAAACTCAACGTAGCAGACGACGCGACACGCGGCACCCCAGAACATTTTAACTCGGAGCACAGATGGTTCAACGGTCCAGAGTTCCTTAGAAAGAGCAGAGATGAATGGCCGCAAGACAAAAAGGTTATTGCCCCCACAAACACGGGCGAAGAACGTGTCAAATGTTATGTAATCAATAACGTAAAAGTGAACGATCATCTGCCAAATATTACACGTTTTTCCAAATGGACACGGCTGATAAGAACAACCGCACGAGTACTTCAGTTCATTGATATGTGTAGACCAAGCAGACATACTGTCGAATATAAGCGTAGTAAGAAAAATGCATTAAAAGATTCAACGTGGGAAAAAAGAAACAAAAGCAAACCCAATAACAAAGTTACGCAAAAAATAACCATCGAAAGAACATTAAACTACATGCCTATACCTGCTACTTATAGTCTACACGCCGAAGAACAATGGGTCAAGAGCGCACAAGCCGAGAGCTTCGCAAAAGAAATTGCCGCCATAAATGACAACAAAGCGGCGCCGGCGCCCGGCAACAGCCCGTTATCCGTATTAAGTACATACCTAGACAGCGTAGGTATTTTACGTTTGCGCGGGAGAATCACAGCGGCACAAGACGTAAATGAAGAAATAAAAAACCCAATTGTACTCGAGGGTAAACACTTTTTTTTTTTTTTTTTTTTTTTTTTTTTTTTTTTAGGTATGGCATCTCGTAGCAGACCTAGAGAGGTCGTTGCTACTTAACCGGATATTCCTGTGGCTGCCCTAAGGTTTTTAATCTTAAAGCCTCCAGCCAAGGCGCAAATTATATATATTAAAAACTAAACGACAGTGCACTAAGGGCACCCCCTGTGGGGTACGGACCTCGGCTCAGGGCGTCGTTGGGGGATCACAAAATTACTAACAATTTGGGGACGGGCTGGATCAACATTTTGATCATGATTATTATCAGGGGATATTATATTTATTGCTACGGCGCTCTCAGCCTCTAACCGGGTGGCTGGCGCATCGACATTCAAGGGACGGGGGGGAGGACTTTTATTACCATTTACTCGGGAAGTTCGCGTGGTACCTCGGCGGCGAGGACGGAAGGTCGGTTTGTGTAATTTGTGCACTGTACTCGTGGCCCTATTGCTTTCCTGAAGGAGAGTGATGGGGTCATCCGGATCTAAGAGAGTGTGCCTCGGTCGGCGAGTCTGACTAATGGCAGAAGGCCTGTAACTAGCGGCCTGCACAACCAAGGGGTTGCGATGACGTTCCGCGGATTCGAAAAAGCGCTTTGCAAGGCGCTTCATAAACTGTTTGATGGTAGGCATCTTAAGGTCTACGTGAAGTTGTTCGTTCCGAACGAACCAAGGAGCTTTCGTAATTCTACGGAGAAATCGGTTTTGAAGCGTCTGCATCTTATGGATGTGATATGACTTTGCGTGAGCGAAGACTACGCAGGCGTAAGTCATGATCGGTCGAATGCACGCGGTGTAAATACGCAATTTGCACTTAAGGGACAACTTGCTGCGCGGGTTGAGTACGGAGTGTAGTCGGCCGAGAGCAAAACTGGCGCGCGAGCGCACCTGTTTTATGTGCTCGCCGAACGTCATGTGATGGTCTAAGACCACACCGAGATATTTGGCTCGCTTCTCCCAAGGGATAGGCTTGCCGAACATGGTGATCGGTTGGGGCAGGGCGGGTGATCGCCGGGGCCTACAGAATAGGACCCCCTGGCTCTTATCAGGGTTGACTTCAATCCTCCACTTCCTGAACCAGGCCGCGAGTCTGTTGACTTCGGCCTGAAGGATGCGGGCGATATTGTCTTGCCTGAGGCCGGAGTAGTAGATGGCCGTGTCGTCTGCGAACAGAGCTAACTGCGCCTTTCTACATTTGGGGATATCACTAGTAAATATAGTGAATATCAGCGGTGCCAGCACAGCGCCCTGAGGGACGCCTGCGCGGAGCGGATGGGGGGAGGATAGCGCACCCTCGATGCGATAGCGGAAGGTGCGGTCCGACAAAAAGTCTCGTAAGATGAGCACGAGACGATCGGGCACACCGAGTTTGTAGAGCTTATATATTAAGCCGTTGTGCCAGACTTTGTCGAACGCTTTCGCAATGTCGAAGAACACAGCACCCGTCATGAGACCGCGCTGGAAGCCAGCGCTTACATGCTCGACGATACGGTGGACCTGTTGTACGCACGAATGTTGGGATCTGAACCCGAACTGTTCGTTTGGGATGAGGCCCTTCGTCTCGGCATAGTCTCTGAGACGCTTATAAATAAGCCTCTCATAGACTTTGCCGAAGACGTTGAGCAGACTGATGGGTCGGTAACTGGAAGGTTCGGTCTTAGGTTTGCCGGGCTTCGGGATACCGATGACCGTGGCACTTTTCCAAGCTTGAGGAAAAATGTTGTTGCTAAGAGCGCCATTGAAGATGGTGGTCATTAGCATGATCAGGTGAGCGGGGAACAGCTGGAGCACCCTGTTGGTGATTCCGTCTGATCCGGGATATTTACGGGTTTTCAGACCCTTGATAATGTCGTGCACTTCGTCTGGGGTGACGGGAGCCAGAGGACAATCAGGGTCTTCGACCGGAGGGAGATTCGCCCTACGTTCGACTTCAGCGTCCACCTCAGCGAGGTGAGCTTGGTCTACTGGTTGAGAGCTGGGCGAGCACTGAGTCTCGAGAGTGTCAGCCAGGCATTCAGCCTTGTCGGTGTCGTCGAATGCTATCGTCCTGTCGGGTCGTGTCAGAGGGGGCATCGAAGCTATTTGCGGGGATCTGAGTTTCCTCTGAAGCTCCCAGAAGGCAAGATGAGTGGGCTCTAGTTCGCCCAGCATCTTGTCCCAGTTAGCCTCACGCAGTTCTTTCATTCGCTTCCTTACAGATTTCTGTAATTGGCGCATGAAGACTTTGTTAGCGTCACAGGGAAAGACACTGTATGCACGAGTGGCCGCGTTCTTCTCAGTCAGCAGTTCACGCACATCGTCCGGCAGCTTTCGGCGATGGGGGTCCATCGCCGGAACCTGCTTCGAGCAATCGCTCAGGACTGATTGTACGTGTTCCGTGAGTGAGTCGATCGCGGCCGTCGTGTCGGCGATCGAGTCAAACTGATCAGGGATGGAATCCAGTATCGGGGATGTGGTGGATTTCAGTCGGTCGCTTACTTTCCGCCAGTCCGTGACTACTTTCGTGAGGGGGGGTTGGTCAGGGTCAAGGAGTCCGTCGCGAGGGGCCAGTCTTAAGACGACCGGCCGGTGGTCAGAAGTCAGTTCGTCCATCGCCTCTATCGAATCCAACCGTAGGTTGATATTCTTTAGGAGCGCTATGTCCAATATGTCCGGGGATTGACTGGGGATATGGGGGTAGTGAGTAGGATTCATCGGACCGATGATATCGAAATTTAAAACGGCGGTGAGGTCAAACAGATGTTGGCCTCGAAACGTGGTGGTATTACAGTTCCAGGACGGATGTTTGGCGTTGAGATCACCCGCTACGATAACGGATTCACTCAGGCCGAAAAGAATCGAAAGATCGCGAGACAGCATTTGAAGACCGTCTGCGCTCGTGGTCGCGGTGGGCGGCATGTAAGCCGAAACTATCGTAATCGGTTGATGACCTGACATTGCTATTTTGCATGCAGACACTTCAAGACACGAGAGAGTTGTCGGAGCATCGAGCGGGATGCAATGGAGAGGAGTCCTATAGTAAATCAGGGTGCCGCCCAAGTGGCATCGAGTCCTGTCATTGCGAACTACGCGATAGTTCGCAATTGACGGGTCTCGATGACAAGGCTTGAGGAAAGTTTCCTGTACTAGGAGAATATCTAACCGATGGTCGCGGAGGAACACAGCGATTTCGTCGCGTTGTTCTCTAATGCCGTTGGCATTGAAAAAGCCTAACTTTAGTGATCTGAGTTTAGTTCTCGCGGGGGCTGTGTTATACATTATGGTTTCCTATACGCGATGGACTCTAGGGCTTGCGTGATCTCGGGATACGCGTGATAAATTCGCTGGATCTCCGATAGATCGCAGGAGTTACGGGCTACGATTATTTCGCTGGCCATTTTCTTGGCGCGGGGCGAAAGAAAGATGTTGAATGTGCTCGAGATCACATTAAACGCATCGAAGGTGTTAGGTGATGATGCGACCACTGGAGTGGCCGCAGGTTGAGGAGGCGCGCGAGTGTTGAGAGGAGGAGCGGCTTTGGAAGCAGGCTCTGGCACGCGGGCCACTGGGGGCGCGAGAGGCGCGCTTCTACCGGCGGTGGTAGGTTGTTGGTGATGCTGAACGCTATGAGCGCGAAGGCGAGGGTCCATCAACCGTGGGATGGGTTGAGGTTGAGGAGGGGGAGGAGCCATGTATTGGCCGAAGGCAGGGAAGGCCTGCTGGTGGTTGAAGTAGTTCCACGGACTTGACCTTTGAGGGCTCAGTCGTTGCGGAGGTTGGGACAGAGAGGAGGAGAATCCCCCCTGGTTGTCTCTCTGTTGCCTCGCGTCGTAACGCTTGGTCAACTTCGAGGAAGATGATTTTGGTGCCTTAGGGCAGCCACGGTAGTTGGCTGGGTGGCCTTGTTGGCCGCAAAGAACGCAGCTGGGAGGTTCGGTGCAGAGGGCACGGTCTTTTGGTCGCGAGCATTCAGAAGTGCCATGCTCACCCAGGCACTTGACGCACCTGGGTTTCGCGAAGCAGTTCTTCTGCGCGTGACCGTATAGTTGGCAACGATGGCATTGTCCGATAATGCTTGACTTATGGGGCTTCTGGATATCAAAGCCTTTGAGGCTGCAGATCGAAGCGACCTTGAAAATAGGGTGATGCCCTTCTACTTGAGAGCATACGACAAGAACCATGTCGTATGGTGAACCGCCTCTAGAGCGGTGCATCCTGTGGACTTCGAGGACAGGAATAGCCTGTCGCTCTAAGTCCGACTTTATGTCAGCGGTGGCAATCTCACTAGGGATCCTACGGATCACCACACGCGTCTGACGCTCTTCGGGGAGGGTATAAGAGTGGTATGAGATGCCTCTCACCCGAAGTGTCTTGGTTAGTTCCCTAAAATCGTTAGAAGTGGGAACTGTAACTTTTATACCCGGTTGGGTACTGACCGCGCTGGTGAAGTTGATCCGCTGATCAACACACCATTTTGAAATTTCCGTCCATTTACCCTTGTCCTGGATGACAATGGGCGGAGGACGGGAAGCCTTCTTAGAGGCAGAAACGAGAGTGAAACCGTCTTGGTCTTGCGTGGAAGACGCCGGGACCGGTGACGGAGTAACGGTAGGAGGGGCCGCGGTAGGGGCCACTGAGGTGGATGCCACGGGGGCAGAAGGGATAGGGGTCGAGGGAGGCTCGTACGCCACTATCTTTGACGCCTGGCCCGACTTACTCTTCGACTTCTTCCTCTTGCCAGGTCCAGAGGTTAGGACCCCTGGCGAGGCAGAGGGAGAAGAAGACGAGGAGGAAGAGCTGGACTCTTCGGAGTCTGACGTGCACGGACTTGGCGCGTGATTGTCCGCGGGTGCGGAGGTGTCCATAGACACGATCGGACTAGGGGAGGGACTCTGGAAGTCCTCTTCCGCCTGTTGGTTCGCGAGTACATCGCTGAACTTATCGATGCCAGCAGAAGGCTGGCTCTTTAGTTGAGCGAGCTGTACTCCATAACGTTGTAAAAAGGCTGGGTCCTTAAAAAGGACCTCCCTGAAGAACGCCAAAATAATGGCGTCCTCCATAGCGGTTTTAAGGGGGGGGTTTCTAGTAGGGAGGAATTTTGGAGCCGTCTCCACTAAATTTCTACCTATCGTTCCCTATACCTAGCTCCCCGGGTGGATTGGCCCGGGGATGTGTTTCCCTCCCTGTCGGGTGCAGACAGGGAGGATGTGTAGCCTATTGGTGAGCCCTAAGCTTGTGATCCCGTTGCCAATCTTATTGTGCAAGGGGGCCCTTTCCAGTCTAGCGCGAAGGGTGTAGACACACCCTAGGGACACTAGGTGAGTAGCTGCGGAAGGAAAACTGCCACCAGAGCCGACTAGGAGATCCCCCAAGGCCGGTTAACTCTGGGACCCGTCCAATTTACTGCCTCCCCCTGAAGGGGTTCGGCGGGTGCGTTTGGGTCAACACCCCACTCGGTTTCGTTAACACCGTAAGGTTTCCACCGAGGACCACGAAACTGTGGTTTTGCCCAGAAGGGGCCTAATGAAGCTACTCTCTGAACAAACTGTTAAAGAAACGCTTGCCTTGAAAAAGGCACTTTTTTTGATCTAGTGTCTTTCGATTAAATTAATTAATAAATTAATCAATCTAATCAATCGACGATCGGTTGTAGTCGGGGCGACTACGAGAGCGTTACGCAAGCGTAACGTACCGAGCACGAAAGAGCAGCAGCGGGAGAGCGGGGCACAGCGAGAGCAGCGCAACACACGTCCTTCCACAGCGAGCTTCGAGCGCAGAATGAGCTTCGAGCGCAGAATGATTTTTGAGGGTAAACACAGATATACGAGGCTATATATAGCACATGTGCATGAAAGTTTACATCATGGTGGAACCGAGATAACGGTAAACGAGCTAAGACAGCGTGTTTGGATAACGAGACTGCGTCCGTCTGTAAAAAATGTTTTAAAGGGCTGTTTATACTGTAGAATAAAGAAGGCAAAGCCAGCCAATCCCTCTACGGGAAATTTACCATACCCCCGTTTAGCTCATCATGTAAGACCTTTCACTTTCACTGGTTTAGATTATTTCGGGCCCATATCTGTTACTGTAGGTAGACATAAAGAAAAAAGATACGGAGCTTTATTTACATGCCTAACTTGTAGAGCTATACATATAGAGATAGCAAATTCACTTAGTGCAGATTCAGCTATTACCGCTCTCAGGCAATTTATAGGTAGGCGAGGTTTCCTAAAAGAAATATGGAGTGACAACGCTACTTGTTTCAAAGCGGCTGATAGGGAGCTAGGAGAAAGCGCCTTAAGTGCTTTAGGTAGTGAGTCCAATGCGCGGTCCATAAGCTAGAGATACATACCTCCCGCGTCACCGTTCATGGGCGGAGCATGGGAGAGGATGGTGAGGGCAGTCAAGGAAGCACTATACGTCACACTGAAAGAAGCGCACCCATCAGATGAGACCCTCGCTACACTACTCGTAGAAGTAGAAAATACGGTGAACTCCAGGCCACTCACACATGTCAACGTGGCACCAGACGAACCCGAAGACCTCACGCCTAACCACATTTTGATCGGCCCTAACTCACATGTACCCCCACCGGGTAATTTCACCACAGCAGACGTCACAGCACGACACCAATGGCGGCGTGCCCAGGCACTCGCAGACATCTTCTGGCGAAGATGGGTACGTGAATACCTACCGCTCCTACAAAACCGGCGGGAGCCCTACGGTAGCGGCACCCCACCCAAGGTCGGAGACGTCGTCGTGATCTGCGACCCCAACCTCCCACGTAACACTTGGCCTAAGGGAAGGGTAACGAAGGTGTTGCCAGGCGCAGACGGTGAGGTACGTGTCGTTGACGTGATGACCAAAGGACACGTACTCCGAAGGCCAACGAAGCGGATTGTCGTGCTCCCCACGGGGTCGCCTGACGGCGACGGCGGGAGAAATGTGCACGACAGCGCCTTAAGCTTGAGCGGCGCCGCCATTGTTACTTAGTTCTAGGAATCATATTGTACATAAATTAATTGCACAAAAGAAATAAAGTGGAGACGGGCGGGAGCTTAGCACATCCAATCACGAGCATGGACGCGAGTTTGCCAGCGAACCAACATGTGCAAGCACAATGGTCCGCTGGCCGGACAAATCTGGCGACGGCACGCTGGCCAGTCGGCCGGCCGGCGACACAGTCTCACGTTAGTCGCCATCAAGATAACATTAGGCCCGTTTGGCTTCTAAAATAGGATATGCTGAGTCCCGTCTCTCTTATATACTAAACGACAGTGTTTAATTCAGTCTAAACCCGCCATAAGAGCCCTCTCCTGGAGTCCCCAGTGAGCCGCTACGGAAATAGGTACAGAGTTGTCGCCGTCCTGGAACCAGAGGAGTTTCGACTAGCAGCAGAGCTATCATATACCCTTCGTAAAGTTGTAAATCAAACTGCACTCCTATCTGCTTACCACGCTTACGTTGGTTCCAACTAAGATAAATGGTATAATGTTTTGGGGGAATGCTGCTGATAGAGAAGCTGCTTTTTTTTCGACATCCACGCGGGCGAAGCCGCGGGCGAAAGCTAGTAGTTAATAAAGATGTAATGAAACAACCATTTTGCAACAGCACATGTTTTATTTCTCATATAAGCAATTATATTTTGATTTTGTTATTCTTAAAATTTTATTTAGGCTTAGGCTCTTGATTCTTTTTTAAAATTGTAAATATTTCATTTGGGAATAAAGCTTAATTAACGGCAACAAATATATCCAAAGAAAAAACATATTGCTTAAAATTTAAAGTATAATAGGTATGACTGTGTCTATTATTATTTATCCTATATGTTGATCACGACTAGTTTCAGAAACTAGTTTTCTCTGCATTCTCTTTTCGTCGGTTTTAGTCTAATTATACTTGATCCTGATGAATAAATGAAATTCCCATTGCTTTCTACGGCAATAGCATTAACTGTATTGTCTAATTTAGCCAAATACTCAGCTTGCTTTGTTTCTACATTACCATAATAAATTTCGCTTGAAGTTGAAAAGTATATGTTACCTTCAATGTCAGATGTGATTCCATTCGGAATATCATTATATAGAAAAGTGGTTTCATTTTCAGCTCTGTTATACAAATACGCACCTGAAGAATTAAAGTACACAAGATCTTTATCACTAGTAACAGCAAGTAGCATGACTTTGACGTTTTGCAATGCAGGCACTTCCATGACTTGATCACTTTTATATAAATACGCTTTCGCTTCAGGATAAGCAGTAAAATATAATCCATCTTTGTAGTACATTTGCCATACACATGCTTCCGTGATGTTTAAATTAGTCGCGGTCTTCGTATTATAATTATATGTGTATATGCCATCTTGACCACCCATATAAACAGTGTTATCCTCACTGTTTACAGCGAGGGCAAAACTTCCTCGAATGCCAGAAACTACGCCGTAAGCGCCAGTTTTCAAACTGAGATAGGCGGGTTTTTTAAACATTCCCATGTAGCTGAGGAACAGAGTATTCGTGTTGTGATCGATAGCTAGCTGGTATGGACTTTCAAGATCTGTTTTAAGGACTTCCGTTTCGTATCTTAAGCCCCGAATACGAATACACGTTGTGTCACCACCAATTGCAAAAGCAAATAAAATTGTCAAAATGGAGGACTTCATCTGAAAAGATAAAATAATTGTCAGTACTATAGTATCTACTAGTTTGTATACTAAAACTAATATAGAGAGTAAGTCTACTGCTGTTAATGCTATAAGAGTAGGTAACTGTGTACTAAAGCAGGTTGCTAGCTGCTATCTATTATGAATTGCCGTAATATAATATAGGTACATCATTTACATGTCGCCGTAAGATTGTAAGCACCGTTAGTTTATAATCTATCTAGCGAGATTATAACCTATCGAAAAGTTGAGAATTTTCGATAGTTCTCTATATCTATCTATCAATGTCAAATCGTCAAATTGTGAACGAATCTGCACTTATTGAAACGGTCTGATTTTATCACCCGTAAAATTGTGAAGCGTCCCTGATAGGTAGATGCACCCCGACCAAATGGGTTAGGTTAGAACTGTGACCAATGGTTTCTTCCAATATAGTCGAAGTTACTTGGCTATTTAGTATTCGCGCAAGGTCGGTCAATCGGTTTACCATGGATAGATTATAAACTATCGAAAAAGAATGCGTTAATTTGTAAATGGTTTGTTGCAGTTCACATTTTTCTGATAGGTTATTATCTCGCTAGATAAATTATAAACTAACGATCGATGTTCAGAATCATACGGTGCCGTACATAGGAAAGGTGAGGTCATATTTAAGGAGACGATAACCGACTTTTAATGATTTTATACTGAAGATCACGTCTAAACGAGTAGTGTTAATGATTTGAATTTGCAAAATCTACCAAAGCGTATTTTTCTGAAACCTTCACCAATTTAAAGATAAATAATTATTGATCTTTTATTATACGCGTTTTATTAAAATACCTTTTGTTTTGTATATAATAAATTAATAATGCGTCAATTTGGGGACAGCGCTCCTTGATGGGCGAGTCCTGGCTGAACGTACGACGCGTTGCGTGAGCTCAATACAGAACACGCAAGCTAACCACTCAAGGTCACTGGCATATAATTATCTGCGTCGTACATACCTACTATCAACCTGAGCAACCTTCTCCATGGCACCAAAATCGTAATCACGAGAAAATGATCACCTGTAATGATCACCTGTCCAGTAGGTATTGATGTTTTGTGTGGAACAGCTGATTATTTTTTCGCGATTACGATGTTGGCCCCATGGAGAAAGGTGTTAGTTAAATAGTTGTTCATTGGTTTTCATAAAATTAAAGGCCTGTTTCACAGTGTTCCGTGAATGTATCTGATAAAAACGTTATTTTTTCCAAGCCTGAACCGAGTCAAGCTGATGGTATTCTGACATGTCAAGAAGAACTATTAAACATAGAATCAACACGTCTGCGAATTTTAGGTACTTATCTATACCTAAACTAGAACAAAATGAGAACATCGTGTGACCAAGCTTCAACACAAGAAATTAAACTGTTTACAAAAAACGTACAACGAACTCATTTACTTTGTGCCAAATTTTAATTATTTGTTTTGTATCAATATCCGGAATCCATCTTGAGTCAAGCACCTGTCTTTCAGCCTGTTGTCAGCATTATCTTTGCCTCTCCGCTGGTGGTGCCCTCTATACTTACCGTTGGTACTAAGTGTTTTAAGCGCGCATCGGGTGATGGCCCGATTTACCGTCATTATAGCGTCGTTTTTCGCGCCGTTCAGTTGTTAGCGTTCTTTAAACTTCGCGAAAAATTCTACCTAATTATTTCATACAAAAGTTCGATAAAACGATTTTAGATTCGTGAAATTGTTTACCTCTCCGTGGTTATTATGGAAAATGTTATAATAATTTAGAGTCGGAAAGTGTTAATGACGGCTCATTATCGCGTAAACGGGTTCATTCTCCTACACCAAGTACAAAAGATAGTGATAGTGGTTCTTCTAAGAGTCCCTGAGAAACGCAGAGCGAGGTGGGACTCCCAAACCGTGAGTTATACACAATTTGAGTTCTTATAACAACAAGTGGCATATTTAACCAACTTTATAAGTATTCCGACATTAAAAATACGAATTCTAGTGCTAAAAACAATAGGTACGTCCGTTAGGTACCACAAACGAGTAAACCTACGACGACCGGAATATAACAAATTTCAGATTTTGTCGGAAGTCAGTACAAGGTTCGATTTACCCTCGGGAAAGAAACATTTCTTAAAATATTAACGGAACTACAGCGTTTTAAGTGTGATGATTAGTATGCCGTTTGGTTTTCGGATGCCCAAAAGAAATATTTTGTTACCTCCGGTTTTGTAATGTTAACGACGACTTAAAGCGTTTCGAATCGGATATGCTAAAAAAGGATTCAGCTCATATTTATGGAGCGATCTTTTGCTGGATTAACGATGCACACAACTCGTTATTTTGGAATATATTTGTAAGTAGACTTTTCGAAAGAATCCGCATATAGTAAGGTTATGAATTGGCAATTTACAAATAGTGTACGGTCGAAGAGCTAATCTAATTAATATACGTAACGAATATGCTGCGCCAGATTTCCAAAGGTTAACTTTGCGATGTATTAAATAAAATTACCCCTACCTTCAAACAATTGGGGGGGGGGGGGGGATAAATTAACTGTATCAACAGAATCAGTACCTCAAACTTATTCTAAAGATAATTTTTGTCTAAATCAAAACTGGCGACTAGTAAGCAAGCTAATGATAGATTTTTTCGTTGGAACAACTTCAACAAAAGATAAAACATGGCTCGCACGCTTCACAACAAAATACAAACATTGCAAGCAACTATCGAGCAAAACCTAGGAAATATAATTCGCAACCGCAGGCTTCCACTAAAAACAAGTGTCGCGAATGACTGTCGGACGTTTCATGGCCTTGTCTAAAGCAATTTCAGTATGCTTGGCGCAATCTAGGTGCCCCAAACAAAATATGCCGCCGGCTGTTGAACGGTCCAAGCGTAACCTTCATACTGAACGCCGCTAATATTTGCGAGTCTCATGGTTCTGAAATGTTACAAAACTAAAACATCTTCCAATATGACCATACAGATTCAAACTTTGTTAGTCAGGTGTAGTAGAACCTGCAGAACAGACGCCCAGCTACCTTTCCACGTTCTTTCTGAGACCGAAAGCAGATCAGACCTTCCGTTCTATCTTCAATTTGAAGCAAACTGAACCAGTTTGTAGTATCTAGTCAAACCATTTCAACTATTCAGTCACTTCCGCTTTACACTTTATTTCTGATACCGAAGGCAGATCAGACCTTCCGTCCTATCTTCAATCTGAAGCAACTGAAACAGTTTGTAGTACGTAGCCAAACCATTTCACTTCCGTGTTCCAAATTGTTTGCAACAACAAGATTGGATGGCCAAACTAGATCTGAGCCAAAACCAGTCACAATCGCAGTTGAAATACGACGTCGCATTCACGACAACGATTCTGAATTTACTGGGCTGGACAATCAACTTCGAAAAGTCTGTATTGGCTTCGACACATTGCCTCGAGTTCCTCGGCACAACATGGGACACAAAACGCAACGCAAAGTCCTTGTCGGAGCCGAAGTGCCTATCGCTACGCAAAGCACTTCACCATACAGCTCCAGAGAAGCAAGTGGTCCCTCAAACAGTACAAAACTCTAATGAGGAGACTCAACTTTGCAACGTCCGTGACTCTGAGAGGTCATCTGCACTGTCGCACTCTGCAATACTACAGTCGACAGCTGTCGGTGAAACACCCGTACCGGCTGATACCTATCCCTCAACCAACTCGGTCAGAGATGGGATGGTGGTGTCAAGCTTTAGGAAAGTCGATGCTGATCCACTTGAGCTCGGTCACATACCTATTGACTACAGACGCATCAGACATCGAATGGGGGGCACAACTCGGAGATACGAATATCGTGGGAAGGTGGACGAATTCACAAAGGACCTGGTTTGCTGATTGCGCAGCTATACGTCTACCAACAGCAACTCCAAAATCGGACACTAGTCTCGTATATCCACAAGGAGAGTGGCACAAAATCCACAAAACTTCTTCAACAAACCCGACAAGTTCTTGCTGTTCTAGACAAGCAGAACATTCATCTGAAAGCACATTATTTTCCGGGCAGATTCAATGCGCAGGTGGATGCTCTTTCTCGGCAGAAGGCTGGCTCAGAGTGGCATCTCACGAGGACAGTGACGATACAAATATTTCGGTGGGTTACGCCGCAGATAAACCTGTTCGAATCGAGAACAGCTCACATAGTACCTAGGTACGCAACATTGCATATGGATGCTCAGGAAGCACAACACCACAACGCATTTTGTTACCAGTGGCACTACGACTTATCTTGGTTGTTTCCGCCACCAAATCTGATTCCCAGGGTTCTCAGACAACAGAACCAAGCCAGCGGAGCCTACACATATTGATTGCCCCGAAGTGGAAAAAGGTATTTTGTCAGGCAAATGTTGAGCGGCGAGCGCGACAGCCCCCTTTTCTGATTCCAGATCTAGCCCGCACTCGCAATGGACACCAGAACAGAAACGCATCCGTCGCAGGTGCAACACCTACTTACTCACTTGGAGGCATGGCTGATTTCGGGTGGCCAGATATTTTGACGGACTGGACAGATCAAGAACATAAACTCCATATTATTATGTCAAGCTTTAAAAGCTCCACAATCAATATCTACATACCAACGTGGCGCAGATGGAAGCGATGGTGTGAGTCTCATTTAATTAATTACAATCAAGCTGCTCGATATTTAGCACATTTACACTGTGATTTAGTAGGTCTTACATTACATTAGGACTATTTTCGTTTACATAAATCTGTTATTTCGACAAATATTGATTTGTCGTCAAATTTCTTTATAAAACATTATAATATATTAAAAGCTATTTCTGTGGCACGAGAGACATCTTCTAAGCCACCTATTTAGAATCCTAAAGTTTTATTGCAATAGATAAATAAAACGAAATGATTATTTCAATAACTTACAAGTAGTTACATTTTTACTTTTAGGAATGTAATTTTAAGCAAAACGGATGCTTGTGTTTGGACATTACACGAATACTTACAATGTTGACCAAAATAATATATTTCATGTATCAAGACATGTGGCTACTCTTTTACTGTCATCACATCAGGCCGCAGTGTTCACGATCTTACATTGTTTCGAATTGATAGCACTAGTTAATCAATGAAGATACCTATGTTGTTTTGTGGCCAGCATTTGGTTCTAAAACGGACAACCATAACCAAAGGCAGTCTGAATGGAGGTTTAGGAAAAACCCTAATAAAAATTTAAATCAGATTTTTTGGTTGAATTGTACTAGCTGCGCCACGCGGTTACACCCGCATAGCACTCGATCCCGTGAGAATGTCGGAGTAAAGGGTGTCCTATGTCCTGATCCAGGTCATGGTCTACCCATGTGCCAATTTCATCAAAATCCGTTGGTCCGTTTTAGCGTGAAATCGTAACAAACAAACTCGCTTTGGCATTTAGGATTATGATTAACTCTAAACCGTCGAGAAAATATAAATCATTATTTTGTTTATTACAACTAGAGGGGCTATAAAACTTGCGTCTAGAACAGTTGTTATTGGCGGATGGGTGAGGTCTCTCTGTTGAAAGCTAGTGGTATTGACGCCACTCCAGGAACCGTAAGATCTGCAGTAGCTTCTCTCAATGCAGTAGAAAATTTTCCGACTGATCAAATCCTTGCACCCAGGAACTGCGGAAAGGATTCATACTTTCCAAAAAATTATTATCAGAGAGAATTGATAAATCAAAATGATGCGAATATTCCCAATATTCCTGTATCTTTATCTAATTATTTTGATCCTGTTCATCGAGAGTCTAACAATATTTTTTCGTGAGTTATTCAATTTGTTATTTAATGCTGCAAGCAGTATGTCATACTTGATTCATTATTGTAGTTAGACATTATAATTTTATTATTAACCCAATATTTTTACATCTTAATACACATTATAGCGTCTTTAGGTTTAGCGCACCAGGTGATAACAAACACATCACTCAAGATGGATTCCGGATATTGATACAAAACAAATAATAGAGAGTTTTACATAAAATAAAACTTACCTATTATTTTTTCATCAATATCCGGAATCCAGGTAAGGTCTACCTGGTGCATCATGAGTTCCATAATGACGGTAAATCGGGCCAGCACCCGATGCGCGCTTAAAACACTTAGTACCAACGGTAAGTATAGAGGGCGCCACCAACGGAGAGGCAAAGATAATGCTGACAACAGGCTGAAAGACAGGTGCTTGACTCAAGATGGATTCCGGATATTGATGAAAAAATAATAGGTAAGTTTTATTTTATGTAAAACTCTCTATTTTCCTTGAGTGTTTATCGTCGGAAATGACCTGGCATGACATTTACGTATCTACTAGTAAACAGCTGATAAAAATTATTTGGTTTTTCTTGCGTTCTGGGTTAATGTACAGTCCGAGAAATTCATTGTAAAGCAAATTGATACTCGAATGTCAGCTTGGCATATTATTGCCATTTCATGCAACTGTCTAACAATGATATTTGTAATTTGAATATACGGACAGTTTAAGTTGGTAGTCAATTTGCTTAACAATTATTTTCCATGACTTTATTTTCGACTTGCAGCAAAACAAATAACTGTTGTTCCCAAAACTGTCTTTCTATGGAAAGAGGCGAAGTCAAAAATTTGTTTAAAACAAAAAATAGAAAATATAGTTGATGACACCATATACCTGGTCATTTTTTGTATGTTTAGTAGTCCCCTACCTAATTATGCCAGTTTCATCGTACACCGCAACTTTGAAGAAAAATCAAAATGAATTAATGGCGTGAATTATCCCACATTGTTTCTTTGCCACATGAAAATGGTTAAACCATAATGCAATGTTTAATATGTGTTGCCAATTATGAACATGATTTAAGACTCCATGCACGAAAATATATGTTATTTTCGTGTCTTGTCGTTGTGTTTCGTGTTGTCTATTTCTTTTCGCATTATGAGAAAACTTGAAATTAATATTAATAAGTTTGTTAGTACATCAAAAACAACAACACAGTACATAGCATATGGAAACAGAGGGTTCTACTACCAAGTTTAAAATTATAGTCAGCTTTCTGGGCTCCTAAACTAGGTAAGCAGGTTTGTATCTTATGAGTCGGAGATTTTGCGGCTTCAATTTATATAATACAACGAGACTTTTCTCTTTGTGTACAGTGGTTTTTAACACAGCAGATAGAGTAAATGATTGAAATAATTGAAACATTATAAAAAGCGCTAAACCATTCGTGTCAGGCACAGAACCTGAGTTTCATCACTTTTGCACTCTCAAAAACATAGTTTACTTCGCCTTTTTTTTCTTATTGAAGTTATTGTATTATCATAAAATACAACTTTAATTTTATTTATGAGGACTAATGTGTGATTACGGTTTGCTAAATAATAGAAAAATTGTAGCTTATGAAACTGTTGCATAATGAGTGGTATTAAAAAACGAGTGTGGGTCAAAAACCGAGGCAAGGTTTTTAATAGTATCACAGAGTGTTTTAATGCCTACTTATATGCAGTTTCGTACACTACTTTATCTACACTCACTGAATATCAGATATTTTGTATCGAAATTGAAAAAAGTGGTCCAACTACGTGCTAGTAGACCATGTAATGATGTTAAAGATATGTTTTAATTTTTAAAATTAAAAGTAGTTTCTTGTAAGAAGATGATCAAACATCAGTCAGTTTCGCGTAATTTTTTGGAAAACTTGTTGCTAATATTAGTGATTTTTCTTGAAATCTTAACTATAAAACTCGACTTTTGTAATCATAAATAATTTTGTTTTAATTATTTTTCCCATTCTCATAAACAATCATGTACAAAATTTATCAAAATCAGTCGATTTCGTGCACGGCCCCTTAAATAACTTTGCGTTAAGCAGATAGACCTTTGGTAAATATCTACTTTTTTTTTTAAACCTACGAAAGTTGCTAACAATTTGGATGAATTAGGAAGACGCCAAATTAAACCAGTAGTGTAGTATGATAGGCCGCACGTCAGTGGTAACAAAACCAATATAAGCTGTCCCCTTATTTTATTGAAACTTCGTATTTCTCTAGGCCAGCTCAAGTTCAAAGTATTAACATCGACGTGCAGTCTACTGTACCTTTAATTAGCAAAATTGGGCAATTCACAATTCGTTCGCCGAAAACACAGATGAAAAATTAACAATAGACTACAATATGGTGATATAACAGCTGTCTGCATCACCCCAAGGTTGACTGGTAGAATATGCCTATGGCATTAAGTTTGCCTCTGTACATTTGTGTGCATACTTATAGTATTAAATAAATAAATACAGACATGTTCTTGATAATATTTCTGTGTTATTCACATTAAGAGATTGATTACCATGATCATTATGAGTGCCTCGAATTTACACTGAATATTGTTATTTGTAACCAACACATTTATTCCATTGACTTTAAAGCAACACTAAACAATTTATCAGAAATGACTGTCCCGTTGACATAAAACGCTGCTGATAAAAATATTGTTATCACAAGGGAACATGAAAACTGTATAAAGGCTCCCGCAGACAGGTGCAACGTGACAGCGCGACGCGACACTAGTAGCATAATTATGAAAACATCATGGAAAGTGTCGCGCTACGCATCGCACTGAGTTGGCTGTCGCGACCGTGATAACGCGCCAGCCTGCACGAGCCTTTATACTGATGTAAATAGGATAAATACAAATGCATATATGCATTTATGCAGGGTGTTTGGCGCATGTCCGACACAATTTTATGGGGGTAGGGAGAGTCATTTGCGAGGTTTCCCCAAAGACCCAATGTCCTAAGTGTCACAGTTATTAACATATGATTTGATTCCCAAAAGTACCCGGAATCTCACCTATAAATCGTCTTTCCTTTTTTTTATGATTGTAATTGCACGAAATAACGTTTAGTGTATTCTGCAATGTATTCTTATTCTAAATAAATCGAGCGATGGGTAGCTCACCGTCCGATAAGGACCAGGCCGGCGCGTTGTATTCCACGCGCGCCTCAAAGAGTTGTCAGCAGCAACTGGCGGGGTCCGTTAGGGCCAATGCCTGCCAGGGTTGCGAGTTTGTTCGAAAGGGATATCGTGGCCCTGGCACACGGGCAAATGAAGGAATACGGGTGGGTTTTAGTCAGTAAAAGTCTGACACGCCCTCCCGCTCCGCCCAGAGCGGGAGACGTTATTTGATAATTTCCCAACCAAAAAAAAAAAAAAGGGTATGCATATCAATTGCATCAAATAATGATTTATTTAGAATAAGAATACATTGCAGAAATAATCTAAAGGGGGTGATATAGGGGATGAAAGTTTGTATGGGAAACTTAGCATTTCTTAAGTTAGGGATATGAAAATTCAAATTTATACTTTTGGTAAGATATAAATAATGATGTGTTTCAGCGTTTTTGTAAAATTATCTCCCAAGGGTGTAAATAGGGGGATGATTATAAAATTCACATAAATTGAAAATTTTATTTTCTCTTTTTGAAAGATTTAAGGAATTGGAAAGTAGTAAATCTTGAGTTAATATTTATTTTAGTGTTTATTTAATTAAAATCGGTCCACCCGCTTAAAAGTTACACAATTTAAAGATTAAGATTATATTAAAATGAATTATTATTATTTTGAAATTAGTTATTTGGAATCCAAGAAGTCAGAACAATAAAAAAAAACCGGTCAAAAGCGAGTTGACGATTTCTGAAAAATTGTGCTATTTAGAGACATCGTTTTATTTTTCCTGTAATCTTTACATACACATCTATCACATAGAATAATTTCAGATTTTTATCTATTCAAACTGCGGAAATAAGGGGAGGGGGGAAAGGTATTTTTTTACATTTTTCATCAAAAGTCAGAAACTATGCTGCCTAAAAAAAAAATGTTTGAGAATGTGCAAACAGCGCTCTTTTATATAATACCCCACATGCCCTAGTAGCCCCACTTCAAATTTTTAAGGAATCCTTTCAGTCCCTTTTGCAAAAAAGATATTTATTTTTTTTAATTTCTTTCTTGGTTGCAAAATAGTTGGGCAAACGTCATCTAAAACTATTCTAAATTTGAAGTTGATAGCATTAGTAGTTCTTGAGATATCCAGGTGTGACAGACAGACAGACAGACTTAGTCTCACCATAAGGGTTTATTTTTACCATTTTGGTACGGAACCCTAATAAATGATTGTCTATGTCTACGCCTCTAATCATGATTAAAGCGGAATCCCCATTGAAATAAAACTTTCTTACGTTGCAATAAAAATAATGTCTCGGGCTACTTTTGCGCATCCCCCTTATATAGAAACTAGCGCAACTTATGTGTTCGTCAAAAACCTACAATTGTTGTAATAGAGTCCTTGTTGTAATACAGATTACTTTGTTACAAAGAATTTAGGTACCGAATTTACATTTTCATTGTTATAATAATTGAGATCTACTAAATGGATTCATTTAAATATTAATTATTATTATAATTATGACCAAAGAACCAACTATGGAATATGAAAATAATAAAAACTGCTGCTCCATACATTTATACTATGTTCGCATATCTCGACAAAATGAGCTACTCTTTACTCCATAGTAAAAAATAGTTCATAATGATGAGTATAATGACCAATTTTCAAGTTTTCAGTTATTTTATTAGCACCTATTCAACAACGAGAACTAATCTGAAGAAGACACTAGAAACTTCAGTACTAACAACTCTCAGTACCCACTGTCCGGACATAACGAAGGATCTGGAAAGCAGGGGCACAAAATCGACTGCGCGCGATAATATAGTAATATATTGCACCATATTGCACCCAGCGTGGTCCGGCGGGACCCTTGTGAGTTGTGACGACCGCTGTACTGCGAATCTGAAATGCGCTGAAGATATTATGTGTAATGTTGGGTAACTACGTTGTTTATTTAAGTTCACCTTTCCTGATTTTGAAAAACTTTTATGAATGCTTATTTTGTCAATAGAGATTACTAGTCAGAGTTCGTGAGAATGGTCCTTTGAGGCTTGACTGTATCAACAATTATTTTAAAGGAGGTATAATAATGTGACCAGTTTATTGTATAAGTGTCCATTAGCTCGCACAATTTTTATGCTTTGTGTCATAAAGGAATAGTTTGACTGTTACCTATGGAACGCAGGTTTTATTGAAAGCACTGAAAGCATTACACCACTTACACAATGTACTGTCAACAGATACAAAGACCAAAACCCAATGAAGTGCCTGTACAGTGGTACCCAATTGATAAGGCGCGTCGTGAATCTTCGTTCGCACAGAAAATAAAGTATGGCGCCGAAGATTAACGAAAGAATGCTTAAAACTTACAATCAACCTTAGGTCACTATTATAAGGTTCATAATACACTGGAGCTGCTAGCGTGCACTCGATCAGAAGTATGGCGGCTGACAAACATGCCACGCGGCGCGCGCTAACATGGCGGCAGCTGCCGACCAATAGCGGTACAGGAAAAAGAACCGCGGTGCGTGGAGCGTGCCGATTGGTCAATAGCATTTCCCGCACTTTTAAAATTCACCTTCTGCGCAGGTACATCGGTAAGCCATATCAATTGGGTACTACTGTAAATGCCTCAGGACAATGCTTCCTACAACATAAACGGTTAGACAGAAACGCTGAAATCACAAGAAATATCACCACAACACTTTGATTTCCCAAATAATTTCCTGGAAAAAATGTTCCTAGAACAAGAGGGATTGTTTGGCGCTACACAAATCGGTCAGATATTTCTTCACCAAAAAATACGGGTTCCGTATTGTCTCATCCATAATTTCTTGACACCATATGAGTGTGGTGTTCCCATTTGAGTAGTCAAGATAACATCATTATCGTTTACGCATCATTCTTTGTTTTTGATTCCCTCACCATTTTTTTGACAAATTAATGTACATAAATTATGTTTATTCCGAGCGCCGGAGGCCGATAATGACATATCACAAATTGGAACACTGCTCCGTACAAATATTTTATTTTAACTCGTAAACTAGTTATCTAACTCCAATTAACAAGTGCAGAAAACGTTATCCAGTGATAACCTGCATAAACCCAAAAGTTATGCAACAAAAACATAAAGCTTGTGCAAACTAATGAACTCTGATAAAAAGAGACAATTATTAGGCGGTATCACCGTGAACTGCTAATAAAAACATTATTATTATAGTGTTACTATGTGTCAATAACATACTTTTAGTGTTAGCAAACCCTACTCGAAGTTAATTATGTTTTCGTATGCACGTGTTTCTGTGACAAATAAAATTATTCTTCTCTCTTTTCTTCTTTCTAATGTACCTACTATTCAGAAATATATTATCTTAAATTTCTCGGGTCCTGTCAAATGTGTGGGCGATGAACCGCTGGAAGTAAAGTGCTTCAATTATCTTTTGGCGCTCCAATGAGGTTGACAAAGAGGCGCTGGTGGTAAACATTTGTGAAATTGTTTTATGAAATGTATCGAAAAAACAAGATGGCGGCGTTAGTTCCGATTTTGGCCACGCACCAAGATATATATATTGTATAGATATAAACGTAGTAAGACTTTGGTAATACGTACTAATATTGCGCAGTTTTAGAGTAACTCAAAACAATATGATTTATCTAGAAATCCTAGTTTGTCTGCAATTGTATTAGGATTATAAAGTTAAGCTATGTATGCCAATAGTTTAGAGGAAAAAGTTAATACGAATAACTAATTTTAGCAGTCTTGAACTCTTGACGCTTTAATTACATAACACAGTAACTGCCAACGCAAGATTAACAGTGAACAATGCTAGAGCAAAACAAATACAGAGTCCATTTTTAATATATTTTTCGGAATTGGTAAGTAAGGTAAGGTATTGCTGCTGCGGCCTGTAGTAAAAGGTTAAAGGTAAACCACGATATCCGTGCTTTACCTACAAGATTCTTTGTGACCTTTGATCTGAAGATTTCACCTTTGTTTCTCAAGTCCCTGGCAACGTGTTAAGTCTTGAAATATACTAAAATGATATACTTTCTGGAGCAAACATACAGACACTCTTACGTTTATAAATAACTAGCTTATGCCCGCCGCGGCATTGCCCGCGTGGAGGTTGGAAATTATCCTACGGAACGTACTACCGGGATCAAAATGAACCTTTGTCCTATCCAAGATCATGGTCTCTCCGAGTGCCAAATTTCACATTTATTACATTCGTATGGTTATGAACGGGATACCCATCTGTCGAGAATCAAGTGCAGCAATGATAAGGTTCCAAGATTTTTACAGAATAATAAATTGAAGCAAAACTACAAGCATAAATTAAAACATTACTTTTGTGACTTATAAATCCATCCTTGTAGCATTGCATTTGTCAGGTAAAAAGGTAAAAAGCTGGCTCAAAAATTCTGTCCTAAACTAATTTAATTAAATGTACGCCATGCGGACCCAGAAGTTGCTTCAAAGAGAATAAGTGATGATTTTTTTTATTTATTTTAAATTATTAACAGTTCCGTCCCTCTACATTTATGAAGTTGCCGTGTTTATCAAAAATAACAATAACCAATTTGAAACCCAAAAAGCTCAAAAAGTTTCCTAGAAATGGCTCCAAACATATTCAACAAACTACCTAAATTAATAAAAGCTTCAAAAGAATTACAAACTTTCAAAAAAACACTCCTTATGTTCCTAATACAGAAAGCATATTATACTATACATGAATAATTAGAAAAACATAATACCTTTTTCTCAGATGTATTTATTACATATTTACTTTAGCTATTACGTTTAGTTAGTAACTATTGTTACCTTAATTTTTATTATTTTGTTTGTTTGTTAATTGCTAAACTTTAAGACTTTTATTTAGCAGTATTTTATCATTTTATAGCCTACTATCTGTACCTACCTATTAACTACTGTGTAAGAAAATGTTTGTATGCCTTACATAGCGACACAATATTTTATTTTATTTTATTACATCATGTACCAACATTATACCTGTGTGCACAAATAAATAAATTTTAATTTGAAAAACTTTGTTGAAAATGAAAGTTATTGTAGGATATGAATAACTAGGTAAATGTATCGTTTGGGGGTTCCCCTCTTTAAAAAACGTAATAGTTATTATAGATGTAATGAAACAAGCATTTTACAATAGCACACTTTTTATTTCTAACAGTACATTACACAACCCCTATCTATAATAGTTATTATAGATGTAATGAAACAAGCATTTTACAAGAGCACAATTTTTATTTCTAACAGTTATACAGTTATATTTTTTTTTATTCTTAAAATTGAATTTAAGCTTAGGCTGTTGATTCATTTTTAATATTGTAATTATGTCATTTGAGAATAAAGTTAAATCAACGGCAACAAATGTATCCAAAGAAAAAAACATATTGCTTAAAATGTTAAGTTTAATAGGTATGACCTGTGTCTTTTATTATTTATCCTTTATGTCGATCTCGACTAGTTTCAGAATCTAGTTTTCTTCTCTGCACACTCTTATCGTCGGTTTTAGTCTAATTATACTAGATCCTGATGAACAAATGAAATTCCCATTGCTTTCTATGGCAACGCCATGAGTATTGTATAATTTAGCTAAATGCTCAACTTGATTTGTTTCTTCGTTAACATAATAAATTCCGCTATATGTTGAAAAGTATACGTTACCTTCAATATCAGATGTGAATCTATCCGGACTATTATAATTTAGAAAAATGGTTTCCTTTTCAGCTCTGCTATACAAGAACACACCAGAAGAATTATAATACACGAGATTTTCGTCACTAGTAACAGCAAGTAACATGACTTGGACGTTTTGTAATGCAGGCACTTCCACGACTTGATCATTTTTATATAAATACGCTTTGGCTTCTGGGTAAGCAGTAAAATATAATCCATCTTTGTAGAACATTTGCCATGGACATGCTACCGTGATGTTTAAATTAGTCGCGGTCTTCGTATTATAATCATATGTGTATACGCCATCTTGACCACCCATATAAACAGTGTTACTCTTACTGTTTACAGCGAGGGAATAACTTCGAATGCCAGAAACTTCAGCGTAAGCGCCAGTTTTCAAACTGATAGAGCCAGTATAAAACATTCCCGTTCTGAAGAATAGAGTATTCGTGTGACGGTCGATAGTTAGCTCGTTTGGACTTTCAAGATCTGTTTTAAGGACTTCGGTTTCGTAACTTAAGCCCCGAATACACGTTGTGTCACCACCGATTGCAAAAGCAAATAAGATTGTCACAATGAAGAACTTCATCTGAAAAGATAAAATAATTGTCAATACTATAATATCTACTAGTATATTGTATACTAAAACTAATATAGAGAGTAAGTCTACTGTGGTTATTGCAATAAGACGAAGATGTTTTTTTTCACAATCTTGTAAAAAAAACATGAAATAAATACTTGGCACCGTCGTATTTTTCTAAATTTGTTTTTTTTAAGAAATAGTGAAATACATTAAATAAAATAGAATAAATCTAAATATATATATCAAGTCAAATTATGTTTAAATCAATGAAATTAGAAGCTATACATAGAGGTAGAGATATTATTATGAACTTAAAAATTACTCAAACGTTCATCAGTGCTACAATCACCATGATGTCTCACTGGTCCAAGCTCTCGGCAGACTGCAGTCAATTGAAACAAAACATAAGCCAAACGAAGATTGGGGAAATGCCCCATCCGTAAATGTAAACTTCAATGAGTATTGTCAATTATTTTGAGACATTTATGTAATATTTAACAAAAAATAAATGGTATTTCTTTATTAACCAAAATAAATCTAATCAGCTCATTTTTAACGATAGCCATCTTAGTATATTTTTGTTTTCGTTATTTTGAAAAAAAAAAACCATATCCAGATAAAAAACTGTTTGTTTTCATGTTTTTTTCATCTCAGATTTTTTTTTTTTTTTTTACAACTGTATGCCTGTGTACTAAAGCAGGTTGCTAGCTGCTATCTATTATGAATTGCATAGGTATTATAACGTGCGTACGTACGGTAGTAGCGTGTACATGTCACGTCGTAAGATTGTCATGAGCATCGTCAATTTATAATCTATCTATCGAGATTATAAACTATAGAAAAATTATGAACAGTTTTAATATAACACATTAATTTTCGGTAGTTCTATAAATCTATCTATCAATGTCAAATCGTCAAATTGTTAACGAATCTGCACTTATCGACAGAGTCCGATTTTATCACCCGTAAAATTTTGAATGACCCAGTTATGTAGGTCTTGGTGGTAGCCGTATTGGTCGCAGTAGCTAAGCCAGTGCACCCGGACCTAATGGGTTAGGTTAGGTTAGAACAGTGTGTGTGAACTAACCGCTTCTTCCAAGATGGTCGCAGTTACTTGGCTATTTAGTATTAGCGCAAGGAGCGTTCGTCGCATGCAACTTTGATACCAGTTCACAATCGGTTTGGCATGAATGTATCTGCCAAAAATGTTATCCGTTCCAAGCCTGAACCGAGTCAAGCTGATTTAATGGTATGACATGTCAAGGAAGAACTATTAAACTTAGAATTAGCACGTCTGCGAATTTTAGGTAATATCGCGGATACTGGCGCCTGACCACTTTTCGACCTTATTACTAGGAGCATAAGGTTGAAAAGGGGTAAGGCCGCAGCGTCTGCGATAGTACCTATCTATACCTAAACTATAATAACATGAGAACATCGTGTGACTAAGCTTCAACACAAGAAATTATACTGTTTACGAAAAACGTACAACGAACTCATTTACTGTGTAACTCATTTTTATTTTCCTTGAGTGCTGATCGTCGGAAACGATCTGGCATGACATTTGCGTATCTATTAATAAACAGCTGATAATAATTATTGGATTTTCTTTGCGTTCTAGGTTAATGTACAGCCAGATAAATTAATTGTTAAGCAAATTGACACTCGTACGTCAGTTTGCCGTGTTATTGCCATTTCATGCAACTGTCAAACAATGATATTTGTGATTTGAATATACGAACAGTTTAAGTTAGTACTCAATTTGCTCACTCAGTAACAAAACCAGTATAAGCTGTCCCCTTATTCTATTAAAACTCCGTACTACTCTAGGCCGGCTCAAGGTCAAAGTATTAACTTCGACGTGCAGTCTACTGTACCTATAATTAGCAAAATTGGGCAATTCACAATTCGTTCGCAGAAAACACAGATGAAAAATTAACAATATACTACATTATGGTGATATATATAACAGCTCTCTGCATCGCCCAAAGGTTGACTGGTAGTAAATGTCTATAGCATTTAGTTCGCCTCTGTACATTTGTGTGCAGTATTAAATAAATAAATGAATACAGACATGTTCCTGATAATATTTCTGCGTAATTCACATTGTGGGATTTAATTTACGAGAAAATAAAATAGTGTCTAGGTAATAAAAAAATACATACCATGAACATTATGAGTGCCTCGAATTTACACTGAATATTTTATTTGTAACTAACACCTTTATTCCATGGACTTCGAAGCAATACTAAACAAGTTATCAGAAATGACTATCCCGTCGACAAAAAACGGTGCTGATTAAAATATTGTTATTACGAGGGAACATGAAAACTGCAAAAAGGCTCCCGCAGGCAGGCGCGACGCGACAGCGCGACGCGACAGCGCGACGCGACACTAGTAGCACAATTTCTATGAAAACATCATAGCAAGTGTCGTGCTGCGCATCGCGTTGCCTGTCGCACCCGCGATAACGGGCCAATCTGCACGAACCTTTATACTAAAGTAAGTATGTTTAATCCATGCATAGTTTATAATTATAATATTTAATTTTTTTTTTACATATAAACTCGAAAGTAACTCTGTCTGTCTATGTTGCCTTTTCACGCCTAAACCACTGAACGGATTTCGATAAAATTTAGCAAGGAGAGAGTTGGCATCCTGGGGAAGGAGATAGGCTACTTTTTGTCTCAAAAATAATCCTAAAGGGGGTGATGTAGTGGATGAAAGTTTGTATGGGAAACTCAGCATTCCATATGTTAGGTTTAAGAAAATTCTAATTTATGGTTTTGGTAAGAAATTCAAATTATGTGTAAAATTGAGTTTTTGTAAAAATAGATTTAAGGAATTGGAATATAGTCAGTACTTATGTTGAGGTAATAATTATTTAATTAAAATCGGTCCACCCTCTTAAAGGTTCATCATCATCATTTCAACCGACGTCCACTGCTGGACATAGGCCTCCCCCAAAGTTGGGCCCGGTTTGCCATAATCTTCACGTTTAGCAGGCGGGTTGGCGATCGCAGTATGGTGTTAAAATACATGGAGAACGCTGCTGCCCATTCTCTAGTAAGTCCCTTAGTCGCCTTTTACGACACCCACGGGAGAAATGGGATGATGCTATTCTTTACGTCCGGTAAAGGTTATTACAACTTAAAGTTATAAAATAACTCAGCTAATACGTAGTATTACGTAGTCAATGTCGGCGCTATGGGTGCGCGCCCACTTGACCCGCTTAGAGTCGACCCGAAGAACAAAAGGCGTAAAAACGTCGAAGTATAGTCAGACAGAAAAGTGTCGATTTAACGCTTGCACCTCAGAGAGTGTAAAATTTAAATAATGTTTGGATAAATATGTCAATAATTAAACGTGCTTTAAGACGGAGATATATGCCAGTGACCTTGAATAGTTAGCTTGCGTGTTCTGTACTGAGCTCACGCAACGCGTTGTACGTTCAGCCAGTAATAGGACTCGCCCATCAAGGAGCGCTGTCCCCATTTTGACGCATTATTAATTTATTATACACAAAACAAAAGGTATTTTAATAAAACGCGTATACTAAAAGATCAATAATTAAATTATCTTTAAATTGGTGAAGGTTTCAGAAAAATACGCTTGGTAGATTTTGCCCCATTCTAAGTATTTTATACGCGTTAGACATAACTTTACATATTAATTTCACTATGTAATATAAACGTAATCTAAAATATTCACATATTAAATTATTGAGAATATGCTCTAGTTTAACATATATTTTTTCTAATCATTAACACTACTCGTTTAGACGTGATCTTCACTATAAAATCATTAAAAGTCGGTTATCGTCGCCTTAAATACTCAAAGGTTGCGTGTTGCTTACGATAAGGCACGATGGAACAATCAAGTCATATACATTTACACACTCACTTTTAGCACGAACTTCAAGCAGAATAGACTAAACTTGGTATCGACTACAAAAAAGGAAATGTACTGAAACAAAACAAGATCGGCGTAAACAATAAACTAAACTTTTGATAACTGCTTTAGTATCAACACCAACCCGTGGGAATAGGAATCACAAACTTTTTTGACGTAAGCTTTGTACTGTTTCATAGTTACGATAACATTACGCTGTATTATAAGAAAACAGGATGATAAGTTGTATCAAGAAAAACCTTTTTTAATATTTAAATAACTTAATTCATGTTAGTTTCAGTGAAATATAACTTTGAACAGATCTCTCATTAAATTAAAAATGTTGAACGTAAAACTTGTTTAATTTTTCAGCTGATACGTTTTCCGGGCATCCGTTAACCGGATAGGCGGGGCCAACAAATACGATTAAAGGCCGTACTGCTCATTAATGTGGCGTGCTAATTAAAAATGTATGTTTATAACAACCTCGTATTTTGCCCATATTTTCAAGTAGGGCAGGAAGATAATTTAAACTTTTCCGTGGCTTTGAAAGTTTCATTTTGTAATTATCTATTAATTTTCAGAAGATAGTTTTCAAATTGGGTGCTTTACCTATGTCGTGTCGGTGAATGATTTTTATAAACTTTTATTTTTACCAATGTTTAACAGGATTGTTTATCGATGTAGATGAAAACGTTACGTTTTATTAGGATTCCATGGAAACAATGAGGTATTTTGATTTACATACGTACATGCAAATATTGACTGTATAGTGTATGTGAAGGACGAACAACTGACGAGAATAGTGCTTCGTAACGAACGTATTTTGTACAGTAGCTTGTAGAGCAGGGATGCACAGACTTATTGAGACCATGGGCCACTTGGGCAAATGATGAACTAATGGCGGGCCACCAGCTCAAATTAAAAACATAAAAATAGCCAAAATTATTTAAAAAATTATAGACTTGTTTGAAGCGTGGCACTGCGTTCTGCTTACAATATTTTTAACATTTGGCTCGAATTTACACGTAAAATTGCTTCCAAACTTTCATTTGCAAGGCGGTTTCGATTTTTTGTTTTATTATTATTCAATACCGAAAATGTTTTCGAGTACTCGTACGCATCATGCACCGCACAGCGAGCACACGCGATTCGGTTCCATAATCAGATCAGCTCCTTGGTATCATATTTTTCGTTACCACCAAAGTTATATAAGTATGTTTCAGCTCAATCGGATGCCAGGATGTGCTTAAAAATGGATGACATACGAATGAAGCAAGCTTGTAAAAACTCAACAAAAAATACTTTATCTCAAAAATCCTCGGATAGATTTTGAAGAGCTTTGGTTTACAGACTAGTAAGTCCAAGGAACATAATGCACTGTGTGTTCATTCTGGGCAGCACTTGGTCCAGCTCCCATATATGGATGCTCAATGTCCTTTATATTATTTGTAAACCTCAGCAATATTTTCCTTCTAATGTACGAGGGAATATTTTTGATGGCGGGCCATTGGCATTTTAATTACCGGGGGGCCGCATGCGGCCCGCGGGCCACGGTCTGTGCATCCCTGTTGTAGAGAGAGTCTGATACATTACGCCACACACAATCAATGCACACGCAATCGATGGTATCATTGTGTCTACTGCTGAACTAGATTGTAACTCTACAATATCATGTAGACAATGCCAAGATCACTGTACTCACTTGGGAAATTAGTAGTTGCAATAAAGGCTTCTACATACTGGTGCGACTTGTCGCGCGACGCTACACCGGTAGAACAATTTGTATGAAAAATTCAAGGAAATTGTTCTACCGGTGTCGCGTCGCGCGAGAAGTTGCGCCAGAATGTAGAAAACTAAGTCGTTCAATTTGCCAGGTCTTTTCCCAACTATGTTGTTCTCGGTTTCCAGTTTAACCAGATGCGACTGAATACCAATATTTTACATGGAGCGACTGCCTATGTGACTGCCACAACCCAGTAACTGGGTAATACTATAATATGTAAGACTGGTTGTCAAACTTTCGGACTTCTGACTTCCTGTAAATAAGTGTTTAATCTATGCTTCTGACGACCCGTAACGAAGATCCACGAATGACAGCCAGGACCAACGCGCAACGGCTTAACGTACTTTCCGAGGCACGTAGGAGTCTCGGTATGTAAAGATAGTCGTCACCCATCCACGGACCCACCCCGGTAAGCGTAGCTTAACCTGATGGATAGACCCGTGCGGCTATTTTTACTTAGCCACAAGCTCCTCGCGTTCATAAATTAATTAATTAATTAATTTAATATAAGGTAGCTTCACAGCTAACATTAAGTATAAAATATTTGAAGTAAAACTTCTTTATGCACGCTTGACTTGGGGAGTAAGCTGGTGAATGCGTGACGAGAGCGTTACGGAAGCGAGCGAACGGAAGTTGAGAGGAAGATATGTTAGTGACGATAGAAAGAGAGAGAGTTACGTTTCGTATATTACTGTAGGGATGTAGGAGGGTAGGAGAGAGAGGTGCGAGCACACATTTTCTTCCTCTCTTTCTCTCATAGCCAGTTGTATTTCGTAAATCTAAGACACAGTGCAGGCCTATTGTTGTAACTACTTGTAAGTAAGTATATTTTGTTTTACTATTTGTAAGTTTTACTTCAGTCGTGTGGTCTAAAGCACACTCATAAGCAATACAGAGAGTGACATAATTATTAATATTTAAAGTGTGTGTGTGCGTGTATCTGTGCAGTGAAGGTGCTGTAAATGTGTGTGATGATGTGTATAGGTCAATTTGTCTATGTGTTTAGGGTTCCGTGCCCAAAGGTTAAAACGGGAACCCTATTACTAAGGCTCCGCCGTCTGTCTGTGTGTCTGTCTGTCTGTCCGTCTGTCACCAGGCTGTATCTCATGAACCGTGATAGTAAGACCGTTGAAATTTTCACAGATGATGTATTTCTGTTGCCGATATAAAAAAAAAATATATATTTAAGGGGGCTCCCATACAACAAACGTGATTTATTTGCTCGTTTTTTGGTAGACGCTTGAAATATTCACAGAATATTTAGATATATATTCACTTTAAAAATAAATAATTAACATAATATAAAACAAATATTTAAGGGGGGCTTCCATACAACAAACGTGATTTTTTTACCATTTTTATAGATAACTAGCTGCACCCCGCGGTTTCACCCGCGTAAGTCTCGACCCCGTGGGAATATTGGGATAAAATGTAGCCTATATGTTAATCCAGGGTGTCAGCTACTTCCATACAAAATTTTATCAAAATCGGTCCAGCCGTTTGAGCGTGAAGAAGTAACAAACATCCATCCATCCATCCATCCATATACTTACAAACTTTCGCGTTTAATGAATAAAAAATACATACCACGACACCATACCACCATACTCTTACATAGTGCGAGCGAGTAAGGACTTTAATATTCTTTGTAAAGAGTTTTCATTTGATCCATTTACAACCAAAGCCTATTCTGCACGCACGCAGCTGAATGCCGACTTTTTTAAAAGTGTACAACTCGTAGTAGGATGGTACGGGATCCTTCGTGCGCGAGTCTGAATCGTACTTGGCCGGTTTTACGGTATGATGTGTAAAGGCTTCTACATACCGGGGCGACTTGTATCACGACGCGACGCGACACAAAGGCACCGCCCGTCCCGCGACACGCGGGGCCTTTGTGCCGTGTCGCGTCGCGCTGGTATGTAGAAGCCTTAAAGAGCGTTAGCCTATTTTTTGAAGACCAGCACACTTCTTTTCTTATCGACTGACCTAATTCACATTAAGCCTAAAACTTTTGAACATCTGGAATTATGGTAACCTGCTTCCAAAGAAAAAAAGTATGAACTCAAATAAGTATTAAAGTCCCTCACAATGCCTGTAATCACCTTCATAAATAAAGAACAGATTTAGAGAATCAACAAAGATAAGTATAACGTGACGTGCCAAGCCATTGTGGTGAGGGGAAATCCTTTTATCCCAATTATATATGGGAACTAAGTGTACGATGGTTTCCATTAGGGAGGTTCCACGGCTGTAACCCAATATTCGATTTTCTTTTACATTGAAGCTGACTGTAACCTTGTTATCCTTTTATAAGGAAGGACCGGTCCTATTGAAATCGAGACTTGAGAATTCAGAATTCAGAGTTCTTGATTAGGAAGTAAAATGGAATTTTACTGAGGAGGATATTCTTGCCTACCTGCTTCTTTTGCGGGATACGATTCTTGAACAAAAATAGTTCGAAGCGTTTTGTTAGCCAATTTACATTATATTTATTTATTTAAAACATGGAGGACTTACAGCTAATATAAACAGACAAAAATAAGGAAACCTGAGTCACTAGAAAGCCAATTACAAATAGAAAGAAAGAAAGAAAAATATTTTATTCGGGACACGCACAAGAAATACAAATATAGCATTTAAAACTAACTTACAATAAAAACAAATCCTAACGTATAGACTTATAATGATATAAATTATCATGAGGAGTGAGCAAAAAACAAAAAAACATATCGCCTTAATTAAACTAAGAAGCAATGGGGCCCGAGTGCGCGTCACCTTTTTAAGGAAATTTCTCGCCGACTGATCGACATTTCACGTGACCAGAGGGTGGCTCGTTCTTCGGCCAACGAATTAGCATTGCCATTCAACGTGGCAATGCTGCCAGTCTTCTGGGCACGTTTCCGGATGACAGCGATGCGGACGAGTACTTCGACGCTTAAGTGTCTTTTTTACTTTTTATATTTTTCATGTTGTAATTTTTATTATTCAAAAATTAAATAAAGAAGCAATATAACACATACATAATATATTAAATATACTTGGTTTGCAATTAGGTATATTAAATAATAGAGAAAATATTATGAAAAAAAAAACAAATAATAAACCTACCGTTACTTGAAAATTTTGAGGCTTAAGCATCTTCTGGCCGAATTCACACTAATTGTGAATGGATTATACACTGACTAGCTGTTGCCCGCGACTTCGTTCGCGTGGTATTTAGTGTTATCTTACCTATGACACTCACAAATAACGTGGCTTTCTATGGGTAAAAGAAATTTCAAAATCGATTCAGTAGATCCAGAAATTACCCCCTACAACCTCACTAAACTACAACCACACTAAACTCACAAACTTTGCCTCTTTATAATATTAGTATAGATTAGAAGTGTATTGGAAGCACTTGTAGAAAAACGATTCAGCATACGTTATTTATCGTAGGTAAATAGAAAAAAAAGGGAAATTTATTAAAAGGTATAAATAGGATAAACAACCACATGCAGTCGGAGGCATTCGGTCTTTATTGGTGTTGTTGGCAGGACTCCATGTAATCTGGATGTCGCACATAGACTTCGCGAACATTCGTACAAATACTCTTAAAAGATAGATATCGGTCAAATTAAGGGGGATGCGCTAAAGTAGCCCACACAATTCAAATTTTCTTACGTTTTTTGCAATTTGCAGGTCAGTAACAGGCTGTATGTTGATCTAAATATGATTCGCGGCCTTATCAAATATGGCTTTACAGAATTTTAATCATGAGAATCAGCATTACAACTCTCTCCGCCTTATTACAAAACAAGATTTATATTTTGACATGTCATAAACCATGGAGCCAGTTTTTGTAATAAGAACGTAACAGTGATTGAAATACCATTCTTTATACAAAACTGAAAACTTAGTTCGGTACTAAGTTGTCAGTTTTGTGTTTAGGAACTTTACCATAGTCGGAATAAAGTTCGAAATTCAATAATGGCTACATGTTTTAAACCTGGGTCTGAATATAAACCTTGTTTTGTAATAAGGGGGTCTAAGTTCAAAAAATCCTACTGAATGTTTTTTTCTGAAATAATAATTCAGTAGGATTCTTAAGCATCCCCCTTAATAAAAAAGGTAATCGTAGCATATTGTCTAATATTGGGGTTCACCAGCAAAACGTTGTTTAAAGAGCAGGTGGCTCCGTTTATACAGACCCCGTTACAGTAAAGGCTTCTACATACCGGGGCGACTTGTAGCGGGACCCGACGCGACACAAAGGCACCGCTCGTCCCGCGACACGCGGGGCCTTTGTGCCGTGTCGCATCGCGCGACAAGTCGCGCTGGTATGTAAAAGCCTTAAAGCAAAGACATATGTAGTAAACAGTGTATGAGATTCAAAGATGGCGGAACTGAATAGTTCCAAAAATGGGTACTGAAGGGAAAAGTGGTACTAGTAGTTGAATTTGTTTATTTAAAGTATATTAAGTCCCCTACACATTGGACATTTATAAGAGCTTCATGTGCTATTGTGATCCACGCACTTATATGCAAAGCAAGCAGCCATAATAACCTGATCATTGACAAACTGTCTTTTGTAATTACAAGATACTATAACTGTTAATAACGTCATACAAAGGCAAATCAAAGAAAACATCGCTTTTGAATGAAGAAAACCAAAAATTCGACCTAAGGATACGTCGAACATGAACTATGCACGATAGTTTGTTGCTAGAACTGTAAACCAACGTGCTATCGTTTTGCGCCGTGCATCTTAGAGGGCCAGACTTCCCACAACACGTGTCAATCGAGCGACGTTGACATGTCTGACAACATCGAAATCGATGAAAAAGGTCGTGAGTCAAGATATCTGGAGACGTTGGTTGACATCGCCCGATGTTTCAAGCAACTGGTGTCGGAGGCTATCATGTTGTCTTACTATCTTATTCCTACCTATTATGAATTCCTACCAAAAAAACGTTTAGTTGAATAAAGCATTGATATTATATTATTACATTCTAATCCTAAAGGAACTTCGTTGAATAACTGAATAGACCGCGCGGGCGCCAAAGTCAAAGTCGAAGTCAAATTATTTATTTCAAATAGGCCAATATATGGCACTTTTGAACGTCATTATTTACAAAAAAAAAGAATTGATTCTAGTCGCCCCTTCCGAAAGGTAGTTTCGTATGGACAAGAATGGGCAAGAAACTCCACCGTAACTCTTTTAAAATCTTGTACAATATTTTATATAGGTACATTAATTATAATAATATAATTATATATGAAGACGATGCACCTAGAACAAAATTACTATACCACAATAGGTAATAATAATTTGTACAGTTGAATAAAAAAAGCTTATGCATACAAAGCAATGCCTAAACTGACATTGTTCTTTAAGAAGATGGGATAGACAACTTAAGATAAATTGAAGCTCAAGATTTGACTTAGCTAGTTTTTACCAGCAAACCAAATTTTTAGAAGAATAACGTATTTGCAATATAAAAACAGTAACTTGCGTATAACATAAAAAATGGCCAAATAAAAGATAACTTGTATGTGAAAACTAGCCAAGTCAAATTTTGAGTTTCAATTTGTCCTAAGTTATCTGCTTTGTGTAAGTAAATAAATCGATTGTATAATAACTTATATTTTTAAATTGCAAAAATTGTTGTAGCAGAAAAACAAGCAAGAAATTGTATTTTCTCGCTAATCACAGACTTTTACTATTTTCAAATATAATTAGCAAAATTGTGTAAGAATGTATTTCTTTCATATATTGTTGCAATTGTTCGCAATGAGCCGTTGTTTACTGGTTGGTTAAGTTTTATAAATAATCTGATAAACAAAACGATAAAAGCGACTTTTCATCATGAAACCTATTCTCCTGCGAAGATAAAGTTTTTGCTATTATAATTTCAAAAGGCGCTAGGTATTAATAAAAATCGATTGCTTGGAAAATATATACAAATCGTAATAATTCACTGTTTTCAGATTTTTTCTTTAGTATACACACAATTACCCAGCTGGACGCCAACTTTCAACTTTCTAGGTCATCTGGATCTGGAAGTGGGTTAGGTTTTTGATCTATGTCAGTCAGTCAGTCAGTCAGTGATAAAAATGCCGATTTTTAGACGTTAATATCTTGAGATTTAATAAATAAACGAAATTTCATGTGTTTATGTTAAATAGATTTTGAGTTATTAAGGGGTTAAAAGTGTCTCCAAATGGTTCGTGTAATAAACAGACGGCTGCTGCGTCACCAGTTCCTTTTTCTTTGCTTGACCTTGTCTTGACAGGCTACCACGTGTCATGGCATTATCATGCCATTTTGGAGAGTAACTTGCCATTGCCCAATGCAACACAAAATGCGGCTTCGTCCGCGTGGATGTCGGAGAATATCACATGGGAATGTACTACCGGGATTAAAAGCACCCTATGTTATAAACTATCTGTGTACCAAACATCTAAATCCGTTCCACCGTTTTTGCATTCACAGATGTTGAAGAAAAAAAAAATACAATAAGCAAGAGAAAATACAATTTCTAAAAAAATTATATTTGATGCCGATCGATCCTGTTTCATATTAGGATCAAAAGACTATCGCACCAACCTGTTCCCCCTTATTACAAAACAAGGTTTATCTTCAGACCCAGGTTTAAAACATGGAGCCATTATTGAATTTCCAACTTTATTCTGACTATGGTAAAGTTCCTAAACATAAAACTGACAACTTAGTACCGAACTAAGTTTTCAGTTTTATATAAAGAACGGTATTTCTATCACTGTTACGTTCTTATTACAAAAACTGGCTCCATGGTTTAAGCCATGAGGCGGGTTGGGACCAACTGAATTTTAAGTAGGTACTAGAAAAGTCAGAAATCGCAAAAAAAAAAATCGATAGACTGGGCTGAATAGGGAACGAATATAGCAGATAGTTACAGATTTAAACTTTTAAATGTTTATCATACCTTTATGGAACTAAGCAGTCAATCATGAAATATATAAGAACGGCTATTTTGGTCAACGTTCAACAAGCGGTTAGCGGTTTGGCGACTGCTTTGCAAACCTTAGTTCGGTTCCCAACAGTTGATATATATTATGCTTGTTTTTTAACATTTTGTAATACTAATGAGATAGTTCGTAGAACTTACACAGAAAAACATTAGGTTTAGGCCTTTTCTGTTCTAATAAAAATAAATATTATCTATGTTAAGGTGACTACCTATTGCATTACTACTTAATGTAAAAACACGGGATTCGTCATTAACAGTCATAATGAGGAATCCTATTTCTTCCCGTGGGTGTCGTAAAAGGCGACTGAGGGACTTACTATAGAATGGGCAGCAGCGTTCTCTATGCATTTTAACACCATACTGCGATCGCCAACCCGCCTGCCAAGCGTGGCGATTTTGCCAAACCCTCCCCCTTTGGGGGAGACCTATGTCCAGCAGTGGACGTCTTACGGCTGAAATGATGATGATTCAATTCACGACAAGCGTGGCGATTATGGCAACCCCCCCCCCCCCCTTTGGGGAGGCTTATGTCCAGCAGTGGACGTCTTTCGGCTGAAAGGATGATGATCATGAATGAGGAATCCCATAATGTACTGTTATAATATTTTTGTGATAGATTCGTCAGGAATAATCTGTAAGAATGCAACAGTCAGTGTATCAGTGTTATGCCATTAGGTAGTATATGCAAGACCGCAGGCGGTCATTAATTAACTGATAACGAAAAACTCCGCAAGCACTGGGAAATTGCTACTCGAAACTGTGGAGTCGACCTCAGGACGAGCTGCTTCCCACACAGACAACTGTACAGTCCGTGAGGCCTAAGCTGAGCTTTGCATTTGTGTGAGTGCACATAGATAGTGTGGATGTGACGTCAGCCTAGAGCGCGACGTGTTCTTTGCTTGGTTTAAACTGGTTTAAGGCTTCTACATACCGGCGCAACTCGCGACGCGACACAAAGGCACCGCTCGCCGCGCGACACGCGGGACCTTTGTGTGCCTTTATACAATCAGCCTGAGGCACGGTGAGTCCCTCGCGACGCAACTCCGCCGCGCACCTTCCATACTTCATCTCTTGTAGGTACTACAGTACAAGAGGTGAAGTGAGGACGCTGAGCTTTGCGTTTGTGTGAGTGATTACTATTACTCACACAAATGCAAAGCTCAGCTTAGGCCTCGCAGACTTATCGTGGCCACGGAACACGGGTGGGTTTTAGTCAGTAAAAGTCTGACACGCTTTTCCGCTCCGCCCAGAGCGGGAGAAGTTATTTGATAATTTCCCATAAAAAAAAAAAAATTGGGGACTGTACGTAGCTTGCTCTCGCGTCACCAGTTTTGACTCTCTTTATATTTTGGCTGCTGCGACCAAAACTACAGACGTAGTATACAGGGAAGTTTAAAGAAATGTGGCTGTTATTTTAGTATATTATGGTGGCTTACGACGCGAACGATGTCCGGGCAGAAGCTTGTATTACGAGTAGCTATGATTAGTTAATCATAATCATTCCGATAATAATATTTCACATTACGCTATTTCATAATCTAAATGCGAGTATAGTAATTTCACTAATTGCCATCCCATCAAGCAGTTTGATAGACTGTCTCATCTTATACTATTAATTCAAGTAGCCGAAATGGCTTTGCGGCGTCAGGAGTCTGCTCATTAAGAAAAGTAGGAGATCTCGGGGCTTACTCCGAGTAATGGCCGGCCGGTCCACCTTCCTTGATTGCTCATTAAAATTATTTTTTAAGCATTATGGATTCGTTCACTTTAGCGATCTACTTAGCGTTTATGTAAACTATTATTAGTTGGGCTAATATTTGAGAATTTGACATAATGATAATTAGGTTGTTAATAAGGCACATCGTTTAGCAGTGGTGGCCCAGTGGTAACGGCCGCCACCTACGAGTTGTAGGTAGTAAGAATAAAAATAATTTATTTGTAAAACATAGGTAATTACAGACAAATATCTTAAAAATTAAGGAGTGCCCTATGTTATGCCAACATACAAATGATTGATGAGTAAAAACAATTAAAATGAGTACTATTCAATTACAATGATAAATGTAAGTATTAAAATACAGTATTTCAGTATTTACCTAATTTTATTAACACATGCATGCAAATTAAATTTTATTACAATTTATTCAGAGTCAATTTCATTTCATGTCAAAATTTTAAGTCAATTAAATTCAAAAGATTAGTATTAATGTACAATATCAAAATTATTGTCAGCATTATAATTATATAGATTTATCATTAAGTAACTCATCTAGAGTATAATAACATCTTTCAAGTAAGTAACCCGTTAAGTGTTTTTTTAAACTTTTGCAGTGGCATACATTTTATTTCATCGTAGTGAGTTTACTTTGTGTGTATCTTTTCATCACCACTGCTCTCAAAACGTTAAAGGAAAACATTGTGAGGAAACCGGCATGTCCTAGAACTAAAAATTCGTGTGAAAAAAAAGTGAGTTTATGAACGAATAGCGAATGCTGCAGGTTGAGGTGATTTTACATGTGAAATACCGCACTGTGCCCACGTGGTGGAGTACGGTCCACTCCCTCTCACAGATAGGAGGCCCGTGTCCAAGCAGTGGGAACTTTATAAGCTGATTATCTCTCAATTGACTTCAGAAATCACGGATGCTACACTAGAAATGGCAATTAACTCGAACTCAGACCACCCAGAACCTCCTGCCAGGGTTACGAGTCTGTCCGAATGGGATATCCCTGGATATGGCCCTGGAACACAGGCATTTGAAGGAACACGGTGGGTTTTAGTCAGTAAAAGTTTGACACTCCCTCCTGCTCCGCCCAGGCGGGAGAAGTTATTTGATGATTTCCCACCCAAAAAAAAAAAAAAAAAGTCCACCCAGAACCAATTACGGGAAGAAAAATATTTTATATCAAGGAGCGGTACTGGACAATAAATTACCAGATACGATTTTTAATGCAATTTTTTAATATTTTTAAATATATGTTAAAAATGTATGTTTCAAAACAAAGTAAAAAAAAAATTAAATGCCTGTATACGATAAACAATCTTTTATATATTAAAAATATCTGTTTTCCTTTTAATGACTCATGGAGTCATTATGTTACCTTATAACTGTACAATTTACGAGTATTTGTATAACTCATAATAATAATATCGTCGTCGATACTGCAATACCGCGTAACTAACAGTGGATAATACCGGGAAGTACAAAAGTATACAATTTTAGATTTGGTGGCAATGAGCCACCGATGTCGATTGGCTACGGACCACATTCACAGTTAACGCTCATTCAATACGCGACCAATCACCACTAGTTAAAACCACGTGAGCGAACCTGTCAAAATAACTTGACCAATACCGCGCATTCTCGCGATCTTTCATTTATTTTGTGACTGAATATTTTCTTTAATTATTTGATTTGTAAGCTCTTTGTTTTTTATGTTTGTATTAAGATCATAATAATTAATATGCTAATAAGTAACTAAGTACCAAGTTTTTATGACGAAGTTTTAATGACGAAACTGTTTAAGCTAGTTACTACAAAATTAAAATGATGAGACTGATTACTTGAGTAAATATAACCTCTATGAGTAAATAAACTAAGATAATTCTGTTTTATTCTCCCTCCAATTCCGAGTAAACGCCGAAAAAATCTCAAATAATAAATGCAATATAAAATTAAAAACAGCGTACCTATACCCTAAGTCATCAATTCAGATAATTTTAGTAAACAAAGAAATGTCACTGTCAAAATGACAGGACAGTGCTGCAAAACAATTTATCATAAAAAAATTATATCTTTTAATTACAGTTAATTAACTATTTAGATGAGCTATGCAAACAAAATACCGTAGCCGAACAGTGTTTGTTCTGTGTCGGAGTCGCGGCTTATTATTATTATAATCAGCCCTTTTAAGTCCACTGCCAGGCGTGGCCTACGCCTAGCAGTGGACTTAGGGCTCCCAAAATCGCCGTTTTCATCCTACATGTGGCAAATGTATTGCCTGGAGAAAAGAAAACGAACGTATTGAAAAGACGCGAGTTTGCAAATTATGTCAAATGAAATTTGAAAATGTTGGGAACTCCTGTAGTGTTACCAGTATCATAATATTTTTTATACCACAAAATTTTCTTTTTTTAATAACTTTGTTTAAAACCGAAAACTTATAAAAAAAACCGGCCAAGTGCATGTCGGACCACGCACAATGAAGGGTTCCGTAGTTGGGATGAATTTATCCCAAAAACAAACTTAACATTGTAGTTGAAAAACATGCTCTCCCATACATCGATATACGTTACGGTCAATTCTCCAACTGTAAATTTAAGTTGGTCGACTATTACTCGTTAACTTGTGAAGCCTACTTAGCTGTGATAGTTTTCCTTTTAATTTCGTTATATATACTATTGCCATGAATTTTTTCACATATCCAAAACCAACCATTTAGCTGGCAGGGGGGGCGGACACTTGACTCTAACAAAAACTAGCACTTTAAAGCTTAATATTACGCAAACGGATCCCTTAATTGAAAAATGGTTTTGTCAAACCCACAATATTTTTGAACGGCCTATTCAACGATACCCCACACCATGGAATAGACGAGAAAAAAAAATATCATCCCTATTTCACGTGTGAGGGAGGTACCCTAAAAAAAAATGTTTTTCATTATTTTATTTTACCATTTTTTTGGCATGATTAATATGTATACCCATGCCAAATTACAGCTTTCTAGGACTAAGCGTCTCTGAGCTAAGCTGGCGACAGACGGACGGACGGACGGACAGACAGACAGACAGACAGACAGACGGACATGGCGAAACTATAAGGGTTCCTTGTTTACTACGGAACCCTAATTAACACAGTATGATAATTGTTTAATTATTATTTCTAAAATCAGTACATAAAAGCCAATATAGCCTTGTTTTCCGCCATTTTATGTGAATTACCATTATGACGATATTTTTTTGATCTGTTATCACCTTTGTTTACATAAATTATCTGAATTGATGACTTAGGGTATAAGTGTATTTTCTAGATAAATATTGATTGGATTGAATTAAATAATAAGTTATTAGTTAACTAATACACTTTTTTAAATAGCTTAAAGTTCAGACACGTTTTGTTTTGCACAGCAGAAGTTATTTAGTTTTTTCGTTCTCCTGTAAAATTTGCCACATCTAAGTTACGCGGACATACGGTGCCGAAACGTGGACACTGACAGTCGGGCTGGTCCACAAATTCAAGGTCGCCCAGCGCGCTATGGAGCGGGCTATGCTTGGAGTCTCTTTGAAGGATAAAATCAGGAATGAAATTATCCGGAAAAGAACCGGAGTTACCGACATAGCTTGCAGAGTAAGCAAACTGAAGTGGCAGTGGGCTGGCCATGTTTGTCGAAAGACCGATGGCCGATGGAGCAGACGAGTCCTGGAGTGGAGACCGCGTATCGGCAAGCGTAGTGTGGGACGCCCCCCCAGCTAGATGGACCGACGACCTTAAGAAGATGGCTGGGTCAGACTGGATGCGGAAGGCGGAGGACAGGGTGTTGTGGCGCAGCCTGGGAGAGGCCTATGTCCAGCAGTGGACTGCGATAGGCTGAGTTGATTGAAGTTACGCGGTATTGTCTGTTGTTATTTACGCGGTATTGCAGTATCAGCGACAATATATTATGTGAACTGTTTGTGTTCTATGAGTGAATAAATTATTTTTCTCAAACATGCTTGGAGATTCGAGCATTATTTTGACCCCCTTCTTCGAGATAAATCGAAATTGCTGTACTGGCCAAATACATGCGAGCAGCGGCCACCAAAAGTTGTATGAAAATCCATGTGTCGTGGTTTAGCGGCCAAATAAATTAGAACACTAAACTCATATCTATCGTGTAATTTAAAAATGGAACGATCTTTTACTCCGAAACATGGCAACCAAGGAGGTAACTTATCAAAGGTTTTATTTAAATTTCGAACTGGCTTGCAAAAATAATACTGTACCTATATTGCAAAAAAAAAAACAAATGAACACATTGGCGCGTGAAAAATTATGTATAAATAAATATTTTTCCCTGCATTCTTTTGAGAAAAGCACTATACTAGTATATGCCTCGGCGGAAATGGCAATTGCCTGTCTCGTATTAGTGAAGTCCTCGCCTACGGCTCGGCTTTCAAACTCATACTCGACCTGCAATTGCCTATTTCACGGCCTTTGCATTAGTGAACTATTGTTTGAATTTCCGCGCATTATTTGAGAAAAGTACAACCCTTGGCTGCAACCAAGCATTGATGGACTTACGTATGAGTGCATCGGCTTCGCCTCAGCCCACATTTTCACGTTCCTCCATCAATGCCCCTGTTGCAGGCTGTTGCTGTGCAGTAATGTACTATAAATCTATTATGTATGTCAACTAGGCAGTTAATAAGGCAAATTTTCTCTGCCATTCGTTACTGGGGTGACACTTTCTTTGTAAAGGTCGATGTGTCTTATTTCAAGACAGTTTTCTTTTGTAAGAAAACGAATTTGAAATGTTTTGCTGTCATAAGTAAATACTGCCTCGTTGGTCTAGTGGTTGCTAGCACTACTGCTGTAGCATGTTGTCTTCGGTTCGATTCCCAGGTCGGACAATTATTGGGTTGTTCTATCTGGAGAGGTTTCTCAGTAGCAGTTCGGAGTATGGATTTGTGCCCGGTTGATGGCACTAGGCTCACCCCCTATTACATTGGGACTTAAGGCTTCTACATACCAGCGCGACTTGTCGCGCGACGCGACACGGCACAAAGGCCCCGCGTGTCGCGGGACGTGCGGTGCCTTTGTGTCGTGTCGCGTCGCGCGACTAGTCGCCCCGGTATGTAGAAGTCTTTAAACTTAACTGGCGAAATGTAGGTATACTCGGGACGCCTCTGCCGAACCCTTCGGGGAAACAAGGCGTTATATTATGTTATGAGTAGGTACCCCGTACTTTCATCTAATAGCTTTTTTTTGGTAATCATACTAAAAACACACAGACGTTACAGATAAATACATGTCATCACATAAAGTTGGAAAATATGAGGTCCAACGTATAAGCGGTCATTTGTAGTATGAATAAAATTAGGTTTACCAGAGAGCCTGTGCTATGACCCATATCCATTACGGGGATGAAATACCTCTTTACAAAATAATGAGGTATGAACTGTGGGGTCTAGACAAATAAAAATGTCCTCGTTATCTTTAATGTTAATAGAATTTTTATTTCTACAGAAGTACCTATAATAAAAAAAAAACTGTCATAATACGTTTTAAAATTAGAGGATATTCATAAGTAAAGGTATAGTGAGATAAAAATATAAAAAAAGCAGCCAGTGCGAGTTGGACTCGCACAAGAAGGGTTCCGTACCACCGTCCAATATTTTCTAAAAACACGTTTTTTGTATGGGGCCACATACAAAAAACGTGTTTTTACCCCTTTCATTTTTTACTTTTCTTTAAAGTGGCCATAGTAGGTACTACACTCTGAAAATTTCAAGTTGCTACCTAATACGGTTCAAAAGATACAGCCCTGTGACAGACGGACAGATGGCGAAGCCTTAGTAATACGGTTCTGTTGGCACCCTTAAAAAATTCAATGACTAAAAGAGTGAAAATTATATTTTTTTTCTTGAAATTATTTCATTCATGTTATCATCTTTTTAAAACAGTGATCACTTTGGCAAAGGTTTGAAAACCATGTTGTTTACCCTGATACTTGTATATATGCCGACCACCAGTGAGCAATGGGTAGCTCGCCGTCCGATAAAGACTATGCCCGGGTCGTCGGCGCGTTGTTTCCACGCGCGCCTCAAAGAGACGTCAGCACCAACTGACGGGGTCCGATAGGGCCAATGCCCAATGGGTTGCGAGTTTGTTCAAAGTCAAAGTCAAATTATTTATTTGAAATAGGTACAAAAATGGCACTTTTGAACGTCAAAATTTACAAATAAAATAGAATTGATTCTAGTCGCCCATTCCAAAAGGTGGCTTCGTGTGGAGAAGAATGGGCAAGAAACTCCACCGTTACTTTTTTAAAATATTTTAGAATATTTTGTAGTAGGTACATCAACAATATAATTATATGTGAAGACGATGCACCTAGAATAAAATTACTATACCACAATAGGTAAAAATAATTAATAATTAAGCAATTAATTATGTGATAGATACATGGTGCTCACATATTTACAAACATTGTAAAATAAAAAAATAAAAATAAAACGTTTTCCTAAAAAAAAAAAAAAAACAATATTAGTGTGTGAGTTTAAGGTAATCACAGAATGTAAAATAAATGTCATAAATATAATAAATTATACAGTTAAAATAGCAATCAGTTAGATTTTGTCCAAAAGGGATATCGTGGCCCTGGCATACAGGCAACTAAAGGAACATGGGTGGGTTTTACTCAGTAAAAGTCTGACACCCGGTATACTTATTTGATAAATTCCCAACCAAAAAAAAGATATGCCTCGTTGGTCTAGTGGTGGCAAGCGCTACTGCTCAGCACGAAGACCTGGGTTCGATTCTTAGGTCGGGCAAAGTATTATTGAGTTTTTCCAACAGGTATTTCTCAGTATCAGCCCGGAGTCTGGATTTGTGCCGGTTGATGACAATAGGTTCACCCCCTATTGCATGGGACTTAAAACTGGTGAAATGTGGGTGAATTACGGACCTGCACTCTGCCCAAACCTTTGAGGAAACAAAGCGGATGTTATGTTTGTTATTCAATTAAAGACGTCAGATAGTATTTTGTTCCCCTAACTAGAATGCATCACTATCTCATAGGTCACAAGATAAGATGCGTGTTTAAGTTCAACATTATCTTAATATTATTTTTGCAATTTGACCTTTCTCTCTGTTTTTATAGCCATTTTTTCGTAATCATTAGCAGCATATATTTAGCCAATTATTTTCATTTAAAATAAAGATTATTTACATACATTTTTGTTGGTTAGGGCAACTCAAGAAGTATTCAGAAAAGAACGCGTAAGGAAAAGAGTAGTGAGAGAATAAGAAAGTAAAAAAAAAAAACTGTAGTTGGATTTAAGAGCGTTTACGACTTACGGCATTTCATACAAACTTTCAAGCCCTTGTTTTTAGAAATGACAACCGATTCTAATGAAACTTCATACGAATAAGCAGGATACAAAGGTCTAAAAAGTTAGTTAAGAACATTTTCGAAAAATTGTGTTACAACCAAATTAGACCGATTTGAAATTTTCCATAGAATCTGAGATTTCCAGTTATCTGTTTTTAAATAAAACATTTCGATTCAGTAATTTCGAAAAACAAGGGCTTGAAAGTTTGTATGAAATGCCGTATGTCGTAAACTCTCTTCAGCCCATATTTATGTAATCTCTTAGCAAACAACCAAAGTAAGGCGCCATATTTACTCTTCAGGTCATCACCAACCTAACCTTTTCCCAATTATGTCGGGGTCGGCCTCCAGTCTAACCGAGTGTAGCTGAATACCAGTATTTTACATGGAGCGACTGCCAATCTGACCTCCACCACCCAGTTACTGTGTAATATCTACCCCTTCTCATATCTATTTACTAGAGAATGGGTAGCAGCGTTCTCTATGCATTTTAACACCATAATGCGATCGCCAACCCGCCTGCCAAGCGCTCCCTCCGGCCAAGCAAACCCCTCCCCTTTAGGGGAGGCCTATGTCCAGCAGTGGACGTCTTTCGGCTGAAATGATGATCTACCCCTTAGTAAGACTGGTTGTCAGACTTTTTAGGCGTGTAAGGTTACTACCCGTAACGACTGTCAAAGATCTACGAATGACAGACAGCAAGGACCATAGATTTTTTATACTTATTTTACCGACCATAGATATAAGTTACTGACTTTTCGAGGCATGGAGTGGACTCGGTCCGCCTCAATACAAAACAAGATTTATAATTATTTTGACATGGCTTTAACTATGGAGCCAGTTTTTGTAATAAGAACCTAACAGTGATTGAAATATCGTTCTTTATACAAAACTGAAAACTTAGTTCGGTACTAAGTTGTCAGTTTTGTGTTTAGGAACTTTACTATAGTCGGAATAAAGTTCCTATTCTAGTTTTAAACCTGGGTCTGAAGATAAACCTGGTTTTGTAATAAGGGGGTTTATGTAATAAATGGTCACCCATCCACGGACCACCCCGGCAAGGGTAATGGTTACCGTAGATCGATAAAGTCTCTCCATATAAACCCGCAGCTGATTAGGTTGGAAGCTGGTCCTAACGAAGTTGGGTTAAAATTATTAAAGCTGAAACGTGTTTAAAATAATGTCAAATTACTCGTAATAACTTTGGTCGAGAAATATTATCAAACGTAATTAATTTACCGGTTACGCGTGAAAATTACTTAACTACATTACGGTGACAAATTATTAAACGCAAATATTATTAATAAAATATTATACTCTAAAGTTTTAAAGCTTGTAATCAATTTGAATTGGTGTTAAAATACATGAAACTAACAAAGTGACGTTTGTAAAGGTAGAGTAAGCTGAAGTAAACACTCAAATTATAAATCGTAAGTCGGACCCCCAAGATACAAGCCCTGCTGTGTTTGGGGGTCAATGATCAAACCAAAATACTGTGATGTACAAACTCATTTGTGTTTATGTAAGATCCACTGTCTGTCATCAGTTCATCACCTTTTCCTTTTTTTGACAATAAAACTTTTCGTATTTTTTTGTAAGTTAGATCCATGATAGACCCAAAGGCCATCAGGTTGGTCCGAGGATACCGCACAGTCTCCCGTGAGGCGGCGAGCCTCCTTGCCGGACTACCGTTATGGGCTTTGGAGGCAAAAGTCCTCGCGCACGTCGAGGCGAAACGCCGGGGTGAAACTCCGCTGCCGCGAGAAATTACGGCACAGCGGACAGAGCTCCGGCGGCGTCTAATGGTGGCATGGAGAGTGCGATTGTCGCAACCCAGCGCTGAGCACGCCACAATTGTGGCGATAAGTCCCCTCTTTAAGGAGTGGCTAGAGAGTCGCCACGGCGTCCTCACCTTCCGCCTGACGCAGGTCCTCACCGGACATGGTTGTTTCGGGAGGTTCCTGTTCAGGATAAAGCGGGAGGATACGCCCGGGTGCCACCACTGTGTGGATCGCCCGGAGGACACGGTAGAGCATACGGTAGAGGTCTGCCCGGCTTGGGTGGAGCACCGCCGTGTCCTCACGGACACGATCAGCGGCGGCGATCTCTCGCGTCCGGCCCTGGTTCAGGCCATGGTTCGGAGCGAGAGTGCATGGGAGGCCGTCACCTCCTTCTGTGAAGCAGTAATGCTTGCGAAGGAGGAGGCGGAACGCGTGAAGGAGAGGCAAGGTTCGCGCCCTCGCTCCCCTAGTCACCGCAGGAGACGCCCCGGGCGTCGGGAGTCGCAAGCCGATTTCCGGCCACGGTAGGCGCGGACCTGTCGGACGGTGAGCGATGGCTAGTTCACCGTCCGATAAGGACCAAGTCCGGGTCAACGGCGCGTCGTTTTCCACGCGCGCCTCAAAGAGTTGTCAGCATCAACTAACGGGGTCCGATAAGGCCAATGCCTGCCAGGGTTGCGAGTTTGTCCAAAAGGGATATCGTGGCCCTGACACACAGGCAAATGAAGGAATACGGGCGGGTTTTAGTCAGTAAAAGTCTGACACGCCCTCCCGCTCCGCCCAGAGCGGGAGAAGTTATTTGATAATTTCCCACCAAAAAAAAAAATATATAGAAAGAATATCGTAATTGCCTTTTACCACTACATAGTATAAAACACAGTCGCTTCCCGCTGTCTATATGCTGAGATCTTTAAAACTACGCAACTGATTTTGATGCGGTTTTTTTTAATAGATAGAGTGATTCAAGAGGAAGGTTTATATGTTTAGAAAAAGCCATGCGGGCGAAGCCGCGGGCAGCAGCAAGATTAATATAATTCCAAACTCTGTACAACAGGTGAATTTTGTAATAGAAAAGTTGCCCTCATTGGTACCTAATTGAACCCTCACGTTTCATTGCTTCTTTTTCTCGAGGATTCCTAATGGATGCTATCCGCCTGGGAAAGCCGGAGGGTAGCAAAAAAACCGGCTAAGTGCATGTCGGACCACGCACAATAAAGAGTTCCGCAGTTGGGATAAATTTATCCAAGAACAAGCTTAACATTGTAGTTGAACTCATTAACTTGTAAAGCTTACTTATCTCTTCGTTATTTAAGCTATTGCCGTGATTTTTTCCACTTATCGTTTAACAACCATTTAGCTGGCTTAAAATTAAAGCTTAATATTTCGCAAACAGATACCGAATCGAAAAATGACTTTCACACAAACGCAATATTTTGGAGCGACCTTTCCAACGATACTCCCACACGATAGGATTGAAATAGTACATTACTTACTGCAGCGGCCTGCAAAAGGAGCATTGACAGACGAACGTGAAAATGTGTGCCGAGGCGTAGCCGAGGCACTCATATGTGAGTCCATCAATGCCTAGTTGCGGCCAAGGCTTGTATAGTGCTTTTCTCAAATAATGCGCGGTAATTAAAACTAACTATATTATATATAAATTCCAGATTCAATGACGAACAACGATAACTTTTCGCGCGCCAACATGTTCATTTGTTTCTTTTTTACTTTAAACAGTTCTATTTGCAAGCCTGCACGCTAATTCACGTAACTAAAGAAGTGCAGTAGCAGTGCAGTTGCAATTAAGTTTCGATCAAAACAACGCATTTCGTATTCTACTATTCTCTACGGCTGTCAGATACCATATATATTCAGCTGTCACTCAAACTTAAACTTCATTGCACCTGCACTGCAACTTGATCGGCGCGTCATGAAATTACGTGAATTAGCCCTCTGTTCGAAATTTAAGAAAAATCTTTGAGAAGTTACTCCTTGGTTGCCATGTGTCGACGTAAAATGTTCATTCCATTATTAAATTATATAAGAGTTTTCACAGTAATTTATTCGGCCGCTAAAAATGACAGTTATGGATTTTCATACTAACATTGCCGGCCGCCTGCTTGCATGTATTTGACCAGTACAGCATTTTCGATTTATCTCGAAGAAAATTGTCAAAATAATGCTCGAATTTCCAAGCATGTTTGAGATACAAAAATATTTTAATATTTTATTTTACCCCATTGCCGACGCGCGGCGTGATTTGTATGTCCACCTCAGAGGTCAAACTCAGAGGTCACAGTCTCTTAAAGTCCAGACACAGTGCTGGCCACAACCCCTCTGACTCGAACAATTCGCGCCATCAATTATTTAAAGGTCGAAATTGATCATATATATTTACATGTCACTGGGGTGAATACGCAAAAGTATTGTTTACACTTTGTTACAAACAATGATATTTATGATTGTGTATTTTTTTGTCTTTAATTTTGTGTGTGACTTGGCTATCGCATTAGGTTAAGACCTGTAATGATAGTTTTAAGGCATTTAAATAAATAAATAAAATAATCTTGATCAGATCATGCGAGGACCATGTGGGCTAGTGTCCGAAAAGTTATTTATAGGAAAGAACCACACATATTTGACTGGACCTGTCCATAAAACGAGCAGCCCTAATAAGTAAGACACTTAGGCCCGTATAAAAAAAAACGTTCCCCAATGACGTACTCAAGTGCGTATTTATTTGATACGCCATTATTACGATATCAGCATCTCAATATCATAACTAATTAATAAACACATGAAAACAGTATCTCAGTTACCAAGATCAGTTCCTCAAGGAGCTGTACTTGATGAACGATTACGACACAGTGACCGAAGTTTAGAATGACATTCATCACATTTCGTTCTTGATAAGTCGTAAGATTTATTGAAATACTTTTATTTTGTTAAAACTAGAAGAACACTATTATTAGATTAGGTAATTTTATTGGATTTATAAAATATCTACTTTTAAAGTTTATTTATTAAACTTTGAGCAACTAAAGAAGTACATAATATGTACGTTATACATAAAAGTAGTAAGTAATTGAATAAATTGTTAAATGCCTACAATATTGACGTATCTACTAGGTAGGTTACTCACCTGAAATGATGCTGTAGCATAAAACCTTACCTTAATCTATATAGGGGATGCCTCGAATCCTTTTGAATTATCAAGGGAAAATTTAAAAAAACGATTCAAATTTGTTCAAGAGTCAGTGTTGTATACAAACATTAATAAAAGACTCATTGCTGAAATACAGCAACAGAGGTCTTCCAATTTCCCCAGAAATAGCTGTCCTTATTTCTGGGGAAATTGGAATACCTCTTCAGTTCAAGAGTCAGTGTTGTACGTATACAAACATTAATAAAATACTCATTGCTGAAATACAGTAACAGAGGTCTTCCAATTTCCCCAGAAATAGCTGTCCTTATTTTTGGGGAAATTGGAATACCTCTGTTACTGTATTTCAGCAATGAGTCTTTTATTAATGTTTATAAACAACACTGACTCTTGAACAAAGAATCGTTTTTTTTCCCCCTTGGTAATTGAAAAGGATTCGAGGCATCCTTTATATAGATTTTGGTAGGTAAACGATATCTTAAAGGCCATAAAATATCGTAAAAGTACTCTATTTCATCATAATAATTAATTTCACCCAAAATATTTTCAAACTCCACATTTCGCGCCACGACCGACGACGACGACACGACGATCACGACCTCAAGTCACGGACTGCCTACACTCAGATTTAAGCATCTCGAGTACACACACCTATTGTATACTTAAGTGTCGATTTTCGTTTATTAATCAGTCCATCACTCGGCTGATAACGTTAACCCAAGCCGTAACTTGAGTACATCAATTATTATGTTTATTAATTCGATTATGACCTCAAGACTACTATCAAGTGCGAGCTCTTTGGCTGAGTAACGTTCATTAATACGGGCCTTACAATCGCTTATTTAGCTGTTCACTGCATACTAAGCTGCGAACGTAAGTCTTGCAAACAACTAGATAAACGCAATGAATATTGTTGTACATTCAAAATGGAAGTTAATGCTATTGCGAGGGTGTTACTCAATTAAGATGCTGATTGGTTTCCATTTGCAGTACTACATTGTAATGAACGAGCTGTAGTAGTAGAATGTAGGGTATATTACAAAGAGCATTTGGTTTATCGACTAGTCAAGTATCATTAGAACAATGTCGTTGGAGGGGCTTTTAGAGGTATGAGGAACAGGGTGTAAAGTTCACTCATACTCTATAGAAACGGAAGGATCCTCCGACCAGACGGGTGCTGTGTCTGGCAGGCAACTGCCCTCGGTTGATGTCGGGACGTTGTATATATGCTAGTCGCGCGGTAAACTCTGCTTGCGCGATGCAGGATTTTGCGCGACGTCGGTGTGACGCGTAGTTCGCATGTGGCGATATAGATGGCGCTACAGGCTCATGGCTAACAGCCACATGGGTCGATATTGATGTGGTCGGTGATGGGTCCATTATTTGTCGTGACCCCGCCGTGAATCGGAAAGCACGTTATGTCGTTCTACTAAAGACAGCCGGGTCTGTCATTCGTAGATCTTTGAAAGTCGTTTCGGGTAGTCAGAAGCCCAAAAGTCTGACAACCAGTCTTACCAAGTAACTGGGTAGTGGAGGTCAGCCTGCATCCGGCTAGACAAGAAGCCGACGATAGCATAGTTGGGAAAATGCTAGGCAGATTAATTGATTAGAACAATGTTACATCAAGGTACGCTTATACATATAGGCTTAGTTAAATACACGTGCCATTTTAAATACCTAAAGAGTACGTAGAACGCGGTATTAAGTTGTTACGTTTAGGACACTTATGACGCTGGTAGCACACCTCCACCACGAACATGACGTGAGCCAGTAGAATTAACTACTGCGGTTTCGCTGCTATGGTTTCGTGGCGGAGGTGTGCTACCAGCGTGAAGCAGCTGGTTCTATCAGAAGCGATCACAATACGATCTGTGATTTGCTTACAACAGATAAACAAAGGCGTACCTTTTGAGTAGGTATAAGACGTAAAGAATTCAAAAGATTAACTTTATTTGCCTTGAATGAAATCCCGTTTGTCACTTACAGGCGCTGCTTTAATTTCGAGGCAAAAGAAAATAATACGTATATTTTACAAAATAAAATATTATCGTTTTTGTGTTTCAAGACTTTAGGCGTAAAAGGAAGTTTTATATTGTGAGGCGAACAATAAAGAGCAGTCGGCAATCGCTCTTTGTGTCCTTTGTACACGGGCTTCACTTGCACCGTTTATTTTTTTATGAGTCGAAAAACACAAGCCTTGTCGCTAAGTTTTGTCAGTTGGCTTTTACGCATTTTTCAGGGTTCCGTACCAAAATGGTAAAAAGGAACCCTTATAGTGAGACTAAGTCTGTCTGTCTGTCTGTCTGTTACACCTAGATATCTCAAGAACTACTAATGCTATCAACTTGAAATTTAGACTACTTTTAGATGACGTTTGCCCAACTATTTTGCAAACAAGAAAGAAATTTAAAAAAAAATATCTTTTTTGCAAAAGGGTCTGAAAGGGGGTCTTACAAATTTGAAGTGGGGCTACTAGGGCACGTGGGGTATCATATGAAAGAACGCTGTTTGCACATTCTCAAACATTTATTTTTTATTTTTTACGCAGCATAGTTTTAGACTTTTGATGAACATTTGAAAAAAAAATACCTTTCCCCCCCGTATCTCCGAAGTTTGCATAGATAAAAATCTGAAATTATTCTATGTGATAGAAGTTTATGTAAAGATTACAGGAAAAATAAAACGATGTCTCTAAATAGCACAGTTTTTCAGAAATCATCAACGTCATATATACGTACGGAACCCTCGGTGCGTGAGGCCGACTCGCTCTTGACTGGTTTTTTTACTCTTTGCTTTTGCTGTTTCGTAGAGGTTTGTTTTTGTTTTCTGAAGGGCATCTCGCAGGTCAACCTGGGAGCTTGTCAGCTTGCACGATCTTCTGCGAGGCGCCTTGTGCACTGGCCAGATTTCCGCTCAGCCCTCCCAGCACAGTACCGGTGGCGCGAGGAGTGGTGGACCGATGCCGCGAGAGAACGAGTTTTGTCGGTCACAGCTTCACGAGGTCCTGGTGGCGGAATTGCGGGGCAGGCTTTTTGCGCCCTACCGCCTAGTCACCATCGAGGCGATCCAATCATTGCTCGAGGGATGGCTCGGGCCCATCTTAGTCTAAAATTATTCATGAACATAAAATACAAGTTCTTCTTAATATTTACTTATTTATTAATCCAATAAAAGCGGCCATGTGCGAGTCGAACTCGCACACGAAGGATTCCGCACCAACGTACAATATTTAACAATAATTATGTTCTAAAAATGCTGAAAAAAACACGTGTCTTGCATTCTTTAATTTTATACTTTTTTTTTGTTTATTTATTGTTATATCGGCCGTAGTAGTACATACTCTGAGAAAATTTTAATTGTCTATCTATTACGGTTCAAAAGATACAGCCCTGTGACAGACAGATGGACGGACAGCCGAACCTTAGTAATACGGTCCCGTTGGCGCCTTTGGGTACAGGACCCTAAAAACATTAATGCATTTAAAATAAATATAAACAACAAAAGCGTATTTTTTTCCCAACAATATTTCAGAGAATTAAAAATTTTTTTCATTAAAAATTTCTCACTACTAAAATAAGCAATAAATAAATATTCAATTTTTATAAGTCGTTCTATAAGCCGAAAATGACTAAACAGTTTACTTTAAATATTTTATGAGCAGACAACTTAGTAAATTAATTTTGAAACAAAGATGGCTTCTTAGACTTAATATTTTATGAAGCTACTTTTCACATTTTCAGAGAATCTAATTTTACCTCCTTTGTTGCATTTTATTCTCATTTTACATGAATCGGATTCTATTATGCTTTTTACACCTTCTATCTATTATCTCATATTTCTACCCGTGGGTGTCGTAAAAGGCAACTAAGTGACTTACTAGAGAATGGGAAGCAGCGTTCTCTATACATTTTAACACCATACTGCGATCGCCAAGCCAAGCGTGGCGATTATGGCAAATTATGGGAGGTATATGTCCAGCAGTGGACGTCTTTCGGATGAAATGATGATGATGATGACCTTCTATATGCCTCTCACAGAGGCCTGTGTCCCAGCAGTAATGGGAAACATTATTTATGCTGATTATGTATACCTTCTATGGTTGCTGGTTGTTGGGTGGGGCGAACGAACATGTCGATTGAGCCCTGTGACTGAGCCCTGTGACATAAGTCAAGTATCTTAATGGCCGCCAGATTTATTGCCCCTGCTGCCAATGTAAACAAAGAAAGTCTCAAGTGATTTCTAAGAGCATAAACATCCTTTGTTTAAGCTGTTTGGGCCGTCGGTGGGACTTGATGGTTGGGGACCACTGACGCACTGGTGCGTCGGCGGGCCTTTAACCGTTAATTGATAATTGTCACGTGACATGTTATTTATAAATTCTTGAAGGTGTAAACAGAAGGTGAATTTCTTTCAAGAAATTGAGAGAAGGGATAGACTTTGGCACTCTCGGTGCTCTACTAAGCAAAGTCGTACAAGCCTGGTTCTGTAGTCTTTTCAAGCCCAATGGTAACTGTCGGCATGAAAAGACTACACAAACTTATTACATGCCATTTACTTTATGTTCTTCTTTTTTTTATTGAAAAGAGAATACTTAGATGGTTTGGTCATGTTGAGAGGATAAATGAAAGGCGACTAACAATAACTATTTCAAGCAGATGGAAAGCTTCAGCCACAGTCTTCAAACCCACCAGGACAACGGTGCTCCGCGACTTTACATAACATAATCAGCCTATAATGTTCCCACTGCTGGGACCCAGCTCTCTTCTCGGCAAGAGGGAGTGGGCTGTAATCCACGTGGGCTCAGTGCGGGTTGGTAGGTGTCACATGTCGTCGAATGTTTGGTTCTAGGACATGGCGGTTTCCTCACGATGTTTTCCTTCACCGTTTTGAGAGCAGTGGTGATAAAATTATTTACACAAAGTAAAGCGCGTGCATGGGTTCGACCCCACGACCTACAACTCGTAAGTTGGGGCCTTTACCATTGGGCCACCACTGCTCTACTTTATGATGTGCTATACTTCATTTGAAATAAGAAGATAAACTTGTTTACAGTCCGTTCAACCGATTTTGACATCTATTCCGTAGGTATAAGGATGGCATTAAAAGCAAAAACGTGGTAACAATACCAACTGTTTATTACAGCTGTCATTGGTCATGCCACCATCGCAATAGAAGTCAAAATCGATTGAACGGACTGTAAAAAAGGTTTATTTAAATATCTAATCTTATTTCAAACGGAGTATTATATAGTGATTTCGTGAAAAGGGACGGAAGTGTGTAACAGGAAGTGACAGCTTGAGCATGGAATAAGTAAGAACTATTTAATAGCAAGGAATTAGTAAGTACTTCAAAATAGCTGGGAATTAGTGTTCTCATGGAAATAGTAAGTACTTTATAGATTGTAAATGATAAATGATTTTATTTCTGTGAGTTTGTACAAACAATTTTACACGACAATTATATTTTTTTTAACTAGATGAGTTTTGACTACTCTGAGAAGAAAGGCCGAAACAAACTCGCTATGCCTATGGCATTAAATCCGCCTCTCTACATTTCTGTGCTTAAAGTATTAAATAAATAAATAAATAAACTCAGAGGTCACGGTCTAATTCAAAGTCTAGACATAATCTTGGTCAGGTCATGTGAAGAACATGTCAATTGGTGTCTGAAATGGTCTTGTGATGAAAGAACCACAAATATTGAGTGAACCTGTCCAGTCAGTGCACGCATTTGTCAGTAGTCGTGCAGCTCAATTCAACTCAGCTCAACTTAACAACTTTAAGTAGAGGGGGTCAAAATGCGGCCAGTGGGCGACCACTAGTGAATACAATTATTCAAATAAATATTTCAGAATTTAGCTTTTTTTTAAATAGTTACTTTTTTAAATAATAGTTACTTGTAAGCAAAATCCAGTTAATTAAGCAATTACCAAGTCGGACAATCTACCTACTGATCAATAGAATTCCATCTATTCTTAGTAGCAAATCCTCTAAGATCCCCAAATAAAGATGTTTACACAGGACATACGAATTACGGTCCACAATAACTCACGCTTATGTCAGGATAAATAGCCAATTTGCGTGGAATGGATTGCCAGATCTGAAGATAACTTCGACCTGCACATTCAAAATAAGAGGGGAATTTCAGGTTACGGAAATTACGTAATAAACTAACGAAACATGTAGATTTTATTGGAGTTCCATAGGCAATGGGAATTTATTTCTCTTTCCAAATTAAGTTAGGATTTCGAAAGAGTAAATAAGTCCTCGCAGACTTTATTATTTGTTGGATTAAAATAGTTTCTGCGTATTATTTCTTGACGAACCTAATTTATATCCATGTGTAAGTAGGTCATCCAAAAAATAATAATTTTGAAGCTACAATAATATAAAGCCACTCAAGAACCAAATACGTATTCATTTTTCCATAAGCAGCAATATTTTTTCAAGCTTATTACCTGTTTCAATGAGTAACTATTTCCTTTTACATAGTTCAGTTTCGGTTTCGTGTAAAATACATGTATAAACCAAATTTAACATTTTCCATAGCGTTGTGGATACGGCGGTCGTGTGAAGTTATTTGTCATACGTGAGAAACTAACTCTTTACAAACCTCGCGAGAGGCGTCTAATTTGCATGACGAAGTAACGAGTCTCTTAGAGAATGTACTTCGCACTAATACGGGTTACATTTTATGCTAATTCCAATTTTGTTGTGACTGCAATCAGCGAGTGAGTGTATGAACGAATGAAGCGAATGCTGCAGGTTGAGGTGATTTTACATGTAAAATCACCTCACAGGGCCCGCGTGGTGGAATACTGCCCACTTCCACTCGCAGAGAGGAGGGCTGCGTCCCAGCAGAGGGAACTTTACTGGTTGATTATGCTTAATTTTAAGTCAGAAGTAGTGTATCAAAATACTGTATAATTAATCACCAAGCTGGGAAAACTTATTACTGATAACAGTGGCTACTAGTCCCCGATCCGTAACGTTTATGCCAAAACCATAGCATGGAAGCAACGGTGCATTCTGCCGCAGATCCGGTTCAAATCTGACGGCCGGCCACCTTCCCAATTGCTCAAACTTTGTCCACTTTTAAGATTCAGGTAAAAAAACACTACATCATCATTACATTATACAGTTCTCTGCTCTTGTTTCATGTGTATTATTGTATATATAATATGTATATATTTATTAGATAAGTGTATGCTTTGTGTATGTATGTATTTATTGTATAAGTTAATGGTACACCACTGACCACCTGCAGTATTGTCTCTCCTGCTCCCTTTAATCCATCCAAAGGTTGTCTGTAAAAGATCGCTTTTAGCGATAAGACCGCCCGTCACCCTATGTAAAATTTAAACATTTATATCTGTAACTTTTAAGGCTTCTACATACCGGGGCGACTTGTCGCGCGACGTGACGCGACACAAAGGCACCGCTCGTCCCGCGACACGCGGGGCCTTTGTGCCGTGTCGCGTCGCGCGACTAGTCGCGCTGGTATGTAGAAGCCTTTATGGTGTACATAATAAAGAGTATTCTAGTCTATTTTATTCTATTCTTCCCCAGACAAAGCTTCCTCATTTCAGCCGACAGACGTCTACTACTGGACGTAGGCCTTGCCCAAGCGTCGCCACATCGACCGGTTCTGTGCTTCTCGCATGCAGCGGATTGCTGCAGCCTTCATAAGGTCATCAGTCCACCTTGTGGGAGGCCTTATGCCTTCCAAGCAGAGCTTATCCAGGAGGAATTTCACATAAAAAAGCTAGCCACACTCTCCGTTTTATTTTAGTCGGCATTTTCTCATCATAGTTTAAGTAGGTAATTCTAAATATCCATAACCTGCTCCACACACCAAATGCATGCATCTTTTAACCCAGCTAATAATTTATAGCCCCTGTAATATACGTTTGCGTGGTATCGACATCTCGTCTGATCCCGTTTTAAATTAGGGTTCGGTTCTAACCCTCGACTCGACTACGGGTTTTTACATTCCTCTCGAGGTTAATTCAAATTAAAGTGCAGTACCATCGTACCATCCGAAAGCTCTCGCAATTGTTGCGTGAATTTAAATTAGGGGTTAAAAGGTCGCGTAAACAGAATTAAGGGCTAAATTGTCATTCTATTGTATTAATGGGGTCGGCAGTAGTAGGTACTTTAATGGTGAGACACAATGGACAGATTAGGAGAAAGTGACTCTGATTCAGGAGGAGATTGCTAAAGAAAGGCAAGCATGGTAAGGAATTATATTCTTAAAGTTGAAAGGTGGCAAATTCTCGGTTTGTTATTGTAACTGTCTTATAATTGTCTGTTTGATAACCAGGGGTGGGGTTAATTACAAAAGTATATTGACAACTAACATTTTACTATATAAATCAGGTACTTATGTATATTGAAAAGATGGGTTGAAGGTAAAAACGATTACGAAACGAACGTTTTTAGATGCAAAGTTACACTGGCGAATAGATATAAAATTTCAGAAACAGACTCCAGAAATTGTGTTAAAAGAATAACATAAGAACTAAATAACATGCACATCATCATGTTCATAAAAACAAAAGGATAAATCCAGAAGCGAATTTATTAATAAAATTAATATACTCTCCAAGAATGATATCTGGTGCCTCATCTAAACATTACATTAACTGAGATTGTTATGATAAGCCTGTTTTACGGCTCGTTAATTTTATTTTATGTTACAAGTATAACAACCTAATATTTCTGTGAAATTAGGTGTGAATTTATTGCTTGATTTTGAAATCTGTGCGCATTGTTTCCTTTATTTGTCCAAGAACCATTTTGAACTGTGTGGAGACTCGGTAGTTCGCTTGATACTTCTCGCAAAGGTCGATGAAGATCGGGTGCATGTACTTGAGTAGGCTGTGGTCTAGAGTGGGGAACATGTGGTGGAGGGCGTGGTCTCCGAACAACGTCATGACGGCAAAGACGTTGCCGTTTATGTCTTTTCGGTCGAGAAGAGCTTCTACTTGGTGCATTCCCCAGTCTGGCGTCTCGCTCCTGAAATTTTAAACTGATTTGATTTATTTCTTCTTACAGGATGTTTTTGTAATGCGACGTATCTATAAGCACAACATAGTTTAATAGTATGATTTCCTAGCATAAAATGTACAAGTACAATGTTCAATGTTTATGTCCAATGTATATGTTTTTTATTAATTTAGCTTTATTTATAGGCTCCTTAGTTGTAGGCAATGATATTATATTAAACAGATATTATGTTGTTAGCGCGCAATCGTGAAGACTCGAAAACGTCCTAATTGGGACGTATTTGTTAGTCTGTGATTCCAACATTCGGTGATTGGTGGCCAGAATAATGTTTGTTTACATTCACGCGCAATTGACAACACCAGCTGTCTCTTTTGAATGTAAAGTGGGTATGTTTGCTGCCGCTGCTACGCGGAACACTTTTTTCGGTTGTTTTGTGAGTGTATAACATATCTGTTTAATATAATATCACTGGTTCTCGGCTTCTACAACTTTTATATTGGATTTACACAGGTAAGCGAAACAATTTAAATTCATCTTGCAGCATATATCATGGCAGAAATTATCACGATATAGCTTTTGACAACTATGCGAACTATAAAATAACGAGACAAACTTCTTATTTATAATTTGGCATTATTAAAATCCATTTTATTTTTCAGACGATGATATTATTTTATTAAAGCAGTAGGTATGATATCCACGAGTAATGATACGATAATGATATAAAATCAGTGCAACTTGCGACTGCATAATCTTTTTACTACGATAATGATACTTGGGTACAGACGGCTACACATCAAGCTATACATATCCAGTTTAGGCTGATCTTGCATTGTATAGGATTTTTGTACAATGAGACGAAATGTACAGCTTGATGTGTAGCCGTGTATACAGCAACACAAGATAAAATGTATATCGCAGATAAAATAAAATAAGATAAAAATCTGTTACGCAGGTTGATCGCCATCTTTGATTGCATCAGGATGGTGATGAGCAGCATTTACGCCGATGGAGTAGAAAAGTAAGCTGCCAGTGCAATTGATCCATAGCCAAGTTGAGATAACGTCGAGTATGGGAGCGCCACTAGCGAGCCCCATCCATACGGGAAGGAGTAAGCCAATGGCATCGTGCCAACGGTAATGACTCTTGAAAAACCCTTGACGAAGGAATATTGAAAAGAATCTGAAATACGCAAACGGATTTTTTATTAATCGCTTATTACAGTTTTATTGGTAGCTTTAGTTTTTGCTTTGCTAAGCACGTTGCGGGGTGTAGTTTTTTAGGGCCTGTGCACACCACGTTTTTTAAACGCGCCGTTGACGCGCGTTTGCAGCGATACAGACGCGATACGCACGTGAGTCAGAGGCAGCCTGTAGACCTTCAACTTCTGAAAAGGATCTGACATCTGTCACTTCGTTAACAACAGCTCCGTATTAAATAATAATTAAAAATAGTTTCTGTTTATGTTAAGTGCTTTGAAGTAGTTAATTAGTGAAAGTGGACTACAATACTCAAACCACATTGATATCTAGTGATAATATTCATAAACAATGAAGTTATTAACGACAGAAATCCAGACGCTGTAAACTTAAAAGAAGACTGTTTATAGTGTAATTCTAAGTGAATTATCGTTTGAAGTGATAACAATTGCGCTGGTGAACAATAAAAAACTACTCAAAGTCAAGCAGTGAAGCCAAAATAGTGAGTTACAACAAAAAACTTTTTAACAAAACAATAATCAAACAACAAGTTATTTTTAATTTACCGCCATTATCCAAATAAAAAGTAACGGAATCATACGCTTACTATTAGAGGACTAATTTCATATGTAAAACCAATGTCCGGATGGCTTAATGGTTACCACGGTCGGAGTGTAAGTGCTAGAAGGCGCGAGTTCAAAACTCAGAAACAACATAACTTTTTCCATTTTTATTAGAAGTTATTTATTCAATATCAATAGAAAATGAGCTTCTTTGATAACATTACGTTCCGAAAAACAAACACACGTTCTTTAGAAATGTCCGAAGATAATAGCCTTAGTTCGAAGTTAGATGGCAGCACTAGTAGCTTACCAAATATATCAAGTGACGAAAACAATATACAAATACAGGAACTACAAAACCAAATTGCACAACTTACTTCACAACTTAATTCGGCACACGAAGAGATAAAGAACTTAAACATAGAAAATACTCAACTTAAAAAATCTGTAAAAGAATTAACAAGTAAAAATGATGTACTAAAAAAGGCTACAAAAAAATTAACGAGTACAGTGGGAACTCCTAATAGATGCTCACTTACATCTACTCCGCACCCAAATTCTCAAACAAAGTCAAAAAAGAAGACAAAGAAGACACAATTATTTTCGAAAAATCAAGACACGACTAATACTTCAACGGTAGAACTAGATATTACAACAACACAGAAGGAAGAAAGTGATGACCATTCTTCGATTCCCTTAAAAAGAAAACTGTGCATTGTTAGTGCGAATAAAAATAACAAAGTTTTGTCCACAGCTGAAGAGATATTTAAAAACTTTCAAATATGTCATTACGTCACCCCAAATTGTGGTACACTTCGACTTATTAAAGACCTACATAAAAAACTAATTGATTATTCTACGAATGACTATTGTGTTGTTTTAATTGGAGAAGAAGACTTTTTACATACTGAAAATTATGTTAATATCATAATAAGATTAAGGGAGACATTGATGACAGTACAGAATACTAATATAATCTTATGTGCCCCTACTTTTAAATTAAGTGATTACTCGACAATGTTTAATTGGCGTATAGAAACGTTTAATAATTTATTGCATCTAGATTTACAAACTTATAACTATGCAACTGCATTTGATTCTAATTTAAATCTTTTTTATGACTTTACTATGTTCTCTAAATTCAATAGAAAAATTAATGACTGCGGTATGCGTAATATTTTTCAAAATGTATTGTTAACATTATCAGAGATATCATCGGTCCAATGTGAATCTTCTGCAGATGAAACATTTTGTGAAAATGAAAACTTTTTTCGTGTATAAAAATATTAATATTCTGCATCAAAATATAAATGGACTTTTAAACAAATCTCATATGTTTACTGTCGCACTTAATGAATTAGTCAGTTCAGGAAAAATAATTGATGTGCTGTGTTTTTCGGAGCACAATATGATACTATCTGATGTTAACTTGTTACATATTCCTAATTTTACACTTGCTGCACATTTCACTCGGAAATCCCGACATGGTGGTACATGCATAATGATACGAAACGGAATTAAGTATAGAGCTTTGGAGTCGGTGGAGAACTACTGTGTTTCTAATATAATTGAATGTTGCGCAGTGGAACTCACTGACCACAACATGATTGTGATGTGTGTCTATAGGAGCCCACTTAGTAGGGACATAAAAAGTAAACTTGAGATATTTTTCAATAACCTAAATATTCTCCTAAAGTCTTTTTCATTACACACTAACAAAAAGCTTATTATATGCGGTGATTTCAACATTGATCTTTTAAAAAAGACCACCTGTTTAGAGCAACTCAAATATCTTATAACGGGTTACAATCTCAAATTTGAAATAAAAGTTCCAACAAGATTAGGCAGCGGGACTTGCATAGATAACATAATTCACAATGTACGAGGATCAAAAGGAGAAGTCTTGGAGCTGGCGGTATCGGATCATACGGCACAACTCTTACGATGTCCAGTTAGACGAACATGCATATTAAATTACTGGTTCTCAACTAAACGAGATTACTCAAAAGAAAATGTTCAGAAATTCATAGACAACATCAAAGCTATCACTTTTGCTGACGTTTACGAGGAAACGGATCCCGCTAAGGCATTCAAGCTATTCTATGACATGTTTAAGTTGCTATATGATTTATTTGAATGATGAAGATGTTAAACGGGTATCCACAATAATTGCTCCTGTGTTGAGTCATCTTATCAATATGTGCATAAGCCATGGTTACTTTCCAGAAGAATTAAAAATAACAATTATAAAACCTCTCTTCAAGAAAGACAACAGAGAAGATATGTCCTGCTACAGACCTATAGCGTTAGTACCGATTTTTTCAAAAATATTCGAGAAAGCAATGTATTATCAACTTACTTCATACTTTGAGAAAAATTGCCTATTCGTTGATAATCAGAAAGGTTTTAGGAAAAACAGATCTATTGACATGGCCATCTACGATTTCTTACATATGGTTGGCGGCAGAGTGGATAAAAGACTACCAACCCTGGCGCTATATATGGACATGTCAAAGGCTTTTGATCGCGTAGACCATAAAATACTGTTAAGTAAACTTAACGCATACGGAATAAGAGGAAATGTATCAAATTTAATAGAATCTTATCTTTGTGATAGGCAACAAATAACAACAATTAGTAGAATTTCTAAAAAAAACGAACTAACATATAAATCTAGCCAGAGAACGGTAAATTATGGAGTACCACAAGGCAGTGTACTCGGGCCGCCCCTATTTATTGTTTATATTAACGACTTTCCGACAGTATCATCATATCCTATGACAATGTTTGCAGATGACAGCACTTTACTTTTTAATAGTGACGAGGTAAGCACATTAGAGGCTGAGATTAATTCTACCTTACTATCAGTTGTGAATTGGCTGCAAAATAATAATTTGGTTATAAATCTTGATAAAACAGTATTAATGAAATTTCAACAAAGAGTAAATTACAATCTGGACTTAAATATTAAATACAAGGATAAAATTATTAATGAAACAAATGTGACAAAATTTCTTGGACTAGACATAGAAAACACTTTAAAATGGAATTCACATATTGACAAAGTATGCAGTAAGCTAAACCAACATTCCTATGCTTTGCACATGTTAAGTAAAACGGCCAATCGAGCAACACTCTTAACGGCGTACCATGGTCTAGTAGCCTCAACGTTGAGATATGGAATTATATTTTGGGGCAATGCTACGGGTAAAGATATTGTATTTAAGTGCCAAAAACGGTACATAAGAGCTTTATATAATTTGAAAACAACAGTCAGCTGCAAACCGTTTTTTAAAAATACGAAAATATTAACTATGCCGTCGTTGTACATTTATGAAACGTCTATGTTCGTCAAAAAGAATATACATAAATTTGCTCGAGTATTTAGTCAGCGCCGTTGTGATCGGTTACAAACAGTCGGATCTAGTACTGCACTATACAGAAACAGTATTTTTGTAATGGCTCCAAAGGTCTATAATAAATTACCAAAATGTTTAAGGAGTGAAGATAATGTCCGCAAATTCAAAAGTAAATTGTATTTATTTCTAATAGATAAGACGTATTACTCTATAGAAGAATTTTTTAATGATAAAATATGACATTACCAGCCAACATAATTTACTATTGACATGCATGAAAAATAAATTATAATTTTAATAATACATTTAATTTACTTACATTATTAACATTAATGATGAAATATGACATTACTAGCCTTTTATTATAATTTACCACTGACATGCATGTAAAAATAAGTTATAATTATTTATTTGACATTATTTACTCGAACGTGACTTTGTATTATATAGATTCAGTTATAATTTTATATTGCTAAAAAACGAATATATTTGTACACCAATTTAATTGGTAGGACATAGAGCTCGACTTAAATGTATAAATAAGACCTTTATTGTAATACCTATGTTCACAAATAAAGATTGATTGATTGATTGATTGACCTTCTGTAGGATAAAAACGCGCCGTCGACGTACGTTTCTAAAACGCGCGTCAACAGCGCGTTTAAAAAACGTGGTGTGTACAGGCCCTTAGACCGTTTTTTAATCCAAAACGGTTGCGAATATTTAGGTACACAATTAAATGCGGTATTGCTATCACTATTACTAAACAATTTCAGTTGTGTTTATGTTTAACATATGACAAAATAGATAGGTACTTGCGTATTGTATTAAAGATTACAGTGAAAACTGATAATGTTGTTACATTTGATAGGTAGAATCTAAAACTGGAATCTTTCAGAATTATTTAGATTGTGTATGATAGTCAAAACGTCAAATTTTAATGAGACAGAAGATGAGAATTGATGCTGGCGAGTCCATCTGAAGATATAATCATGTCCACCTGACCATCATCCATCGATATAAATAAATATAAATATAAAATTCTTTGTTGGTATAAAAAATGTGTACAAACAAAGTGAAGCCCTGACTCCTGCGATGACGTTACTATAGACAGAAAATAAGATGAACTGACGTTGACAAAAATCGACCTAAAGTCTATTCAAGTCATTGTTGTTTTCAATTGATATCATTTTCACTTAGACGAATATCAACTTTACAAAATTATAAATTAAATTGATTTCAGAATGACTACTTATACACATTGAACTTTATACATGGGTCTAAAAGTGGTCAAAACAGATACTTGTTTACATATTGAAAACTAAATCGCGATTAGAGTAAGAGTAGATATACGTTGACAGATAAGGTTGATCGACGGGGTAATATTCTTAAACTAGACAACCGTTCAAGTAAAAGATAATCAATTATATTACCTCTTAGTGAAGCTTAACAAGAAGATGAAGGGAAAGAAGAAGATCTCAGTAATAAATCCCAACTTTGCGTGGAGAGGTTTATCCTTCCTAGGATTGTAGAACAGAAATGGTTCCAGGGAACTGATCTCCAAGTCCATGAGGGTATTCGTATAAAGATGATGAGACAGCACGTGGGATACTCGGAAATCTCTGGAAAAAATATACATAACATTACACAACATAACATAACTTTTAGCGATAAGACCGCCCATTGTGTCACCCTATGTAAAATTTAAACATTTATATCTGTATCTTTTATGGTGTACATAATAAAGAGTATTCTATTCTATTCTATTCTATAACATATTATCATGACATTTTAAAAGTAGACTCGGAGTGACATTATTCTTAATTTTATTAATATTTGCATGCCATTGTTAAGGCAAACGTGATGATCTGTTTTTTCTTTACTTTTCACATTTCTTGCATGCTGAAAATTTGTGTTGTATGTATTGAGCTCATGTTTAAGCAAATAAATGATTATCTTATGTTATCTTATAACAAGAGATAATATACCAGAGTCAGGGCCTTACTGGTTTGTCTGGGTTATCCGGGCTCAGTGTCTCGTCCAGGACGGGACAAGATTTCTTGCATACGTTTATGAATTAATGTCCGAGATCTACGCAATTGCAGTCAGCATTTTGGAGCATGCTTTGATGTAAAAAATAAAATACCTGGACGATCAGAGTCGGAAGGGCTGGTCAGAGTAGAAACGATGTGGATAGAGCTTAGTTAGCACTTGTATTTGAGTTAAACCCTAATAAGACCCGTTTGCACCACAATGTCCTAAATGCATTCATCATCATCATTGCAGCCGAAAGACGTCTACTGCTGGACATTGTCTAGCCCAAGAAGGGGGTGGGGGTTGCCATAATCACCACGGTTGGCGGTCGCAGTATGGTGTTAAAATGCATAGAGAACGCAGCTGCCCATTCTCTAGTAAGTCGAGATCCCTTAATCGCCTTTTACGACACCCACAGGAAGAAATAGGATGGTGCTATTCTTTACGTCCGGCACCATACGGGACTAAATGCATTTAGCATTAATCATTTAAAACATCATTTTGTCTCTGTCGTTTTCAAACGATTGAAAGAAACGGAACAATGTTTTAAATTTGTCTAGCGTTAAATTTATTTACTGATTTGTGCTGCTAGCGCGCCAAAACTCCAGGCGAGAACAGCGACAATATCATAAACATTACTGTCATTCCTTTGACGTTCTAATAATTCACACTTTGCATGAGACGGTGAAATGCTTTATCAAAATTATCCAGCATAATTTGAAAAGGAGACCACGTAGTACGTCCGACATAATAACCTTGCATATCTAAGTACAGATAAATGAATAACTAATGAGATTGTTGTAACCAAGCTCAAATTTTTTGTCTGTTTTGTCCATCAAATGAAATTATATCGCGGTGGACATCAAACAGGGTTTAGGTACTCTTTGTAATTTATGAAATGAAATAGGTATCGGCGCACTACGTAGGCACACTTTGCTATTTAGAACACCATTATTGCATGAATGAATATCCCTAGAATAACACGTTTACTGGTGAACACAGTAAATGATTTTAACTAAGTTAAGACCATTATTCATTTGTAAGGCATCCAAATGGAAGGTAATGGCCTCCCATAAGAATTGCTCTTTACTCCCGTTCCAATTTAGTCAAGCTTGTTTGAAGAGTATGATCAAAAAGTTTGCAAAAACTAAGGACATACTCATCGAGATATAAGTACTAACGTACTAGAGAAGACACCGTAAATTCCTACTTTGTCTTGTTCAACTGCGGCGATCGCGCCGCACCTCACTCAGTCGCTCTCTAGCTCTTTCGCGCCTAGTACTTCCGACAATAATAAATTATATAGAATAAATACACTTCCGCAGCAAATCTAGCGCTGTGGTAAATTAGTTACGGTTTAGACGAATTGTTATTATTTTAGCGCTGCGCGAACTAAAGATTCAAATTACGAAGAATAGGATAATTCAGTTATTTGACGTAGCTTCTCTAGTACGTTAGTACTTATATCTCGATGGACATACTATAAAATCGTGCAGCTTCCTTATTAAACACACAACTTACTAAACATTTGGGCCCAGGGGCTTATTTAATAAAAAGGACAGGCGAGAGGTGGCCGGCTTTAGTGCTTTGAACTTGTCGTGAGAATGTGATTTTTTAAGGGTCAGATAATCGCCGTTGACCTTGGCCATACAAATGCGCGTTGCGCTCATGCCGCGCAACCATTAACTTTCATAGGGAATATTTATTTTTTTAAAGAAAATATGAATATTTGAAAAAAATCACAGATAGAATTATATTCTCTCTCTCTATGAATATTTGAAAAAATAAATATTCCCTATGAAAGTTAATGGTTGCGCGGCATGAGCGCAACGCGCATTTGTATGGCCAAGGTCAACGGTGATTATCTGACCCTTAAAAAATCACATTCTCACGACAAGTTCAAAGCATCCAAAAATAACATGAAAATATCTTAAGTAGTTAGAAAGTAATATCGTTTTTTATGCTTTGGGTAGACAAGACATTACTTCCTAAATTTATTTCATAAAGTATTTTACTACAATACTTAAATATTCACATATACAATTGATGTAAATGCGTTCTAGTTTAACATAATATTTTTTGCATAACTTACTTGCATTATATGAAGGCGTAATAAAAGATTTAAAAGTCACTAAAATCATATATCTGCGCCTTAAGCGAAAACTTCTATAAGCGCGTTGAGCACTTTTTGGGTGAACAAAAAATCATGGAACTCGCGTCATCGTCTCCGAACGCTTTTTATGAGCTATATGTACTGTTTTTACTTCTATCGGCAGTCCCCAAAGACTGCCCCGCATGTTTTTTTTTTTTAACTAATAGGTATGGCGTATTATCAGTGATATTAAATGGGCCCCTGTAGTATTGTTAATTTATGAGGCGAATAATTTTATACACATTCTGTATTTATAAGTAAGTATTCCCATTTTTAATTTATCTAGTAGACAGTACTTAATTTGACCTCGTGTTATATAATATACCTAGGGTATAATAATATTGCTAATTAGAATAAACAAGTTCTACATCGTGACGTCAAACTGTTAAAATGTAAGTTGTAACTCGTCAAAGGGCTAAAAGACATCTAAAGAAACTTCGAAAGCTTTAAGAGCTTAATTTCTTGGCGAGACGTCTCGCCTTGATTAAAAACTCTACAATTTTCTCATCAGCATAATTAAACTACGTAGTTTGAAGTTCGCCTCGAGAAATCATGCTGGTTAAGGGGGATGCGCTAAGGTAGCCCGCGAAATTCAAATTTTCTTAAGTTTTTTGCAATTTTAGGTCTGTGTCAGGTTGTATGTTGATTAAAATATGATTCGCTGCCGTAACAAATATGGCTTTACAGAATTATAATCATTAGAATCAGCAATACAACTAACTCTATTCGTAGAATCCTTTTGAATTACTATTTCTGAAATAGTCATTCAATAGGATTCTTTGAACTTCAAGTTGAGTCATCTAATGATTATAATTCCGTAAATCCATATTTGTTACGGTCGCGATTCATATTTAGATCAAAATACAACCTGTTACTGACCTGCAAATTGCAAATAACGTAAGGCAATTTGAATTTCGCGGGCTACCTTAGCGAATCCCCTTTAAGGCGGAAAGCGTCAGAGTAGCCCGCAAAATTAAAACTTTCTTACGTTTTTTGCAATATGTAGGTCTGTGTCAGTGTTGATTAAATTATGATTCGCCGCCGTAACAAATATGGCTTTACAGAATTATAATCATTAGAATCAACAATACAACTAACTCTCTTCGTAGAATCCTATTGAATGACTATTTCATGGAATAGTCATTCATGTATTTTTTTTAATACAACAGTTCTTTGACAAAGAACAAAATTTTGCGCGTTGATATCCCTGACACCCTGTTTAAACTTGCGTACCTTGTATACCTTACACACATAATGCACAAACAATAATAATAATAACTGTCTATGCCGTTTGTTTACATAATTTACTCTTTGACAAAATATACCTAATTGATGTAAATACAAAAAAAAATCTCACCTGTAAGACCACATGCTCATATTAAACAAGTACATCCTCCAATTTGTTTTTCTGTGTATGAAATTATGGCACGCTACGGTCAAAAAGGCCAGGTTGACCGACGCATAGGCATACCAAAGTTTAACCGCAAAACTATTCGAAACCCAACAGGCTAAAGCAGAACTTATAAGCAGCGATAAAAACAAGCCGTCTGTTATATTATCTGCAGTTTTAGATGCATCCTTAGGGATTTTCTTGAGTTGCTCAAAAGCCGCTCTCTTTAGCGTTTTATAAAAGCCATCTTCTTTGAACGTAAACGGCGAATTACGAGGAGTCTTTGCATCCCTTATATAATATTGTGTAAGAATTTTCTCTGTGGATGGGTTCAAGTGATGAGATTCAAAAGCTTCAGTGATGTCGGTGCCCTGTAAACATACATTTTAAATTGTATTATTGGTTTACGAATAAAAGTTTTGTGTTAATGTTTGAGCAGTTATCAAATATTTGTTTATTGCATAGGGTGTTTGTAGTACGTACATATTAAAGTTTAGTCATTAGTTTAGTAGTTAGATAGTTTTAAAGAGAAGAGTTTTAGAGAGGAACTTGTGGCTAAGTAATAACAGCCACACGGGTCGATCCATCAGGTTAAGCCACGCTTGCCGGGGTGATCCTTGGATGGGTGACCATCTTTACATACCGAGACTCCTCCGTGCCTCGGAAAGCCCGATAAGACGCTGCAGTTGTTACGGGTCGTCAGAAGCCCGAAAGTCTGAGAACCAGTCTTACAAAGGGGTATCGTATTACCCAGTTACTGGGTTGTGGAGGTCAGATAGGCAGTCGCTCCATGTAAAATACTGGTATTCAGCTGTATCCAGTAGGACTGGAATCTGACCCCAAAATAGTTGGGAAAAGGCTGGGCAGATTGATTGAGATAGTTTTAAAATTCAAATTACTTTAACTGTAATGATTTTAAACACGATGATTATGCTTTAAATAATATAAATGTAGGCACCACAAAAAAAGTTAATTACAACAGTTTATTTTATTTTGTATGAGCTTTTTTATATGTCTACTAGCTGACCCGTGCCCACTTCGTTGGACGGTAAACATTTTACCGTCTTTTCATTTTTCGGATTAAATTATGGCCTTATGTTATGACACTCACAAAATAATAACGTGGCTTTCAATGGGTAAAAGATTTTTCAAAATCGGTTCAGTAGATCCAGAGATTACCCCTACAACCTCACAAACTATAAAATATTAATATAAGTAGATAAAGCAACGGTTTAGCAATATCCTTAAAAAAAATGACTCGCATTCCGTTTGCTCACTATAGGCAAGCGACTTCTCGACAAAATCAATAACAGTGAATTGGGACTGGGATTCTGAATTCAACTGCACATTTACCGCTGAGTCGGTGACGGTCGGTGATTCTTCAATTTTGCCGGCGTGAGGGGTCAAAATATATTTTTAGAGTTCCGTACCCAAAGGATAAAACGGGAACCCTATTACTAATGCTCCGCCGTTTGTCCGTCTGTCACCAGGCTGTATCTCATGAACCGTGATAGTTAGACAGTTGAAATTCACAGATGATGTATTTCTGTTGCCGGTATAACAACTAATACTAAAAAACAGAATAAAGTAAAAATATTTAAGGGCAAAAAAATCACGTTTGTTGTATGGGAGCCCCCATACAACAAACGTGATTTTTTTGCTCGTTTTTGCTAGATATTGATAACGGCAACAGGTAGACGCTTGAAATATTCACAGAATATTAAGTTATATATTCACTTTAAAAATAAATAATTAAATTAAAATAAACCAAATATTTAAGGGGGGCTCCCATACAACATACGTGATTTTTTTGCCATTTTTATAGATAATGGTACGGAACCCTTCGTGGGCGAGTCTGACTCGCACTTGGCCGGTTTTTTTATTATTTAAATTAGCCAACGGAATTAAAACATCAAAATAACCTTCAATAAAGTTTCATGAGAATCGGATTATTTTGACTCCCTGCCGTGCTTCCCCAAAACCAGCAATAAAAATACCATCCTGAAACACCTAGAACTCAAATGAGAATAGTTCTGCCGCTGCCATTTTTTTTTTTGGTGTGGTAAATTATCAAATAAATTCTCCCGCTCTGGCCGGAGCGGGGAGGGCGTGTCAGACCTGACTAAAACCCACCCGTGTCCCTTCAAATGCATGTGTGCTAGGGCCACGATATCCATTTCGGACAGGCTCGTAACCCTGGCAGGCATTAGCCCTTTCGGACCTCGTCAATTGGTGCTGACATCTTTTTGAGGCGCGCGTGGAACACAACGCGCCGTCGACCCGGGCCTGATCCTTATCGGACGGCGAGCTACCCATCGCTCACCGTCCGCAAGCCCGCGCCCACAGTGGCCGGGAATCGGCCTGCGATTCCCGACGCCCGGGGCGTCTCCTGCGGTGACTAAGGGCGTGAGGGCGCGAACCCTGCCTCACCCTCACGCGTTCCGCCTCCTCCTTCGCATGCATTACTGCTTTGCAGAAGGAGGTGACGGCCTCCCGTGCACTCTCGCTCCGAACCATGGCCTGAACCAGGGCCAGATGCGAGCGATCGCCGCCGCCGATCGCCTCCGTGAGGACATGGCGGTGCTCCGCCCAAGCAGGGCAGACCTCAACCGTATGCTCCACCGTGTCCTCCGGGCGATCCACACAGTGGTGACACCCGGGCGTTTCCTCCCGCTTTATTCTGAATAGGAACCTCCCGAAACAACCGTGTCCGGTGAGAACCTGCGTCAGGCGGAAGGTGAGGAAGCCGTGGCGCTTCTCTAGCCACTCCTCATAGAGGGGACTTATCGCCACAATTGTGGCATGCAAATTCTTTTTTCAGTAAATATCCCTGGCGATGGCGCATGCTTATTTTCATCTCTCACCTATTTGGTGAACAGTAACGTGGCCATGTCATTGTCTTCTCAAATTCGAGACAGCATTGTGCGCCACGTGTGTAAAAACTGGGAAATATTCCAACCTTTCACCCAGGATCGGTCAGGAGGAGCTGTTTATGGTTCAAAGCGTGAATACGTCGCTGAAATGTCTTGTAATGGCACCTACGGAACCACCTGTGAACTCATGGCAGCGGGAGAACTATTCCCATTTGAGTTCCAGGTGTTTCAAGATGGTATTTTTATTGCTGGTTTTGGGGACGCACAACAGGGAGTAAAAATAATCTGATTTTCAGGAAATTTCAATGAAGGTCATTTTGATGCGTGTCAAACTTTTACTGACTAAAACCCACCCGTGTTCCTTCAAATGCTTGTGTGCCAGGGCCACGATATCCCTTTCGGACAGGCTCATAACCCTGGCAGGCATTGGCCCTTTCGGACCCCGTCAGTTGGTGCTGACATCCATTTAAAATGGGAATAGTTCTCCCGCCTATTTCCAACCCTTACAACACCAGCCTAAACCAAAGATACTAAGCAATAAAATTAAAATACGAACGTAGGTATTCAAGGACACTTTTTCTAGTAAGAACGATTATAGTATGAAATACCTACACTATAAGTAATTCGCAAAGAAATAGAAATAACAAAATCCCAACCCGACAATAGGTAAAAACACATTTATTATCCTCCAATTTAAAATTAGGAAGCGAAACAAACTAAAACGAAAACCAAACAACGAGGATGAAAAATATTTCAAAGCAAATTAGTAGTAAGTAATAACAAAATATCGCAGAACAGAAATTTCGGTAACTATAGCTTGAACGTGTATCGCTTAGGTTTGTATTCTGTGATTGATACATGACTTCGTTTTTTGATACGATCGGCTTGCAAGCTACGATTAAGGTTAAACATTGCAACGTTCAATCTACCTGAATACCAATTAGAACCTCATTTCATTATCTTTTAGCAGATGCCTGTGTTAGATTATTCATATTTATAGGAAAACACTGTTGAATTGATGTTGTAAAACACCATGAACTTGAGTAAATAACAAAGACAATGTCAGCTGTCATACGACAGATGACGTTGACTTATGGTAACGTTTCGTTTCAACATGTTGTAATTATTGTATTCTTATCATAAATTATTATTTTGTGAAACAAGAGTTATAATTTAAAATAAATGTAATCATCACTCCCTAAATTAATATTTCACAAATAGTTAATTTGTGTTAACAGTCAATTGTGTGACTTAAAAGACTAGATTCCAAGCTAGTCATGATTTGCGGTTCTAGATAGTCAAAACAAATGTTTATTTACTTTAACATTACAAATTGATATGGTATTATGAATAGTATGATTCTTTAATGCTTATTAGATTTTACATAGCAATATCAATGTACCAAGTTGTTTTTAAACAATTCTCGGAACTTTCAAGCGAAGTTGATATTTTATCAACTCTACGTAAAGATAACAAGTAAACACTTACTATATTCCTAAATTATCTTATTATGTTTTAAAACAGTTCCACTATATGAGATTTGTTTATTAACACTTCCAAAAGAAATTATTAAGCCAAAATTGTATGACGCTCTGTGATTGGTGGATACTAATATCTTATCAGATCTTACTTAAAACATTATAAATAAACGCTAGCTATATTGCTAAACTATCTCATTAAGTTTTAAAGTAGTCTCACTACATAAGTTTTGTTTATTAATAGCTATGCTAATAGATATTCAGCCAAAACTGTATGGTGCTCTGTGATTGGTCGAAAACGGCGGGCAAAGTTGGAAATTTGTGAATACTATAAAAGGGCATGTATCCAGCAGCTCGGCGGACTCCTTATGCTAGCTGTCTAACGGTAAAGGCCTGGTCACCTGGTGTCTGCCGTAAATATTAAGCTGCTAAGGAGATTCCCCGCCACAAAGAGATAGTACACTATAAAGTGGAAACTCTGGTCGGCAGGCCAAAGAGAGCTGGTACGCCCTGTAACGCGGAAGCTCTGGCCAAATCATCCAGCGACCCTTTAGCTAGCTGTCCAACGGTAAAGACTTCGTGTCCGCCGTAATTATTAAGCTGCAAAGGAGTTCCACCGCCATTGCCACTAGGACACAGTATACACCACAAAACAAAGTACTGGCCCAAGAGAGCCGGTACGCTGTAAAGGAAGTCTCTGGACAAAATAAATAAAGATGAGTATTTACTTTTCTAAAACCATATTTCTTAGCTATTCTGTGTAACTTATATTTGTGTAAAATGTAATACCTATGGTTATTTGCAGTTAGGTAATAATCTAATATAATTATAAAATGTGTACCTACCCAATTGTGAAAATAGTCAACTTAAAAGGTTCCCGTCCTATTTAATGTACAACTTGTGTGATTTTGTGATCTAATATATGAAAGTTAAAATGATATCCGCCTATTATTAATTTATTACAAGATATACCCATATAGGTACTAGGTGTCATTTGAGTTAGCTAAAAGTAGGTTCATTTCCTATTCTTAACCGACTTCCAAAAAGGAGGAGGTTTGTGTTTGGCCATTTGAGTAAGCTAAAAGTAGGTTCAATTCCTATTTTAACCGACTTCCAAAAAGGAGGAGGTTTTGTAGTCGGCTGTATGTTTGTTTTTAATATCTAATTGCAATATATTTGAGAGATTAAATTCATTATAGTATCAATAATCTTTTACCTGCATACTGAAAAATACTGGCCACCTAGAACTGGCATAAAAACTTTAGAACGTTATCACGCCTGCACTGAAACATACTGGCCACCTAGAAAAAAAACTAAATATAAACCTCAAGAAACTTCCAAAAATTCTTATTTCAATGTAAAATATGCAAATTCAATTTAGATCTTTATCGGCCTCCGAATTCTAATTTCAATGTAAAGTATGCAATAACTCGTTGCCGTAAGATAATTTCTTAAGCGCCGAATTTCGTAAAATCCTTTCTTAGTGAGCACCTGGAAGTCGAGAGGAACAATCAGGCCAACATTCATGTCTCTAACTTTAAAAACATAGGAGTTTCATACAAACTTTGACACCCCTTTTCAACCGCTTAAGGTGCGAATTTATAAAAATCCTTTCTAAGTGCGCGCCTGCACCCCATAGAGTGCTTGTGCCAAATTTTAGACCTCACGGCCCAGTAGTTTTCGAGATTTCGTGATGAGTGGACTTCTATTTTATATATATAGATTTCCAATATTAATAGAAACTAGAAAACGAAGTACAGCTATGAGATCTCAATACCAGAATTTATTATGCACGGGCGTATTTAAAACTAGCTTATTAAAAAGAAATGTGATTTGTATGGCTCCTGTAATCTTTAATAAAATACCTGACCACATTAAAAACTTACCGTTGCAAAAAATTAAAAAACGTTTCACAGAATTACTTTTAGATAAATGTTATTATTCTGTGCAGGACTTCATAAATGATAATTGTTTTTAATATCTTTAGTATTCTTTACTTTGTATTTCATTTGCATGCTATATTAAGGCAGAATGTACATGGATCCTATTATATAATTTAATAACTTATTTATATGTACCTACATTCTAAGCAAATAAAGACCTATTCTATTCTATTCTATCACCTTTAATTTATTCACTCAATTAATTAAAAACGAACACACACTTCTCTATGTGTTTATTATACTAGCGTATGGCACTCGTGGGTTGCAGCTAAAAATCAGCGTCAGGTGGTACACCTTGTGTTGTCATCTGACATTATGCTGAGCTGAGGCCCTTTTGCCATTAAATAGTACATTTTGATACAAGTGGAGAATGTTTTTTATTGCATTCGAGGCGGAATTAACACCCGAGCCGTAGGCGAGGTTGTTTTTGAGCCGAGAACTGCAATAACAAATTAATGTCAACGTATATCAAACGACGTTTTTCAATACACTTTGACAAATAAAATAAAATAATGAAAAATATTTTAGTCTTGAATTATTAGGAAACTATGATTTAATTTTCTTTTTTTTCCGCGCTTTGCTTTCGCCTGGTTGAAGGAGAAGGAAAGGTATAAAGCCAATAAACAGCCTAATATAAAAAATAGAAAATTCAAATATTTTTGAGTTTAAATACATTGCACTGTGAACCTAATCGTAGTGCGATATGAACCAGTTTTCGAAGAAGTGTATTGAAATAATTGCTTCTGTTTTTTTTATAGTTATAAGGTGTATTTTTTGCTGTAATGCCAAATAACGCATTTTTCTTTCTTTCTTTCTTTAAAATCAATGGAAACTAAGTAGTAAAGTGAAATGGAGATTCTAACTCTCTGCCTGGAGAAATGGTCGTCAAGGGAAATGTCCACTAAACATTTGGCGACGTCTCAAAAATGGAGACGAGCACTCGAAATATAAATAGGATGCAATAACGGTACCTAAGTATCCAATTTAAAGACTTTAAAAATAAAAAATTAAGTGTCACTTACTTGGGTAAGCTCCAGCCATTCTTCCCCGCCCGGGTGTCTCTTTATGAACCTCGTCAAGTCATATAGTTTCTCATGAATACGCCATAATCCTTCAGCCCCGTCGTCCATGGCTTTGCCAGTGAGCCATTGAACCGGGTCCCTGATATAATTGTCTCGTAAAGATGGATATTTTAACTGCGGAAAACTCACATGAGTATTTTTATCTATTGCTCTTTGCTGAGCTTTCCCTTCCCACGCTGAATTAGGGGGCATTTTTTTTTTTTAAGAATCAGTTCAAATTCTCACACCCGTTCAATATGCGACTGGCCAGTAATATTTATTGCAATCAACTCAACGTCAATGCCAGATCTATTAATTTAATGACTAGTTCATTAATACAAATAATATATAGTTAATTGGTTCCTTTGATGTTGTAACGGTCCATTAAATTACCCATACATTAGGTTTGTAATGCATTTTGATTTTATTTGACGGTGGTGACTGGTGAATTCTAACTAATATCTCAATATTCACACTAATATTATAAAGGCGAAAGTTTCTGTGTGTGTGTCTTACTTCTTCACGCTCAAACGGCCAATACCAATAGACCAATTTTGATAAAATTTTGTATGGAGGTAGCTGGCACCCTGGATTAATATATAGGCTACTTTCCCGATATTTCTACGGGATCAAGACTTACGCAAGTGAAACCGCGGGGCGCAGCTAGTAATATTATAAATGCGAAAGTGATTTTGTTTGTTTGTTTAAACGCTTTTACGCTAAAACGGCTGACCGGATTTGATGAAATTTGGCACATGTGTACCTAGACCATAAACTAGATTAAGACAAAGGATACTTCTTATCACGATATTCCCACGGGATCGAGACATAAGCGGGTGGAACCGCGGGGAGCAGCTAGTATTTAAATAAATGGGGGTGTAATCTAAGCGAAGATTTTCGAGTACCTTCACTTTGCTTTGAAAACAGCTTTGGGGTTTTTATTATTGTAGGCTGCTATTCCATAAAGGAAGTAAGTACAAATAACTCGCGAACTGGCTTGCAATTGCTTTATTTATTTGTATTACGCACCCTGTTTTAGGGTACCGTACCCAATGGGTAAAACGGGAACCCTATTACTAAGGCTCCGCCGTCTGTCTGTCTGTCTGTCCGTCTGTCACCAGGCTTTATCTCATGAACCGTGATAGTTAGACAGTTGAAATTTTCACAGATGATGTATTTCTGTTGCCGCTATAATAGCACAGACTAGAAAACAGAATAACATAATTATTTAAGGGGGCTCCCATACAATAAACGTGAATTTTTTGCTCGTTTTTGCTCGATATTGATAACGGCAACAGGTAGACGCTTGAAATATTCACAGAATATTTAGTTATATATTTACTTTAAAAATAAATAATAAAATTAAAATAAAACAAATATCTAAGGGGGGCTCCCATACAACAAACGTGATTTTTTTTGCCATTTTTATAAAAAACCCTTCGTGCGCGAGTCCGACTCGCACTTGGCCGGTTTTTTTTTTGTTTGGGTGGGAAATTATAAAATAACTTCTGCGGCGTGTCAGACTTCTACTGACTAAAACTCAACCGTGTTCCTTCCGTTGCCTGTGTGCCAGGGCCACGATATGTGATTTGGGTGTGGCACGAAGAGGCGAAACGCCGGGGCGTAACTCCGCTGCCGCAAGAAATCGCGGCACAGCGGACGGAGCTCCGGCGGGATCTCATGTCGACATGGAGCGTGCGATTGTCGCAGGTCCTCACCGGACGTGGTTGTTTCGGGAGGTTCCTGTTCAGGATAAAGCGGGAGGAAACGCCCGGGTGTCACCATTGTGTGGATCGCCCGAAGGACATGGTGAAGCATACGGTGGAGGTCTGCCCGGCTTGGGCGGAGCACCGCCGTGTCCTCACGGAGGCGATCGGCGGCGGCGATCTCTCGCGTCCGGCCCTGGTCCAGGCCATGGTTCGGAGCGAGAGTGCATGGGAGGCCGTCACTTTCTTCTTCGAAACAGTAATGCTCGCGAAGGAGGAGGCGGAACGCGTGAGGGTGAGGCAGGGTTCGCGCCCTCACGCCCTTAGTCGTGGCAGGAGATGCCCCGGGCGTCGGGAATCGCAGGACGATTCCCGGCCACCGTAGGCGCGGGCTTGCGGACGGTGAGCGATGAGTAGCTCGCCGTCCGATAAGGACCAGGCTCGGGTCGACGGCGCGTTGTGTTCTACGCACGCCTCAAAGAGACGTCAGTACCAATTGACGGGGTCCGAAAGGGCCAATGTCTGCCTGGGTTACGAGCCTGTCCGAAAGGGATATTGTTGCCCTGGCACACAGGCATTTGAAGGAACACGGTGGGTTTTAGTCAGCAAAAGTCTGACACGCCCTTCCGCTCCGCCCAGAGCGGGAGAAGTTATTTGCAAAAAAAAAAAAAGGGCCACGATATCCCTTTCGGACAAACTCGCAATCCTGGCAGGGTATTATGCACCCTACACCTACTTGCTTTTCCTATTCACTTAGACATTGGCAGAATGATCGACATGGGCTTTGCTTGCCAATACAATAATTATATTTTACGGCCAGTATATAAAGGCCTTAAGAATCATGTTACTCCAAGTGCATCATGATAACCTATGAGATTACCTATTTGTGTTTATAACACAATGTTTATACATTAACAAAAATATCTTACAACTACTTCGCCTCTTTATAAATTAACGTTAAAAAAAAACATTCAACTGTATCTTCTTCTTGTCGCGTCGACGGTACTTTGATTGAATATTATTAAAGGTATTGTTTGAGCTCAGTTGGTGGCTACGATGATAGCGGCATCAGGGCCCAGGGGGCCTAAAATGGACGCTTTGGCAGAATCATATTATGATAATAATATTAAAATTTGTAAAATGGTCACAAACTGTCAATTCATAATATGATCTGCGTACAATTCATAACCCGCAAATCATCTGTTTGACAGCTGCTATTTGACATTAGACTTCAATAAAGCAATTCTTAATTTGTGGACCATTTTACGAATCTCCATACAAAACTGTCAAACAGATGAATTGCGGGATATGAATTGTACGCAGATCATAATAACACGCGGGGCCTTTGTGCCGTGTCGCGTCGCGCGACAAGTCGCCCCGGTATGTATGAATTGTCAGTTTGTGACCATTTTACGAATTTTAATATGTTTCATAATATTATCATGTTATGATTCTGCCAAAGCGTCCATTTTAGGCCCCCAGGGGCGTGGTCACTCAATTGGTGTGGATTAAAAATAGTTTCAATGAATAGATATTGCATGCATATTTAGTTTAAGTACATATAATCCGGACAGAGTAGCAGTAATTGTGTGGAGACGCTGATAAGCCATCTGCCCACTGATAACTTAACAAGCCATTATATTTACAAACATATTTAACGATGGTAATAATAAATGATATCATTATCATAGTAGTATTCTGTCATATAGTCCATACTTATTTATTGAAAAATACAAAGAATTTAAGTGCATAATATTGACACATAGTTTTACCTACGGTAAAATATTCTATTTTCAATCGTAGAATATGTAATAGGACGTTTGCCAGCTGACTCGCTTCCAGTTTGCGGTTATAGTTCTTCGAAAAAGGCCAAGAATCGTAAAAAGCACATTTCAGGGCTCAATTTTATATGAATGTGGCGCTATAAAAGTTTCGTACTGGGAGGTATGTTTTAAGATTCTAGAGAACTAGGAGTCAATATTTATGACGGAACTTGAGGCTGGCATACGTACTTTAGGCCTTACGGCACGGCAGCAAGCAAGAGAGTTAGTTTACTTTTTAACCGACTTTCAAAAAGGAGGTGGAAAAAAACTAAAACACAGATCCAAAGACACCGACTTCCGAAATTAATGTTATTTTCACTTTGTAGTGTTTCTTTTTTGGAATCCTGTTGTTTTTTTAGGGTTTCGTACCAAAATGGTAAAAAAGAACTCTTATGGTGAGACTGTCTGTCTGTCACACCTGGATATCTCAAGAACTGCTAATGCTATCAACTTGAAATTTAGAATAGTTTTAGATGACGTTTGCCCAACTATTTTGCAAACAAGAAAGAAATTAAAAAATATAGTTAATAAAATATATTTTTTGCAAAAGGGACTGAAAGGGGGTCTTAAAAATTTAAAGTGAGGCTACTAGGGCATGTGGGGTATCATATGAAAGAACGCTAATTGCACATTCTCAAACATTTGTTTTTTAGGCAGTATAGTTTCCGAATTTTGATGAAAAATAAAAAAAAAACCGCTCTCCCCCCCCCCATTATCTCCGAAGTTTGCATAGATTAAAATCTGAAATTGTTCTATGTGATAGAAGTTTATGTAAAGATTAAAGGAAAAATAAAACGATGTCTCTAAATAGCACAGTTTTACAGAAATCTTCAACATCATTATATACGTACGGAACTCTCGGTACGCGAGTCCGAGTCCGATCCATCTTACCTTATGTGTTTATGTTACTTTGGTACTTCGAGTAACTGTGGAGATCCTTAAGGACAATAATTATTGGCATTAAAACTAGGTGTCAGTCATTTTCCAACCGCGCGGTGAGCACAATAGTGTCCTTATTCGAAAAACATTATACCGATTGTTTTCTTTCAATGTTCTATCACATGCAATGTTTGTGTGAACTACTTCTTTTAAATTTTTAGGGTTCCGTACGTCAAAAGAAAAAAACGGTACTCTTATAATATGATCACTTTGTTATCCGTCTGTCGCGTAAAGGGATCAAGTTGAAATTAATATGAAATACGTAGGTCTACTGTTCCTAGAAGCTCAAAAAAAGTCAAGCTTCTAAAACAACGCAATAAAAAAATACAGCGTTTTATGCGACATATTTTGATAATCGCACATAAATCAAAACCTATTAAACTATACTTACTTGCCGTTGATTTAAAATCATGAAATTTGGAAAGAAGCAAGGTCTTACAGCGCAAGTAAAGGAAAGGTCCGAAAAACGTTAAATTGTACTTTTATCACATAAATTTTTTTTTTTTTGCGAATACAAACTTACATTTGCAGTTGGAAAATTGACCGTGGCGTATATCGATCTATGGGACAACATGTTTTTCAACTACAATGTTAAGTTTGTTTTTTAGATTAATTCATCCCAGCTACGGAACCCTTCATTGTGCGTGGTCCGACACGAACTTGATATGAACACTTGAACAGACCCAAAAATATGCGAAATCATTGTTTTGACTAGTATTTTTACAAGCTGCTTTTATGTTATCTAATCTTTTGTAAAAACATTGGCTGTATCATCAAACTACTTTACAGTATGATAAAAAAAACCATAGATTACTGACCGTCCCATTTCAACTGTGTATATTTGGGCAGTGCGCTTCAATATGAAGTGATAACAAACAAAATAATCATTATTGTGTAAATTAATAGTTGACAAAAATATGGCTCGTAATGATAAAAATTATATAGAGTGGGCCCATCAAACAGCAGCTGAAAAAAGGACTCATGTCAGTTTTCCTCAATTAAAGTACCCTTCGCTGAGAGATGAAGGGTTAAAAGATCCCATACAATGGCTAGAAGGAAAAGCCTTGGATGATGGAGCAGAAGGTTTATGGAGAATACGTGATGGGCTTTACGATTTCGACGACTTTCAAGATAAGCATCCTGAAGGAACTGAGTGGTTGGAGCTCTCTAAGGTAACCTAATTACCGTTGAAATATATTTTTGTTGTGAGCAAAGTAGGGTTAGGCCCGCGGTAATAAAATATGAAAGTCAATTTGTCCTGCGAAGGCAATATTTTTGTGATTTCTTATTCTTTTTACGGGGATTTTACGTGGACTGAGTTATTATTGTGTTTGAATCATTATTTTGGGACTAGTATTATCTATGACATCATCTGCCTAGCTTTTTTCCAACATGTTATGGGTCAGAATCAGAATCAGAATTATTTATTTGTAAACATAGGTCAAATTACAACAGTGTGCGAGATGTTACAGATTGGTAGATCCTCTATGGTTTGCCCCTCTGGGCACATCATAGAGGATTTACCAATCTGCCGCGCGCGTATCCGCCTCTGCGTACAAATACATTGTATTAACATTGTCGAATTTTTTACTTTTTAACACAAATTTAACTTTTAGGATATCATAAGGTGGTAGAATTATGTAAACTTTCACATTGGAAATAAAGTCAGTTTTATAGGTACATACGTGCATAAAAACAAACAATTTCAATAAATGTCAAATAGATTCAAGTTACATGATATTAATGTTAATGTCAAACAAAATTCAAAATTCCTTATATTAGGTGAGGTGATTTACAATTTTCTGAAGCAGTAATTATAGAATTATCGCCCAAATCGGTTAGCTTCCAGTCTAACCAGATACAGCTGAATACCAGTATTTTACATGGAGCGACTGCCTATCTGATCTCCACGACCCATTTACTGGGTAATACGATACCCGTTGGTAAGACTGGATGTCAAAATTTCGGGCTTCAGGCGACCCTTAACGACTGCCAAAGATCCACGAAAGACAGCCGGGACCAACGTCTTAACGTGCTTTCCGAGGCACGGAGGGGTCTTGGTATGTAAAGATGGTCATCCATCGACGTACCAACCGCGGCAACCGTAACTTAACCTGATTGATCCCGTGCGGCTGTTAATACTTTGCTACAAGGCCCTAGTAAGTATTATCTATAATAAATGTTTAATATATTAAATATAAATTGCTAATAAGAGAATAAGTAACATAATAATGTATGTAATAGTGACCAAATTGGTGATGTCCTTCAGAAAGGTCAGGTGCGTAGTACTCGCAATCGACGTGCGTGTACGTATGACCAGATGTATGAACGTAGGCGAAGCAAAATGAGTATGTAAGGAGCGTAGCAGGTGGCGTTCTATAGTTTCTGTCTACCCCCATGGGGAGAAGCCGTGAGTTTATGTATGTATGTAATAATGTATGTTGTGATATTATCTAGTATGCAATATTTTATGTTAAGTATAACCTAATAAGATAATTGACATGGTTGGCGCAGTGGTTAAGCGAATAACTGCTGCACTGCGTTCGATTCCCGCACGGAATAAATATTTGTATGACCTACAAGTAGTTGTTCCGGATCTAGCTGTTTGTGTATGTGAGTTTAAATGTTTGTAAACGCACCCACAATACAGGAGAAATTCCTAGTGTGGGGCAACTTTACCACTTTCTGCGCCCTAACAGGGTCCTTCTCATAAGTTAAGTCTAGTCATAACCTGTAACTGTGTGTACATTATGCAATAAATACCTAAAAAAATATTTACAGGGCACAGACATAACAGAAGCCTTCGAGTGTCATCACTTAAATCCCGTTGTAGAAAAAATTATAGAAAAGTATTATATAAAAGACGCTAAAACATCCCGGAATTCTCCGTTTACTTTTGAAGAAGATGGTTTTTATAAAATGTTAAAACGAGACGTTCGAGAGGTAATAAAGGAAGTACCAAAGAGTGACCGAAAACAAGCAGATTATATTATTGACGGTCTTTTTACAACGGTATTGTTATCGTCAGCTTTATCTTGCTGGGCTACCAGTTACTGGGTTATGATGACGTCATACTTGGTCGCGTCTCTCGCTTTAGCATGGACCACAGTCGCATCACACAGCTACCTACACATGAAAACTAACTGGAGAATGTACCTTTTCAACTTAACTATGATGTCTTACAGGTAAATATAAATTTGTTGATAGCTAGAAGAGATTTTTGTTAAAATAACGCAAGGTCTTTAAATAAAAATGATGAAGACAGCATCTTCATATTTTCTTTTCTGATTCCCTCTCGAAGAGAGGAGGCCTGTGTCCCAGCAGTGGCAACATTATAGGCTGATTATGTAATTATATCATATTATGTCGTATTGTTTTGGTTTTATATCCTCAGAACGAGGATATAAATAAAAAACTTTTTACAAAAAAATAGTAACCGACTACCAAAAATAACACTACAAAATGAAAACTTTAATGTCGGAAGTCGGCGTCTTTGGATCTGTATTTGAGTTTTTTGCCACCGACTTCCCAAATTAAAGTTATTTTTCATTTTGTAGTGTTATTTTTGGTAGTTGGTTACTATTTTTTTGTAAAAAGTTTTTCACTTTTTAGTGGCTCAGTTTTGATTTTATCTAAATTACAATAGCCTAATGTTAACTGCTCATCACCTTTTATAAAATATTGCTTTTCCCGATGCTGGGACGTTGATTGTTGAGGAGTTGAACTCCTGGAGTTCTCCTGCTAAGAACCAGGAGAACTGCCACTCACCATATGAATAGTCACGAGCATAAATTGCTTAATCGCAACCCGTTAATTAGGTACTCATTATTTTATTGTTCCGGTGGCCATCTGTGGTCTCCTTCATCAGTTCCACTTCACCAAATGGTGCTTTCCGAGAGCAAATGCACGAGTTACTATAAAAAGTTCCCAAATCGCTATAAGTTTGCATATAAAATTTGAGGGTTTCCCTCGATTTCCATGGGATTCCCTTATCAGATTCTGATTTAGTGGCAATGGCACCACCTCGGAAGTATACCCTTTCAAACAAAAAAAGAATTTTCAAAATCGGTTCATAATTGACGGAGTAATCGCGTAACAAACATACAAAAAAAAAAACCTACAGACGAATTGAGAACCTCCTTTTTGGAAGTCGGTTAAAAAGCAATCACATAATAATTTAAAAGGCGTTCATGGTCAGAAAAGGATCCGTCTTGCTGTTTGTTTGTTGCTCCGTGTACAGTGAATGTTTTGCCGGCTAATTACTTTTTATTTCTAAATAACAATACTTTAAATTATGTAAATCAAACACACGACTCGGATGCTATTGATCCCTTGAATGTTACATTTAGTAATCATGAAGAGGAAACATTTTTTACTATGTAAATAGTAGTAGGAGGCAAGATTATTACTAAGCATGTAAATAATGGTATTATATTCTTTTACAGAGACTTCAGAGTATCCCACGTACTCTCGCATCATCTTTACCCGAACACATTAATGGATTTAGAAGTCAGTGCATTTGAGCCAATAGTCTTCTGGAATCCTAGAAAGAAGTCATTCTATGCATACTTTTCTTTTCTGATTGAACTTATGTTTTACCCATTCATCGCTTTCATACATTTTTTGAAGAGGTAAGATAGCTTTTGTAATGATATTGATATAAAATTTGTAATTTGCCGAATAATTTATGAACTATACTAAATTAACTAAAACTAGTTAGTAAGTATTCCATTATTGCATTGCTATTGGTTGCATTTTGCCCTATTCCTATAATTAGGGCTTGGGATTATAATTGTCTATATGACTTAAAATACATCATGAGCTATTTCTAATACTTAGGGCCAGCTTTTCAAAAGAAAATGATCGCAAAATAAAATTAATGTGACAAATTGTCAAGCGCCACTAAACTTCTGCAATTGTTTAAATGATTTATCAACAGCCAATCACAGGAGTTAATAATAATTTTCGTTCAAGAAACTGGCCCGTAGTCAAAAAGCAGTTTCTAAAAAAAAGATCGTTGTTATGTATTCAGGCACGTCAGCTTCTTCATCCGCAAGGACTTTTTCACCCGGCACTACAGATGGCACGATGGCATTGGGTTCCTCCTTCCCCTCTGGATGTACTTTGCCAGTGGCTCTACCTTCTTTCATGCTGCTTCGACGTGGTTTTGGATTATTTGTACTACCAGTTTCATAATATACACTATTGGCACAAATGCTGCACATCATCACCCCGATATCTTCAAAGATGGTGATCAACTTAAGTAAGTAAAATATTTTTATTGTTAACTAATCACATCATCACTCACGAGAGCAGTGGTGGCCCAGTGGTAACGGCCCCGACTTACGAGTTTGTAGGTTGTGAGTTCGAACCCAAGGAGGCGGTTTACTTTGTGTAAATAATTTCATCATCACTGCTCTCAAAATTGTGAAGGAAAACATAGTGAGGAAACCGGTATGTCCTAGAACCAAAAATTCGATGACATGTGACATATACCAACCCGCACGGGGCCCGCGTGGTAGATTATAGCTCACTCCGTCTCGAAGAGAGGAGGCCAGTGTCCCAGCAGTGGGAACATTATAGGCTGATTATTTGTAATTATATTATATTATGTCGTATTGTTTTGGTTTTATATCCTCAGAACGAAGATATAAAAAGCAATCGCATAATAATTGAAAAAGGGTTCATGGTCAGAAATGGATCCGTCTTGCTGTTTGTTTGTTGCTCCGTGTACAGTGAATATTTTGCCGACTATAATTATAATGCGACTGTATCTTAAAATAGACTCAAGAAAAAACATTTAATTGCAGTTACATGACTGCATTTCATATCAGGAACAACTGCAATTATATATATAAATAAGTAAATTTATTTGTAACTACTCCAAGCTGCTTCTGCTGCTATAAAGGAATGCATTAATTTGTAGAAAGTTTAAAATTATTATTTTTATAACAGTTTTTATTGTTTCATTTAAAACAACAATGTTTTCACTAAGACCATTCAACCGTACAGAAACAGTTTTCATGGCAACTTTACAGCTTTGCCGTAAAACTTTAAGCTTCTTCACTGGATATTTAACGTTAAGCGATATTTATCATTCTCCAGGGACACCACAGTCGACTGGGGCATGCACGAGCTCGAAGCCGTGATGGACCGTACTGACATCAACAGCAGTCTCTTCACATCAATGACTTTCTTCGGAGATCACGCACTACATCATCTGTTCCCCACTTTGGATCACGTTACTTTGAAACATTTGTATCCTGTATTCCTAAAGCGTTGCGAGCAGTTCAGAGTTAACTTCAGATTGACGTCATCATTCAATCTCTTTATTGGGCAGCTGAGAATGGCTGTAAAAGAAGACCCCAACGTTTTAGATAAATCGAAATAATTTTGTTATGGTCTAATTTTAAAAAGTAAAAAAAAGACGGGCCAAGTGCGTGTCGGGCCACACATAATGAAGGGTTTCGTATTTGGGACAAATTTATCCTTAGAAATAAACTTAACATTGTAGTTGATTAACATGTTCTCCTATACATTCCAACTGCACATTAAGTTGGTCGACTATACTGGTTAACCAGTACAGCCTACTTAGCTGTGATAGTTTTCCTTTTAACTTCGTTATACAGGGTGTTAAAGTAACTGCGTGCCATAGCTTAAGGTTAGGTTCAGTATCGATAAAGGAAACCAGGAAAAAAAAGGGGTTTACAATTGACTCTAATAAAAAGTAACACTTTAAAGCTTAATATTACGTAAACGGATCCCTGAATCGAAAAATGATTTTCTAAAACCCGCAATAGTTTTGAAGGGCCTATCCAATGACACCACATAACGTGATAAAAAAAAATAGTATATAGTAGATAAAATAAAATATAAAACTTTTTTATTTTACCACTTTGTCGGCGTGATTAATATGCATACCCATGCAAAATTACAGCTTCCTTGTACTACGAGTATCTGAACTAAGCCACGGATACACAGACAGACAGACAGACAGAATGTTGACTACGGAATCCTAAAACGTTGGGCATCGCTCGCAATGTATTGCTTTGTAGGTACCTAGAGCAAATCGTAAAAGCATTTATTCATTTTTAGATGTAAGTAATAAAATAATATTGTACTCTTTTTTAGTTTGTAACAGTGTTAACATAATTATTGTCAGTACAATCCGTAGGTACTTATTTTTTAAACACACTGATATTTTAGAAAAAGTTTCATATTTTATTTTTATGTCTAATCCATATTTTCCCACACAGGGCATGTAGTGCCCCACTATTAGGTATTGTCCCACACAGGGCAAAGGCATCTTTTCTGCACCTATTCAATCAATTCGGTACCAGAAGACTTAAGACGGACATATATGCCAGTGACCTTGAGTGGTTAGCTTGCGTGTTCTGTACTGAGCTCACGCAACGCGTCGTACGTTCAGCCAGTAATAGGACTCGCCCATCAAGGAGCGCTGTCCCCAATTTGACGCATTATTAATTTATTATACACAAAACAAAAGGTATTTTAATAAAACGCGTATATTAAAAAATCAATAATTCAATTATCTTTAAATTGGTGAAGGAAAAATAAGCTTGGTAGATTTTGCGCCATTGTCAGTTTTTTATCCGCGTTTATAACTTTATAAATTAATTTCACTAGATAATATAAACATAATCTAAAATATTCACATATTAAGTTATTGAGAAAATGCTCTAATTTAACACATATTTTTTTCAAATCTTTAACACTGTAATTCAGTATAAAATCATTAAAAGTCGGTTATCGTCACCTTAAGAGCATGATGATCACATGATCAGCTTCTGTGTGTGTTCTGTTCTGTACTAGTGGCTAGTCCTTTTGTTCTGTACTAGTGGCTAGTCCTTTTGGTCTTTTTGGTCAAGTGGATGTGCTTATAATTATTGTGTACTTACTTTTCTTGTCTTGTTTGTTTAATTTCGTTTTTATTATTGATTTATATTGTTATGCTCAACTTCTTCACTTTTACGGTTTATCTAATTAATTATGTTTACTCTCCGTCTGGTGATCTGCTATACACGTGTTCTTAGTACAGACACGAGTCTGTCACAAACTTTGTCACGCACGTTCTAATCTAAAACTATTTGTATTTGAATTTTCTGGACGATCTTCTTGTAGATCGCGTTCAAACTTCGCATTATGCAATAAAGACCGTTGATTATAACAATATGTAAAACAAAGAAAGACAAGATATCTTTCTTTCACAAATACTTTGTAATAGGTATTAGATAAACAAAGATAACAAATCCATTATTTAAATAAACACATAACATACACACTATACATATTTCTAAATGTGAGATCTAAAGGTCACTGTCATTGTCACTAACATAAAATAATAATTATATTACCTACAACATTATCTATTATCTAAGCAAAGTAGTACAAAAATAAACAGAATTTTTGATTGGCTGATAAAAAGAGTAATTATGATTTCTTCAGTATTGTATTAATTTGTAAAGTCTCTAATAGTTATAATAAATATTGCAATCTTTTGTTTTGCAAATGTGTGTCTACGTATGAGAGATAAGCTCGACCTTTGGTTTGCGCTGTGACTTTAGTTATCAAGAGTCAATGAATAAATAATTTATCGCAATCAAGTTTTCCTTCCAATAAAACTGTTTACAGAGGGTCAAGCATGTGAGAGAAATTGTTAGAGGATGAACATGATAACTTAGACAAAGAATTTTAAAAGAAAATACAGCCTGAAATGTGACAAAACCACGATTTTTCGTTTTTGAACGCCATTTCATGAGACCAAGAACGGATGGTAATACCTTCCATTTGTCAATCAACGCAGTCCACTGCTGAACATAGGCCTCTCCCAGGCTGCGACACAACACCTGTCCTCCGTCTTCCGCATCCACTGTCCCAGCTAGCATTTTAAGGGCGTCGGTCCATCTAGGGGGGCGTCCAACGCTACGCTTGCCGATACGCGGTCTCCACTCCAGGACTCGTCTGCTCCACCGGCCATCGGTCCTACGACAAACATGGCCAGCCCACTGCAGCTTGCTTACTGTGCAAGCTATGCCTTCAATTTGTAACTATGGTTAAAATCCTGTCATTTTTCAAAAGCTTTTGAGGCTCGATGTCTCTTTAATTTTATGTTTTTCGATGTCAAAAAGGAGACGGCATAACTAGATTGTAGTTTTCAGATATTCAGACATTTGCCTTCTGCAATACCAGAGACATCGCAGGTACGTTGACGTCCCAAAGATAAGAGCTGAAATGTCACATATTATGTCTGTAGGTAATTACAATTTTTTAATTTTATTAAATAGCATTTTTGATATGAAGCTATGGTGACCTCTGTACTGCTACCGACGACGATGCCGTGGAAGTAGCGAAATTTTGGGCCAACAAAAGCCAATGCCTAAAAATATAGCAATTTTTTTTTCAAACATTGTCTTGTATAATATGACGAACAAAAGTAATATGCGGTAACATAACCTAACATCAGTCTGAACAGAGTTATATAGATACAAAAAATAAAAAAATTACAAAATATATATCGTTTTTAGGGTTCCGTAGTAAACAAGGAACCCTTATAGTTTCGCCATGTCCGTCTGTCTGTCTGGCTGTCCGTCCGTCCGTCTGTCGCCAGCTTAGCTCAGAGACGCTTAGTCCTAGAAAACTGTAATTTGGCATGGGTATACATATTAATCATGCCAAAAAAATTGTAAAATAAAATTATGAAAAACATTTTTTTTTAGGGTACCTCCCGTACACGTGAAATGGGGATGATATTTTTTTTCTCGTCTATTTCATGGTGTGGGGTATCGTTGGATAGGCCGTTCAAAAATATTGTGGGTTTGGCAAAACCATTTTTCAATTAAGGGATCCGTTTGCGTAATATTAAGCTTTAAAGTGCTAGTTTTTGTTTGTTAGAGTCTAGTGTCCCCCCCTCTGCCAGCTAAATGGTTGGTTTTGGATATGTGAAAAAATTCATGGCAATAGTATATATAACGAAATTAAAAGGAAAACTATCACAGCTAGTAGGCTTCACAAGTTAACGAGTAATAGTCGACCAACTTAAATTTGCAGTTGGAGAATTGACCGTAACGTATATCAATGTATGGGAGAGCATGTTTTTCAACTACAATGTTAAGTTTGTTTTTGGGATAAATTCATCCCAACTACGGAACCCTTCATTGTGCGTGGTCCGACATGCACTTGGCCGGTTTTTTTTAAACGTATTTATCATCTAAAAGCAGGTTTGTAAAGCTTAGAGCTTATTTTTACATAAAAAAAGTTCAAATATATCATCTCGGACTGCAGAAAATCGTTTATCAATTCATTTTTGTGATAGGTTTTTCCAATACCGACTAAGGTTTCAATGATGGCTGCGGTATAAAACCAAATGTACCACTTCTCATAGTGATTTGGTCATTGTCATTGTCGTGCCATCGGCAGGACGAAGAAAAAGGTATTACACTGGCAGACACCACAAAACAAACAAAGCAACACATAACACAGTGATGCTGCTTGCAGGAATTGAAATAGTGGTAAAACCTACTTTTACGGACGAACAGATTCACAAAAAGCTCTACTACAACTTGATATTCCAGCAGAGTTGATAGGCCTAGAAAACAAATTGCTTAACAAACAAATTACAAATGCTAAACCGGTTTAGTTGCAAACGCGACGGGCCATTAAACCCAGTGGAACATCTTCATCACTGGCTGGCCTCCTACAATTAACTAAGAGATATCTCAGCTCTAAAATGAAATACACCTTTTTTCAGAAACTATTTCTGTAATTTTAATTTAGAAGCAGGTAGCTTCCGTAAGAAGACACTTTATACGATACCTATTTGAATGTGGCGTGTAGATGTTTGTAGAATAATAAAAAAGTTTTTACAAAAAAAAAACAACTGGCTTCCAAAAAAAAACACTACTACTCACTATGTAGTGTTTTTTTTGTAAAAAGTTTTTTTTTTAATTTTACACTTTTTAGTGTGTCAGTTTGTAATTACCACAATTCCGTCATGTGAACAACGACGCAGTTTAGCTGTTAGACCAAACAAATATAGTGCGAAGACTAAAACGAACAAAACCTTTTGAGTGTAGTGTAAAAAGTGTAGACATAATGGTGACAATGACACTCATAATGTAAGACATGAACAAAGTGTTTATATTATTATATCAGACTCTAAGAAAGTGGAACGGACTTGTGTAAAGTACAATCAGCACTATTCTAAGTTTTAAAATAATTATCACGTAGCAAATTAAGTTAGTTTCAAATTACATAGTAGTCATATAGGCTAGATTGTAATTAATTATTAAGAACCTGGTTCTTTTTAATAAAGGATTAAAAAAAAAGGTTTGTAATTTATCTAAGTTACAATACCCTAATGTGAACTGCTCATCATGTTTTACAAAATATTGCTTTTCCCGATGCAAGGGCGTTAATGGTTGAGGAGTTCTCCTGGTAAGAACTAAGAGAACTGGAATTGATGGTGACTTCACCATAAGCATTGTGACGAGCATAGATTGCTTAGCAACCATATTAAAGTGTCTAATCTAATCGCAACCGTGAAATACTTATTATTAAGTAGTTCCGGTGGCCATCTGTGGTCTTCGTCATCAATTCCACTTCACCAAATGATGCTTTCCAAGTGCAAATGCATAAGTTACTATAAAAAATAACTAAATCGGTACAATGGGACAATGGGACCACATTGGGACCATACCAAAATCAAAAAAAATATCAATTATCAATTATCGGTCCTAAATAGACGGATAAATCGGTGAAAATACATTAAAAAAAAGCGAACCTAATAACCTCCTCCCTTTTCGAAATTTGTTAAAAAGAAAGTAAACGCTTAGGTATTTTGATGAAAAAGTTGTGTTGTAAAAATGTATGTTATGTTCAATATTTTTTTTTTATAGATAACAGGGAATTTTACATATGTTCTGTTTCTCGTCTCGTGACCCGGTGAACTTCGTACCACGTGAGAACGATATATTGGCGATTTTTAGCTGTTCCTTTGGGATTTCCCTAATTTTCTCTTTTCTTAAACCACCCCAGTATAGAGACAAACAAAACAAAACAAAAAAAATTGGTAGAGCCGTTTTTGCGAGAGTAAGAATTGATTTTTATTTATAATAGATTTCCTTTAAAAAAAAAAGAAAGTACTTAGTCTAGTAGGTACTAATTCTACGAAATCACAGATCTAAATCTGCGGATTTTTATTAGCTAATGTTAATTGTCAAAATTAAATAAATAATTTAACTTTGTTTTTACGAGTACTTTGTTACTCCCGTGCTCCCAGATAGGATTATCGCTCCATGGCATATTTTTACTCTTCCATACAAAAATTGGCAAAACACGCTTTATTTTAACACAGTCATCTTCTAGAACGACCACGGTCCGAAATACGGCGGCGACAGACATACTAAGTGGTCACCGGTGCGTATTTGGTATGGTTTCATGATGGCATAAGAAAGGAATTCCTACGTTACCAACCTTAAGGGCGGTTGTCCACCGCCACCGTCAACGGGACGTTATCGAGAACGAGATGACGGGGCCAATGTAGCGATACATCTTACATTCAGTATGACCACGTGTCCACCGCACGTTCGTCACCTGAGCGCCGAGATCCTGGCCGCCGAATTTTCGAGTAGTTCGACCGCTAGCACTTGGCCAATTGGCCAGTTATGACGGGCCAATAAAAAATACGTTTGATCTTGTCCGTGCACTGCCGTTGCACCGCACCGGCGCCGTTCGCCCGGCTTTTGTTTTGTCTATTATATCATGACATACTGAACTACCGTGTTCGGTCGTGGTGGTCAAACGAACGCCGTCTCCGGGACGTCACGTTAGGTTTGAATAATCTCGTTCCTCATTGACGTCCCGGTGAAATCTGCGGTGGACAAACGCCGTAACTGATACGACGGAACACGATTGCGAAAAAACGACTTACCACTGGCCACTTTATATTCGAAGTCGATGTGTAAATTTACTTATCGACTTCGAATATATAATGGCCAAGTGTAAGTCGTTTTTTTTTGTAAAAACAGATAAGCAGCTGTTTACAATAGTTTGGTGATATAAATAGGCGAGGATGGATCCTCAATTTAATCTGTCTCCAAAGTTTGGACAGTACACATCTCAGTGCAGTTACGTTAGATAAATATAGTACTTAGTAGAATTTTATAGTTATTTAAAATGGCTCCCAAAGATACGGGATATATTGAGTGGGCACATAAAACAGCTGAGGAGAAGAAGACTCATGTGAGTTTCCCTCAATTGAAGTACCCTTCACTTAGAGATGGAGGGCTTAAGGATCCCGTGCAATGGCTGGAAGGAAAAGCCATGGATGATGGAGCAGAAGGATTATGGAGGATACGAAATGGACTTTACGATTTCACTGAATTTTTGCAAAAGCATCCTGGCGGCGAGGAGTGGTTGGAACTTTCCAAGGTATGTTTAGAGTGAATTTATTTCTTAATTCCAAAAATAATAAAAAAAAATCGTTTTGGTAATTAGTTTTTTCGAACATTGCTTTAATTTTGACAATAAAACAAAAACGATATTATCCATTCATAGCTCAATATATTTCAAAGATTCCTTTTCTGTTGAAATAGCAATAGGTTCGTTTTTGAATTTTTCAACAAACCGAACGTAAAATTTTAAGGGGACAGATATAACAGAAGCATTCGAGTGCCATCACTTCAATCCAGTTGTAGAAAAAGTTAAAGAAAAATATTACATTAGAGATGCTCAAACACCTAGAAATTCTCCATTTACCTTCGAAGAGGATGGATTTTACAAAACTTTAAAACGATCGGTGATAGAGGAGCTTAAAAAAATTCCTTCAACTGAGAAAAGACGAACCAATCTGATTATTGATGGATTATTTTCATCGTGTTTATTAGCATCAGCTTTGTCTTGTTGGGCTACCGACTATTGGGTTGTGATGGCGTCTTACTTGGTAGCATCTCTCGCCTTAGCATGGAACACCGTCGCTGCACACAACTATATCCATAAGAAAACTAACTGGAGGATGTACCTCTTTAATTTCAGTTTATGGTCCTACAGGTAAATAATAATAATATGTTTACTTTAAGATGACTTAAGATAAATACTGCCAAAAGTGATTTTGATAATGTAAGGCACCTTGACATAAGACAACCGATGAGGCATAAAAGTAAAAACATTTTTTAAATTAAAAAGTTATAAACAAACTATGACATCAACTCGGTTATCAAATTATAACTAGTTAATATTAATTATATAATTGTTTTACAGGGACTTCAGAGTATCACACGTTCTATCACACCACGTTTATCCCAACACTCTCATAGATTTGGAGGTGAGTGCATCTGAGCCTCTAGTGTTTTGGAATCCTCGTAAGAAGCCGTCGTACGCATACTTAACTCTCTTGATTGAGTTGATGCTGTTCCCATTCTTATTTATGATCAACTTCACAAAGAGGTAAGATATAATTTTAAGTTTCATGCTTAGACAACAACAAACAACAATAGATCTAGACATAGAGCGCCTTACTTCACCGATTGTAACACTCTTATGTACGTTTACAGATTCATCAGTAATTTTATTCGCATGGGCTTTTTCAACCGCCACTACAGATGGCACGATGGCATCGGTCTCCTCCATCCCGTCTGGATGTACTTTGCCAGTGGCTCTACTTTCTACCACGCTTTTACTATGTGGCTGTGGATTAACTGCACTGCCAGTCTTATCTTCTTTATGATTGGAGCCATTGCTGGTCATCATCATCCTAAAATCTTCAAAGATGGTGATCAAGTCAAGTAAGTTAATTCAATTAGTTTACGTAGCTCACTGGTTGGTGAATTTGGTGGGTATAACTAAAAACTTACCAAAGTAATTACAGTAGAATCAGTTTTTACGTCTGTAATTTGAAAATATTGTAAAAGCCAATTGGGTATGTAAAGTAAAAATTAACCTATGCCGATTCCAAAACCATTTCGAGATTTTAAGCTTCTAAGACTTATTTTTCTATTAATAGGTCTTAAAATTATAAGATCGTATTTATTTTCACAAAAATACTTAAAATCACTTGACTTTTATTTGACCTCTAAATGCCGTCACAAAGCTGCCTGAATTGGAAACTTTCAGTGCTTCTTGTAATTAAGTTGTTCTTTATGTGTCAAGTGTCATGTCAACGTCAAATTTACATGAAGCACATAATACTATTCTATTCAGTTATATATATACGTAAATAGTGTAGTTTTTCACCAGCGGCGGACAGTACAAGTCGAATCACATCGATGTATCCCCTCAGGCAAACTTAACTTACGTTCAAATGATCTTCACAATAAAACAGACGCCGCCCAGACTTGTATTCAACATTTACTTCCTCGCACCATTTCCTTTTTAAGGTTTCTTTTACTAACAATCAATTTGTGTAGGCTATTTGTTGTGGTGTTTCTTATACTTGACGGTATGAAGCACTTAGCAGAAGTAGTCTTTGAATCCATTCATTTTATTAAGCCATATCTTTAAACTAAAGTACGGAAATCGCTAAAGTATGAAATGTAAACAAATTAATTGTCAAATTTGACAGTTTGACTTTACTGAATTTTGGTTTTAAATAAGTGTTACACGTGGCAAAGATCCTAAGCTATTCAGTTCTACTAGTGACGTCAGTACGAACAATACTTTAAAAAAATATATAAAAATAACTACAGCTTGTAAAAACAAAAAGATGAAATTATGTGTTTCAAATACTCTTATCATTAAAATAAAAATATAAAAAACATACCTGAAAAATACTTTACATACCTAATTATTTTCAAAAGAGGAACCGTTGTATTTCTTGTCGGCTCTTCTCCATAAGAAATGACCAATCGGAACCGTGCACCTAGCTTCTGACGTTTCATAAGTGCCATGTAAGATTATGTGAAAAAAAATATTTGATTTGATTTGTTTAGGAAACGAACACACCAGGAACTGGCTTAGTTTTCACTGGTTATTTACCAAATTTTTGACATTAATTGATATTTTATCATTTATTAGGGCAACAACTGTCGACTGGGGTATGCATGAGCTTGAAGGTGTGATGGATCGTAATGACATTAATGACAACTTGTTCAAAGTGATGACTTTCTTCGGTGAACACGCACTGCATCATCTGTTTCCGACGTTGGACCACGCTGTTTTGAGATATTTATACCCGGTGTTCTTGAAGCACTGTGAAGAATTCAGGGCTAACTATAGGGTGACGTCACAATTTGACCTTTTCATTGCTCACCTCCAAATGGCAGTGAAGGAAGACCCCACGTTATTAGAGGATTCACAATAAGTTGACTGTTGTACTGGTTATGAATTGTAAGAATCAATAATAACTTTGTATCATTAAATGCGAAAACGATTTTCGTTTCTTGTTTTATTGGTCTCTTGTGGATATTTAATTTTGAAATAAAGTTAAATAAATATACGTTTCTTATTTAGTTTCAAGAAATATGAAACAATTATTGTAGATGCTTTGGACATTTATTTTGCAGTTAGATTTATGAGCAATCTTTTTCTTTTAAGTTTGTTGTTTTAATACCTACTTATTTGTCTGAGACGTTTTCTATACAAACATTTTTGAATTGTTAATGTTTATTTATGAATGTAATGAATGAATGACTTAACAAATAAAGTTTGTACAACTTTCAACTAAACTTTATGGCGATGTCTTTCTTTTCTTGCATAGGTGTTAAGTACTACAGTATCTATTTACTTGATAGGTTTTCGTGGGCCACTGGGGTGTGCAAAGAAGCATCATTAAAAATCTCTAGTACATATTTTATACGAATCCCAGTCGGTATTTTTATAATTTCTTATAACTACAACATTTTTATTCATAAAACATTCACTACTTCATAAAAAGGTCACTTCCCAAAGTTTCATTTAAAACTGACCAATTAAAATTAAGCGCAATATCAGATGTAGCCAAGGACAAATCAGGAGAAGATGCCTGTAAGGTACCGTTAACCAATTCAATGCGAGTAACACTGCCGTTATTTATTACAACATAACTATTATCTACGAGTGACTCTACAATTTGAACACCTCTCAGGTCTGTTTTATTTAACCAATTCGTATGGTGGGCATTAAAGTCACCGATTATGGTTGACTTTCTATTAAATGATGAAAATAAATTATTCCAATCCGTTTAGTTAGTTTGAACAGAGGGTGGGCAGTATACAACTATTACATTTTCTAAAAGAGAATTTTAATGTGAAGGATTTCGAATCCTGGAAGGGGTTTCTGAAAGTTTCCTACCTGATTTTTTATAGATTTATGAGTAACAATAGTCACACCCCCATAAGAGTCGTCCCTGTCTTGACGAAATATATATTATAGTTATTAGGGTTCCGTACCAAAATGGTAAAAAGGAACTCTTATGGTAAGACTGTCTGTCTGTCTGTCTGTCACACCTGGATATCTCAAGAACTACTGATGCTATCAACTTGAAATTTAGAATATTTTTAGGTGACGTTTGCCCAACAATTTTGCAAACAATAAAGAAATAAAAAAAATAATCTTTTTTGCAAAAAAGAAGAGAAAGGGGGTCTTAAATTCGAAATGGGGCTACTAGGGCATGTAGGGTACTATAATATTATAAAATAATGCTGTTTGCACATTCTCAAACATTTTTTTTTTGTTTAGTTAGTATATTTTCCGACTTTTGATGAAAAATTTAAAAAAATATACACCCCTTATCTCCGAAGTTTGCATAGATGACAATCTGAAATTATTCTATGTGATAGTAAATAGCACAGTTTTTCGGAAAGCATCAACATCATATACGTACGGAACCCTCGGAGCGCGAGCCTGACTCGCTCTTGTTTATTTTAAGATGACTGTCGGGATCTAGCCACGTTTCCGAAATAGCAGCTATATGTATTTTATTTTGGTTAAGTAACTGAGAAAAAGCTACTAGTTTAGGTTTAAGACTACGGGCATTCCATTGTATTATATTCAGTTTTCCATTTTCAGTGTTATCCATTAAAGAAATTAACAACCATTATTTGCAACTACGTAGACTCCGATATTTTGTCATCAACCAATAGTATAAACCACTCGATACTAAATTTAAGAATAGTTTTAATTTTAGTATACCATAAACAGTTTTTAAGGTAAATAACTTCTGTTATTCGCGATAGTAACTCGTTACATGTTGTGCTGTGTTCAGTGTTATCCTTAGTTTGTTTGTTACCATTTTGTTCGTACACGTAATCTTCGTCAGTTCGCGGTTCTAATAGAAACTGTGATAGGTTTTGCTTCATTTTTAAAGACTTCTTCTTGTTCAATGGTGACTTAATGCGTAGGTTAGCAGCGCTAGGTGCTTCTTCGACGTGAACACCCGCCTCAACCGTAACAACTTCTGCAAATGTGGGGCTCAAATGAAGAAACAGAAACAATTGGAATATTTACTTCTGTTTGTTTAGCTTGACCATTTACATGAAGAGAATTTAGGTGGGACGTACGCAGTGAAGGCTTTTTTGTATGAACAATTGAATTCAGTCATGGTTTCACGTATTCTACGTTCTTTTAAATACAGAGGACACGTATTAAATAGGGCCATATGGTTGCCTGAGCAGTTTATGCATTTAAAAATATTGGTCTCACAATTTTCGTGATCTCCGCCGCTCTTAGGACATATCATTTTATTGGAAGGACAAGTCCTAAGTCCATGACCCAGTTTCCTGCATCGAGAATACTGTGAAACCGGATATATATAAGGTTCAACCTTAGTCCTCAAACCATCGGTATAAACGTATGGCGGCAAATAATTTCCTTTAAAACATATTCTCACTACTTCACAAGGAGACCAGCCTCCATCCTTATTTTGACGATCTGGGCGCTTAACAAAGATAATCTCAGTATTATCTTGACAGAATAAACTGCTCAGAATATCATCTTCTTTCAGTTCCAACTCAACGTCTTTTATAACACCGTAAGAGTAACTTACTTCCATATCTTCGTTAAATCTCCACCTTTTGGTGATAAACTCTTCACACAAACGTAACTTATCCATATTCGATTCATCTTGAAATTATATTGAAACTCTGAATGGACTTAGATATTTAACGTGCACTATATTATTAATTTCATTTGATTTTAACAATTTAGCCAATGCAAATGATTTCAGAAGTTTATCACTACATGATATCGTAACTTCCAATTTCGGTATTTCCTTCTGCGGACTATTCAGACGAGATTTTTTACCTTTTCCATTATTATTTACTATCTTCAACTCTTCATCAGATTCTTCTTCTATAAGACTTCTTTTTTGGTTGGCAATCGGTAAATCTTCAGTTTATTTCCTAACAATCAAGTTTTCTTTATCATCCTCCAATTTAGTATCGTTTAATTGATTTTGTTCCATTGCAAGTAAACAACACCTGGCGCACGCGCCCCGCGCGCCCGCGCCTGTACCGGCGCGTGGCCTCACTGGCCACCTGCGTAGCTTAGCGCGTAAACAAAATCAATTCCGTGTTTTCGTGTTTGTTTTTGTTAAAATAAATATTTTAGCAAAAACACGTCTGATTTGCACGCGTGCCGACACGAATTCCGCAGCTTCAATTGACAACAAGAATGTGGGCCTGCAGAACAACGAACAGTAGGTAAAATTATGAAACTTCAATGTCTTTCAAAAATTAAGGAGATGATGCCCTTTATAGTGTTTCGCAGGGTAGGCTTAAAATACCACTTAATTTCAGTTTGATAAAGTAATGATTAGATTCCAGAATTTAACTGTCTCCTCAACATATAGAAATCGATTTCCGTTCGAAAAAGAAAAAAAAATCACTTTGTACGTATTTTTCTGTTCCTTTTCAGGGTTCCGTACCCGAAGGGTCCAAATGGGGCCCTATTGCTGTGACTCACGTGTCCGTCAGACGTCTATCACACAGGTTTTAGAGCCAAATGGTTGGATATACTTACAGACTTCAAATTTTCACAGTATAAGCATCTTGTTGACCCAAAGCCATACAAATTGTTAAAAATTACTATCACCATACCCACACAACAATAACTAAAAGATTACACCTCAAAAATCCATAGCCTATCTCAATTTAAACTAAATTCTAACACATTGACCTATGAATTTGATATTTTGGTGATAATATTTACTATTACGTATCTTTTACTAACGAATATCAATTAAATCACATTTGGAGCCTCACAATAAGTGGTACCTACTAAGGTCACTCACTGCTTATCAATAATTCTGCTACCCGGGCGGTTTATATTCTAGATTTGGTACGGAACCTTAAATGTGCTAAGTCCGACTCGCACTTGGCCGGCTTTCTGTTGTCTGTTTACATGGGTGTGCATAAACTGATAAATAAATAAATAAATTACTAAGTTAGTACTTATGCCACGATATCAAAGGTTTTCAAAATAAATATTGTTCAGTAAGATCTCGTAATGATCGCGTCTTTTGAGTTTCCGCCAAGCCTCTTTTAATTTTTCGGGAATATGACTGAATAAACAGATATTTCCCGTTGGTTTAACAAACGGTTAAAAAATTGTATCGCTTTTTTATAAATACTATTAGATTTTTCAAAGGAAAAGTAGCTATGATATTTCTTGCTCGATTTTGTTCTTGGACAACGTCATTTTATAACGGGCCAATAAATATAAATAAATAATATTAAGTTGCTCATGTAATGGTTGTTGGCAAATTGAAATATTTAATTTAACTTTGTTTTTACTTTGTTACTCCCTTGCCCCCAGATAGCCTTATCGTTCCATGGAATATTTTCAGTCTTCCATACAAAAATTGGCAAAACACTTTTACTTTAACACATCTTCTATAACAAATATGGTCCCAAATACGGAGCAACAAACATACTTGGTGGTCACCGGTGCGTATGGCATGATAAAATTCTGGTGCCACCTTTAAATCTTGGTTTTATGAAGCATGCATACGAAGAAAGAGGAATACCTACGTTAACCGACCTTAACGACGTTATCGCTTTCTGAGGAAACCGATGCTATACATTTATTTTATTTATTTCCATACAAAAATTGACAAAACACTTTTACTTTAACACATCTCCTATAACAAACATGGTCCCAAATACGGAGCAACAAACATACTTGGTGGTCACCGGTGCGTATGGCATGATAAAATTCTGGTGCCACCTTTAAATTTTGGTTTTATGAAGCATGCATACGAAGAAAGAGGAATACCTTGGAACGCGCCACTGTCGGGTTCCCAGATAACGGCGGGAGGAGTTCACATCGGTGTCGAGTTGACGATGAAGTACTTGGGACTCGTCCTCGACAGCCGCTGGAACTTCGTGGAGCACTTCCGACGTTTGGCTCCCAGACTGGAGAGGGCCGGGGCTGCTTTGAAGCGGCTTCTGCCCAATCTAGGGGGTTCAAACGCCTCCTGTCGGAGGCTTTACGCAGGGATCGTACGGTCCATGGCCCTTTACGGAGCACCGGTGTGGGCGCGTTCTCTGAGGCTGCGACCAGCCCAGCGGTTGAACGCGTCCCAAAGGGTCATGGCCATCAGGCTGGTACGGGGCTACCGCACGGTCTCCCGTGAGGCAGCGAGCCTCCATCCGGACTGCCGCCGTGGGATCTGGAGGCAAAAGTCCTCGCGCACATTTGGGAGTGGCGCGAGGAGGTGAAACGCCGGGGTGAAACTCCGCTGCCGCGAGAAATCACGGCACAGCGGACGGAGCTCCGGCGGGATCTCATGGCGGCATGGAGAGTGCGATTGTCGCAACCCAGCGCTGGGCACGCCACAATTGTGGCGATAAGTCTCCTCTTTGACGAGTGGCTAGAGAGGCGCCACGGCGTCCTCACCTTCCGCCTGACGCAGGTCCTCACCGGACACGGTTGTTTCGGGAGGTTCCTGTTCAGGATAAAGCTGGAGAAAACGCCCGGGTGTCACCACTGTGTGGATCGCCCGGAGGACACGGTGGAGCATACGGTGGAGGTCTGCCCGGCTTGGGCGGAGCGCCACCGTGTCACGGAGGCGATCGGCGGTGGCGATCTCTGGCGTCCGGCCCTGGTTCAGGCCATGGTTCGGAGCGAGAGTGTATGGGCGGCCGCCACCTCCTTCTGCGAAGCACTAATGCTCGCGAAGGAGGAGGCGGAACGCGTGAGGGTGAGGCAGGGTTCGCGCCCTCACGCCCTTAGCCGCCGCAGGAGACGCCCCGGGCGTCGGGAGTCGCAAGCTGATTTCCGGCCACCGGAGGCGCGGGCCTGCGGACGGTGAGCGATGGGTAGCTCGCCGTCCGATAAGGACCAGGCCCGGGTCAACGGCGCGTTGTGTTTCACGCGCGCCTCAAAGAGATGTCAGCACCAACTGACGAGGTCCGTTAGGGCCAATGCCTGCCAGGGTTGCGAGTTTGTCCGAAAGGGATATCGTGGCCCTGGCACACAGGCAACGGAAGGAACACGGGTGGGTCAGTAAAAGTCTGACACGCCCTCCCGCTCAGCCCAGAGCGGGAGAAGTTATTTGATTATTTGACCAAAAAAAAACGACGTAATCGCTTTCTGAGGAAACCGATGCTATACATTTATTTAATTTATTAACAGTTTATGTACACTTAGATAAACAGACAAGAAAAATGGAACAGAAAAATACGTATGCTTATTTCTATTGAAATCTTTTCCAGCCAAAGAGATATAAACAACGTGATTAAGATTAGAAGAGAAAACAAAATACATAACATTAAAAAAAAAATACTATTCACTAATTTAAATATAAACATACAATAACAGAATATACTTACATACATACTTCTAAAATAAATAGCACTAAAATATTTATAAGTATAAAATAATAAACACATAATATGCAAGTATGACGAAGTGGAAAGGTTACATTCACTCTTCTTTTAAAAACTGGAACAGTTTGGCAATCCCTAATGTCAGGCGGAAGTGAATTCCACAACCGAACTGCGTGCACAGAAAAAGAGTAGGAGTAAAAGCAAAGTTTTCAAAAAATAATAGGCCCGTTTTGTCATTTAACTTGAATTGATTTCTCGTGAGTATCAAGTACCGAGTCGTATGGTTTCTTCACTAGTTATGTCGCGATTGACTCTCGCGTTTTGTTGGAAAGTACAGGTCGAGTGGAGAGGTGATTTAAAGATATTTCTAAGACACGACCTGCAAGTTGCATCAGAAGGACAGGCGTAGGAAAAGCGTAAAAGCTATTATATATTACCGTCTAGAAAATCTGTAATTTTCACCAGTATTTGTAGGTATTAATATGTCAAAAAAAATGATTTATATCGTTTACCGCTTAGTTATGAAACCAAAGCTTACTCGTAACTGATACGACGATACACGAATGCGAATTATTATTTGCGATTGCGAATTATAATTATTAATTTAATATACACTTGGCCATTTTTTATTCACAGTTGATAAGTGAATATTTAATTTTATGTTTTGTAAATAAATATAATCGGCTGTTTACAAAAGCACGATGATATAAACAGGCGAGGATGGATCTTCAATTTAATCTATTTTCTCCGTTTGGACAGTACACATCTCAGTGCAGTTAAGTGAGATAAATATAGTAGTGGTAATTGTGTAGTTATTTAAAATGGCTCCCAAAGATACGGGATACATTGAGTGGGCACATAAAACAGCTGCAGAGAAGAAAACTCATGTGAGTTTCCCTCAGTTGAAGTACCCTTCGCTTAGAGATGTAGGGTTTAAGGATCCCGTACAATGGCTAGAAGGAAAAGCCATGGACGATGGAGCAGAAGGATTATGGAGGATACGGAATGGACTTTACGATTTCACAGAGTTTATGGAGAGGCATCCTGGCGGTGAGGAGTGGTTGGAACTTTCTAAGGTATAATTTAGAGTGAATTTATTTCTTATTATGAAGAATAATAACATTTTGCCCAATGTAGGCCATGGCATGATCAAATTGATTAAAATCGCTTTCACGTAAAAAAAAAAAATATATTATGCATTGTTAAGATATCAAAGATAAATTTTCTCTTGAAATAGATCAATAGGTTAGTTATTGTTGATTTGTCATCATGTTGCATTAGATAAGTGAGGGATTTATTTTTATTTTTTATTTATCAATAAACCGAACGTAAAATTTGCAGGGTACAGACATTACAGAAGCATTCGAGAGCCACCACTTCAATCCAGTTGTAGAAAAAGTTAAAGAAAAATATTACATTAGAGACGCTCAAACACCTAGAAATTCGCCATTTACCTTCGAAGAGGATGGATTTTACAGAACTTTAAAACGATCAGTGATAGAGGAGCTTAAGAAAATTCCTCCAACTGAGAAAAGACGGTCACATCTGATTATTGATGGATTATTTTCAACGTGTTTAATAGTATCGGCTTTTTCTTGTTGGGCTACCGACTATTGGGTTGTGATGGCGTCTTACTTGGTAGCATCACTCACCTTAGCATGGAACACCGTTGCTGCACACAACTATATCCATAAGAAAACTAACTGGAGGATGTACCTCTTTAATTTCAGTTTATGGTCCTACAGGTAAATAATAATAATAAGTTTACTCTATGATGACTTAAGACAAATACTGCCAAAAACGATTTTGAAATGAATGTAAAGTGCACAGCACCTTGTCACAAGACAACCGAAGTAGCATGCAAATAGAAAGATTTCTTAAATTAAAAAGTTATTATTAAACTTTGACATCGACTCGGTTATCCAAGTATAAATCGTTAATATTAATTGTATAATTGTTTCCACAGGGACTTCAGAGTATCACATGCTCTCTCACACCACGTTTATCCCAACACTCTCATAGATTTGGAGGTCAGTGGATTGGAGCCTATAGTGTTTTGGAATCCTCGGAAGAAGCCATCGTATGCATACTTAACTCTCTTGATTGAGTTGGCGGTGTTCCCATTCATATTTTTGCTGAACTTCACAAAACGGTAAGATTTTATTTTAACTTTCATGCTTAGACATAGAGAGCCTTACTTCACCGATTGTAACTCATTTATGTACATTTACAGGTTCATCAGTAATTTTATTCGCAAGGGCTTCTTCACCCGCCACTACAGATGGCACGATGGCATCGGTCTCCTTCTTCCCGTCTGGATGTATCTTGTCAGTCGCTCCACTTTCTACCACACGTTTACTATGTGGTTGTGGATTAACTGCACTGCCAGTCTTATCTTCTTTATGATCGGATCCAATGCTGCTCATCATCATCCTAAAATCTTCAAAGATGGTGATCAAGTCAAGTAAGTTAATTCAGTTCTCAAACTCAAAGACGTGACGGGCCTACGCTGTTCTCTCATACCTATTAACACTGTAATTTGAAAACATTGTAAAAGCCAATTTTTTTTAATTTTGTATCTGTGGAGTTTTTTGCCGGCTCTTCTCCATAGAAAACGACCAATTGGAACCGTGCACATAGGTTCTGACGTTTCATAAGTGCCCATGTAGGCTTATGTGAAATAAATTACATCAATTACTGGCACCACAAGCACAAGGCAACCCCTTGGGCTTGTAATTGATTTAAGTCAGTCAGAAAGATGAAGCTAGTTGCCCATTCTAAAGCGTAGTAGGTACCTATGGAGAAGAACGGGCAATAAACTCCACGGCCACTCTTTTAAATTAACGTAATTATGGTTATAAAATATAGGTTACATATTCATGTTGAAATTATACATGTGAGAACTATGCAAAACGTCAAAAGCGTTCGTGATAAAAAGAAAAAAAAACTGGCCCAGTGCGTATCGGACTCGTGCCCAGGTCGTTTTGACGACACGGTTGGCGCAGTGGTTAAGCGATTGACTGCTGCGCTGCGTATCGCGGGTTCGATTCCCGCACAGAACAAATATTTGTATGACCTACAAGACTAGTTGTTCCGGGTCTGGCTGTTTGTGTATGTGAGTTTAAATGTTTGCAAACGCACCCACAATACAGGAGAAATTCCTAGTGTGGGGCAACGTTTTGTTAAAAAAAGAAAATGGACCACGCACAATGAAGGGTTCCGTAGTTAGGATGAATTTATCCTAAAAATAAACTTAACACTGTAGTTGAAAAACATGTTCTCCATCTCATACATCGATATACGCCACGGTCAATTTTCCAACTCCAAATATATGTTTGTAATCAATTTTTTTCTTCTTTTTTTTCGTGATAAAAATGTCTGAAAATCTTTAATAATTATGTAGTTTTCATAATTATTAACGATTTTCGGACATTTTCCTTTACTTGTGCTGTGAGACCTTCCTTCTTGCCAAATTTCATGATTCTAGGTCAACGGGAGGTAGGTACCCGTATAGGTTTTGATTTGTTTGCAAGTATCAAAATATGCTGCACAAATCGCCGTACTTTTTTATTAACCGACTTCCAAAAAGGAGGAGGTTATATGTTTGGCTGTATGTTTGTTTTTTTTTTATGTTGGTTCACCGATATCTCCGTCAATTAAGGACCGATTTTGAAAATTATTTTTTTGTTTCAAAGGGTATGCTCCCGAGGTGGTCCCATTGCCACCAAATCAGAATCTGATGAGGGGATCTCATGGAAATCGAAGGAAACCCTCGAATTTTATAGGCAAACCTATAGGGATTTGGGTATTTTTTATAGTAACTCGTGCATTTGCTACCGAAAATCACTATTTGGCGAAGTGGAACTGATGATGGAGACCACAGATGGCCACCGGAATAACATAATAATAAGTATTTAACGGGTTGCGATTCGATTAGGTACTTCAATATGGTTGCTAAACAATTTATGCTCGTCACAATGCATATGGTGAGTGGCAGTTCTCCTGATTCTTACCAGGAGAACTCCTCAACAATTAACGTCCCAGCATCGGGAAAAGCAATATTGTGTAAAAGGTCATCAGCAGTTGACTTTAGGCTATTGTAACTTAGTTAAATTAAAAACGGACCTATTAAAAAGTGAAAAATAAAAAACTTTTTGTAAAAAAAAAATAACCGACTTCCAAAAAAACACTACAAAGTGAAAAATAACTTTAATTTCGGAAGTCGGTGGCAATAAACTAAAATAGAGATCCAAAGACACCGACTTCCGAAATTAAAGTTATTTTTCACTTTGTAGTGTTTTTTAGGAAGTCGGTTATTTTTTTTTACAAAAAGTTTTTTATTATGTTGACTTAGACGATTGATTTTTTTTTTGAGCACGATGGGACCGTAAACCTTCGTATTTGATATTAATTTCAACTTGATACCTCCAACCGTTCTTTAGAAAAAGGGTCTTTACAGGCTGACAGACAGACATACGGACAACGAAGTGATCCTATAAGGGTTCCGTTTTTCTTTTTTAGCTACGGAACCCTAAAAAAACAATAACAATATTAAATTAAATTAAAGTAAGCCATGGCAGCTAAGAGACAACCAGTCCCTACTGATGGCGTCCGTTCAAGAATATGACGGATGGATCAGGACTATTCAGCTACACCATTTTGAAGGGAGCTAAATGATTAAACACACGCGTCACCATCAGTGAGAAATAAGAGTGAGCATGACATACTCCCAGCCGCCAGGGCACATTCAAGTCAATGAAAGACGTACCCAGTAAATGGTAGCTTTACTGGAATATAGTACACACACATGTGCACTATGTTCCAGTAAAGTAATTACACAATTATAAGAGACTTAATTTATACAATGCAAAGATAGATTTTTTAAATCTTCAGCAGCTCCAACAGTATTTTTTGCGTCCTTGTGGCGCAGGACCAGCGATAAGTCAAGAATTTTTATCAGCGATGCAATCCCCCAACTTATGATAATTATGCTTGACTGCATAGTGTGCGTTTTTAAAGGATTTAAATTTCGTTTCATTCAATTGAAGTATATAGGGAGGTATTTTATTGTAACATTTGACAGATGAGTTAGGTTACGTAGCTCACTAATTAGTGATTTTGCAACTTGAGAAATCCGGTCCCTATGAATAATTGAATAATGGCCGGTCTGTATACAACTTGTCCCAAAATGAACGCACAAGCTCTTAAAGGGTCATTGTACTCATCATTCTGAACAACTTTTACTATGGGACTAAACATGAAATCGCGAAAGAAAATCTGCCCATAGTAAATTTGTCCCATAGTAAAAGTTGTTCATAATGATGAGTACAATGACCCTTTAAGAGCTTGTGCGTTAATTCTGCGCCATGTTGTATATAATGCCCATATCAAGTGGGTAATGTCAGTTAAACTGCATGACTAATGTCAGTATGAATAATGACCACCCTATCTTGAGCAAAGTAATAAAAGAGATAATCTGTAGTGTTTTTGTTTAGTAAATGAAATTATACTTACATAATTGCTATAGGAAGGTACAAAAAAAAAAACAATTCAGCTTATCTTTATAATAATATACAAAAATCCGGCCAAGTGCGTGTCGAACCACACACAATAAAGGGTTCCGTAGTTCCGTAGTTGGGATAAATTTATCCAAAAAACAAACTTAACATTGTACATCAACTAATCGATATACGTCACGGTCAATTCCCCAACTGAAAATGTAAGTTGGTCGACTATTACTTGTTAACTTATAAAGCCTGGTTAGCTGTGATACTTTTCCTTTTAATTTCGTTATATATACTACTGCCAGCTTAAGCTGCTACTTAAGCTGGCAGGGGGGGAACACTTGACTCTAACAAGAAATAGCACTTTAAAGCTTAATACTACGCAAACGGATACCTGAATTGAAAAATGATTTGGACAGACCCGCAATATTTTTGAACGACCTATCCAGCGATACCCCACACCATGGGATAGACGAGAAAAAGAAATATCATCCCCACTTTACGTGCAAGGGAGGTACCCAAAAATAAGGAGGTATACTCATGCCAAATTACAGTTAATACTACTTTTAAGTACTACTCTGAGCTCCCCGGTGGGTCAGACAGACAGACGGACATGGCAAAACTATACGGGTTCCTTGTCGACTACGGAACCCTAAAAATTTATCCCTATGTCCTCTGGTCACGGCGTACCGACTTGTAACGACTTTACCGATGTCATCCATTTTTTTGTTTAAAGTTTTCTAAGACTTTGAAGAAGGTTCTTACAGAGAGAAAAAATAAGTAAACTGCGCAGAAAATTGGAAAATTTCAAATAATCATATAGCAAATAATAATTTCTTTATGATAGTAGTAACCTAACATTAAGTACTAGGCTTGCATAAAGTGTAGGTAGGTAGGTAGGTAAGGTAGGTAGGTAGGGAATAGAATAGAATACTCTCTATTATGTACACCATAAAATTACAGATATACATGTTGAAATTTTACATGGGTGACACAATGAGTAGGTAGATAAGTAGGTAAGGTACCTACCCTACCTACTTATCTACCTACCGTACCTATCTAGATAGGGTAGATAATTAGGTTATGGTAGTTAGATAGGTAGGGTAGGGTAGGTAGGAAGCGTAGGGTAAGTAGGGTAGGTAGGTGGGGTAGGGTAGGTAGGAAGCATAAGGTAAGTAAGGTAGGTAGGTAAGGTAGGGTATATTTTTAGTGCTACCCGTGTGAAGCCGGGCCGGGTAAAGCTTTTTATGGGTAAAGCCAGTTATATTATAAAAATATTACTACTAAAATAGCAATTAGTAATTCTTTCAGACTAGGAAATATCAACTGATTCATACTGAAATAATTGAAATTTTGAGATCGTGTAAGAATTTTATTAAGATTTGAATTATTTCAGACATTTTGAATAACTATTATTGATATCTTGCATTTACAACGTTTTGAATGAGTCCGCGTATCACTGGTCAGTTTCCCTCAGTCGTCAGTTTATTTAATTCGCTAGTTTCGTGGATTAGTAAGTTTCACTGTTTGGTCAGTTTTGCCGATAAGACAGTTCCGTTAACTCGAGAGTTTCTAGTGTTTGCCAGTTTCCTCGCAGTCACCAGCACAATTGCAATGTTGGAAGCCTTGCCCATCAAAGAGTCTTTTCGAGCCAATTTATCATACTGCTCGCTAGAAGTAGGGTACCTTCCTACTTCATACTGCCTGTCTTAGTGATAAATTCAAGCTATCTCAAACCTTGATCTGTTAAATAGACCACGGGTCGTCAGGCATTATTAATATGGGCAGGCCGAAATAATAAATTTATCAATTTGACCGACGCTCTTGGTCATTATTCATAATGATCGGTCCTAAATTAATACTGCCCGGTTAAACAAGTTGCTCGTAACAGCTAAAAGGTATATCTAAGAGTTTACCAAAGACATTACAGTAGAATCAGTTTTTAAGCAGTGAACACACCAACAATGGGCTTAGACTTCTCACTGGTTGTTTAATTCCTTCTTAACCGAATATTGGACATTAATTGATATTTTATTATTTTCCAGGGCAACAACTATCGACTGGGGCATGCACGAGCTCGAAGCTGTGATGGATCGCAATGACATCAATGACAACTTCTTCAAAGTGATGACTTTCTTCGGTGACCACGCACTGCATCATCTGTTCCCGACGTTGGACCATGCTCTTTTGAGGCATTTATACCCAGTGTTCTTAAAGCACTGTGAAGAATTCAGGGCTAACTATAGATTGACGTCACAATTTGACCTTTTCATTTCTCAGCTCAAAATGGCGGTGAAAGAAGACCCCACGCTATTAGAGGAATCACAATAAGTTGATTGTTGCAAAAATTTTTAAGAAACAATAATAACTTTGTAATGATAAATGCGACACACGATCTTCGTTTGTTGTAATTTTGCACTCAAGTGGATATTATTTTTACCATTGAAAGTAAAATAAATATTTGTAAAATTAGGATAACTATCAATTAAATAAATATGACATTATAAAGTTTTAATATTTTATATGTGCCTTTTCAGCGAAAAACACGAGTGAACGCTTTAACGACTTTCACCATTTCAGCTGAAAGACGTCCACTGCTGGACATAGGCCACCCCCAAGCGTGGGGGGGGGGGGTTGCCATAATCGCCACGCTTGGCAGGCGGGTTGGCGATCGCAGTATGGTGTTAAAATGCATAGATAACCCTGCTGCCCATTCTCTAGTAATTAGTCCCTTAGTCGCCTTTTACGACACCCATGGGAAGAAATGGGTTAGTGCTATTCTTTACGTCCGGCATCACACGGACGGCAACGACTTTACATATTAATTATTAGTCAATGATGTTTATGAGCTTCCAATAGCCAGGTTTGTAACTGCGTAAGTGAAGATAGAATAAAACCGAGAAAGGAGCCTCCTCGAGGCGACGTACCCTCCGACCTTCTGTTAAGTCCGGCGCACCCTGGCCATCCTTTCACCACGATGGCAAATATAAGTTTTAATCCTCAGGTCCAAACAGTCCACTTACAATCTTACGATCAATATTGAAGTGTTCTCTCAGGATAAAGCAGAAATTCTTTATGAATTATCTCAAAAGACACATTGTGACATATTATGTTGTCAAGAGGCCCATCGGGATTTCATCCAAAGCAGGTCTCACATTCCTGGACTGTCACTGGTTGCCGATCATGTGTAATATCCAGTCCGCTGTTCATCCTGTGGTTTTGCCATTCTAACGTCGCGACGACGACGCGGCCGACGCGTCGGTTTAACTATCTGAATGCTGATTGGGAACAATTTTCAAAATCCGTGGATGACGAAATACTTAACTATCAATTACTATCAATTACATAAAAACAAAATGCTGAAATTCATTAAAATTTAATTTTTAAAATGTAATGTAAATAAACGACCATTATCAATATGATTATTACAATTAGGAAATTCACTAAAATCATAAAACAGCAAAATAAGAATAAAAATGAATAAATAAAAAATACTATTAAAATCATTTTATCAGTTTCTGTTCCTTTATAACATGCAACTGTACACAATGCCACAATATTGGGCAATCAGATCTGCCAGCCACAATGCCAAGAACACTGATGCCACTGCCGCGGACACGACTTAGCAACGATGCAGCTCTCTTTCTGAGGATGGCATGGAAGCCATCAAGCGTCGGCAAACATGCACGACGCGCTGCAGTGCCTCGGCAGTCGCATCAACATCCTAAAGGCATTGTTGTACTGAACGCGCAGGGCGTTGATTGCCTTCTGCGTATATTTGACCCACAGACTGCACGTATAGAAAGATTGGCAAAACGCCCGAAACAATGTAACTTTTACTGCAGCGTGCAAATCTACGAGCCAACATATTGCATCGGACAGCCAACGCCCGGCGCTCTCTCTCAATATCCTCGTAATCTGAGAGGTCATCTGAGACCCAGTGGCCCAGGTATTTGAATCGAGAAACTCTGGGTACAGAAACACCGTCTATGAGAACGGGTGGTACGTGTGTGACCGTATGACCTGGTGATTGGAATACCAAAAGCTCGCTTTTCTTAACATTATACCTGAGCCCATGGGCCCCGGCATATTCCACACATATAGCGACGAGTTTTCGAACGGCGCTTATAGAGGGGCCCAGCAACACCATATCGTCTGCGTAACTGATGTTGTTGACATATTTTCCGTCTATAGAGCAGCCGACTTTGGTGTTGCTGAGTCTCTCAATGAGTCCGTTTACGTACAGATTGAAGAGACGAGGCGAAGTTAAACCTCCTAGCCTTACTCCACACCTCAGTCTGTACGCATCGGAGATCACGCCCGCCCACTTTACAATATTAACTTGGTTGTTGTACCAATAATCAAAAATGTTATGTTTATGTTGTATGACTTCTTCTGGGAGGCTAGTTTCTGTCCTCATTTTGTGCCATAGCACATCATAGGAAACCAAATCGAAAGCTTTCGAAATGTTTAAAAAACAGGCGTAGACCGGAGTCTTTCTATCGGTGTAGTAACGGACAGTGTGCTTGAGGCATAGAACTGCCGTTTCTGTCGACAGCCCGCGCCTAAAACCAAACTGAGCGTCATTCAGCATTATGTGGCTGTTCAAAACGCGATCTAGCAGACTGTCCAGCACTTTTGCCACGGTAGTAGCTAACGAAATGGGCCTGTAATTGCTGTTATCTGATGCATCACCAGTTTTATTTTTGATTATTGGCACAACCATGGTCTTCATACACTCATCAGGCAGGTATGAGTGTCTTAAACAAAATGTATAAAACATTGCTAGAACTCTTGGCAGATGAACCCCTGCATGCTGCAAATGCTCAATACTAATTCCATCGTGGCCTGGGGACTTACCCCTCGTCATATGTGTTATAACGGCAGATATATTTAAAGCAGTAAAAGAAGGCATTACTTCCGGCCCAAGCGTATTTTGCCTGATTTCACTATCATTGAGCATTCCCGGCACACAGGAAGGAGGTGCTCCCTGAAAAAGACTTTTAAACATGTTCGCAATATCACGCGGCTCAGTAACTCCGTTAACATTTAGAGGAATAGTGGGTTTAAAATTTAATTTTCTCGTGCCTTTCCAGAAGCCTTTGAAGTTTTTATCTGCGTGGTGTGATGCACGAATGTCCATCTTAATTTGCTCGGCGTTCAACACAACACGTTAACATCTCGCCTACCCCGTAAAATCACGATAAATTGTGAGCGTAGTCTCCATACCATCCCAAAAATATATCCCCCGAGGTTGTCGCACATCGTACATCGCGGTCTGTCCCAGGAATCTGGTGAGCTCCTAAATACGTATGAACAACTCTACAAGAGTGAACCTTTCTCGGTAGAGACCGTTGAAGCTGGAGAAAAACTGCTGTCACACATATAAGTGAACGACGCCAGGAAAAATGGATGGAAACGGTTACAAAAATAAAAATATCTTTACCTTTTCTTTACTAATATTGACATGACTCACAATAGAAAAAGTGTGGTCCCTAGCTGCAAATTCACCAGCGAAACACCATTACCTCATACGCCTAGTACAGTTATGGCTAATCAAGTTAGTTTCTCACCAACTTCTTTTTAACGGCAAACCACCAAAACGCCTAGACAGATCTCCCACAAAAAACAACCCTCCAGTGAATCTGTGTGCGATCCATTCACACTACCGGATATCGTCCTGGTCATTCAAAGGCTTGATCTCTGGTAAGGCCTCTGGATTAGATGACTTATCAGTCGAGCAAATTAAACATCTCAGTCCAGTATCTGTATTCTGGCTGGTGCAACTTTTTAGCCATTGCTTGGAGTCGGCCAGCATAGGGGGCATATACTTTCGTCCTATATCCCTACTCTGTCACACCTACAAACTGTTCGAGCGGTACTGTTAGCTCGATCACAAACCTCGATGACCTATTTTTTTTTTCCAGGTAAGATTTAGACCGGGAGATTTAGAGCGGATTTAGACCGAGGAAGTCTTGCTGCAATCAGGTCCTTAACCTCGCTCAACATATCGAAGATGGAATTGAAATGAAGAACGTGACGGGCGCAGTATTTAATCCTGCATAACAATATTGAAAGAGTGAAAACGGAAGGAACAATTTTTATTTTTAAAAGTAGGTACCAAAGTGTATTTTTAAAAGTAGGTACCAAAGTGTATTTTTAAAAGTATGTACCAAAGTGTTTTGTGTTTGAGTTTGCATGCTCAGATCATACCTACACTTATAATAGGGCTTTAAATTGATTAAGGAAGGCGACATTTTCTATAAAAATCTTTAAACATGAACATTTTAAGAACATTTATATCGTAGAGTAGAATGTTCAGTAAACATTTTCATGTGATGTTTTAGAATTTAGATATCTCTTCTAATCTTTAAAGGTATGTTTCTTATTTAGTTTCAAGAAATATAATACAACTGTAGATGCTTTAGACATTTATTTTGCAGTTAGATTTACGAGAAATCTTTTTCTTTCAAGTTTGTTGTTTTAATACCTACTTAATTCGTCTGAGAAGTTTTCTCTAGAAATGTTTATTTATGAATGAATACCATAACAGGTAAAGTTTATTTCAACTTTCAACTATAGGTACTGCGATGTGTTTCTTTTCTTGCATAGTATTAAGTTCTACAATATGTACCTACTTACCTTTTCTTTTTTTTTTGGGTGGGAAATTATCATATAACTTCTCCGGAAGGCGTGTCAAACGTTTACTGACTAAAACCCACCCGTGTTCCTTCAGATGCCTGTGTGACAGGGCCACGATATCCCTTTCGGACAAACTCGCAACCCTGGCAGGAATAAGTACTTACCTGGGGTGTGTAAAAAAGCATCAATAGCAATTTCATTAAGGTAATCAACACTTGATTCCTTAAGTCCTATGGAACGTAACGTATTTAGGTAAAGTCAGGGAAATTACTTGTTAATCAAATTGACTACTAACTTAAATTGTACGTATATTTAAATCACAGCTGTCATTCTTTGACTGTTGTATGAAAAAGCTATAACACGGCAAATTGACTACTAGGTACTTTACGACTATTCCGACATTAATGTTTACATAGGAAATAATAAACGAATATGTTGACTGAAAGTGAAAAATAAAAAAAAACTTTTTTACAAAAAATACGACTAACTTCCAAAAAAAAACCTACAAAGTGAAAAATAACTTTCCAAAGCTCGTAAAAAATGTAAATACAAAAGTCGTTGGTTTAAAAAAGGAGGTTTTTAGGCAACAGTTTAAGATGAACGCGTTATGATTTACAACAGTATTAATTAATCGTTAATCACATACTTGTAAGTTATTACTTATTACTTAAATTATATTCTAAACTTGAAAAAAAAATTGCTCTAACCAACAAATATTGGTTGATAATCAAAACGTAAGTAATCAATTCAAAAGCAATATTTTTTGTTCAACTTCAATACCTACATTTTCATGATGGAAAATGCCATTACTGAAACAAATGGCTTTGAGACGTTACATTTTTAATATTTTCTACCTGTTCAGGTTCATTGTTTAGTTTTTTTCTTTATCGAACCAAGTTTCAAAAGAATTCGATTTTACTTAAAACAATTGCTTTCGTGCGTATTTTTAATAAACTCATCTCATAAACTCACGACTTCTTCCCATGGGGGTGGGCAGAAACTATAGAACGCCTCCTGCTACGCTCCTTACATACTGCTTTTGCCTTTTCGCCTACGTTCATACATCTGGTCATCTGGATCTGGTACTACACATCTGACCTTTCTGAAGAACATCACCAATTATTTTATAGTCTTTATTGGAACAAAAATACATTTTACAAATTGATTGCGTACGTAAATAGCTACATTAGTTACAAAACTGTGTCGCAGCTATTATTTTATGGTTTTGAATTAGGTCACTATAGCTATGTCCTCCTAGGGCGCACCCTAGGAGGACATTTTTAGGGTTCCGTACCTAAAGGGTAAACCGGGAACCCTATTACTAAGGCTCCGCCGTCTGTCTGTATGTCTGTCCGTCTGTCACCAGGCTGTATCTCATGACTACATCAGTTTGACTGTTAAAATTTTCACATTCTCATCGTTTTTGCTCGATATTGATAACGGCAACAGGTAGACGCTTGAAATATTCACAGAATATTTAGTTATGTATTCACTATAAAAATAAATAATTAAATTAAAACTAAACAAATATTTAAGGGGGGCTCCCATACAACAAACGTGATTTTTTTGGCGTTTTTAAAGAAAATGGTACGGAACCCTACGTGCGCGAGACCGACTCGCACTTGGCCGGTTTTTGTTAATGAATAACTAGCTTTTACCCGCGCCCTTTGCCCGCGTGGATGTCGAAACTTATCCCGTGGGATCATACTATTGGGATTAAAAGTATATTATGTCTACATCCTAACCAAGTAACCAAGGCCGTGGTCTACCTGAATGCCAAAATTCATCAAAATCCATTCAGCCGTTAAGACAGACATTCAGAGTTACTTTCGTGTTTATAATAATTATTTAAAGTATGGATTAATAGGCATAAAGGCGCGCTCAGACGTCCTACAGCATGTGTTGCCAATAGCTCACTTTGCATGCTATGCTCTATGTGGACGTAAATGCTTACTCTGAGCATTCTCGGCTTGCACGCGTGTTGAGGCTGCAAACGCCTTTGCTTGCAAGCTAAGCGTTCCCTGTGGGTGGTTTGTTGTTGCACGTGACATCATGTCAGTGCTATAACTTCCACTGAGCGTACTACTTTGGTACGTGATGGCTCGCCAGCTCCAAGTCCAACTCCAAAGTGTGCTGAATAAATCGAATTTGTTTGCCCAGGTGCGAGGCATTCGGGACATTTTGCAACCATCCCCCACACAGGACTTATTTACAGGGTTACGATTATGGCACGTAAAGATATGTGCAGTACAGCTTCTGATAACAGGAATGTGGACCAGTAGAAATACGAACAGCGGGTCAAATTATGAAACTTCAATGTAGTTCAAGAATTAAGGAGATGATGCTGTTTATTGTTTTTTGCAAGGTAGGCTTCAAATACCACTTAATTTCTGTTTGACGAAATAATTAATAGATTCTAGAATTAAACTGTCCCACATCGTGGTGGTTAATAAAATGTATAGCCCCAAACCATAACACGCTATTGTGTACAAAGCGTATAGCGTTTGTGATATCGGCTCTAACTTCGCGCTTTAATAATAATTATAACGCCTCAACAAACTAAACGTCTAAACGCGCACAGCGGCGCGGTGCCAGATCGAGACAACAACACTGCGCGTCGGGCTAACTCGGGCGGCAGTCTGCCTGCGTACGCGTTGTTTGTAAACACCCCCCTTGTTGTTGTTTATCGTGTATTGTACTTATATATGATAATTATTCTCAGCTCATCTTTATCAAAATTAAAAAAATATATTTTTGCATAACATCATAAATTCCTAACATGTAAACAGTTTATTTTTGTACATGCATCAATGTATTTTATATATTCTATAACGCGTTTATAGTTTATAGCAGATTTGAACACCACTATAGTCCATTTACGGCAAAATAACGACAGTTATTGTGTAATATTATTGAATTACTGTACTTTGGAGTAATTGTTTTAATGTAAATAATAAACAGATTATATTGCTTTGTATTTATTGTAAAATAACGAAGTATATTATACGTTTATATCGAAATAACGAAAGGGTGACAACCGTCATTCTAACTTTATAATAGATGGATTATACTTCATCTATTATAACATTAGAAAGATTACTCCCATACAGCAAATCAAAAAAAGTGATAGACTAATACATACTCCATGATTAATATCGGATAGTGATTGAATCGACAGCAAATCCATTGACAAGAAGAAATAAGAAATCACGCGAAGCAGTTTCACAATAAATAATCCTAAAATAAACAAGTTCTTATAAAGAAAACGTAATTTCCGCTGGGTTCCGAATCACATTTTAAGCGTAACGTTTCTGTCAGTTAACCGTTCGTTCTACCCTCACTTAATTATTGGAAACGTTTTTACACATCGATTTGGCGCGATCCGTGGAATTCTAGTATCGAGTGAATGTATATGTAAGCTGTCTGTAGGTATACTTTTATTGATGTGGGTATGTTTTATTATCTTTGTTTTTGCTTTAGATAAAGTTGATGGAAAATTAAGCCAATATTATAGAAATTGGTCTTGGGAAGGAAGGGAAGAAAAGTTGCATGCCTGGAAAAAACTTTATCACTGACTAGGTAAAAGTAATTTTTAACCGACTTTCAAAAAGGAGGAGGTTCTCAATTCAGCTGCATGTTTTTTTTTTTTGTATGTTTGTTACGCGACTAATCCGTCAATTATGAACCGATTTTGAAAATTCTTTTTTTTGTTTGAAAGGGTATACTCCCGAGGTGGTCCCATTGCCACCAAATCAGAAGCTGATGAGGGGATCTCATGGAAATCGAGGGAAACCCTCAAATTTTATATGCAAACCTATAGCGATTTGGGTATTTTTTTATAGTAACTCGTGCATTCGCTATCGGAAAGCACCATTTGGTGAAATGGAACTGATGATGGAGACCACAGATGGCCATCGGAACAATATAATAATGAGTAGCTATTTAAAGGGTTGCGATTAAGCAATTTATGCTCGTCACTATGCATATGGGTAGTGGCAGTTCTTCTGGTTCTTACCAGGAGAACTCCTCAACAATCAACGTCCCAGCATCGGGGAAAGCAATAATTTTGTAAAAGGTGATGAGCAGTTAACATTAGGCTATTGTAACTTAGATAAATTCAAAACTGACCCACTAAAAAGTGAAAAATAAAAAACTTTTTACAAAAAAATAATAACCGACTACCAAAAATAACACTACAAAGTGAAAAATAACTTTAATTTTGGAAGTCGGTGACAAAAAACTCAAATACAGATCCAAAGACACCGACTTCCGAAATTAAAGTTATTTTTCACTTTGTAGTGTTATTTTTGGTAGTCGGTTATTATTTTTTTGTAAAAAGTTTTTTTGGATAACAAAAAAATCTCGTGAAACTATTTGTTTTCATCATTGATATTATATTAAACAGATATGTTATACACTCACAAAACAACCGAAAAAAGTGTTCCGTGCAGCAGCGGCAGCACACATACCCACTTTTCATTCATTTTAAATTTCACTGCATGCAATGATATTACATTTACTATAATATCATTGACTTCAAGTAAAAATTATGGCTTGATAAAAACAACAAGAAAAAAAAAGAGACAGCTAGTGTTGTCCATTGCGCGTGAATGTAAACAAACATTATTCTGGCCACCAATCACCGAATGTTGGCATCACATACTAACAAATACGTCCCAATTAGGAAGTTTTCGAGTCTTCACGATTGCGCGCTCACAAAATATGTGTTTAATATAATATCATTGGTTTTCATTCGATAAAACGTTGTCTTAACTAAGTTTCTTCTTTAACTAATGGCCAGTTTTATGAGGTTGAACTGTCTTGAATTACGGAATACATTACTTTAATGAAAGAGGCATTTAAGCCGGCTTTGAGGATTACAAACATATTGACCTCTCGGGGGCACTTCATACAAATTCTGTGAGGGCTATAAAGGTGTTTAAGGACTATTTATGTTATAATGAAGACCGTGGCTATTATTACAAAATAAGGCTGTAAATCTGTTGGAAGAGCACACGTGGGAGGTATCGTTCACTCTCATGGAAGAACCCCTGATTGCGTCTACGCCTGATTTATTCCTGCACTCAATTTATTTCTCGGCGCGAGTTACTTAGGACCAGCGCCTGACTGCACTCAGAAGTGTTTGTTCTAGAAAAGTATTTATTATCCTGGTTTTAAATTGAGAACTTATTATCCCTCCTTTTTATGTAATTTCCATGATGGGCTCGTGGTGTTTACGGATTTGCGCCCTCATTTCCAGTCCGCCCTTTATCAAAAAAGATTTAGAACAAAAAAATTATTGGGTTTATTTTAACTTAAAATTATGGATTTAAAAATATTTCATGCTTCACTTTATCGGAAGCTCATCAACCCACTTGTCACAGCCATGACTTATCTTTTTAAATCTGAATATTTATTACTTTTATAGTTAATTAACACGGTATAACACCAATTACATTAATTAACATATAAAACAAAACTATACAATGCAGACAATTATGTCATAAACAATTATTCGCTACTTACTAATATGGAACAGTGGACACCCTCGCATACTGTTTCTCACAGAACATCAGACATACGCGCTTAATTTTACTCCATTCGTCTGCAAACACATCAAATTCAGGGTTGGCCATCAGGAGGGCATTGAGCATCCAAGTACGACACACAGGTGATTCAGCTCTGGCGACCGTTCTGCAAGGCAGTAGCGCGAACAGATTGTGTCGGCGACTTTGGCGGTGACTGATGTATTTGTCGGGCACAAATAGTCGACAGAAAAGGTCATGGAGCTCAGGGCAATCGATACGACCGTTAAGGGTCTTGTGGAGCATACGGTGGAGGTCTGCCCAGCTTGAGCGGAGCACCGCCGTGTCCTCACGGAGGCGATCGGCGGCGTCGATCTCTCGCGTCCGGCCCTGGTTCAGGCCATGGTTCGGAGCGAGAGTGCATGGGAGGCCGTCACCTCCTTCTGCGAATTAGTAATGCTTGCGAAGGAGGAGGCGGAACGCGTGAGGGAGAGGCAAGGTTCGCGCCCTCGCACCCCTAGTCGCCGCAGGAGTAGCCCCGGGCGTCGGGAGTCGCAAGCCGATTTCCGGCCACCGTAGGCGCGGGCCTGCGGACGGTGAGCGATGAAACGAGTCCGAACCTCCAACGAGTTGAAACCCAAAGTCCCTAGGATGTTGTCCACCATAATGTGCTGTAGCATCTTTTCAAAATTAAAACGTCAACGGAAATGTGTTCCTGAATCCAAACTGGAGCATAGTCTAAGAAAAAGTTGCTTTGAATGTAGACACGAGTTCAATAAATTTTCTATCTGCCATCGAACTTTGCAAGTATTTATTGAAAACTTCTCTGTTATGCATGTAAATACTCGTAATGTGGAGTCACGATATTGGAATTCTGCGCCGGCTATATCTGAATTTATTGGCGCAAAGCCGTTAACTTCTAAAGTGTAAGTTTATAGGAATAAAATTCTTAGAATTCTTTATTATTTATTATTTAGCATATTTGCAAACCAACTTCTGGTAATGGTACACTTTTGATCCAACACGTGATTCATGACTCGAAAAAACCAATTGAAACAAACACACTCCGCTCAAAGTACGGGATCACTGCATGTTATTCAACTTTGTGTAAACAAGGAGTCGTTTCCAAGCATTTGCAAGAGACGAGTGTTGAATGGAAGTAAAAACAGTTACAACTGTACAGAAAAGGAAATTGTCATCATTTCCCACAATCCTTGTCGCGGCGGCGGCGTTTCCTCGACTACAAAAAGAAAACCTCTCCAAGGAATAGTTCTTTATGCAGCCGAGTTCACAGAACTCCTTTCAATTGAGTGCTACTCAGACCTTATGAAGTGTAAGAACGTTACACACTATAGCAAAGTACGAAGTTCTTCTTAATTTATTTAGATTCCTAAGGGAGCATTGAGTGTGCTAAATGTATAAAGTTTTACTTTGAACAATTTCATCAGATTATTGCTAGACTTGGAGGTTAAATGCACTGAAAAGACGGTTGGATACATTCGTGTTTAAACATGTGTAAAAAGCTTGATACCGTTGAGGTACTCTTCTGTACGCCACATAAACATTTGAATACGCCGGCGGCAGACAAATAAATATTTCAATGCGGAGTGGAGGCGAAGTGTAAGTCATTCATCGCCCGAGTGTCATTTAAATGTGATTCATGAAAATGTACTCGGTTGTCGCGTATTCTCAGCTAGACATGTTACACACGTTACTGTCGAAACTCGTATTCAGTCTGCAGTTACTCCTAGAAATGTTTTACACTTTTGTAGTCCTTTTGTGTCTTTGTCTTGTGGAGTTATTACAAGGTTCTTTCAGAATTTTTGGCGAAATTTTAAAATACCTACAGTAAATATTCATGAAAATAGTGTCTTCTTAAAACTAGACTATAATAAACAAAAGCTATTCAAGTCGCAGGCAAGCTTAAAAATTCAGCTCATCATATAAGCTGGGTCGTAAATTAAGTAATCCTAAAAGTTTAGGTCCTCGTAAAGTCGGTAGCGAGAAAGAGTCCATATTTTTTGTTCTATTAAACAGTTTAATTGTATACTCGTAGTAACTAAACACGGAGCACGTTTGCGGTTATCCGATGCCATCGCCAGTGTGCCAGACCCCTAACTCCACAAATATGTATGCGAAGCTGCAGCTCTAAAAGCTTTTGTCCAAGACGCACGGTTATTTTCTTGAGATGTTCACATTCGCTTACAATGCATATTTTATTTGGGTAAACATGTACCTAGCTACTTGGAAATTTACTGCAAACAAACACTAGTTTACTTAAAAGCAACGTATTTTTGTTTCGAAACGAGTAGAGTTTCGCTTAGATCTGCACCCTAATTGCGTTACTCACTATCCATCGCGTTTTGTGTGGTGCCGGACGTAAAGAATAGCACCATCCTATTTCTTCCCGTGGGTGTCGTAAAAAGCGACTAAGGTACTTACTAGGGAATGGGCATCAGCGTTCTATATGCATTTTAACACCATACTGCGATCGCCAATCCGCATGCCAAGCGTGGCCATTATGGCAATCTCGCCTTCCTTTGGGGGAGACTTATGACCAGCAGTGGACGTCTTTCGGTGAAAGTGATGATGATGATGATGACTATCAATCACAATCTGAATGATTTTGAAGTATATTGCTAATCGATTGCTTCATAATAATGTTAAAAAAAGTTGTCTAGCCAACAACGTAAATATAACGCAATGAATGTTGTCTGTCAAAATGAAAACCATTGCTACTGATATTGTGTGTAGTGATACCTACACTTCAGGACATTATTAGTTTCAGTTTATTAGTTTCATAGTCAAGATTGTCCTGAAATTATTTTGTGAGTAGATCTTTTGCTGGCAGGTTTGATAAATCCATTTTACAGTGGGTGATTGTTAACTAAATGAGACTAAGTCCCATATTACAGCACGTCACTCAATACTCAAGCATTACTTACAACTAGTCACAACCAATCAAATGGCTTGAATCTAGTTTTAGGTAAGATTATTGAGTGACGTTCTGTAATACGGGCCTAAGCGTGGTGAAATCATGCCTGTAATTTGCTGATAGAATGATCAATTCATCACCATGATCATCATACACACTGAAAAACACGCCCACTGCTGGACATAGGCCTCCCCAAAGGGGGGGTTTGCCAAAATCGCCACGCTTGGCACGCGGGTTGGTGATCGCAGTATGGTGTTAAAATGCATAGAGACCGCTGCTGCCCATTCTCTAGTAAGTTCCTTAGTCGCCTTTTACGACACCCACGGAAAGAAATGGGATGGTGCTATTGTTTACGTCCGGCACCAAACGGATCACGGACGAAATTATCGATTGGTTTGTGAAAAGTAAACCATTTGGGAAATAAATATTTTTATGTTGGTGACAATGTGGTGAGTTCCGCAGCACGGAAGGGATTATTACACGTCATACGTTGGCTGTGTATATTATCTACATACCCTTTGTGTATAATAATATGCTGTTATGTAGTTTAATAATAAATAAAAAAAAACTATTTAATTTATTCTAATTCAAATAGGATAGTAAAATTATAAATAATAACATATATTTATTAAACGAGCTTAAACTAACAAAACATCGACAAGACATCTGTGGCTGAGTTATACGAGTACAAAAGTGAACAATGCATTTTTGCCGCTTGTTCTTGAAACCAGAATCATCCTCTTATTTTTAAAATAAAGACATATTTTTATTTATTTTTTCACAAAAGTAAAGTAGGTACCTAAGTTCGATGGGAAATGTACCTACCACATACACACACACTCACACATCATTTTACGTACTCGTACATTCACCAACGAATTTATAGGACTTCTACCCATCTATAAAATCAAGAGGAGCCTCGAAAACGAAGACGCAAAAAAAGCAAGTAAAGAAATCGAAAATAAATATATACGAGCATATTAAATTTTCTAATAATTTTCTCAAAGTTAGATAAACTGGAACGGAGCTGAAGATAGCGGGATTTTAATTTAGATGAAAGATTTTAATCAGAAGGCGTTGAGAAAACGGACGGCCTTTGCTTACCCGTAGGATATAATATTATAAGCTAGAGTTTAGTCACGGATAACTTGAAGTGATGTTATCTATTTTAATTAAAATCAGATTTTTATTAAATTTTCTCGTTGGTAAACTTTAAGATTAGATATTGAATTTTATTAGCTGTAACAAAATTTTATCTAAGTTATTTTACGTTCGCTTTTTTAACCAAGTTATTTCTTAAGGTGCATCGACAATTATTTTTTGTGAAGCAACTTTTGTTAGTGTTACTAAGTAACAACGGATGGCAAAAATGTATAGCTAGCCAAAGCCGCAAATGTTATCGGAAGTTACTTAAGGGGCCAACGTAGCATGCGTAGTTCATACAAACTTAATACCAAAATAATTTGTAAATCAAACATATTTTTAAGATAGTGTGTATTTTTTTCGATTGGATTACAGAATATCTATATTCCCAAATATATATTTTGAAAGACCAATGATATAAAGACGAGATATGAGGAATTTAAAATTTCTATAGAAAACTTATTTTTTTCATAACTCTTTTTTAAATCAGTATCCATTCAAAATCTATATTTGGGAGCCTAGATATTCTGTATTCCTATCGAAACAAATACACACTACCTTAAGAATATGTTTGATTTACAAATTATTTTGGTATTACGTTTGTATGAACTACTCATCCATCGCCTCTTGATGTTTATCATGTTGCACAATGTAGCTCTACAAAAAGTAACTTCGGTGTGTATGCACCTTTCATAATCATCATCATTTCAGCCGAAAGACGTCCACTACTGGACATAGGCCTCAACCAAGCACCGCCACTTCGACCGGTTCTGTGCTTCCCGCATCCAGCGGATGCCTGCAGCCTTCACAAGGTCATCGGCCCACCTTGTAGGAGGCCTTCTAACGCTACGTCTTCCGGTACGCGGTCGCCACTCTAGAACCTTTCGGCCCCATCACCCATCAGTTCTGCGAGCAATGTGCCCTGCCCACTGCCACTTAAGATTGGCAATTCTTCGGGCTATGTCGGTTACCTTGGGGATGCACATTCATTAAGATGTTTAGCAAAGAAAGTTAATGTCTACATTGTAACAGCATTGAAAACCAAATACAAAGAAATACTTTACATTTTTTTTTTAAATAATTAATGAAGTGAAGTTCGCTAGGAACCTTCTTCGGGTTGATACTGACAGACTTTTTTTCAATCTTTCGTATCAATCTCTATAGACAGAAGATTCCACAGAATATTGCCAAGCCAAGCTTGGCTAGGGGATTACTGATCGCGGTATATTCTTACACAGGTGTTTTCCGCTATCCATTCGTTGATTTAATTTCTAACTCACTGCTTCCTTATCCCCTGGGGAAACTATGATATTGAGGCAATATATTTTGAAGCAACCGCAAGGGACTTCATTCATCACTACCCATATAATATGCATTAGAGGTAGCTATGAAGGCGGCATAGCTATGTAGATATAAGCTAAAACTTCGATAAAAATTAAATAAATACGTTCCACACAAAGTGCCAATTTCTCAAATGAAACTGAACGCGATCAGCATAACTAAACCGAGTTCAAGACCTGTCAGTGTCAATATTCCAAAGAAAATAATGACACTGACAGCTCTTGAACTCGGTTTAGTTATGCTGATCGCGTTCAGTTTCATTTGAGAAATTGGCACTTTGTGTGGAACGTATTTATTTAATTTTTATCGAAGTTTTAGCTTATATCTACATAGCTATGCCGCCTTCATAGCTACCTCTAATGCATATTATATGGGTAGTGATGAATGAAGTCCCTTGCGGTTGCTTCAAAATACATTGTAATCGCGTTCAGTTTCATTGGTGAAATTCGCCTTTAGGCCCGCTTGCACTCAATACACTAAATACATTTAGCGCTAAACGAATTTAAAACTTCGTTCTCTCTGTCGTCTTTAAAGTTTAAACCCTTGACATAAAGAGATCGATGATTTAATTTAGGGCTAAATCTGTTCACTGACAGTGATGCAAGTGGGCCTTAAATCTAATAAATTCCGAACTAAACAACATTTTTACCTAAATATCAGAAAGCGAATAATTTCGCATTCAAACTTTATAATCCGTGTATGATGGAAGCAATTACCACATGCTGCCAATTCGGTAATCACAAACGACGTACATTTGGTTTCCGACCGTTTAATTGGAGGTGCTGATAAAACAGACAAACGGGAATGTTGAGCTATTATGACGGTATGGAAGTGGTTTTAAAGCGACTTCAAAAAAGGAGGGGATTAATATGTTCGTCTACATGTATTTTTTTAAGCACATTTGTTCTTCGATATTTTCTTCAATTGTGGACCGACTCGGAAAATTAATTTTTCATTTGTCAAAGTCAAAGTCAAATTGTTTATTTCAAATAGGCACCTAAAAGGCACTTTTGAACGTCAATATTTGCCAAAAAATAGAATTGATTCTAGTCGCCCCTTCCAAAAGGTAGTTTCGTATGGAGAAGAATGGGCAAGAAACTCCACCGGTACTCTTTTAAAATCTAGTACAATATTTTTATAGGTACATTAATTATATAAATTATATGTGAAGACGATGCATCTAGAATAAAATTACTATACCACAATAGGTAATAAAAAGAGTTAAGAATGAAGCAATGACAGATAAATTAATTATGTGATAGATACATGGTGCTCACATATTTACAAAAATTGTAAAAAATATATAGGTACGATTTCCTAAAAAATAACAATATCAGTGTGAGTTAAGGTAATCACAGAATTTAAAATAAATGTCATAAAAATAATAAATTATACAATTAAAATAGCAACCAGTTTGATTTTGTCTAGACTCTAGATTGTCCTATGGAGCAGGACCAGCATGTTTCCAAGCATTCTTATCTTGTATATAATCCTCTAATTTGTAATATGCTTTGGTAGAGGCAGCTTGCGTGGTCATCCATTAAAAATTGTATTATGATTCCAAAGACACCAATTTCCGAAGTTATTTTTCACTTTGTTGTGTTTTTTTTGGAAGTAAGTTGCTTTTTTTTTCTTGTATTTTTCAATTTTAATGATAATGGCTGATAGATGACTGTTTTCTACCGACAGAAAGTCAGTGATTTATTTTCATTATATTATTATCTTTCGTCGTTTCAGTAGTCAGTGAGGGATTGAATGAAACTCGAATACCTTCACCCTGAAAATCAGATGCGTAAATAAAGTTTGTTAGTGTAGTGTATATAGATATACTTATGATTTGTCTCGAGCGCATACGTCACAAGGTGCGGGCTGAGTGGGGGTCATTCTATGCCCAACCGCCAGCCCGCAAGCACGTGGTGGTGCGTAGGCAAGCCAAATACCATTTAAATATTGTGTAGCTATATTAGCTACTACATTTGGCGACGAGGATAAACAAAAAACCGTAAGTAAAGTGATCTACTATATTTAAAGAAAAAAAAAAGGAGATAAATGTGACTGGCGAGATAAAATATATTAGAAAACAAAACTTAACGATGCATATTGGAATTATACTATTATAATGCAACACAGTTTAATTCCTTGTTCATTTATTAGTTTTCCCATAAAAAAAATACTCGTACCTAACTAAACGTACGTAACTAAAAACCTTAACTCCGTTATCTAGATTCAAAAGTTAAATCGTTAATCGTAATGGTGCAGCGGTTATAACTGATTCATCTTATGTATAAAGTTGTTTACGCAAAAAGATGTGCTATGTATGAGTCATTTATTACACTGGTAACTTTTTATGAATTATCAATTTGTTATTTAAGAATACGCACTGAACGATTGCATAATTACTTACCTAGTACAGACACATTTTGCCATTTAGTGCCTACCCACTGATATGTAAATGTTAATGCATAATTGTGTAAATAAGTTTAAACTGCTAATATTCTTATATGAAGATAAAAAACAAAAAATGTAGATAGGTATGTTTACATTTGAGTGCAAATGTTAAACTGTGTTAAGTACTTATTTATTTTTTTTACAATTTAGAGGTATGAGGAACAGGGTATAAAGTTCACTCGTCCTCTATAGAAATGGGAGGACCCTCCGACCAGACGGGTGTTGTGTCTGTTGGGCAACTGCCCGACGGTTGATGTCGGAATATTGTATATAATTATGCTAGTCGCGCGGTAAACTCTGCTTGCGCGATGCAGCATTTTGCGTGACGTCAGTGTGACGCGTCGTTCGCATGTGGCGATGTTGATGCCGCTACAACAATAAAGGAAGTAATATCATCATGTCATATAGGACCTAGGTAATATTTCACATAGCTAATAATATACCTAATTAAGGGTTTTAATTGTTTCAGTAGTAGATAATTAATATTAAATAATTATAAATTTCAAATCTCTATGTATTTTACTATATGGGACATACATAATAAAATAAATAAATAAAATTGTTAGTGCCTAATAACCAAATAAATTAATTTATTTTACGACTTACTTCAGTAAGTACCTAAATAAAGTGAGGTATGGATCACGATCGCGAACTCAGACATGTGTGTGTAGTGTCTTAGTTGATTGTTTGTTGGTAAAAATTCAAACATCATACTTAATATATTTAATATTTTTCAAACTATACGCAGAGGTGTTTCGTTAGTAAATACTTTGGAATACCTACTTCAAACACAATTGATGGGTGGTTGGTGACTCAAAGTCTAACTATGCGGTGGAGCCTAAATAAATGGGTATAGGTTCCCCAGGTGGGGTTGCCAATTTGGTTACAAAATAAGCAGTATAATGCATTAATAATGAATTTATAATTACGAACTTAATAAATAAAATGTAAACATTTTGTACGCCTAGTGAAGAAAAACATGTTGATTGTTGGTCCGGTAAAATGATGTTTCCAGCTTTATGTGCACATTCGTGTTATTGTGCATATTACACATGTTTGAACAAATAAATGTATCTTATCTTTATCTTTAATGCGGTTAATGAAAGAAAATGAACAGTACTTTTATTACATAGTAATATTTTAATGTTTCGTATTTTTGAATTATTGATCTTACATTTTTAAAATAATTGAACAGTACCTATGAGGAACATTAAATAAAATACTGTTTAAATCAGCATGGTTGGTAACCCTGACTCCGAGTAACCTACATCCACGTAAGCTGGCGAAATGCCTGGTCATCAAATTGACATTATAGCAGTTATAAATACAAACTGATCATTAAATTGATACCAACATTATTATAATTATATGAAAGCAGCACTGCTGGTCATTAAATTGATCAATTTGACAAATGTTCAGAGGATAATTACGTCATAAAAAAAATATATGGTCACTAATTGATAACAAAATAGTGAGCCTGTAAAAATGAAAAAAAAAAAAAATAAGAAAACAGTAGGTACTTAATGAGTATGTCTTATCCGTAGAAGTAATTCCATTTCAATCGATTTTTATTTAATGGGTATAATCGATGTGGCGCCATGGAATTGTGTCAATTGAGTAAAAATAAGCAGAATTATCTGATCATTAAATTGATATTGGAACAGCAATAAACTGGTTGTTCCAGATTGTTGCCATGTCACAGCTCATACTTGAGAAGTTCAAATAAGCAGAATTATCTGATCATTAAATTGATATTGGAACAACAGTATACTGGGTGTTCTAGGTTGTTGCCATGTCAGAACTCATACTTGAGAAGTTCAAATAAGCAGAATTTTCTGATCATTAAATTGATATTTAAAAAAACAATAAATTGGTTGTTCCAGGTTATTGCCATAACACAACCCATATTTGAGAAGTTCAAATAAGTAGAATTTTGTGGTCATTAAATTGATATTGCAACAACTATAAACTTGTTGGGTCCAGGTAATTGCCATGTCCCAACTCATGCTTGAGAAGTTTGACTGCGAAGGAGAACCTTCTTCGGTTGGAGCTCGATGGGAACGTTGAAAGAAAGAAAGAAAGAAAGAAAAATAATTTTATTCGTCACAAAAACACGTGCCTAGGAAAACACAAACTCGAGCACTCTTTATATACCTCGATGCTTCAGGTATTAGTAAGAGAGAGAAACAAAAAAAAAAGAGCAAGCTACTCGTACACGACTGCGAGCTTATTGACGGTTTAGAATTACAAGAAATATTCTACAATATTCCTGAAACCAATGTAACTGGCACAGTTGAATCAGATCTTCAAGACTGCAATAAATAAACTTGATGCCTATGTTACATCGAAACAGAGCAAAGTTTATGAGCGTCATTTATTATGTTTAATTAAACAAGAACTAATGAAAAAATCAATTAAATTTTAGTTCGTATAAAACAATAAGACGAAAAATGACAATTTAAAGATAGAGAAGACAAAATTGTAGATCAGATAACTGAAAAATGTTCGTTATAAGGACTAAGAAAGGAATATTGCACATAGAAGATTCTATGACATTGGACAACATAATAGCTGAGAAATTAACAAATGCCCTCGAATCAGTTAATCAGCAAATGGAGGATTTTGGGGATGGTACCAGAAAAAAAAAACATAGATATAAATAAAGTAGATTCTAAAACTAACAAAAGAGGGGACAAAGACAATTATAGGACACGGACGCATAAACATATTTTTGGTAGATGTGCAAGTACGGAACCTTTAAAACTAAGTGGAGCTTTCGAAGCTGATGTCAAAACAGGTAACAGTTTTGAGGGTGCCATTTTCTACATAATAGAAGACGGAACCAGAAATCTTTTAGGGAAACAGACAGCTACGAGTAAGGGAAAGATAGAGAACAACACGACCGAAGATTAAAGAAAGTAATAGGAACTTTAGAAGAGAACAATGTGGTGCTGATATAATGTTTATTTGGAATGACTGAGATACAATTTCTTGGACATGAATTTTCGGATAGAGGAGTCAAACCTTTATAGTAATTTCTATTATGTACCTATCCAGGGATTTCGACCACCTAGTAACGTAGGTGACCTTCAGAGCTTACTGGATCTTAAACTATGTCGGGAAATTGATTCCCAATTCAGCGACCAAAATTGAACCTCTCAAAGAGTTACTTCGGGACAAGCAAGGAAAAGAATCAGAAATTAGTAAATTCTGGGGTTTCAAATAGAATGCCGCATTTAATAAGCTAAAGTCAGCTCTATCCTGTATTCCTACCATAGGTTACTGTGACGTGAAAGATCGCACAGTGGTTATAGTCGATGCTAGTCTAGTAGCATTGGGTGGAGTCTTGAAATCTTGATAGACCACAAAGAGTCTGATGATTATCGCATATGGGCATAAGACATTGACTGACTGAAGTGAACGACGATACTGCCAAACAGTGGAGGTAGCTCTGGCATTAGTATGGGCTGTAGAACACTTCCAAGTTTTTCTGTATGGTAAGGAATTCGAATTTACAACTGATCTTATGCCACTTGAGGTCATATTTGGACCAAGTCAAAATCATGCGCCAGAATAGAACGGTGGATTTAACTACTCCAGACATTATGCACTCAAGGTCGTCTATAAACCAGGCAAAGAATACATTGCTGATTGTTAGTCTAGATTATGCCATTTTGAGAATTCATCGGTAAATGAAATTGAAGATTACATAAATTGGATTGTAAACAAAGCTAAGCCTACCGCCGCGCCGTATGGAGGATTACTTTAGTCGGTATAAAGAGGTAATTCAAATGCCTACTCTTGTATGCATATCCAGAACGGCTCTAATAATCCTTCCTTATCTTAAGGGCACGTCTTCCCTACCATTATCGCGCCCCTCCGGCCTACTCTTTGATATGCAATGGTTTCTGTAGCCCCATGAAACATGAGGCTCCAGGGGCTAGTGTAAATCTTTATCTTTGGGTGCCACGCTGGGGTCGGTGCATTTCATTCATTCATTCATTCATAAGGAGGTGAAGATAACTCGCAAGATTTCCAGTGCAGGTATCATATTAAATTTAAAGAAATATTTAGCCATCTTGGAAATCCACCAACAATAACATATTTTTGAAGAGACTTAGAGAATTTATGCTAAATAAAAGCTACGAGTACTACTTGATAAACGAGTATCCAAGTGATAGACTTATAGTCATAACTTTAAATTTTACTTGTTTTTATTAATTAATAGCACCTACATCTCTTAACCTGTTTATATTTTATATAAAAGCTATCAATTAGCTTATCTTGCAATACCTACATCATTATTTTAATACAGTTGTTTTGCTAAGTAATGTTTGTATAATAAATAAGGCTTCCTCTCTCCTAACTCACTTATTTTTCTGTGCCCGACAACCCGTCCATATGATCTAATTATAAGTTTACCACCTAAACATAACATGTGGAATGCAATCAAAGTATTGAGTAACTGCACCTAATGGAAAACAATTCTGTAGTAAAGAATTCAAACGGTTCTGTAACGAAAGAAACATACATGAATTGTTTAACACTGTACGGCATTGGCCACAACAGAATGGCGAAGTACAACGCCGAAACAAGAATAGAATAGAATACTCTTTATTAGGTACAGTTGTACACCATAAACATTAAAAATATAAATTTTGAAATTCAAAAGATATTTTCAAAAGCCTAAAAATTTGCCAGGCTAAGAAAAAAACTGGAGCGAGGGTTTGGAGGAGTACTTGGTTATGTACAGCTAACCTGTACCTGATATAGTGTGACGGGAAAACCTCCGTCAGAATTATTTTTCAAAAGGCAATTTCGTGACAAAATAAGTAAAACAATGTGATTTAGTACCGGGAGAAAAAAAATAAAAAAAAAAGATCATCAATCAAATAGATAGATCATCAATAGATTAAAACATATAATTAAAGATAACAAATTAAGTTTAAATTATGACGCAACTCCTCACAGGGTCGAAAAAAACAGCAGGAGGATATTAAAGTACAAAATAATACACAGGCACAAGTTCTTAGAGAAAGGTATGAAAAATTAAAAATAAAATTGAGGAAAAAGAAAAGGAAGGTGTCGGACATAATAAACAGGAAATTATATTGCTGGTAATGGAGTTAAAATAAAGCAATAACTTGAGATGATTAATAAATTTTAATATAGCTGATTTGATAAAGATGCCTAAATTGGGGCTTATTTATTTAGTGAAAAGATAAGTGATTCACTACAGAAAAGTAATATCATGCAGACTACGTGTAACTTAATAAATACTAGATAATTAATATAAAAACTTACTAATTCTTCTTGGAAATCCTAATTATTTATACAGGGGGTATATAATAAAATAAATTAAAATAAGGAAGGGATGTAGTGTATATAGATATACTTATGTTTTGCCTCGAGCGCATACGTCACAAGGTGCGGGCTGAGTGGGGGTCATTCTATGCCCAACCGCCAACCCGCAAGCACGTGGTGGTGCGTAGGCGAGCCAAATACCATTTAAATATTGTGTAGCTACTACAGTTAGCATTACAATAAATTTTCAAATTTTTTAATTTATTTACAGTGAAAATGTGTACCTACTTATAAACATTATACAAGCTAACACTAAGCACGACTTTATTCTTATAATTGGTTGTACAGTCCTTATATTCTAATGTACTGTTTATTTTATTATGTTACCTACTTACGTATGTCTTGGTTTCTGCACGTATTTTTCGGGTGACCACTGAAAATCAGCAATGCGCTGTGGGTTTCCATAGCACAGCATCATGCTGAGCGGAAGACTTCTTGTCACAGTGAGTCCGGACCCATGCTTCACCTAGCAGGGCACGGGGACCTCTATGGTCCCGTGCGCCAACTGATGACGTAATTGTATAGTGATGCAGTAGATTGTTTCTCTATATGATTCAAAAGACCTAAACAATTATTTATTATGAGTGAATGAGTGAAACGAGTATCAAAATATGTGATTTAGAAGCAAAGATATTAAAGATAGCTACTATTGAGAGGCCATCAGTGATCCCATGTCTCAGTGACGCCATCTAGCGTAATATAGCAAAATTCAATAGTAGCTATCTTTTTCAAACCGCCAAATAGTTTGAAACATCTAATAAAATTATTTATTTTATCTACATTCAGGGTAAATTACAAAATATTAACGAAAATAAACCGTGAATATGTCTAGTCGTTTTATCACTACGAGATTTGCAATACCGTGTTGCCTATTTAGGCATATACTTCGAAAATAATTTTCTTTTGGTGGACACGAATGCGACTTGCCATGCAGGCGTACCACACTAGACTGAGCGACTTTTGCCCACTAGGACAAATGTATCGGATTACGATTTTGTTCGCTATGTCCCGTCTATTGATATGTAAATAATTAAATGTCTTTGCTTAGAAGTCATGATGTGCAGCTGCCGACTATATGTTTTTTGTGCTCGTGATTATTATGTAGATCTGTTTTGTTTATTGTTTTGTTTACCTACTCGAGTTAATTATGTTTTCGTACACACGTGTTTCTGTGACAAATAAAATTATTTTTCTTTCTTTCTTTCTGAACTAAATTAAGTATAACGGCGCAGGATAGCCTTTACCAGAAGTGATCATCGTATTAGTGGTTCAGCAGCTTCAATATCATCAGGATTGTACTGGAATATAGCAGTTCATCGTGGACGTGGTATTACAGCAGCTTCCTTGACATTTTCTTCTGTCAACAGAAGACAGCCGCCACGCAACCATCGTTGCGACGCTCTGCTAGAGTGACTGTCAGCAGCCAGTGTCACTCTTATCCGACCTTTTCGGTGATTACAGTAACTTCGAAACAAAAATAGACGGCGCCACTTGTTGCACCGTTAAGTATATTAGAATACGCAACGGATATAATACCTATCTATACTCCATTTGAAATAAGATTAGACATTTAAATAAACCTTTTTTACAGTCCATCCAACCGATTTTGACTTCTATTGCGTTGGTGGCATGACAAATGGCAGGGCTGTAATAAACAGTTGGTATTCTAACCACGTTTTTGCTTTTAATGGCATGCATACGTCTACGGAATAGAAGTCAAAATTGGTAATTTTAATATGACAGGCATACCTACTACTTTATGACACGTCAGTGACATGTTGCTATACTTTGCGTAGGAAAAGGGTAATAAAATATATCGTAGTACGTAAGCTACTTATTCATTCTCTTGCTAGTATTAGTAATAATAATTATGTTTAAAGTTCGCATGAATTGTTGTAATATTGATTCACTGATGAGTGTTCCCTGACTAGGTCTCTAAACATTCTGTATTTATGTGGTAGTTTTTGTGCAACTCTAGGCCAGTGAAGGTGAAGTCATTCTGTGCTGTATCCGTTATCATTTCAAGGTAAATATTTAGGTTTATTTTTCGTATCCTTGTATAATATTGTTCTAACTGTACGTGTTGCGTTTGGGTGAAAACCCAAACACAACATTTAGAGGCACAAATTTGAATTATGCGACAACTAACACATACATAAATGTAACATCACGGCTTAATCCCCAAAGGTTTAGGCAGAGGCGTACCTATAGTATAGTACACCCATATATCGCCAGTTATGTTGAAGTCACATGTAATAGTCGGCGAGTCTATTGCCATTAACCAGGCACATAATTATGCAGATTCCAGGCTGCTATGCTGCTGAGAAATTCCTTATGAAAAAAAACTAATAACACTTGGGCCTGGGAATCGGACCCTTAAGGGGACTATAACCGACTTTGAATGATTTTATACTGAAGATCACGTCTAAACATCGTTAATGATTTAAAAAAAATATATGATAAATTAGAGCATTTTCTCAATAACCTAATTTGTGAATATTTTAGATAATGTTTATATTACATAGTGAAATTCGTAGTGAAATTAATTTGTAAAGTTATGTCTAACGCCGATAAAAAACTGAGAATGGCGCAAAATCTACAAAGCGTATTTTTCTGAAACCTTCACTAATTTAAAGATAATTTAATTATTTATCTTTGAGTATACGCGTTTTATTAAAATACTTTTTTGTTTTGAGTATAATAAATTAATAATGCGTCATATTGGGGACGGCGCTCCTTATTGGGCGAGTCCTATTACTGGCTGAACGTACGACGCGTTGCGTGAGTCAGTACAGAACACGCAAGCTAACCACTCAAGGTCACTGGCTTATATCTGCGTCTTAACAGTAGAAACTAACTCGGTAAGTAAAAAAAACTCACGCCCCTAGTCACCGCGGGAGACGCCCCGGGCGTCGTCGGGAGTCACAGGCTGATTCCCAGCCACAGTAGGCGCGGGCTTGCGGACGGTGAGCGATGGGTAGCTCGCCGCCCGATAAGGACCAGGCCCGGGTCGACGGCGCGTTGTGTTCCACGCGCGCCTCAAAGAGATGTCAGCACCAACTGACGGGGTCCGATAGGGCCAATGCAGGCGCCAGGGTTGCGAGTTTGTCCGAAAGGGATATAGTGGCCCTGGCACACAGGCATTTGTAGGAACGCGGGTGGGTTTTAGTCAGTAAAAGTCTGACACGCTCCGCCCAGAGCAGGAGAAGTTACTTGATAATTTCCCAACCAAAAAAACATGTGGGGCAGTCTTTGGGAGCTGCAGATAGAAGTGAAAACAGTATATACATGTAGCTCATGGAAAGCGTTCCGTGATTTTTGTTCACTCAAAAAGTGCTCAACGCGCATTAAGAAATGTTCACTTTCAAAATATTGCTTAGACTTACCTAGTTTAGTCATACTTACCTCAATCCACAAAATAAGTCTTCGAAGCTACGATCATTGCCGTCTGCGTCTCCTTTGTCCTCGTTATAATTTTAATGAGTCTTTTTGCCTTTCAAGATAATTAAGATAAGTTCAAATTAATTGAATAATTGTGTTGCCATTACACGATTTGGGGAGCCACAATTTCTCTTATTAGTGTCACCGCTAATTATTGAAGAGTATTCACTGCACGTAATAATTATTCGAGCCGCCACTGAATGCGAAGTAATGAAAAGGTTCTAAAGTTATAAAGAAAAAGTTGGCGGGACACCGCGTCACGTCACAGCTTTTTAATGTAGGTACCTTATTACCTACTTTTTCTTGGCGACCTAATTTTAAATTCATAAAGCCATCATAAGTTTGGATTAGCATTACAAACGAACAATGGTGACGATAATTATAGCTTTGTGTGTTATCTTGGATTATTTCCTGTTGTCCGATATTTTTCTTTTGTTTACTAATCCCGTTTTAGTTCAAAAACCATGCCTGGTTTAAATCAAATTAAGAACAAAGGCAAATACATATTTTTCTAGGTGGGTACCGACTAAAACTTAAATGTGATGAAACATTAGCCTGTTGCACATAATTATTCTCGGTAAAATAATTGGAACATCCATTACTTGCATACAATGATATTATATTAAACAGATATGTTATATACTCACAAAACAACCGAAAAAAGTGTTCCGTGCAGCAGCGGCAGCACACAATACCCACTTTTCATTCATTTTACATTTCACTACAAGTAAAAATGATAGAAAAGAGATGGCTTGATAAAAAAAACAAGGCAAAAAGAGACAGCTAGGGTTGTCAATTGCCCGTGACTATAAACAAACATTATTCTGGCCACCAATCACCGAATGCTGGCATCACAGACTAACAAATACGTCCCAATTGGGACGTTTTCGAGTCTTCACGATTGCGCGCTCACAACATATCTGTTTAATTTATTATCATTGCTTGCATACCATTGCTTGCAAACCTTTGAATTATTAATGCGGAATTAAGTCTGTCTTACCCGTACCCTTTACCCTTTTAAGCGTTAATGGCTGAAAGGATTTAGATGCACACATCATCATCACCATTTCTGCCGAAAGATATCCACTGCTGGGCATAGGCCTCCCCCAAGCACCGCCGCTTCGACCGGTTCTGTGCTTCCCACATCCAGCGTATACCTGCGGCCTTCACAAGGTCATCGGTCTACCTTGTCGGAGGCCTTCCAAAGCTACGTCTTCCGGTACGCGGTCGCCACTCCAGAACCTTCCCATCGGCCCCATCGGTCATCTGTTCTGCGATGGCCCTGCCCACTACCACGATATTTTTTTGCCAGGTAGTACGTTCCCATGGGATCATGTCTGACCTCCACGCGGAAAGAAAAATGCGTTTATTGGCATTCCAGCAAAAAATACACCTTATAACTATAAAAACAGAAAACAATATAAATTAGAAGCATGAACGTTAGGGCAGACAACACGCACTTGCTCCTCTGGATAATATCTCAAGGCATTATTAATAAGCAGGATCGTTGGCAAGGCCTAGTTCTTTCATTTAATAAGCTTCGTATGTCAAGTAATATAGGTATCTATTACATAAATGTGTGTTGTAATGTGATCTAGGATTCTAGACCATACTATCTCCTCCCTCGGGTGTCGTAAGAAGTGACTGTGTACTAATAACATTGTGGAATTACCAACCTAGTGTGAGTTGCAATATTCCTAGGGCTGGTCTATGTAAGGTCAAGGCAAATAACACCTGAATCATTTCAAGCTGAGCAAACTTAAAACTCAAATTGTTCGTAAATTCATTTGCAACTATATTTTATTTTCAGTTGTACTATGAAATGGTCATAACTCATAACTGAAGTACGTTTATCAGCCTATCAGCTGAATAAATTACTTACTTGTACGAAACTTTGGGGTTTAAAAAAAGTCAATAATACTATTAAGGAATGTGGTTCGAATGGATAGAATTCATAATAATCATGCGAGCTAAACTAAAATATTATGTAAATGTAGTTGAATGAAAACAATAGTTGAACGAGAGGGATTTATTTCACAGCATTGAATAATTCTCATAATTTTATTGTACATTTTCATAATCTTTTAGCAACAGAAGTATTTTACAATTTGTTATTAATCAGCCCAGCACCCTAATTGCGTAACACAGTTTGAATCGGAATCGGAATGATTTTGAAGTATATTGCTAATCCATTGCTTCATATGGTAGAAAAAAATGTCTGCTCAACAACGTAAATAACCCAATGAATTTTGTTGAACTGTCAAATTGAAACCGATTCCTACTGATAGTGTGTTACGCAATTAGCCCTCTGGAGTCCTTACTTCTTGGTTAATACCTGGCTGGTTGTACTGTCATCTGACCTTTGCAACCCGTGGGGAAATTCGGTCGTATGATGTTCTTCGTGTTTCATGTTAAATTTACATACCCTGTCGTCAAATCATTTGCAGTGCAGGGCCTTGAAAGTGTAAGGAAAGCGGCTGAAGAACAAAGGCATTTTAAAGGGAAAAAGAAATATTATCTCGGAAATATTCAGAGAACAAAATTGTCTGATACGTGTGATGTATGAGTGCGCAAGAAAACACGTAAAGTTTAAATATCCTCAATTTATTCTCAGATCGGAATGAAAAATAGCGCGTCATGTTTGCACAATCGAAAACCGATTCACAGAAAATAAAAGGGAAGTTCCCTCTAAGATTCTCAAACTTGAATCCATGTTTAAATTCTAGATAGCGGGCTGGCTGCTATTTCTAGGTAAATCGACACAGTCAATGTGTCCTCGATTTGCTGGAAACATCGATTTTCATCGCGCTCCAGTTTGTCCATTGTATAAACATATTTCTGACGTGTGAGGGTCGTGATAGTGGTGTAGATTCGTTCCGTGTCGCTGTCTCTATTTCTAGTTGTCAATTTTTCATGTTGTTTGTTGTTTGTAGCAACATTTTAGGATTTTGTGGAATATAGCCTAGATAACGTGTAATGTCGTAAAACTTTATATCTCATAGTTTTTTAGTGCACCTATATTATATTTTTTGTGTTTCTTATATCCCTTAAGTCACCCGAATGCATGAGCCATTTACCCCGCCTATATTTTAAGTGCTTAAAGAATAAAACATCGTTCAAAAACGAACATACTCCGATCTCCACCCAGGGGCTGTCTATAAAAGATCCATTTATCTGAGATCCGGTTGAACACCAGCGTCAGGCACTAGTTGTCTGGCATTTTTACTGAACTAGGCTTTAAGTATTTGGTGCAGCCACGAGGCACACTTTCCTGCAAATTTCTTTAATTTTTTACACTTTTAATTATTTTATTTGTAGTATAATATGTTGTGTTGTGCCTTTTAGTATGTTGTTATTTTTTTTCTTGATAAGACCGCACATTGTAACACCAAATATAACATCAGTTTTCCATTTCTTAGAAGTAGATGAGGTTAAAATATTGATTTTATATTTCTGGAACCTCATACTCAGCCCGAAAGTCTGACAACCAGTCTTACCAAGGGGTATCGTATTACCCAGTAACTGGTTTGTGAAGGTCAGATAGGCAGTCGCTCCATGTAAAATACTGGTACCCAGCTCATCCGGTTAGACTGGAAGCCGACCCCAACATGGTTGGGAACAGGCTGATCAGAATGATGATGATTTCTGAATAGAAGTTTTCTGTGATACAAAGAAAACTCCAAGGAAAATTCAAAATTCAATGAAACATTTTCAGTTAACTGAATATTTTTATCACCATCAAGTTATCGATGTGACGCAAACAGACTCCCAGTGGAAGTCACGTCATGAATTTAGAGTAGCCGACTGACTGTTAATTTTATTCCAAGATATTATTTTACCAAGCTTAAATTGAATGTAATACTTAATCTTACTTGAGAGATTTATGATGTTCTTCAATTAAATATTTAATGTAATGAGAATTAGAATTTTATTGGCAATTAGTTTCCGGTATTTCTTATTAGAAAACGTGATGTAAGTAGGTTACAATATAACCACGGTTTAGAACGTAAATTAAAATTAATTGACTTAATTTAAAATGTTTTATAAATAGATTTCAGGCAATAGTGATTTTGTTTTTCAATTTATGTACGTATTGGTTTTCCGGATGATAATATAAAACAAGGTTTACAAACATAGCTTTTTTTAAAACTAAGACATTGTTCTAGCAGAACTTCAGCTGCGCTGGTATAAATACCAAAAATATTCTAACTCTCCTACACCAACACCAACACACACATCAACACACAAACATGTTGGTCCGGTAAAACTATGTCTTCATGTATAAGTGCATAATCGTGTATCATGTTACACATGTTTGAACAAATAAATGTATCTTTATGTTTACACCTCTTGTCTATGGCCTTGCATTAAGCTTGCGGAGAAATTTAAAGTAACTTTGAACGATTTTCTAAATTAAAAATATTCGTTCCGCACATAATATTTACTTCATCATTCATCATCATTTCAACCGAAAGACGTCCACTGCTGGACATTGGCCTTACCCAAAAGGGGGGATTTGCCATAATCGCCACGATTGGCAGGCGGGTTAGCGATCGCAGTATGGTGTTAAAATGTATAGAGAACGCTGCTGTCCATTCCTTAGTAAGTCCGTCAGTCGCCTTTTACGACACGCACGGGAATAAATAGGGTATTCTTTACGTCCGGCACCACACGGAACCGGCACCACACGGAACATTTACTTAGTATAAAGTTTTAAGTTTAAATGTATGGGTGAGACACTAATAGTACTTATCGCAAAAAAAATAACAACGGGCCTTAGGAATCCGCTAGATGCGGGAAGCACAGAAACGGTCCAAAGTGGCGGTGCTTTGGGGACGTAGGCCGTTTTTTTTTTTTTTTGATCACGGGGTGGAAAATCCTCATGGATGTCCTCCGCCCTGGGGCGAGCGGAGGGGTCTGTCAGAATCTTACTGACTAAAAACCACCCCAGAGTTCCCCTCCCACACTTGCACCGGGGATCTTGGGATCTGTTATTCCTTCCGCAATTCCCGGCTAGTGCCGGCCCGCCTCTGCGGGCCACCTCAAGTCTGGGGGGGGGGGTGAGGTGTCTGACCCTGGGGACGTAGGCCTAGTCCAGCAGTGGATGTCTTTCGGCTGAAATGATGACGCTATAGGATCTTCAACGTGGCTTATTTCCAGAACCGAAATGAAAATATCAATCTTTTACATTTACACGAAACACTGCATTTGATCAGTTATTTGTTACGTTTAAAAGAATAATAAAGTTAATTGGACGCGGAGATTCCCTTTTGTCTATGCATTATTGAATTCGATTGGGCTCTCTAATTGCAACTACACTGTTGAATTTGCATTTCGACTGCACTGCGCAAATGGAACTTGTTTTTAGACTGCATTTGAGGCCAAAAATAACCAATAAGCCTTTTGATTAGTGGTTATTTGTTTACCTATTCGCTTTTTAACAAGTACGGCGTGGTTTATGTGATGTACCTATAGTCTGTTTCAAATGTATCTATTTGATGAAAGTGTACACAATCCCTGTTCTGGTTAAACCTTAGGCAATCATTCAAGGCATGGGCACGCCACAATTGTGGCGATAAGTCCCCACTTTGAGAACTGGCTACAGAGGGGCCATGGGGTCCTCACATTCTACCTGACGGAGGCCCTTACTGACACGGCTGTTTCGGGAGGTGTTACCACTGTGTGGATCGCCCGGAGGACACGGTGGAGCATACGTTGGAGGTCTGCCCGATTTGGGCAGAGCACCGCCGTGTCCTCATGGAGGCGATCGGTATCTTGTGGTGGTCGATATCTCGTGTCCGGCCCTAGTTCAGGTCATGGTTCGGAGCGAGAGTGCATAGTAGGCCGTCACCTATTTCTGCGAAGCAGTAATGCTCGTGGAGGAGGAGGCGGAACGCGTGAGGGAGAGTCAAAATTTGCGGCCTCACGCCCCTATTCGCCGCAGGAGATGCCCTGGGCGTCGGGATTCGCAGGCCGACTTCCGGCCACAGTAGGCGCGGGCTTGCGGACGGTGAGCGATGGGTAGCTCACCGTCCGATAAGGACGAGGCCCGGGTCGACGGCGTGTTGTATTCCTCGCACGCCTCAAAGAGATGTCACAAACTGATGGGGTCCATCAGGACCAATGCCTACCAGTGTTGCGGGTTTGTCTGAAAGGGATAATTATCGTGGCCCTGGCACACCGGCAACTGAAGGAACACGGGTAGGTTTTAGTCAGTAAAAGTCTGACACGCTCCGCCCAGAGCGGTAGAAGTTATTTGATAATTTCCCACCCAAAAAAAAAAGACAATCAAGGCAATCAATAACACATTCATGTATATTTAGAAGGTTTCAACTTTCTATCTCACCGCTTTTTTAACAATTATTGTTTGAATAACATTATTGAAATATAATTGAATAATCATTGACAAAAATTGAGGTTATAAAATTAACCTCAATTGTTAAATGAAAAACACCTTTAAGCTTAGTTTAAGGTGATTTAAAATTAGAAGGTCGGGTTTAAAGTATTCAAATAACCAAATGAAAGCACTCAATTTGTAAGTAGTAACTATTACAAATTGGCATCCACAGGTAAGATTCTTGTTACTAGAAAGCTGTGATTTGGCATGGGTATGACATTTTAATCACAAAACACACAAAGACAGACAAAGACAAACAGACAAAGTGTTAAAAGAAAATATTGAAAAAAAAATGTAGGTAAAGTGGGGATGATATTTTTTTTCTCGTCTATCCCATGGCGTGTGGTATCGTTGGGTTATTCGCACTTCGTCTCATTTAAACTTCGTTCCGCTTTCGCAGTTGGTCCCATTCACACTTGGTCCCATTTTGTATAGGCCGTTCAAAAATATTACGGGTCTGTGAAAACCATGTTTCGATTCAGGGATTCGTTTGCCTAATATTAAGCTTTAAAGTGCAAGGGTTAAGTGTTAGTTTAGTTTTCTTAGAGTCAAGTGTCCCCCTTTTTTTTTTTGGTTGGGAAATTATCAAATAATTTCTCCCGCTCTGGGCGGAGCGGGAGGGCGTGTCAGACTTTTACTGACTAAAACCCACCCGTATTCCTTCATTTGCCTGTGTGCCAGGCCCCTGCCAGTTATGCCAGTTAAATGGTTGTTGGTGTGAATAAATTCATGGCATTGCAATGAGTGTATTTTAACGAAAAAAACGAAAACGGAAACTGTCACAGCTAAGTAGGCTTTACAAGTTAAAGAGTAATAGTCGACCAAACAATTTGCAGTTGGCGAACTGACCGTGACATATAACGATGTATGGAGCACATGTTTTTCAACTTAACAATCTTGAGTTTATTTTTGGGATAAATTCATCCCAACTACGGAACCCCTCATCGTGTGTGGTCGACACGCACTTGGCCAGTTTTTTTTTATTGTATTCGTGATTGTCAGGACAGGTTGGTATAATTTTTTTTTTTTAATCAGCGGGTGTTTTTTTTTAATAAGTCGGAAATTGGATGGTATTTTTGTATCAAATTCACCCGGGTGACACCGGGCACGAACAGTTAGTATTAACATAGTATTTTCCTTCTAAGTATTTATCTACTGGATACATAGGTACCTACTCAGCTTTGTTTCTTCTAAACATCTTTAATTAAAACAGCTATAGTCATAATTATAATTGTGTATCAATAATGATGTAAGATAGACCATTCACTGCGAAAGTACAACGACTAAAGGCTTCTACATACCGGGGCGACTTGTCGCGCTGGTATGTAGAAGCCTTAACATTGCAAAGGGCTCCCTAGAGAAATAGAAAGAAAATGTTCGCTTTTTTTCTTTCGTTAAGTTCACTACCATAAAGTTATAACGGTAGTTAGTTGTTTTAGGGCCTAAATTGTTTGGGCAAGTACTTACAAAAAGTTTTAGTTGATTTCTAATAGAGATGCGCCGAATGTTTGGCCGAATGCTATTCGGTACATTCGGCATATTCGGTAGATTTCTATGAAATTAACCATTTTAAGAACACTGCTTTGAGTAACAACTTTTTACAGAAAAACGTGTACAAACCTGTTAAACGCGCAGAATTGAACCGAATTATTCGGCCGAATATTCGGTTCGGTACATTTTAGACCGAATATTCGGCCGAACATTCGTATTCGGTTGAACCTACATTCGGCGCATCTCTAATTTCTATCAATGGACCAGCTAATCATCTCTTTTCTTAGAGCATCAATCTGGCACACCCTGGGCTGTCGGTACCAATATGCTGCCTTTTATTCTACCTTGGTATGAACTATTCTCATACATAAGTTATCATCACGCCTCGTTTCCCCAAAGGGTTGTACAGAGATGTTCCTATAGTAAACCCGCATTTCGCCAGTTATGTTTAAGTCCCATGTAATAGGGAGCGAGCCTATTGCCAGGCAAAAATCAAGACTCCGGGCTGTTACTGAAAAATTTCAGATATTAAAACCCAATAACACTTTGCTCGACCTGGGAATCGAACCCAGCATGTCGATTCTGTAAAAATCTTACCGTGATTTCATTCGTGGACTGAGCGTCAGTGTCATTCCACTGAAGCTAGGGATTGACCAAGGATTACATTTACATTCATATTCGAGATTTTAATAATATTTAAAAGCTAATTCTATTGATATTTTATATTATTCCAAAGCTAGTATTTGTGTCATAACAGTACTATTTAGGGGGATTTTAAATAAAGTAGCAAAACAGAAATTTAGTCAAACTCAAATATAAATGTAAAACAAAATACAAAATGGATCAAAATCAAAATCTTGATTATGATTGTTAATGTAATCCTTGGTGCATCCCTAGTTCTCAGCAGCAGTGTTTGCGACCACTACACCAACGTGGCAGTCATAATATTATTGTTCTTATAATATGTTTTTCTTGCCGATATGGAGAGAAGCAGAATCTCTTATCGGGCTAAGATTGGTGCTTCCCCTAGATAAATTATTACAACATTCGATAACCTATTTTCCTCTATCCAGACAAATAAACATATACATGCGTACATTTATCAAGAAAATTGCGTTTGAATGTAGAACAAGGATTTGTAGACGATATGTTATGTTGACTACTCAAGTGAGAACACCACACTCATAAGTTGTCAAGAAATGATGGATGAGACAATACGGAACCCGTATTTGTCGGTGAAGAAATGTCTGAGAGATTTGTGTAGCGTGAAACAATCCCTCTTGTTCATAAGATTTGATAGGAACATTTTTACAGCAAATTACTTGGGAAATCAAAATGTTGCGGTGATATTTCTTGTGATTTCAGATCTTCTGTCTAACCGTTTATGTTGTGGGTTTTGATTATGTATGTGTCAATACTCTGTTGGTTTAGGTAGTTCAATAAAGCTAAACAAAAAAAACACGTGACGTGACAGCTGTCAAGTAACCGACTACACCTGTGACTTCAGTTGTCATGCTGCGTCACAGTTGTACCTACTCTTCAATTTAGCAACGTTTTATTTCGTTGACGTTTAGAGAACCTGTCTGTTTGGGCTCTTTACAATAGACAGATTACAAAATATTACATAAAGTTTATTAAAAATCTAACAAAAAAAAAACTTTTTACAAAAAAAAAAACAACCTACTTCCAAAAATAAACACTAAAAAGTGAAAAATAACCTTCATTTCGGAATTCGGTGTCTTTGGATCTATTTTAATTTTTTGCCACCGACTTCCGAAATGAAGGTTATTTTTCACTTTTTAGTTTTGTTTTGTAAGTTGGTTGATTTTTATTTAGTTTTCAATATATCTAAGTTACAATAGCCTAATTTCAACTGCTCATCACCTTTTACAAAATATTGCTTTTCCCGATGCAGGGGCGTTAATAGTTGAGGAGTTCTCCTGGTAAGAATCAGGAGAACTGATGGTGACTTCACCATATGCATTGTGACGAGCATAAATTGCTTAGCAACCATATTAAAGTGTCTAATCGAATCGCAACAGTGAAATACTTATTATTAAGTAGTTCCAGTGGCCATCTGTGGTCTTCATCATCAGTTCCACTTCACCAAATGGTGCTTTCCGAGTGCAAATGCATGAGTTACTATAAAACATACTGAAATCGATATAGATGTGCTAAAATTTGAGGATTGCCCTCGATTTCCATGGGATCCCCATAACAAATTCTAACTTGGTGACAATGGGACCACCTCGGGAACATACCCTTTCAACAAAAAATAATTTTATAAATTGGACCACAAACGACGGAGGGAACAAACATAAAAAAAAATCCTCATGAGGTCTTTATGGAAGTCGGTTAAAAAGTGGAAACTATCGTAGAAAATCAAAAAAAATTGGTTAAATCAACGTATTTTTAAACAAGAAAGTGTCATCTATAAAAACCCTTTTTAGGGTTCCGTAGCCAAATGGCAAAAAACGGAACCCTTGTGGATTCGTCATGTCTGTCTGTCTGTCTGTCTGTCTGTCCGTCCGTATGTCACACCCACTTTTTTCCGAAACTATAAGAACTATACTGTTGAAACTTGGTAAGTAGATGTATCACTTCACAGAAACTGCATTAAGATTTTCACACATAAATAGAAAAAAAACAAGAAATTTTGGGGTTTCCCCATACTGAGAACTGAAACTGATTTTTTTTTCATCAAACTAACTAACTAAAAAGAACTTTTAACTTCGAAAATAAGAGAATGATAAAACTAAAAAAAAATATAAGATTCACATGTAAACTTCCACCGAAAATTGGTTTGAACGAGATCTAGTAAGTAGTTTTTTTTTAATACGTCATAAATCAAATATAAAAATAAATTATGGTAGGTAACCATTCGTGCGCGAGTCTGATTCGCACTTGGCCGGTTTTTTATGATTTGTTTACCTTTATTTAACTATCTAAACCAACGGAGTATAGGTAGAGTGTCGCGTTGCAAAATAACTAAAACAAACAGGCCAACTTTGATAGGCTGGTGTGCGTGACGGCTACGTCATACACTCGCGCCACGTCATTGTGTTTTTCTAGTGTGCGTGCATTTTGCGGTCAACTGTTGGACGCAATTTATTTCGATGAGTTCACACAGCTTTGACTGTCTATTTAGACATATTTATATCTTTAGTTGTGGGTTTAATGGGTTGTGTGGAAGGGCATTGTCCATTTAAAGTCACGTCAATGAGTTTTGGTCTTTCTATCTGTGTTTTGGTAAACAGAGCATTGTGTGAGTGGTGCAATGCTTTCAGTGGTTCTAAGAAAACCTGCATTCCATAGGTAACAGTCAAACTATTCCTTTATGACACAAAACACAAAAATTGTGCGTGCACACGGGCACAACACAATAAACTGGTCAAATAATATACTTAAATTAGTCGTTGATACAGGCAAGCCTTGAAGGACCATTCTTACGAACTCTGATTTGTATTACGATACAAATATACTAATCTTTATTGACGAAATAAGCATTTTTAAAAGTTTTTCCAAACTCAGGAAAGGTGAACATAATTAAACAACGTATTTACCCAACATTACACATAATATCTTCAGCGCATTTCAGATTCGCGGCACAGCGGTCGTCACAAGGGTCCCGCCGGACCACGCTGGGTGAAATATGGTGCAATAAATTACTATATTATCACGCGCAGTCGATTTTGCGCCCCTGCTTTCTAGATACTTCGTTATGTCCAGACAGTGGGTATTGAGAGTTAGAAAATGTATGGTCTGTTTCTCGTGTCTTCATCAGATTAGTTCTCGTTGTTGTTTATACCTACAAGGTGTTATTAAAATAACAGAAAACATGAAAAGGGGTCATTGTACTTATCGTTATGAACTACTTTTTGTAAACAACAACGAGAACTAATCTGAAGAAGACACAAGAAACAGACTATACAGTTTCTAACTCTCCATACCCACTGTCCGGACATGCGAACATAAAATTAATGTATGGAGCACCTGTTTCTTTTTCATATTCCATACTTGGTCCCATACTAACCATAATGTTGAGTTCAATGAATAATATGATGTTGAAATCTGATGAATTCTACATTTTTAAAACCATCTTTTTTGGAATGAAATTTAATCTAAGTATCTCGCGCTCTCCAGATCTTGCAGAGATCTGGAGAGCGCGAGATACTTAGATTAAATTTCGTCATAAGTGTTTGGTTCCGGAAATGGAGAATCGAGGTCAACGGCGATATGAGTCAGGCGGTTCTGTTCTCAAGATCGCGACCGTCCTCCCCAGCCCGATCTCTATGTATGGCAAGCCTTTCCCTTGGGAGAAGCGAGCCAAATACCTAGGTGTGATCCTCGACCATCACCTTACTTTCTGTTCGCACGCCTCTTTCACTCTCTATAGGCTCCATTTCATATTGACCGCACGCAGCAAATTGTCAGTCAAGTGCTAATTGCGCATCTGCTCTGCAGTCATCCGTCCCATCATGACGTAAATGCTTGCGTCATCTTCAAACACGCTAAGCCACACCATCTCCAAAGGACGCCGACCCTTTAGAACCATTTCTTTAGAAAGGTCACGGGAGCCCCCTTCTATGTTCGCAATTTGGATCTACACTTAGATCTCAAAATGCCCACCTTCCAGCAGTTCATGAAAAGCCTCTCAAAGCGTTTTTAACACCCGGATCCCTTGATTGCGGTGGCCGCGCGGTACCCTCCCTCCCGTATAGGTAGGATTCGCCGACCATACTGTCCCTATTCACGATGATATCACAACCCTCTTCTAGGAGAGTAGTAGGGCCACCAGCACTATAGCATAAAATACAGAATCCGACCACCGCGCCGCCCACGCCGCCGTCCTTCAGTCATCGCTGCCGAGGCCCGCCGCAACATCCCCGTCAATCCCCGCCCCGACCCTTGCTCGAGCCAGCCCGCGCCGCTGAGCCTTCGTTTTTTCCTCCCTGCCTGAGCCTGAGCTTTAAATTCGTCCCCTTATAATAATATTTATCCAAACCAGCCTTTCCCATTGCTGTTCTCCTCCAGCGACGCCCTAAGCCGATCCCATAGGGGATGCCCGTAGCGTGTAGTCGCATAGTGTTCTGTATATAACCCATGATTGGACGTATTTAGCAGTGAATGTCTGTATACGCTCGCTAAGTCGGCACGTGATTGGTTGCGCCGTAACTACGAGGTGCTGGACATCATTGCGAATAAGCGACGCGCGCGCCATTTGAAGAAAGCTTGGCAAGCGCATGGAGCCGACAAGTCTGTCGTCGCCATTGACCCAATGAACTGTCTAATTTTGACTCCGTGAGTGTAAAATAGATATAACAGGAACAAAGTGTGCATTACCGTGTGGTGTCACTCGTGCCAATCTCAGTGGTCAACGGTCTTCTCAAAGGACCGTCTCAGATCAATTGGGAGCCAGCTGCAGCAAGAGATAAGGTGAGTCGTACTCAGTCATCTCTCTGTTGAATTAATTTCTGGATTGGGTGAACGGCTACCTCCGTTCATACAGAACAACCTCATATTCTTCGATCTACAACCAGCGTATCTTACAGTCCACTCCTCTAGTCTACATTCTGGTCATTCGAGCCGATTTCTTAATTTCATTTAGCTATAAAACCACGCTTCCAAAATGGCGGAAGTATTGGAAACGAAACGTAAAATCTTAATAGTTAGAAAGGAATATTTATTTACGAAGATACAAAAGCTTTATGACTATTCCAAAAAGTTGGGAACTGAACCAGATAAATTGCAATTGTTTACGGTATTATTGTCGGAAATGGAAAGTGTCCGTGCGAAATTTGAATCCACCATATTTGATTTGTACGAAATAGAAGTACAAATAAAACCTACTGCAAAAATGTCAATTAGTGAACTCGAAACATTTGACGAAATGTATAATGCATGTCAGTTAATCGCTAGTAAACATTCTAAATCAGAATCTGATTTTTGTTCTGCGTCAGACAAAAATGATTTAGTTGTACCAATACCCGCGTTACCAAAGATAACATTATTTCAATTTGACGGAGAAGTTGAAAATTGGATAACTTTTTATGACACGTTCTCATCGTTAGTACACAATAGAAATCTGTCAGATATCGATAAATTCCACTATTTGCTTTCATGCGTTAAGGGTTCTGCCTTAAATATCGTTAAAAATCTACCTATCACTGCCGCTAATAACACATTAGGTTGGCAAAGTTTAGTTGATAAATATCACGACCACAGAACACTAGCATGTAGGTATTTCGATAAAATGTTCAACTTTTCACCTTTAACTAAAGATACTACGTCAAACTTAACTTCATTTATAGAAACCTTTGATCATTCACTTAAAGCGATTCAAGCATTGAAAATTGATAACTTGGACGATTTCTTATTGTGTCATTTAGCATTACAACGACTCGACCCACATACGCGAAAATTATTCGAGGAATGCCGTGATCAAAAGTTGATACCTACGTTTGCGGAACTAATGGCTTTTGTCAACAAACAAATTAAAGTTCTAGAACACACTTTTACAGACAGCTCTTCGAATAACACGTGGAAATCTAGTAATAATAATACACAAAATAAAAACCAAATTAAATCATCGTCTAAGTCAGTTTTTAATACCGCGCGAGCTCCGCACAATAATAACAATCGTAATAATAATAACTTAAATCTGACTTGTGTGATTTGTAAACAAAATCATATGATTTATCTATGTGATCAATTTCGTAAATTGTCTGTCGATGAAAGAATGAGCCGTCTTAAATCTGATCATCAGTCTAATGCTTGTAAAAGTACTATGAATTGCGGGGTATGCTCAGCGTCGCATCATTATTTATTACATAAAGATACCGCGAAGGCGGAAAGCACGGGAATATCGTCCGTGGCGAACTCCCTGACAGCGCAGCCATCTCCTTCGCATACGCAGCAAGCGCTCGTGTCGTCTCACTTCGTAAGTGACGCAACCCACACACACACACATGCAGCAAGCATTAATTAGTAATAGTTGCGACTATGGGGTAGTGTTAGGCACCACACTGGCGCACGTTATTGACTGTGTTGGTCAATATCAAAACTGCCGTGCAGTCATCGATTCTGGCGCTCAGAGTTCTTTTATAACTACTGAATGTGCTTAGAAACTAGGATTACAACGTAAACAATGTCCTTTTACCATTCACGGTATAGGTGGGGGCATAGTTAAAAATCAAGGCATGGTTACTTGTACATTAAAACCAAGACATGCGAAGGGTCCAACATTCAGTGTTAATTTAGTAGTTATTTCGAAGGTGTCCGCTGATATGCCTAATATCTCTTTCACTGATAGTGTCATCAACGAATATGACACTTATGAGTTAGCTGATCCACTGTTTTTTAAGCGTTCGCGAATAGATATTTTGTTAGGTAACGACATAGTGCCTGATATCATTAAAGATAAACCATTAGTAATTAAGAATGGTATTCCTAGTGTTATTAAAACAGTTTTTGGTTATGTTATTAGCGAAAAATTATATCCACTTAATAATAATAGTTCGCAAAATCTTAATTTATCGGTTTCATATGACGAAGAACAGTCGATTGAGAAAACTTTACGCAGTTTTTGGGAAATTGAGGAAGTGCCGTGCGGTGTCCACGGCACTTCCTCAATATTAGTTTTCCTACCTTAGTCAATAAATCCAATGGATCAGATAGCTGAGGAGATATTCTCTAATGAACATACTCGAGAGTCGAACGGGCAATACGTAGTTCCGCTGCCTTTTGTGCCTGAGTGCTCGCCGCTAGGTGCAACCCGCGCTGTGGCTGAGTGCCGGTTACTGTACACCGAACGCAAGCTCGCGCGTACTACTGATTTAAATAATAAGTACAAGGAATTTATGCGGGAATATGAAGACCTCGGTCATATGGAACTTTATCAGGGTGACAAGCCTAGCAAATACATTATTCCAAATCACAGTATTTTGCGACCTACTAGTACCTCCACTCCTTTACGTGTAGTGTTCGACGCATCCGCGAAAAGTAGCAATAACGTGTCCTTAAATAATATACTGTTAGTCGGCCCTAAGCTGTATCCGGATATTGCGGCAATCATTTTGAAATTTCGACTATTTGAATATTGTCTAGTAAGTGATGTTTGTAAAATGTATCGTGCTATCTCATTAAGAAAAGAAGATCGCTTATATCAACACATTTTATATCGGGAATCGCCTGACAATCCAATAAAATTATACGAATTAAAAACCGTGACATACGGACTTAGTTGTTCACCGTTCTTAGCAATTCGGACGCTACTTCAGTTAGCTAACGATGAAGGAAAACGTTTTTCATTCGCTGCTCAGGTCCTCCGTGAGGGAGTTTACATGGATGATATTCTGTATTCATGTAATACTTTTGAGCAAGCTTGCTTAGTACAGGATCAATTAATTGGTATTTTTCAAAGTGCCAACTTTACATTAAAAAAGTGGATGAGTAACAGTGAGAAGTTACTACAACGCGTCCCTTCAGAAAATAGGGAAAATTCCGTAACATTTGTTAAAAATGAAAATGATAGTACCATTAAAGTTTTAGGTTTTAAATGGATTCCAAAATCCGATGACTTTATTTTCTCGGTCAATTTAACAGACGAGTTAACCAAACGATCGGTACTAAAATTACTAGCGTCGATTTACGATCCCGTGGGTTTTATCGCACCATGCACTTTTGTTGCGAAGCAGATCATGCAAGAACTGTGGAAGCTAGGCATTGGTTGGGACGAAAAGTTGCCGCATAACATAAAAAAATCGTGGCAAAATTTTATTTCGGAACTTCCTCTGTTAAAGGAGTTACGTATCGAGCGTCACATGCTATTACCAAGGGAAACGGAATGCAACTTAGTTGGATTTTGTGATGCTTCGTTACGTGGCTACGCAGCGTGCGTGTATGTTGTCAGTCGCGATCAAAGGGGTAACGTAAAGGTTCGTCTAGTGACCGCGAAATCTAAAGTCGCACCAATAAAACCCGTAACGATTCCTCGGTTGGAGTTAATGGGTGCTGTTTTGTTGAGCAAACTAATAAAGTTCGTAGTTGACACATTTACTCGCGTTAAAATTAACAAAATAACAGCAGCTTCAGACTCGTTAGTCGTACTGTCGTGGCTTCAAACTGAACCTTATAAACTGAAAACCTTTGTTAGTCATCGCATTACGAAAATTATTGAAGTTTTACCTCCTCATTTTTGGCGGCATGTGTGTAGTGAACACAATTTAGCTGATATTTGTTCTCGCGGAGCGTCCTCGGAAAACTTGTCAGTTGTAATCAACGTTGGTTACAGGGCACTGATTGGATGTATCAAAATTATATCGACTGGCCCCTGACAGTGTTTGATGAGAGTAATATTAAAGTACCGGAATTAAAAGCGTCTGCTAATTTCTTGACGGAAAATAAAAATAATGATAATTTTAATGAAACTAAAATAGAATTTTGTGAAAGAATCTTTCAACAGGTTTCATCATTTTCCAAATTGCAAAGATCGTTTGCTTGGATTTTAAGATTTAGTCGAAAAAGGTGTGACATGAAAACTACTGACAAATCGGGAGTATTATCGACCATAGAGTTAAACGAAGCTCGCGATAAGCTCATAAAACTCGTTCAAAATGCCTATTTTGAAGCGGAATTAAAATTAATTAAAGATAAAAAACATGTTTCCTCATTAAGAAAATTATCTCCATTTATTGATTCCGTTGACTTCCTCAGGGTAGCGGGTCGCATCGGTCACTCCGAACTCCCGTATAATTCTAAACATCCGCGTCTTCTTCCGAAACATAGTTTATTTACTAAACTATTGATCAGTTATTTACATAAAAAATATTTACATGTGGGACCGCGAACATTACAAAGATTAATGAGAATTTTTGGATATTGTCTGCTCGTAGCGTCATTAGATCCGTTTTATCTAAGTGTAAAACGTGTTTTAAATGTAAACCGTCTGTACTGCAACCCGAAATGGCACCTTTGCCACCAACTCGGTTGATGCCTAATAAGGTATTTTCTAACGTCGGAGTTGATCTCGGAGGTCCATTTTTTATTAAAGAAAGCTTACGTCGTAATGCTAAAGTGACAAAGGCTTATTTAGCACAGTTTGTCTGCTTTTCAACCAAAGCAGTACATCTGGAGGTGTTATCTTCTCTCTCTGCCGACTGTTTCCTTGCGTGCTTAGATGGATGCGTAGCTCGTAGAGGTCTATGCGCTGTGCTATATTCCGACTGTGGTACTAATTTTATTGGTGCAAGTAAACATCTGTCTGAAATCCAAAGGTTCCTGCGTGAGAGTCAAAATGACATTGCTCATGGCTGCTCTAAAAGGCAGGTTGATTGGAAATTTAATGTTCCCAGTGCTCCACACATGGGTGGTCTCTGGGAAGCGGGCATAAAGTCAGCAAAAAACCTAGCGCGAAGTGTAGGGGAAAAGTCCTTAACGTTTGAGGAACTTTCCACGATATTCTGTAAGGCAGAAGCCATTTTGAATTCGCGCCTCTTATGCCCACTACCTGCTAGCGATAACCCCAACGAATTTAATGTATTAACCGCCGGACACTTTCTCATTGGTCGAAGCTTGATCTCTATACCCGAGTATGACGTTCAAGAGGTAAATATTAACAGATTGTCACGTTGGCAGTATATTCAGAGGTGTTCCCAACTTTTCTGGAAACGTTGGAGTCACGAATATTTAAACACTCTTCAGCAGAAGGCTAAGTGGTTTACGTCTTCCTCTAACCCAAAGGTTGGAGATTTAGTGATTATAAAAACTGATAATGTTCCGTCCTATCATTGGCCTCTCGGGAAAATAGAAAAATTACACCCAGGTCCCGACGGAATAGTTCGGTGTGTGACGCTGCGCACCGAAAAAAGTGTCTTAGAAAGACCAACCAATAAACTCTGCCTATTACCTTATACCAACTAGTTTCAAACAAAACGTTTTTGTTAGATATAGGTAAACAGTCTGTTAAGTGTTTAATTTAGGGCTTTTTTTTAATCATAGGTAGGTAATAGGGTAATCTTAGTTTTCAAGAAACCATAACTATGGTTTCGGTAGGGGGTATGTTCTGTATATAACCCATGATTGGACGTATTTAGCAGTGAATGTCTGTATACGCTCGCTAAGTCGGCACGTGATTGGTTGCGCCGTAACCACGAGGTGCTGGACATCATTGCGAATAAGCGACGCGCGCGCCATCTGAAGAAAGCTTGGCAAGCGCATGGAGCCGACAAGTCTGTCGTCGCCATTGACCCAATGAACTGTCTAATTTTGACTCCGTGAGTGTAAAATAGATATAACAGGAACAAAGTGTGCATTACCGTGTGGTGTCACTCGTGCCAATCTCAGTGGTCAACGGTCTTCTCAAAGGACCGTCTCAGATCAATTGGGAGCCAGCTGCAGCAGGAGATAAGGTGAGTCGTACTCAGTCATCTCTCTGTTGAATTAGTTTCTGGATTGGGTGAACGGCTACCTCCGTTCATACAGAACAACCTCATATTCTTCGATCTACAACCAGCGTATCTTACAGTCCACTCCTCTAGTCCACACATAGTTTATAAGTTTATGGGCATAAACTTATAAACTAAGGCAAACAATAAATTAAGGCATCCAGTAGGGCTACTGGATGACTTAATTTATTGAGGCACCCATAGAATAGTCCAGTTAAGCAAACGACAACCTTCTAGGTTGATCTGCGAGATTCAATTACAAAAAAAAACCGGCCAAGTGCGTGTCGGACCACGCACAATGAAGGGTTCCGTAGTTGGAATGAATTTATCGCAAAAACAAACTTAACATTGTAGTTGAAACCCATGTTCTCCATACATCGATAGACGCCACGGTCAATTTTCCAACTGAAAATGTAAGTTTGTATTCGTAAAAATACAAACTTACTATTCGTAAAAATATCTTTTTTTATCTGACAAAACTACAAATTAGCGATTTTTGACTTTTTCCTTTACTTGTGCTATGAGTTGACCTTGCTTCTTGCAAAATTTCATGATACTAGGTCGACGGGAAGTACCCTAAGGTTTTGATTTATTTGTGAGTATCAAAATAGTCGCATAAATCGCCGTATTTTTTTATTGCGTTGACTTAGAAGCTGGATTTTTTAGAGCTCCAAGGGACCGTAGACCTACGTATTTAATATTAATTTCAACTTGATCCCTTCACGCGTTTCTGAGAAAAAGGGTCTTGACAGACACAGACAGATAGACGGACAACGAAGTGATCCCATAAAGGTTCCGTTTTTTCATTTTGAGGTACGGAACCCTAAAAGGAATGAAATTTAAGCCAAATAATACATTATCTCTAATGTTTTTTTTAAATTTTTTATTTAACAGTTTACGTACGCACATATAAACTGACGAGAAGAAAGGTAAAGAAAAATACGTACAACGTAACGTGTTATGTGTTGCGTTTAATTAGTCAACTATTTATGTTAAGACATTGTGATAACTTAGGTCCCTATCTCTGAAATGTAAATGTCCCAAAGTGTTTTTCTTTACAAAAGGTCTCTAGTTCAATGGCCGAATGAGTAATTTGTAGTTTTGAGACACGTACACAGCAAATGTCCAAATTCATATTAATATTATAAATGCGATGCGATGTCTGTCTGACTGTTACTTATTCAAGCGTTTAACGGATTTGAATGAAAAGTACACGGATATTATAAGACCTAGATTAGCCTACTCTTTATCCCGGTAGTGTGTTCTCGTGGAAAAAGCCATATTATAAATTAATCCACTCAGTATCTCAATTATAATAATAGAAAAGTAAATTCGGTAAACCCAGTAAAAAAAAAAACCGGCCAAGTGCGAGTCGGACTCGCGCACGAAGGTAGGTAATATTGTAGGTAGTTACCTTAAATATTTATTTTATTCTGTTTTTAGTATTTGTTGTTATAGCGGCAATAGAAATACATCATGAAAATTTCAACTGTCTAACTATCACGGTTCATGAGATACAGCCTGGTGACAGACGGAGAGACAGACGGACAGACAGACGGCGGCGGAGCCTTAGAAATAGGGTTCCCGTTTTACCCTTTGGGTACAGAATCCTAAAAAATAATCAGTTATACAAAGGCATCTTTTACATCTGTTGTATTGTAAGCGTTTGACATCAAAAAAATGCGGGAATGAAAGTGTTTACATTTATTCTATGTACTATGTATAAATGTAAACTTTAGTATAATAATGTACTAACTTCAGTTTAATACAGTTTTCATTTACACTCGTAATAACAATATTTTTATCAACGCATAAGTACTTCACATTGTCCGTAATGTCGACGGGACACTCATTTCTGATAACTTGTTATAACCTCTATAATTGCAATAACTTTACAATATTTATTATTATTATACATATGAATCAATGCATAAATAGAAACATTAGTGTTGCTTCGAAGTCAATGGAATAAAGGTGTTGGTTACAAACAAAAATATTCAGTGTAAATTCGAGGCACTCATAATGTTCATGGTACGTATTTTTATTGCCCTATTAATGGCTTAATGTCTATTGCACTATTTAATTTCTCGTGAATTGAATCATCATCATTTCAGCCGTAAGACGTCCACTGCTGGACATAGGCCTCCCCCAAAGGGGGGGTGTGCCATAATCGCCACGCTTGGCGCCTGCGGGTTGGCGATCGCAGTATGGTGTTAAAATGCATAGAGAACGCTGCTGCCCATTCTCTAGTAAATCCCTTAGTCGCTTTTACGACACCCACGGGAAGAAAGGGTGGTGCTATTCTTTACGTCCGGCACCACACGGATTGAATTATCACGAACATGTCTGTATTTATTTATTTATACTTTAAGCACACAAACGTACACAGAGTCACGTCTGCATGCACAAAAAAAAAAACGTTTTTTGTCAGTTTCTTATCTAATTATGAAAAAGCTTGAAATAATTGAAACATTAAGTCTGTAAAAGTACAGTTTTCGTGGTGCTAAACCATTCGTGTAAGTCTCAGCACCTGCTAATAGTTTCATCACTTTTGCGCTCTCGATAATATAGTTTATTTCGCCATTGATTTACCTAATGAAGATATTGTATAATCATAAAATAACATTTAAATTTTATCACAAGAATAGCTGAAGCCCAGTGTGTGATGTTAATTTTTTTTAATATGTTTTGTTAAATAATAGGAAAAAAACATTACCGATTGGATTTTTAGGAAAATATAGGTTTTTACAACATTATTTTTCTCCTAGGTATATTTTGTATCGAAGTTGAAAAAGTGCTTAATGCACATACATATAATGATGTTGACGATATTTTTAATGTTCCAAATCAAGAGTGGTTTCTTTTAAAAATATGATCAAACTTCAGTCTCGCGTAATTTTTCAGAAAACTTGGTGCGAATATTAGTGGTTTTCCATGAATACTTAATTTTTTTGAAAAATCCTTTTTACCCACGTGCAAAACAAAGAACTCGACTTTGCAAATCACAAATAATTTTGTTCGAGTTGTTTTTCCCTTTCTCACCAAAATCAGCCGATTTCGTGCACGGCCTCTTAATGCCATAGGCGTTTTCTACCAGTCAATCTTTGGGTGATCAGAGACTTGCACCCTAATTGTGTAACACACTATCGAACACAATCTGAATTATTTTTAAGTATATTGCGAATCCATTACTCCATATTTTCGAAAAAATTGTCTACTCAACAACTTAAACAACATTATTTTTAGTATATGCGAAACCTAAATATAGTTTGTTCAGAATAAGGAACTGAATCGATTTCAATAATTTTTACAACATGATATATTTTGTCCCAAAATATTTAAGTGATGGTGTTATCAACATTTAATTACTTACAATACAATCGCCGTACGGTTAGGTACCTACTGCCAAATTATTATCAATGAGCGCAAGACGACCCTGGAGGCCCGGGGGCGCCGTTAGCAAGTTTTTGTACGGACAATCCGGTAACATATCGACCTTATAACTTTGTGATTTTTCATGATACAGTTTTGAAATTTTGTACCTACATAGATTCTTTACATAAAAACGTGTTTCGGGTTTCGCTTATCATCTAAAAATAATGTTGTATAATTCAATGAATGTTGTTGAACTGTTAAAATTAAACCCATTACTAGGTACTGTTAGTGTGTTAGGCAATCACCCCTCTGTTATATCACCATATTGTTAGTTATTGGTGATTTCATCTGTGATTTCCGCGAACGAATTGTGTATTACCCAATTTTGCTCATATTTATAGGTATAGTAGACCGCCCATCGGCGTTAACACTTTAACATTGAGCTGGCCTAAAGTAGTTGGTTTTGCTGCGATTCGAACAAGAAGTCAGGGAAATTAATTGAAACGCACTTTAACTACCAACTAGTATATTCAAATCACAAATATCATTAATTGACGGTTTTATGATAAGGCAATAACACGGCAAACTGACGCAGAGTGCCAATTGGCTTAACAATTAATTTCCCTGACTGTACAATAACAAGGAAGATCAGATTTGAAAATAATTATTATGAGCTGTTTACGTGGTCACACGATGTTCTCATTTTGCCATATTTTAGGTATTTAGGTATAGTTAGGTATCTAAAATTCGCAGACGTGTTGATTCTATGTTTATTAGTTCTTCCTTGACATGTCAACTTGTGTGTTGACCATAAAATCAGCTTGACTCGGTTCAGGCTTGATAATCTTTTTTGGCAGATACTCGATTCATGGGATACTGTAAAACAGGCCTTAAATTGTATTAAAACCAATGAATCACAATTTAACTATTATGACTTTAAAGTAATAATCATTGATCGGAAAAGATGAACTAAAATACCTAAATTTCGAAAAAGAACAGAGATAATGTGGAGACTTCCAACGACATTTTTTTTTTCGGAAAATTTATTATTTCAAGCCGCTCGGTAATTAGCCAAGCTAAAATGAACTCTACATAACATGCAATAATGATCATAGATGTTTTTTTTTTAAGTAATAAAAAAAATTGAAATTCAAATATTTCGAAAACCGTGCGTCCTAGGCAAAAGATTACAGAAATTTAACCCCCCCGTGTGTCACCCCCGTGCAAGCACCATGCCAACATGAATATAAGTAAAAAAAAACAGCATTAATAGATAAATAGTAAATATTCAAAAAAAAAAAAATGTTTTTACACTTTAGATATAATAGCTCTACTATTTTCCGATTACTAATACATTGCTATTCTTATTGAAACAAATCAACTGCTTTTACAATGTCGCATTATTTTAGAACAAGGAACAAGCTTCATTTCTATAGCAAATTAAAATATCAATGGAGTTTTGTAACCTAAGGTTGTTTTATTGATTTAGCAAATAAAGATCTTTTTTTTTTTCGATACAGCGTGACCATCAAACCGAACTACACTTCTCCATGGGGCCAACATCAACATCGCGAAAAAATAATCAGCTGTTCCACACAAAACTTTAATACCTACTCGACCGAAGTGTATGGGACAGCTGATCATTTTTTCATGGAGAAAGTTGTTCAGTTTGATGGTCTATACCACACCCTTAAATATGACCACACATTTCTTATATCATCGCGGCGTTGTCTGTCAGACGCCTATTGACTAAAAAACACTCGGTGTTCCCATTCCCACACTTGCACCAGGGATCATGGGATCTTGTGCGACTTCCGCGATCCCCGGCTGGTGGCCAGAACCTAACCCATTTAGTCGGGGTGCCCGGTGCCCTGGTTACTGTGACCTAAGAATCAGGGACGGTTCACAAATTTTCGGGTGATAAAATTGGATAGATTATGAACCCTGTCGATAAGTGCAGGTTCGTTCACAATTTGATGATTTGACATTAATTGATGGATTATAAACTACCGAAAATGAATGAGTTATATTGTAACAGTTCACAATTTTTCATCGGTTTATAATCTTGCTAGACAGATTATAAACTAACGGTGCTCACAATCTTACGGTAACATTTACATGCTGTATATTTATAATACCTGTGCCATTCATAATAGATAGATAGCAGCTAGCAATCTGCTTTAGTAGATAGAGAGTCTTACTGCAATAACCGCAACTGCTCTCCATAAGTTTTAGTTCACAACAAGCTAGTAGATATTATGGTACTAACAATTCTTTTGTCTTTTCAGATGAAATTCTTCATTGTGACAATATTATTTGCTTTTGCAATTGGTGGTGACCCAACGTGTATTACTATTCGGCGCTTAAGTTACGAAACGGAAGTCCTTAAAATCGATCTTGAAAGTCCATACCAGCTAGCTATCGATCATGACACGAATACTCTGTTCTTTAGCTACACGGCACGAACGGAAGAAATGTTTAAATCAGCCTATCTCAGTTTGAAAACTGGTGCTTACGGCTTAGTTTCTGGCATTCGAGGAGGTTTTGCCCACGCTGTGAACAGTAAGGGTAACATTGTATATATGGGCGGTGAAGATGGCATATACAGTTATGATTATAATTCGAAGACCGCAACTAATTTACACATCACGGAAGCAAACGTATGGCAAATGTTCTACAAAGATGGACTATATTTTACTACTTACCCAAAAGAGAAAGCGTATTTCTATAAAAATGATCAAGTCATGGAAGTGCCTGCATTACAAAACGTCAAAGTCATGCTACTTGCTGTTACTAATGACAAAGATCTTGTGTATTTTAATTCATCTGGTGGGTTTTTGTATAACAGATCCGAAAATGAAACCATTTTTCTAAACGATGCTGTTGCCAATGGAATCACATCTGATATTGAAGGTAACATATACTTCTCAACTCCAACCGGAATATATTATGTTAATGAAGAAACGAAGCAAGTTGAATATTTGGCTAAATTAGACAATACTTATGGCATAGCGATAGAAAGCAATGGAAATTTAATTTATGCAACAGGATCAAGTATAATTAGACTAAAACCGACGAAAAGACTGTGTGAAGATGCAAACCAGATTCCGAAAGTAGTCCAGGTCGACATAGATAATAAATAGTAATAGACACAGTCATACCTATACTTGAAATTTCAAGCAATATGTACTTTTCTTTTGAGATATTTTTGTTGCATTTAGCTTTATTGTCAAATAACATCATTACAATTTTGAAAAAAAATCAATAGCAAGAACTTTTTAATGATAAGTATAACAAAATGCAGCGGCATCAACATCGCCACATACGAACTACGCGTCACACTGACGTCACGCGAATCCTGCATCGCGCAAGCAGAGTTTACCACGCAACTAGCATATATACAACGTCCCAACATCAACCGTCGGGCAGTTGCCCACCAGACACGACACCCGTCTGGTCGGAGGATCCTCCCTTTTCTATAGAGGATGAGTGAACTTTACACCCTGTTCCTCATACCTCTAAAAAATAATTATAATACTGTAAAACTCTTAAAAATAAAAATTGTGCCGTTGTAAAATTCTTATTTCGTTGCATCTATAATAACTCTAACGTTTTTAGGGTTCCGTACCTCTAAAGGAAAAAAACTGGCCAAGTGCGTGTCAGACCACGCACAATGAAGGGTTCCGTAGTTGGGATGAATTTATCCTATTATATATATATATTGAGTGATTTACCATATTATTTTAAGACCACAGACTTCTTATAAATTTTCCTGTAATCTGTAATCATTTTTCTAGTAATAAAGAGGGAAACACTAAACGACATATTTACCTAATTATTACAAAAATTGGTAGGTTATGAATGAAGACATAAAAGAAGCATGAAAGTAGAATAAATGCTGTGGAAATGCACAAGGAACGCATGTAATCATTTAATGATAGGCTGATATATCTTTTTTTAAACCATCACCGTTGCATTATCGCATTATTTATGCGATAACGCAACGGTGATGGTTTAAAAGAAGGTGTAGTGACAAAAAATTAATGCGGTAAACTCTGTCTGTCTGTTACCTTTTTGGGGCCAAAACGGCTGAACGGATTTAGATGAAATTTGACACTCGGATAGACTATGATCTTGGTTAGGACATAGGCTACTTTTTATCCCGGTAGAACGTTCCGTGGGATAATTTTCAACCTCCACGCGGGCAAAGCCGTGGGCATAAGCTAGTCATGAATACCTATATAGAGATATATATATATAAGATGTATGTTTGCCGTAGAAAGGACATAGTTTTAGTATACAAGATTTAACACGTGGGTTGAGAAGCAAATGAGAAATATTTATATCAAAAGTCACAACGAATCTTAAATATAGATATTTGACCTTTAACCAGCTACTACTACTATAACGATTACGTAAAAGATAATAAAAATGGACTCTGTATTAGTCTTGCGAGCATTGTTCACTGTTAATCTTGCGTTGGCAGTTACTGTGTTATGTAATTAAAGCGTCGAGTCTGCTAGAATGATTTATTCGTATCTACATGTTCCTCCAAACTATTGTTATAAATAGCTAAACTATATATAATTGTAGACAAACTAGGATTCACTAGATAAATCATCTTGGTTAATGTTTGAGTTGCTCTAAAATAGCGCAATATTAGTACGTATTACCAAAATGTTACTACGTTTCTATCTATACAAGGATATCTTTGCGCGTTGCCAAAATTGGAACTAACGCCGCCATCTTGTTTTCTCAATACATTTCTTAAAACAATTTCACAAACGTTTACCAGCAGCGCCTCTTTGTCAACGTCATTCGAGCACCAAAAGATTCTTGAAGCACATTACTTCCAGCGGTTCATTGCCCACACATTTGACAGGACTCGACATTAGTAAGAAAAAAATACATATCTGGGTACCTTAGTACATTAACTACAGTAGGTAATGTACTAAGGTATCCCGATATGTATCTTATGTCTTGAACTCCAGTATGGGTACTCCCCCGTTCACCTCCGCACGATTGCTCTGTGACAACGCTCCCGTTGACTGACTGTAAGGTAGTTAGACTGTGGTGTTAGAAAGGTACACACATAATAGTACGTATAATAGTAAAGATGGGCCTAGGCACACATACGTGAGTCGATCAATTATAGTTGCGGCCAAGGCCTGTATAGTGCTTTTCTCAAATAATGCGCGGAAATTCAAACTAAGTAAATAATTTATAAATTCCAGATTAAATGACGAACAACGATATTTTTTCACGCGCCAATAATATGTTCATTTGTTGATTTTTTCAATATTTGCAAGCCGATTCGAAATTTAAATAAAACCTTTGATAAGTTACCTCCTTGGTTGCCATGTTTAAGGTTAGGTTTCCGGAGTAAAAGATCGTTCCATTTTTAAATTACACGATAGATATGAGTTTACTATGTAATTTATTTGGTCGATAAAACACGACATATTATTATAATGGTTTTTCATACAACTTTTGGTGGCCGCTACTCACATGTATTTGGCCAGTACAGCAATTTCGATTTATCTCGAAGAAGGTTGTCAAAATAATGCTTGAATTTCCAAGTACTTATGTTTGAGAAAATTAATAAAACATACCATGCTTATATTATTTGAGAGTAAAAAAGACTCACGTAAATAGTAGAAGCTGTTACCACCATAAATCTTTCTTTCTCAGGCATATTTTTATATTTTTACACACCTCTAGTGTCTTAATAAACGGGCTCCGATCGTAAGGCACCGTAAGGAGGGCAGGTAAGATATTGCGCCATATTTCAACTACCACGCCACATGGCATTCATGGCTTTAGGTCTACAGCAGAAGTGCTTCTATTCTGATGAATTTGCACTATAACCTGTGGATAGAATAATGCTAGGAATTGTTTTATTGGCAATGGATTTTTTTACCTGTAGCTCGGTTGTTGTTATTTTGAATGATTCCTTACTGAAAACGGCAAATCATTATTGGAGTTATTTTCTATAATCAATGACAACATCAATGATAATGAACGCAGATTAGGAAGCCAACCCACAGGGTAGGTGGAGCGACGATATTCAAAAAGTGGCTCGTAGCAGTAGGACGACTCACGGAAGCGATCGGCGGCGTCAATCTCTCGCGTCCGGCCCTGGTTCAGGCCATGGTTCGGAGCGAGAGTGCAAGGGAGGCCGTCACCTCCTTCTGCGAAGCAGTAATGCTCGCGAAGGAGGAGGCGGAACGCGTGAGGGTGAGGCAGGGTTCACGCCCTTACGCCCTTAGCCGCCGCAGGAGACGCCCCGGGTGTCGGGAGTTGCAAGCTGATTTCCGGCCACCATAGGCGCGGGCCTGCGGACGGTGAGTGATGGGTAGGTCACCAGGACCAGGTCCGGCCAGGTTTTAGTCAGTAAAAGTCTGACACGCCCTCCCGCTCAGCCCAGAGCGGGAGAAGTTATTTGATAACTTCCCACCCAAAAAAAAAAAGCAATAGGACGACAGTTACTAGCCGAAGATAAATTAAAATGGTGTGTACCTAATTGAAGAGGCCTATCTCCAGCAGTGAACGGCTGATGATAGTGATAATGGTGATTAAGTAATTAATGGCGATTAAATCATGGTGATTGTGGCATTAAGTCCACCTTATCTAGGTAACACTATTGTGAATACATTAAGTATTACTAAAGAAGATCTATTTAACAATAAATGAGTAGAGTATCAGAGAAAAATTACTCCTTAAAAATGAATTATCCAAAATATTGTGAAATACAACATCAAGTATGTTTTAACGGCCAGCAAAAATCCACACGACTTCGAAATTAACTCGGGGCATAAAATATGCATAAGTTCGATCCTGTGTGATTTTAACATGAAGCTTCATTACTTTTACGAACTCGGAGAGAATACATTATGCGGCGAAGGCACGTTTGCTTTGTAATTCATTTTGCGGTTCGTTAACCATTAAAAGACTTAAAAAGAAGCCTCGACGGTATAAGACATGTCTGAGACTTTGCCCTTTAATCACTAAATATTATAAAACAAAGTGCCCTGTCTGTCTGAACGCGAAAAAGTCAAAAACTACTGAACGGATTTTTATACGGTTTCTACCAATGGACGGAGTGATTCATTAGAAAGGTTTTGGTGTAAAATTCATTAAGATTTTGTGTAAATTAGCTGAATTATGACGATGATTGTTGAAGATGTTGGAAAAAATCAGGCTGAGGGAGCTTTACTAATGAAAATAATGTATTACGGAATTATTCCTCTTAAAAATAAACTAAAAACAATAACTAACAATAACACAAAACACAATACAAATCAACAACAACTAACACACAATAACTAATTAAACTGTAGCAACGCTACATTATGTCTATCTGCATTTTTCATTTCTCTCTGCACCCAATTCTGAACTCCCAGCAGATGAAGTCGTGGGCAGGCTCTAGTTGGAAATATAAAAGGAAAAAGAAGCGTGTTTTAATGTGTTTGATTTTGCTTTTAACGTGAAATGAAGCATGAGAAGACAAGGCTTGCCAACGGAGAAAGCCTTGTCTTTTTTGACTTTCAGAATAAAGGTTGAATTTCGATGATGTTTTACAGATGTCATCGTAAAGGCCGAGGTTACACAGATGTGTTAAAACCAGGGACCGTACAACCCCGGTTAAGAGTTAAGCCTTACGAAGGGGTAACCCATTCAGTGGGTTACCTTTATCATGATGTAACCCATTGAAAGGGTTTTATACTAGAAACCCATTGAAAGGGTTACGTGATAACCCATTGAATGGGTTTTATACTTGAAACCCAGTAAAAGGGTTACTTGATAACCCATTCAATGGGTTACTTGATAACCCATTCAATGGGTTCTATACCTACTTGAAACTCAGTAACATGAAAAAATCATAATATTATGTTATTTCGATATCCGCCCAGCACGCGTAGTATGACCAATTCTATCTCCATTCTACCCAGGGACCATTTTGGTTACCATTTTAGAAAAACCCATACGGTGTGGGTAATTTTGAATGGCTTAAATTAAGCCGTTCAAAACGGTTACCCACACCGTATGGGTTTTTATCGAAAACCCTTTCAATGGGTTACCAAAATTTAAAGGGTTACCCTTATCATATGGGTTTTTGTTTAACCGCTTAGAAAAACCCTATTGAAAACCCTTTCAATGGGTAAGCAAAATGGTCCCTGGTTCAAACGCAGCAAATGTTGATCAACGCGTTTCGCGCAGCTGTGTACACATTGAAGGCGTGCTGTGTCGAATGTTGCAAACGCAGGATTTAGTGTGCCCCGGCCTCCACTACCGTTGCTGACTGGCTAATAGTCAATTTCATCATGGAATGGGTTAGTAGATGAGAGGTAAAAAAACCGAAATTGTCTTATGTTATGTAAACTCTAATTAAAACATTACCTATTTACTTACCTAGGTATGAAGTTTCAGTCAGTTATTTGGTAAGTTACAGGTACTACTATTGAGAATGAGGCCCTGGGTTCGATTCCCAAGTGAAGTAAAGTGTTACTGGGTTTTTCCATTAGACATTTCTGAGTAAGAGCCCAAAGTCTGGATTTGTGCCCGGTTGACGGCAAAAGGCTCGCCCCTATTACATGGGACTTAAACATAACCGGAAAAATATGTGTACCTACTGTAGGTACACATCTGCCACTAACCCAACCCTTCGGGGATTACAGGCGTGATGTTACGTAAAATTTCTCAAAAATGATCAAAGAGTAGAATATTAAAATATTAAAGCCAAAATTCTTCAAATTAATAACATTGATTAATTAGTAAACTAGACACCAACTACTAAGTTTTAATAAGTTGTCTAACAGCTGACACCTTTATAAACTTCTGAAGGAATTATTAAATTAAGATTAACGTTGTAAAATAATATTACAGTTAATTTGTTTATCAAAATTTCATAAAATAATAACCAAATACGAAAGTAAACGTATTTTCTTTGAGGACTATAATAATATAGAACTACTGCTAAACTATTATTTTAAAACTACGGACTTTAACTCTTTTCTTGGAAAATATTCTGGTTGTAAAAAGTATGTTTGACTAATTCACGTCACATAAATATATTTTTGAATAAAAGGTTTTGAATAAATATTATTAGTGTTTTTTAAAAGTGTTATATTTTCCACAAAATTATTGCCTAGTTCTAAATAGATAAATAATGTTTTTTATACTTAGGAATACAAAATTGTTTACCTACACACTGTTATTACTGAAACCTCGCGATCCCGGAATAAAAATATATTTTAAGAAGCCGTTTCCATACTTTGTATCCTTTGCCGAAAAAAACGTACTTTAGATAAATATGCATCCGATTATCCGATCTCTAGTCATGTCCCTAAATTTGTTTTTTTGGCGTACTAAAATTAATTTTAGAAAAAGAATGTGAAAACTTAAAACTTTGGAATAACATTATACGTATATATGTACACACGGCTACACATCAAGCTATACATTTCCAGTATCAGCTGACCTCTCACTGTACGGAAATCTTATACAATGCGAGATCAGCTTATATTGGAAATGTATAGCTTGTTGTGTAGCCGTGTCTACACGCTGCGTTTCGTCAGTCTGATACAACACGTCACGTGACGCAGTTAGCATGTCAGTGATGCGCACTCATAAGTTTTGCCCCTACCAAAAATCGTTCAACGCGGCTTAAGAAGTTTTCACTTCAAAAGTTTATGAAAAAAGCATGAAAACATTGCCGTGGTAAACATAGATTGTTTCGAAAAAAAAGAATATTTTCTCGAGTGACATTACCGAAGTAGGAAACAGAGGAATACGTATGTATGGGCTGAACGCCAATGGTCCCGTGACCCCGTTTTCTCATAAGGTGTCAAAATCAAAAATCAAAAGTCATTTATTGAAACCAGGCTGAGAATCAGCACTTTGCGAACGTCAAAATTATATAAGACAGTCCCCCAAAAACTTCTGCCCTTCACCACTTCTTAGTGCTTTAGCTGGGAAGAAGAAGTGGCGCAATAAAGTCCCCAGCAGCTGGTGTAAAATACAGGTTACAAAAGAAGAAGACGTGGATTCGGAATAACAAATTTATCATTTTCATAAGAGTCCAACAGTCATAATATCCCTGTATACCCCATTCACGCAAGATTTACAACTCGAAAACAACAACTTCACAAATATCCAGAATCAAAGAAAACTGCTACAAGGATAAAATAAACAGTCCCGTCTAAATAATTTCTCGCTAAAAACCCTGTAAAAATAACATTCATTGTACGTTTTATGAACTTGAACTAACTGAAGGAACTAAGTCATCCATTTCTGGGGAAATCGTTTACCCCGCCAATGTCTGTAACTGATAATTGAATTCAACAAAGAAGATAGAAAAAAAAGTAAACGTACTACGTGATACGAAAACGGGATTCAGGCTATCAACACTTGTTTTGTAAGTCAATGAGAAAGAACCAATACTGTTGTATGCCTACCATATCAGATTTAAAGAATAAATTCCTTTTCGCAATAACAAGTAATTGTTTATGTTTATTTATGAACTCCATTGAGGTTGTACGATCTCATTACTTTGGACTGTTTATGTCCTTTCGATAATAATGTTGGAATGTAATTTATGTTCAATGTATTACTTGTTTGTTTATTTATTTGGATGTCTAGTATTCTGTAGTAGTATAGAAATATTATTATCATCATTTCAGCCGAAAGACGTCCACTATTGGCCATAGGCCTCCTCCAAAGGGGGGCTTTGCCATAGTCGCCACGCTTGGCAGGCGGATTGGCGATCGCAGTGTGGTGTTAAAATGCATAGGAATGCTGCTGCCCATTCTCTAGTAAGTCCCTTAGTCGCCTTTTATGACACCCACGGGAAGAAATAGGATGGTACTATTCTTTACGTCCGGCACCACACGGAACGTATAGAAATATACCTAAATGTTTTAAATAATTTATTCTGTTCTTGAAAATAATTCTTCATTCATCGCATCATTCATTCATTTATCGCACTATTCATTCTTCATTTATTATAGCATCTGTATGTACAGATCAAATCAACTCAAATCAAATCATTTATTTGCTTGAATATGGGTAGGTACATGAGGTGATACATTATATTATAAACAAGTTCTTAAAACCATATCCTACCTAAACAGGTGTGCAAATATCTACTATAATAAAAATATTTCTTACATTCAATAATTTACAAATATTAATATTAAATTATTTATGAAATTTATTAATTATATAATTTTATTATTATTACTTAACTTAAAAATGTAATTACATTTATCATTTAAATAATCAGTAACTGTGTAATAGGCTTTATTGATCAGGTATGTCTTTAATTTATTTTTAAATGATGTAAAATTCTTTGCTTCTTTTATATTATTAGGTAATTTATTATATATTCTAGGTCCCATACAAAATGCACTCTTGTCAAACATAGCTGTTCTATGGCGTATTGCACAAAGTGTACTGGCAAGCCTAATACTCTTTAAAGTTTCATATTTTCTTAGATGCTCATCAACTGCTCTCAACTTGATCGCAGTACGAATACAACGATTACAACTTGTATTCGTTGTATTCGTACTGCAATCAAGTTTTTGCACATCATATTATTGCGACATTGCTTATGTACTGTCACGGTGCATACATCGTACCACTGTGTAAGGACTATGAAAGGTAACTGGGGGTTTCTCCTTGCGGGGACTGACTGCCGAGGTGTCGATGTCGTGAAGAAAGCGGCGTTGGCGCTATGAATAAGCGTCGTGGCGCGGCGCGCCTACAGAAAAAAAATAGCACCCAACTACTACCAGCCGACATAGGCGCACAAGTAAATTCTCTGCGGGAGGCCCGTGACCGCCTGCCATAACTATAACTATATCTCCGAATTGCCAAAGTTAGTTCCAATTCAGTCTGGTACAAGACAGTGCAGGCAGAGTTATAGACCTCAGTATACTAACAATGGATAGCATAGCAATATCCTTCAAAATCCGTTGGATTGTGATTGAGACTGTGGTACTTACTCAATTGAGGGTGCTGATCTTCAGGTTAAGAAATTATTGGCTTTTAACGTCCAGTGGAAAAATCGTAGGTACCTACTACATTAAAGTATTTTATTAAATAAATAGGTAATTATTGTGTAAGTATTTTTTTATTGTATCCATTATATTATTAATAGTTTAATGGATGACTCTCTGCTGAAACTTATTTGAGATTTGTTTGGTTCGTTTCAATGTCTGTAGTCTTGTTTATTAAATAATATAAACATTAATTGTGAATGTTATCAAAAAAATTAAATCCATCAAGAGAATTTGCCGATAAAGTTATTTTATGATGCACCATGCATTAAGTTTGACAAATGGCATCCTTTGTTTACTTTAAAAAATAAAAAAACCCTGCTTTATTTAGCTTAATAATAATGTAAATAGCGACACGGTTGATATCTGTCGAACATGCCACCGTCTGAAGAATCAATCAGAAACATTATTTCTGGGTGTTCTAGTCTGGCTAACAGAGACTACTTGCAAAGGCACTTGTAGCGAGGATTATCCATCAGCAATTTGCTCTGAAATACAGTCTTGTGGAATCGGAAGTACCGTACCATAGGTGTATGCCCGACACAGTTCTCTACAATGGTAATATTAGGTTGTATTGGGATCGATCTACTAATACACTGACAAGACTATTGTTGCCAATACGCCTGACATAGTGGTGGTAGACCGATTAGTGCGTCGCGGTCCCAACGAGAACCTCGTGAACGCTGAGAAAGATAAGCAAATGAAGTATCTTGACCTGGCTTGCGAGGTTGTCGACATGTAGGATGTGGAAACAGCAGTCGTTGTGTCGATAGTCGTGACGGCCAATGGCATAATAGCCAAGAGCCTCGACCAACACCTAAGGAGGCTCTCGTTAGGCTGTTTGTCCACCGCCACTATCAACGAAAAACGAGATTATTCGATCCGAACGTGACGTCCTGGTGATGGCGATCGTTTGTCCACCGCGACCGAACTCCGCGGACGGCGCCGGTGCGATGGCAGTGTGTGGTCAAACGTGTTTTTGACTGCTGGTCACGCCGAACTACTGAAAAATTTTGGGGCCGGGATCCTGTCGCCTGGTAACGGAAGTGCAGTGGAAACGCGGCCATAGTAAATGTATGTATCGCTACTTCGGCGCCGTCATGTCTTTCTCGTTGATGTCCCGTTGACGATGGCGGTTAACAAACGGCCTTAGGCAGCTGGATCAAAGGTTTGATCCAGAAAGCGGTACTTCTGGATATATCACCACCGGACCCTGTTCCCGATATTAATGGGCTACAATTTTTTATATTTTTAAATGTATTTTAAAAGAATATTTAAAAATGTTAATTATAACACAAGCATAGTAACATAAACTCACGCTTTCTACCCATGGGGGTAGCCAGAAACTACAGAACGACACCTGATACGATCCGACCGACAACCATACTCCTTTTGCCTGGTTTACGTTCATACTTCGTACGAACGTCGACAGACGAACGAACGAACCTCAAACGTCGTCGTCTTTCATCATTCGTTTGTTAATTATAATTATGTGTTTATAGGAAATAAATAAATATTGCGACCCACGGATGTCCCTCAAGTTAAAGGGGAACATTTACAAGTCCGTGATAAGGCCTGTCGTATTGTATGGATAGTAATGCTGGGCCGTGAAAAAGACGGATTAAAAATATTGCATGCAGCTGAGATGAGAATGTAAAGATAGATGTGTGGAACGAAAATGGATAACGTAAGAAATGAGTATATAAAGGGAAGTTTAAAAGTGGCGCCAGTGACATAAGTTAAAAGTAAATCGTTTGGCTTGGTATGGGGATATGATGAGGAGCGAGGAAACGCATGTGACTAAAATAGTGATGAATATAAATGTTGATGGATGGAAAGAGAGAGTAAGGCCAAAGAAAATATGGATGGATTGTGTGAAGAATGATATCAATCAATTAATCATCAGTCAATCAATCAACTTTATTTTTTTCTCACCACAATACACATAAGTTATTTTACATTGGTCAGATTTGACAATAATACACAATTCAGGTAAGTATATATTGTGGGAGACTGGTGCCTACGCTAGGCTTGTGGCCTGTGTTTCAGGACACCAGGATACTTTACATTTCCATTTTATAAATTATGTACTAAGCGCGCTGACAGAATGTAGTAAGGAATCCTATAACATTTTATAGTTTAGTATGCGAAACGAATGTTACAGATGTGTAGTATGGGTGATTGTGTGGATGAATGTGTGAGAGTGTGTGATAGTGTGTTTAGATCATTATAAGGAAGTTTTCAGTATCATTATAGTTTAATTTTAGTAGCTGGTCAGTTAGCCTCTTTTTGCATTTATAAAATAAATAATAATAAAAAAAAATAATATATTTTTTTTCTTTTTTTTATGTGAAAGAGAAGGGAGTGAATGATAGCTCCATGTGGTGCCGGCCGTTAAGAATAGCATCATCTCATTTCTACGCCACAATTGCGGCGGTAAGTCCCCTCTTTGAGGAGTGGCTAGAGAGGCGCCACGGCGTCCTCACCTTCCGCCTGACGCAGGTCCTCACCGGACACGGTTGTTTCGGGAGGTTCCTGTTCAGGATAAAGCGGGAGGAAGCGCCCGGGTGTCACCACTGTGTGGATCGCCCGGAGGACACGGTGGAGCATACGGTGGAGGTCTGCCCTGCTTGGGCGGAGCACCGCCGTGTCCTCACGGAGGCGATCGGCGGCGACGATCTCTCGCGTCCGGCCCTGGTTCAGGCCATGGTTCGGAGCGAGAGTGCATGGGAGGCCGTCACCTCCTTCTGCGAAACAGTAATGCTCGCGAAGGAGGAGGCGGAGCGCATGAGGGTGAGGCAGGGTGCCCGCCCTTCCGCCCTAAGTCGCCGCAGGAGACGCCCTGGGCGTCGGGAATCGCAGGCCGATTCCCGGCCACCGTAGGCGCGGGCTTGCGGACGGTGAGCGATGGGTAGCTCGCCGTCCGATAAGGACCAGGCCCGGGTCGACGGCGCGTTGTGTTCCACGCGCGCCTCAAAGAGATGTCAGCACGGTTTTAGCAGTTCATTATATCTAATTTAAGAAAATTGTATCGTAGCTTTCTGTGCATATTATGAACTTATATCTGTAGTTAGACAAAATTAGGACTTACATTTCCAAAGCATTTTTCATATACATAAATTGACGGGGTCCGAAAGGGCCAATGCCTGCCAGGGTTACGAGCCTGTCCGAAAGGGATATCGTGACTCTGGCACACAGGCATCTGAAGGAACACGGTGGGTTTTAGTCAGTAAAAGTCTGACACTCCCTCTCGCTCCGCCCAGAGCGGGAGAAGTTATTTGATGATTTCCCACCAAAAAAAAAAAAAAAAAAAAAAAAAAAAAAGGGTGTCGTAAAAGGCGACTAAGGGACTTACTAGAGAATGGGCAGCACCGTTCTCTATACATTTTAACACCATACTGCGATCGCCAACCCGCCCCAATGGGGCCCACACTTAGAAAAATTGTCAGGAAGGCTTAGTTCGGCCGCCTATGCTCTTAAAAAAATTAGACAGATTACTGATGTAGATACTGCCAGAATTGTTTATTTTAGTTATTTTCATAGTCTTATGTCGTATGGGATCCTTCTCTGGGGAACATGTGCGGACATTAATAATATTTTTATTTTACAGAAAAGGGCTGTTCGAGCCATTTACAATCTAGGTCCAAGAGATTCACTTCGTGAAATATTCAAAGAAATAGATATTCTGACTGTGATATGTACACAAAAATAAATCAAATTTTAAGAAAATGTCCGATATTCATAGTTTAAATACCAGGAATAAACACAATCTTGCTGTACATCGCACTCGCCTCCACAGAGTAGGCAACTCTTTCATGGGTCAATGTATACGCTTTTACAACCAACTTCCTACTGACATTCGGAACTTACCCATTAAACGATTTAAAATCTGTATTAAAACTAAACTTTGTAAAAAAGGGTACTATAAGATTTCTGATTATTTAGAGGACAAAAAAGCTTGGGATTGAGCTGCTCGCTCTGCTAGCCTTGTGATAAAACTTGACATTTTAATTATTATGCATGTTTTTATATACATATTGACATTGCAGAATATTGTATACAATTTTAAATGAATGTTTACTTTGAAAAGTATTATATTTACTGCTTTAATTTATTGTGAATGTGAGCACTATGTGGGTCATTTTTTTTTTTCTTTAAATGTTTTCCTTTCTTTTCTCAGTTAAGTTTTAATGATGGTCTGACATTTTGAGCGCTTTATGCGGCCTACCCAAATGTCCTTTTTTTGGTACTGTTCGTCGAGTCGTTGAGCTCCTTAAGTTTTGAGTTGAGCTGCACGATTACTGACAAATGCTTACACTGATTGGTCAGGTCCGCTCAAATTTGCGTGGTTCTTTCCTCAAAAGACCATTTCAGACACGGATCTACATGGTCCTCACATGATCTGACCAAGATTATGTCTGGACTTTAAAAGAGACTTTGACCCCTGAGTTTGTTTCGCCATTTCTTCTCAGGGGTAGTCAGATAGGAAATGTCGGCTACATCTAGATTTTTTTTTTTTATATGACGTGTAAAAGTGATTTTAATATCCTATTTACAGAATAAACGATGAAAGTCGTTAAAGCGTTCACTCGTGTTTTTCGCTGAAAAGGCACATAAAAATATTAAAACTTTATAATGTCATATTTATTTAATTTATAGTTATCTTAACTTAACAAATATTTATTTTACTTTCAATCGTAAAAAAAAAATATCCACCTGAGTGCAAAATTACAACAAACGAAGATCGCGAAGATGTGTCGCATTTAACATTACAAAGTTATTATTGTTTTTTAAATTTTTTTGCAACAATCAACTTACTGTTATTCCTCTAATAGCGTGGGGTCTTCTTTCACCGCCATTTTGAGCTGAGAAATGAAAAGGTCAAATTGTGACGTCAATCTATAGTTAGCCCTGAATTCTTCACAGTGCTTTAAGAACACTGGGTATAAATGCCTCAAAAGAGCATGGTCCAACGTCGTGAACAGATGATGCAGTGCGTGGTCACCGAAGAAAGTCATCACTTTGAAGAAGTTGTCATTGATGTCATTGCGATCCCCTCCCCCCCTTTTGGAGGAGGCCTATGCCCAGCAGTGGACGTATTTCGGCTGAAATGATGATGATGATAGCGTGACGGTTGACAGAACAGAAAGAGAAAACGTGTTGTACCGATTCCAAGTAACATGGGACAAGGGCAGAAAGATGATGATGAGGAAAGAAATAAATAACAATCATTCTAAGCCGATTTCGTTTATACGGTTACTGTTTTTGCATCTAACGTATAAGTTACGACTATGAAAGCACGTGCATAGTGCGGATATTTTAGAATACCATTGTGCTAATGGTATTGTATGTTGAATAAATATAACATGGTTAAGCCTCGAATCCCCATCACCCACCGCACTATCCTATTTCTTCCCGTGGGTGTCGTAAAAGGCGCCTAAGGGACTTACTAGAGAATGGGCAGCAGAGTTCTCTATGCATTTTAGCATCATATTGCGATCGCCAACCTACCTGCCAAGCGTGGCGATTATCACACCCCCCTCCCTTTGGAGGAAGCCTATGTCCAGCAGTGGACGTCTTTCGGCTGAAATTATGAATGGTATTGTATGTTGAATAAATATACATATTACTCGTATAATTATAACATCGTTAAGTCTCGAATTAGCAATTATAATCCACAACATTCCTGTCTCTAAACCTCACAATTTTACATCCAAAAAGCAAAAAGTAAAGTAAGTTCGTGATGAAAGTACAAAGAAAAATGATTACTAAACAAGGTGTAAACTGTAAAGAGGGAATAATAAAAAAATAAAAAATTGCTTGTTAGTATACTCGGGACTTCGGATTTTTCTGCCGAGTACAAGTTGTATTACATTAATGTCTAATCCAACGTTAATGTCGTCGCTGTTAATGTAAGAAATTAGTTTTATTTCGATGGAAATTTGTATGATTTATGTTTATCAAATTCTCATTTGTACAGATTTGATTATAATATCATACGTGTAGACGGATATGTACGAAAAAGTTTTACAAAATGTGCGCTTTTATAATTTCTAAGGTGATGATATTATCGTGGACGTCCACGTTCACATCACTGCATCACGATAACACAGGGAACTAAAATGTATGGAAACATAATGAAGACGTTTTTAAATCGTCCACAATAATGTTATAACGTTCAGGTGTTTTCATACATTTCATGGACGTTGCCGTCCACGATAATATTGTCACGTTAGAAATGATAAACAATGTTAAAGGCATTCAGTCAGACATTGTCCAGCTCATGCCAGACATTCTACACGAGTGGCCTGTGGGCAAACTTTACACAAAAAGCCTACAATGCCGTGCACGTCCAGTAAAATAATATATTCAAGGCTCTGTTTCGGCTTCTTCGATGGTGCAGTGCATCCGACATGTTTACTGATGCCAGCGTAGATGACTTCTACGCTATTATGCGTAAGAAAGTGGCGTCGCTGGTGCGACGAGTACGGGGGAGCCCGAATAGCGTCCTAAGGATGATTGGCGAGAGAACTGATACTGTTCTGCTCAGTAGGTTCACTGAACTTCGTTCCATGTGTTGCGAGACCGATGAGCCTACTGAGCGGGGGTGTGTCTACTCGTATTTACTTCTTTTTACTTTTTTAGTTACTAACACTAGTTATAAGCGAAATTCGTGTTACTAACAACCTTGCATTGCATATGGACTATTACGTCTGAAATAAATGATTTTTATTTTTTATTCTTTATTTTATAAAAGCGTTCTATCGATAGAATAAAAAAAAATTGTTTCAATTGGTGACAGGTTAGGCAAAGGTGTACTAGTACACCCACATTTCGCTAGTTATGTTTAAGTCTCATGTAATACAAGCTTATTGCCATCAATCGGGCACAAGATCCAGACTTCAGGCTGCTACTGAGAAACTCTAGATGACAAAACCCAATAACATTTTTCTTGACTCGGGTATGGAACCCCATGACCTCACATTTTCGAAACGTCTTATTTAAAAACAGATAACTGGAAATCTCTGTTTCTATGGAAAATATAAAATCGGTCTAATTGGGCAACAATTTTTCGAAAATGTTCTTAACTAACTTTTTAGACCTTTGTATCCTACAGCGAATGAAGTTTCATTAAAATCGGTTTAGTCATTTCCAAAAACAAGGGCTTGTAAGTTTGTATGAAATGCCGTAAGTCGTAAACGCTCTTAAGTACCTAGTGTTTACATACATAAACTCATGCTTTCTTCCGATGGGGGTTTGCAAAAATTACAAAACACCACCTGCTACGATCCTTGCATACTCATTTTTGCCTCATTTCGGTTCATATTACATCTGGTCATACACGCACGCCGGTTGCGATTTATTAGTTGCAACCCGCGTGCGTGTATGACCTGACCTTCTTGACCTTTCTGAAGAACATCACTAATAAGGTATCTATGAGCCATACCTCCTACCGGCATTTCCACTCAAATCTGCCTTGCAAGTACCTTTTATTAGTTGCCTTTCATTCATCCTCTGAACATGACCAAACCATCTAAACATACTCTTTAAACATTTTGTCACTACATCTTTTAAACCGCACCGTTGCCTTATCACATCATTCCTCAGCCCTTCATGATAGAAATAATGTGATTCATAGTCGCATCACGCATGATTCGCAAGGAATGCATTTCCACTGCATTTATTCTACTTTCATGCTTCTTTTGCCACACCCAACATTCACTTTCATACATAAGCGTAGGCACCAGCACACCATTGTGAACAGCCAGTCGAGCCTTTTTGGACATAAACTGGTTGGTCACAATCGCATGCGTAGCACCATTCACTTTAATACCTAGCTCCCTACTCTACCTAGGCTACCTTTCTCTTTAGTACTTAGTGTTTCTTTTTAAAATAATTAGTTAGACTTAAGTGACTACTTTTACGGTTTCAGTAGATTACGAACCACCCCAACTACGGATGTTGTTGACCAAATCAGTCTTCCCGAGTCCCCCCAGCTTGTAAATAAAGTACTTGAATATGACGGATATCTTGTAGTGTTTACCACGAGTGTTTACAGATCGCCCTTGCCTCTGTCATATTGGGGCCCTTGTCGGTCGGGAGGGGGAAAAGTCCGAATAATAAAAAAGTTGGCTTTACTTCAAACTGACTACGACTTGAAAAGTTTCCGTAAGAGAGAGAACATTAAATTTAGTCGAAAGTATTTGGAAGATATCACGCTGGTGTCACCACTTCAAAGAAACAAAGTGTGATAATTATTTTTAAAGTAGAAGATTAACCTTGTAGTTTCTTGCTGGTTCTTCTCCATAGGAAACGACCAGTTGGAATAGTGCACCTACCTTTTGACCTTTCTTAAGGGGGATGCGCTAAGGTAGCCCGCGAAATTCAAAATTTCTTAATTTTTTTTTCAATTTTCAGGTCTGTGTCAGGTTGTATGTTGATTAAAATATTAGACGCGGCCGTAAAAAATATGGCTTTACAGATTTATAATCAGCAATACAACTAAATCTCTTCGTATAATCCTATTAAATGACTATATACCTATTTCTGAAATAGTAATTCAATAGGATTCTATGAACTTAGAAAGTTGTAATGCTGATTATAATGATTATAATTCTGTAAAGCTATATTTGTTACGGCCGCGAATCATATTAAAATTAACTTACAACCCGTTACTGACCTGCAAATTGCAAAAAACGTAAGAACATTTTCGCGGATTACCTTAGCGCATCCCCCTTAAGACGGGGATATATGCCAGTGACCTTGAGTAGTTAGCTTGCGTGTTCTGTACTGAGCTCACGCACCGCGTCGTACGTTCAGCCAGTAATAGGACTCGCCCATCAAGGAGCGCTGTCCCCAATTTGACGCATTATTAATTTATTATACACAAAATAAAAAGTATTTTAATAAAACGCGTATACCTACTAAAAGATCAATAGTTAAATTATCTTTAAATTGGTGAAGGTTTTAGAAAAATACGCTTGGTAGATTTTGCGCCATTCTCAGTTTTTTATCCGCGTTAGACATAACTTTACAAATTAATGTCACTATGTAATATAAACATAATCTAAAATATTCACATATTAAATTATTCAGAAAATGCTCTAAATTAACATATATTTTTTCAAATCATTAACACTACTCGTTTAGACGTGATCTTCAGTATAAAATCATTAAAAGTCGGTTATCGTCGCCTTAAGTGCCCATGTGGGTTTAAAAAAATAACATAAATATCATTTCGAATTTAGATTTTGAATTCTGGAGAAAAGGGATAATCTAGACTGGTAATATTATATTAACTGCATGAGTAACATAACTTGAAATGGCACATCGAGTTTCAGACAAAAATCAGCTTTGCAGGTCGTTGTGTGTTTGTCAGTTTTTTTTTAAAAGCTCAATCTGTCATATTTCCGGCCGTGTACTAAACATGCTTTGACAAAAGCTTTTTGACAAATAATCCTACGCCACACATGCGCAGTAGGTACCTCTAATTAAAGTGAAAGTAGGTGAAATTAATTTGCTTTTACCAAAATCTTTGAGAGATCCCATGTAATTAAATTTGTAGAAAACGTACCTACATAAATAGGTAATATAATATTTCTCATACGATATGGAGATTTAATATAAGGTATGAATATAGAACTTTGAGACCTTTCGTAAAAGTTTACAAACGAGTGTTTTATGATGAAAATAAGATTTACCTCGAGAAGAAATTACAGTTGGGTACGGGAATAGAATAAAACTGTTATTCTATGGGTAGCAAATCGACGGTTACCTACAAAGAAAGCCACCGGTCATAGCTGTTATCAAAGCACATTATAGAAGGAATGACGTCAAAAGTAAAGTAAGAAAGTCATTGAGACTGTTAGAAATTTCATCGCATTATTTTTTGATTTAGTGGAGCATTTGGTTCGGTAAATTTTCTTGTAGGTTCATAAAAGGATTTATTCCGTTCTTATACCAACAGCTAATACCACTGGTATTTGTTTGAACTCAATTTTTTTTTCTATTCCAAACGGATACCACTCATTATTAAATAATTAACTGTAACGAATACTAACAACTTGAATTTGGTACAGTCAGCTCAGTCAAAACTAGTCAAATTAAATATGTTTTCTGATATTTTTATGTATTTTAAAATATTTATTAAGGTCTTATAATTATAAGACCTTAATAAATATTTTAAAATACATAGAAAACATTTTTACTGACTGTGCCCTAAGCCTTTGAACTTGTTATTAGTTTTAACAATGGTATCCGTTCAGAATAGAAAATTGTTATGAGTTGGAACAAATACCAGTGGTATTAGTAATTGGTATTAGAACGGAATAAATCCATAAAAGTAAACTCAAAATACCTTCCGATTAAACGGTTAATACGAGAGATTTTAACCAAAACCACGAGGAAGGTAATCGTGGCATTTTTGTTTAGCGAGAGGACCCTATACCCGAATAAATCATTCATCGGAACGTGGATGTAAATATTTAGATCACGGAGGGTGACCTCGGAAAAGTCACTACAGACAAAGATTCAAATTGTTAGGTTCGCCATGTGTTGTCTCGCTCAATCATACTGGAAATCGTATCCGTCGTTACAGGCGGCGAACGACGTGTGCGACCTACGTACAGTGAGAGACATCTAACTATTTAAATCTTTAGCTACAGACCTATTAAAATAAAGGCAGACCTCAGGTTTATGTATTTTTTCTGATGTTTGTTTTTATCTATTTTTTTCTGTCGGTTTTGTTTACCTTCATTGTGCAAAACAAGGGGAAGCCTAGTGATTTATTTAAAAAATCTTTTACTGATTTCGCTTCTTATTTAGTAGGCGATCAGTTTCCTTGTCTTTTCGGCACGATTCTTTTGTTTTTTTTTAACAGCATTGTGAAAAACCAGATATGGTGAGTTATTTAAAAAATCTTATACTTTTTTTGATTTTTCGTTATGCAAATTGTGCATATAAAATGATCGCTTATTTCTTAAGAAATAAGTAACTTGGTATGTGAAGTTTTTTTTGTCGTTTCTATAGTCAAAAGTTTGACAGTCATTCGGGGCTGATTACCTACTATGACATATTGAAGCTATTTATAACGAGTTTATTGCAATTCTAAACCGATTCCGATTCTACTGCTCTCCGGATAGAGGAAAATTCAAAAGCTATTTCAGCCGAGATAGAAAAGAACGCAAATCGTATCGTATGCCATAGTTTTCTCTGAATTTAGAATATACTTCCATGACTCTACGTAGATAGAAATCCATTCCAATAGCGATTTTGTATCGCAGTTTTTTTCTTAAACAAAAATATCCTGATATCCATCCCGATTCTATCTATTGCATTTCACCACTCTATCAAACCGGCTGTAATATTGGCAAATTGAAGAATTGCAGCTCCCGGGATAAGCTAGGTATAAAATAAGGCAAAGGCATGCAGCCCTCTTAAAGGCCCGGCGCCTCTTGCCAGCATCTACTTGTCGGGAGCTTTATGAATAATTCTTTTATATCTTCCCTCCCGCCTTTTTGTGAACATTAGGTACGTAAAATTTTCATATACACGTTGTAGTTACCAATTTGCATTTGAACCACTCATCTGAGGTTATTATTGTTCATGTCAGTACAATGGAAGGTGAGCAAATAATATGTGTAATAAAAACCAAACTTATGAGACGTGAAGAGCAGAAATTCTTAGAATAACAGAAAGAACATTTTGGAGAGCGGTAAAAATCACCCACTTATACGGAATTATTTCTAGATCTACTACGTTTCTTTTCATTTCAAACTCATCAGGGGCTGTTTTTCTATTACGCTTATGCCTACAGTAATTTGATTGGACCAATTTGATTATGTCAAATGACAGTAATATTACTAATTTGAGTAATTATTAGAATGAGTAAACGCCTGTTAATAAACTAATTGGTACATTAAAATAAACAAGTATTTTACTAAAGTAATAAAATTAACCGTGTATTCCCCGTTCGTCCCACTGTTGTCGTCCCATTGGTGGGACGAACGGGAAGTTAATAAATAATATTAACACTTCAGCGTGAAATAGTATTTATTTGTAAATTATTATGATCTATTGGTGATAACATTTGAAATAAAAAAACCGGCCAGGTGCGTGTCGGACCACGCATAATCACGGGGTTCTGTTGTTGGGATGAATAATTATATCCTTCAAAACAAACTGAACATTGTAGTTGAAAAACATTTTCTCCCATACATCGATATAAGTCACGGTCAATTCTCCAACTGGAAATGTAAGTTGGTCGACTGTTACTCGTTAACTTGTAAAGCCCACTTAGCTGTGATAGTTTCCCTATTAATTTCGTTTATATACTACTGCTATGAATTTTTTCACATATCCAAAAACAACCATTTAGCTGGCGGGGGGGGGGGGAGGACACTTGACTCTAATAAAAATTAGCATATCGAAAAAGATTTTCACACATCCGCAATATTTTTGAGCGGTCTATCCCTCGATTATCGGGATAGCCTCAGAAGTGTTGCAGAAATAAAATCCAGTAATATCTCCGCAGCACTTTAATCACAAAATTCACCTTTTTTCTTGTACAACGGTTGCGCGATGTCTATCTATCGCAACGACTGTCAGCTGTTATGAATGACATTAACTTCGATTATGAATACACTATCTTAAATTAATATAATAGCTATTAACAAACGATTATTCATCTACAATTAGTTGATATTTAATAATACATTAAATTATTACCATTTAGATTCACAATGTAATTTATATTTCACTATAAATAAAAAATAAAAAAACTTTAAGATCTGCCTACCTGTTGCTACTTATACACTCAATACAACATCTATTAGAGGTATAATAATTCCAGGATATATAGAATAATAATAATCAGACGTACAATATACTAATTAGGGTTACACGATACCCAACACTATGGGATAGATGAGAAAAAAAAAATATCATCCCCACTTTACGTGGAAGGGTACCTCCCTTCCACGTAAAGTGGGGATGATATATTTTTTTTTCCCAAAAACACCTTTTCAATATTTTATTTTATTACTTTGTCGGCGTGATTAATATGTATAGGTATACCCATGCCAAATTAAAGCTTTTTAGTACTAAGAGTCTCTGAGTTAAGCCGCGGACAGACGGACAGACAGACAAACAGACGGACTTGGCAAAATTATAGGGGTTCCTTGTTGACTAGGGAACCGAAAAAGCGCATAGAACATAACTCAAACTCAAACCGTCTTATTACAAAACAGAATTTATATTTTGACATGGCTTAAACCATGGAGCCAGTTTTTGTAATAAGATCGTAACAGTGATTGAAATACCGTTCTATATACAAAACTGAAAACTTAGTTCGGTACTAAGTTGTCAGTTTTGTGTTAGAAACTTTACCATAGCCGGAATAAAGTTCGAAATTCAATAATGGCTTCATGTTTTAAACCTGGGTCTGAAGATAAACCTTGTTTTGTAATAAGGGGGAAAGCATTTATTTCAAATACTTAAACCAATTACAGGCACTTTTGAATTATCAAGGGGTCGGTCAGTCAGAGAGATTTTATTTATTTTATTTTATTTATTTGGGACTAAAAACAGTTATACATTACAGCATTTACAAAAAGTCGTTTTATTACAGTCGAAAAAACGTATACCCTACACTATTGTCCACGAAATGATATCGGTGTATGAAAACGAACACATGTTTAAAACCAATTTTTTTTTTTACGCCCGCTAGCTACTACGCTTTGGAAAGCTAGTTGCCCATTCCAAAGCGTAGTAGGTTCCTATGGAGAAGAACGGGCAAGAAACTCCATTCCAAATTCGATATTCCTTACAATTTAGTATTGTAACATATAATATCTCTACAGATTTTAGCTGCACAATGCAGAACGTAAGTTTGCGAGCACAATTTATAGTCCAGCGCATAAATCACTGAAACAAATTATGTGACTAGAATAACAATTTCGCATATCACTTACTCTTTATTTCATTTGCTAACGAATGGCGTTTCACGGCACATAAACTCTGCATTGAGGCTATAATATCTTCTAGTGATAACAAGGCTTGCAGTTTTATAGTACGTAGACCAGTCATCGTGACCCCAGGGACTCCTTCCTTGTCTAATAAGCTATAGAACAAGGGTAAATTAACTTAAGATCGTAGGTCTCGTGTCACTGGCTGCGTTATAAAGTCTATTGGAACGCTCTCTCCATGCAGCTTTTGTGTCGGAAACTTGAGTAGTAACAAATCTTTTATTTTCTTTTGTCGTGTCGTGTACGATAACTCATCTTTTGTAAAAGAAAAAAACGTTTTCTACCCGCTGCATTTACAAGAGAGAGTACGTATTTTTCTGTATTGTGTGATTTTGAACGTGTTTTTTCGCTTCCGGCTCGTGAGTGGAACATGGGGGTAATTTGGGTGAATATGTCAGGGGCATTACAATGGCACAGAAGTCGTTGGCATTCATTATTCGAGGTGGCGCGACCAGGCACTGCCCGCCCATGTTTGTAACCGTCACTGACGGACGTGTTACACTTGCGGTGCAATAAAAGTAGCTACAATTTTTATTTTTCCTGCAATTTTTTGAAGCTTGATTTCAGTTGCAAGCGTAATTAGGAGCTTATATATATTTCGTTAATTTCATCTACAGTAAAAATATTAATATGCACTCATAGGGACTGCCGACAGAACTGAAAACATTGGAATGACATATTATGTATATGCGTAGACATCTACACAGGCCGCTGCGCGTCGCCAGTATGGCGCAACACTTCACGTGGTTAGTATGTCAGTGACGCGGTCTCATAAGTTTTGCATACCAAAAATCGCTCATCGCGGCCAAAGAAGTGTTCACCTCAAATACGTTAGCAGTTTACATCGAGAACAAAACAATAAGTACGAGTATGCGCGCTTGCCACAGGACTCTGCCTGGATCTGCACGATTAAAGATGCTTACCTAATCAGCATATAATGTTCCCACTGCTGGGACCCAAGCCTCCTCTCGGTGAGAGGGAGTGGACTGTAATCCACGCGGGCCCAGTGCGGGTTGGTAGATGTCTTATGTCGTCGAATGTTTGGTTCTAGGACATGCCGGTTTCCTCACGATGTTTTCCTTTACCGTTTTGAGAGTAGTGGTGATGAAATTATTTACACAAAGTAAAGCACCTGCCTGCCTTAAACCCATGACCTACAACTCTCAAGTTGGGGCCGTTACCACTGGGCCACGATTGCTCTAGAAGATGAAAAGATGCTCTGCACCATTGCTCTAGATAGAAAGATCATCATCATTATTTCAGCCAAAAGACGTCCACTACATAGACCTTCCTCAAACGAGTGGGGTTTGCCATAATCACCATGCTTGGCAGGCGGGTTGGCGATCGCAGTATGGTGTTAAAATGCATAGAGAACGCTGCTGCTCTAGTAAGTCCCTTAGTCGCCTTTTACGACACCTACGGGAAGAAATAGGGCGGTGCTATTCTTTACGTCCGGCACCACACGGCATGAATAGCACGGCATGATAGAAAGATGCTTTACTACAATCATAACAAAGCCTATTTTATTTTCATAAATATGAAAGCATTGCATAATAACGCATAAAGGTTCACCAGGTACAGGGATGGCTTTTTAACATTTCATTGTTAACAGCTCTCTGAACCCGTCTAGTCTAATTAGTGTGCTTTTCCCGGCTCACCCTCTTACGGAAATGCTGTCCCTACTAAATGCACGCTGACAAAAAGAGCATGAAAAACTGCGCTGGAAATTACAATAGGTGTGCAACCTCCGAGCTTTTTAATTACATAAATGAGTTTCCACGTTGTCAAAAAGCAATTGTTGGGTCTTGTTTGAAGGACGTTTTTTGTGTAGTGTTTTTACTTTTAGCTTTGTGCGCTTAAAACAGTATTTTATTGATTGAACACATTTATGTTTGTAATGCAGAAAACTTTCATGCAAAAACAAATCATGTGGGTCGAGGCCCACATCATATGTTTTAGGTCAAGGAGATGGCGGAAAGAGAGAGGGAGGATACAACCTCCCTTCCAATCCACAGCAGGGTCACCGGGCGCCGGAGGGCGCGGAACGATCTCCGACCGCCTTAGGGTGAGGCCTGCAGGCAACAGGCATGGAGAGTTTGTTGCCTGAACAGTGAAAGGCCCGAGACCGCGGAGCACCGTGTTTCGCGCGCGCCTCTTTAGAGGAATTGCGGCCGTATGCGGCCGATGAGGGTGACGGGGTCCGCATGAATTCATACGGGCCAACATCTAGCCGGGGGAGCGTGATGAAATACGCAAGCACTCCAGCACCCCGGCTAAAGGTAGCAGCAGAACACCGTGTAGTTAGTCAGTAAGAGTCCGACGGACCCCACTATCCACCCCACGGTGAAGGACATCCATGAGGATTTCCACTAGATATAAAAAAACCGGTCAAGAGAAACTGTGCTATTTAGAGACATAGTTTTATTTTTCCCGTAATCTTTACATACACTTCTATCACATAGAATAATTTCAGGTTTTTAACTATACAAACTTCGGAGATAAGGAGGGGGGGGACGGTATTTTTTTTTACATTTTTGATCAAAAGTTGGAAACTATGTGACCTAAAAAATAAAAACTAAATGTTTGAGAATGTGCAAACAGCGTTCTTTCATATGATATCCCACATGCCCTAGTAGCCTCACTTAAAATTTTTAAGATCCCCTTTCAGTCCCTTTTGCAAAAAAGATATATTTTTTTTATTTCTTTCTTATTTGCAAAATAGTTGGGCAAACCTCATCTAAAACTATTCTAAATTTCAAGTCAATAGCATAAGCAGTTCTTGAGATATCCAGGTGTGACAGACAGACAGACAGACAGACTTAGTCTCACCATAAGGGTTCCTTTTTACCATTTTGGTACGGAACCCTAAAAAAGGTATTAACTTGTGTTAAACCTAACTAATATTATAAACGCGAAAGTGAGTTTGTTTCTTTATTTGTTACAATTTCAAACTAAAACGGCTGTACAGATTCGGATGAAATTTGGCACACCATGACCTGCGTTAGGACATAGAACTTTATTCCCGATATTCCCATGGGGTTGACATATGCGGGTGAAACCGCGGGATGCAGCTGGTTGAAGGTACAAAGTTTCGTTCATAGAGAATATTTTGCCTTAAGCCAACAAGCCAACAAACTTCAAAGAAAACAAACATTATTTTATTTTACTAGACAATTTTCTTGATCGCCAGTGTAAAAGTTGGACATTTTCACACAATGGTAAACGGCAGCGTATACATACATACAAATATGTACATACGTCGCAGTTCCGCCCCACAAAACCTTTACACCACATGGCTTCAAATTCGTTCAATAACTGCACGAAAAACTGAATGCACGTTCATCAAAGAAAGCCAAATGTGTGAAAGAGAGGGAAATGTTGAACTCTAAGGAAGGCAATCATTTGGCTAACTAAATAGTTTAGTTTCCTAAGTGATTCTGTGGCACAATTAAAAGTTAGCACTAGAAGCTGTCCTACAAGTATTTGTATTTACTGGTAAAAACCGTTGTTCTTTTGCAAAAGGCGTGAAGGATATAATTATAATACCCTCATGTTGTCCTAAAGTTTTAAATTTAATTAGGTATGCTTAGGTAGGCTTTTACGACTTGTTTAAGATTGAGGTCATAACTGAGGTAGCTAGATATACAGGGTCAAATGAATATATTAGCTAGGGCAATTTCACAGACGTGATGGGAATCCATATTATCTAACCACGATAAAATGAAAAAGAAGTTCATTTGATGAGGTTTTTTTTGGGTTTGTCAGCCGCATGTAGAGTTCATCATAATTTCAGCCGAAAGACGTCCACTGCTGGACTTAGGCATCCCCCGAAATGAGGAGGGGGCTGCCATAATCGCCGCGCTTGGCAGGCGGTTTGGCGATCGGCCTATTCCCTAGTAAGTCCCTTAGTCGCCTTTTACGACACCCACGGCAATAAGTAGGATGGTGCTATTCTTTACGTCTGGCACCACACGGAACGGTGTAGAGTCATAATCATGTCTCTTGAAATATCAGGTTTTTTTTATCTGTTTTTTTTTGTAAATTCCATAGACATCGATACCCATCACGGGTATCAATATTTTATACATGTCCCAGAATGAACGCACAACCTCTTAAGGAGTCATTGTACTCATCATAATGAACAACTTTTACAATGGGACCAAAGATGAAATCGCGAAAAAAAAATTCTACACAAATACAATGACCCCTTAAGAGGTTGTGCGTTAATTCCGGGACACGTTGTATACAGTATAAACCAAAACAAAAAAAACATTTTTTTTTAACTCATTACTTCAAGTAGGTAACAACATTACCAGAGCTCGTTGACCCCCAAAAACATGTTCAAACCTTTTTTATTTTGTTGTGTTTAGATATCCATACCCATCACATCTGCAGAGTTTTGCTAGTTAATTTAATTTGACCCTGTATACGGCGAAGTTGTAAAATCGCACCTTATTCCCATGAGAGAAAAAAGGAATATTACGAAACCTTTATCATAATTTTATAAGTTAAGTTCTTTACAATGGAGCAGAGGATCTCGTGGCAAAGTAATAACAACCGCACTGGTCAATCCATCAGATTAATTAAAGCTACGCTTGCCGGGGTTGGTCCATGGATGGGTGACCATCTTTACATACCGATACTCCTCCGTGCCTCGGAAAGCACGCTAAGCCGTTGGTCTCGGCTGTCATTCGTGGATCTTTGACAGTCGTTACGGATCGTCAGAAGCCCGAAAGCCTGACAACCAGTCTTACCAAGGGGTAACGGATTACCCAGTTACTGGGTTGTGGAGGTCAGATAGGCAGTCGTTCCATGTAAAATAATGATATTCAGCTGGATCCGGCTAAACTGGAAAAAAGGAAAAAAGGCTAGGCAGATAGATAGGTTCTTTAAAATGTCAATAGATAAAAATCCTTTGTCCGCTTAAAAGTCATTATTTTGATGTGCGATAGTGTTGATAAAGTGGCTTTTTTTGTATGGCCATGTCGTCCCATCAAAGCAAAAGCCTTGCAAATCGCTTTTCAGCCAGCTATGGAGCGGGATCTAATGAAAACGCCCATTTATTCCGATGTCCTACTTAATGGAAGGATATCGACCAATCCTGATTGACGACCTGAACATTTCCTAAATCGTTCTTCAAAGTTTAATCAATAGGCATTTTACGATTTAAAGCTGTAGTAAATACCTTTATTCAAACCAGTATATTTACGGGTTTGTACCGGCAGGTAATCAATAGTAGACTCTATAAATTCCGTCCTGGAAGAAGGAAGAAGTTATTAGTTAGAAGTTATTTTTACAATAATTAAAATAATGTTTCGATATCTCCAGAATCAGATACATACACTGTTTATTTCTTATTTATAGGTACTTTGATATTTCAACATAACAGCCGTCAGTATTCTGCCATCCTCTAATAACAATCCGGATAAAGGCTTCTACAGACCGGCGCGACTCGCAATGCGACACAAAGGCACCACTCGTCGCGCGAGACGCGGGGTTTTTGTGTCGCGCCAGTATGTAGAAGCCTTAAGAGTAGATATATAGTTAAGGCTTCTACAAACCGGCGGCGGCGCGACTCGCAACGCGACGAAAAGGCACCGCTCGTCGCGCGACACGCGGGGCCATTGTGTTGCATCGCGTGTCGCACCGATCTATAGAAGCCTTTAAAGTAATTGAAATCAAGTGTTTAGCACATTGACTACCAACTGAAATTGTCTATATATTCAAAATTTCAAATCATAAGTGTCATTCTTTGACACGTATGAAATGGTGGTAACACGGAAAATTGACGTAGGGTGTTAATTTCCTTAACAATTAATTTCCCTGACTTTACATTGCAATGGATTACATAAATTAAGAAGAATCAAAGCAAGACAAAAGTTTGCAAAATTATCTTCTTTGTGCGGAAATAATTTCAACAGAGAACTACCAAATCTGATTTATTATTCAGGAAAGCTACATCCAAGTTTCAGCTCCAAAATTCTATTATAATGTAATTGCTTAACAACGCTGTAAATGCTTTAAGTTGAAGTTTGTACAAGGCCTTAGTCCTAGGTCAAAGCATCGGACGACAGTGTTAAGTTTGTTATTTCATCATTGTTCAAGTATTTTAAGTTTACATGAAACTTAATTAAGGGTCGGGTAATCGCTATTGGTCTTGGCCATACAAATGCGTGTTGCTCTCACGCCACGCCGCGTTCGGTTTCATAAGGAATATTTATTTTTAGCAATGAAAATATGAATACTTATTTGAAAAAAATCACAGGTACAATCGTAGATAATGCCGTGTGGTGCCGGACGTAAAGAAAAGCATCATCCCATTTCTTCCCGTGGGTGTCGTAAAAGGCGACTTACTAGAGAATGGGCAGCAGCGTTCTCTATGCATTTTAACACCATACTGCGATTGCCAACCCGCCTGCCAAGCGTGGTGATTATGGCCAAGCAGGTGGACATCTTTCGACTGAAATGATGAATGATGATGAAGTTTATTGTACACACGGCTACACAACAAGCTATACATTTCCAGTATACACTGAGCTCTCTTGTACAGAAATCCTATAAAATTCTAGATCAGCTTATACTGGAAATGCATAGCTTGATGTGTAGCCGTGTGTACAAAGAGAAACACATAAAATTAGTCACACACGCTAAACATGATTGTACAAGTCGAAAATCAGGTTGAACAGCTGGCTCCTAACCTAAGTAAAAAGATACTGATAGTGAAAGTTTCTCTCAAACATAGATTAGTATAACTTAAATGCTAAAAAGGTTAAAGTGACTCAGTAATTCCAGGGGTCAGTATTGAGAAAGGTATTCGATGATGTGATCGTTAGTAAATCTTCTGTATCGTTGTAAGACAAACTCTGCAAGCAATAAGTTAGCTTTGCTTTCGGCGCAAACTTATCAATGAACCGATGTACCCTATTATATAGACGAGCGGTTAGGACTGAGTTAGTTACCCAACCATGCGACCATGATTAACAGCGACTGGATTAATGAAAAAACTAACACTAAAACATAAACTCACGCCTTCTTCCCATGGGGGTAGGCAGAAACTATAGAACGCCACTTGCTACGCTCCTTACATACTCCTTTTGCTTCGCCTACGTTCATACATCTAGTCATACACGCACGCCGGTTGCGAGTACTACGCACCTGACCTTTCTGAAGAACATCACCAATTTGGTCACTATATGTCCTTCTAGGGCGTCCCCTCCCGGCGTTTCCACAAAAACTAATATTTTCATCATAAATCCATCGAATTCCACAAAGTAATCAATTACTAAAATTTCTTTCGATGCGTAATGCATTCATAAATTCTAGATTACACTTGCATAGTAATTCAATCAGAATCAGCTAACTACACAATAATTTAATATGCTGAATTAAATCAACGAAATGGAATACCAGTGACTGTTTACTCTAGCTCAGGTGTTCCCAACCTTTGCGCGTCCCCCGACTTTCTTTCATAATCCCTTGCCTGTTAGGGTCAAGACTACAAGGAGCCGATGACATGTGCCGCGTACGTGTTGCATTGCAATGATAATATCAAGTTACTAGATTTGGTTACTTACAGATCATTGCTGGATTGTTTGCATAAAGATTTTTAATACCTACCTATAGGGAAAAAAACTTCATTTAAAAGATCTTGGTGACCACCAAGAACTTTTAATTTTAGAGCCGCTGCGCCCCCCCCCCCCTCCTGGTTTACTAAATGCTCCTCAAGTGGAATACGTCCCACTAACTGGTTGGGAACCCATGCTATTGCTTGATGTTACGAGTACATTCGAGAATGGCAAACTTTATATCAGGTTTGATAGGTGATGTTCAATTAAGGCTGTAACCTGAAACTCGCTCACTCATAGTGATTGAGGATATCAGTATTACGAAGCTTACTAATGTAATTAAGACTGCAGCTGTTTCATGTTTTTGATTGGAACAACTTAATCAAGTTTTCTAAGCTTATAGTATTTTTTTTTATTATATAAGTATACCTGCTGAAAAGTGATGATAAATTATCTTTAACTTATCATTACTTTTAAAGGAGCAATTTTAAGTAAACCCTTTGGAGTCACAACACAACAAAGGGTTTATTTAGAAATAGCTTACAGCGTCCTTAATTTATCTAGAGACCTAATTAAAATGAGATTTCTCTTATTATGTCCGGTCACAAAATTTTTTTTTTGTTTATTTCGTACTAGTTCAGAGACAAATTTAATACCTTAAGCGCCAGACCTTAATTCTTTCAATTTTTGCAAATTTGTTTTATTTTGCGGATGAGTTTAAAACGACTTATTATCACGACGAATAATTAACGTATTTTTCTTTGACACCCTCCCTTTTTTTACTGGATTTTTTGTGACATTTAGATACACGGGGCCCGATTTTCAGACCATTTATACCGAGAAATGCGACAGGCCAGGGCTTTCATTTTTGCATAATAAATGTATAGAGAACGTGTGCCTAAAAGACACACAGCACTTTTACCAAGTAGAACGATTTTTATACTTTTGGATACACAATGTTCCAGACACTGTGTGCCAAAAAGATAAACATGGCACCGAAGGTGTTGAGAATCAGTTCATTCACATGTCAGCCACCAGTTCGACATAAAACCAATATCGAGAGGATCGAAATTCCCGCCGCCCGCAATTCCTGGCCGTCCATCCCCGACTTCCTCCCACGACTGACCTTACCCGGAAACTTTTTATCATTATATTTGAACGTAATGTTCCTCCATACTTTGTATTTTTATCCTCAAACTTTAAGAACACAGCTTGCAAAACAAACTGGTTGACCACAAGTTTTCAATACTCAAAAAACAGTTTCTTTTTCAATAAGACCCCGAATCACGTTTGTCCCGATTCATGAAATACGTGAAAGAAATGTTAAAATACCAAGTGCTGGAAATGTTAAAAAGTTGGTTCTTTAAAACCTTACAGAATTACTTGAGGAACGAAATACCGGCCTCCCTTGTTATACGATTAATGGACTGGAAACGTTTCTAGTCTCTTTTATATTCCTGATAAATGGAGATTTATAATCGTGCGACATCAATGAATAGTATGCCTTAGTACAGTAACTATAGAACTTTTTGTTTTTCCATTATAAAGATAAGTTTTTGTCTGTGCTCTAACTTTTATTGGTATTCTGAAATATGAGTAGACGTTAGAACATTTATTTTCGTAAATGACATAATGTCGTATGTTTTTGGCTTTTATACTTATTTAAAATATTTGCTTGTGCGTTCATCTGACGCGTACAAATTGACATAAATGTGAACACGAGGATTACGCATTCTTGCTTCAGCAGCTTCATACAAACATGGCCTCATTTACGCCAGAATTCTATGAAGCTTTACCCTATTATGCGTAGACCAGCAGAATTCAAGTGTAAGGTAGAAATACACCTAACACGTGTATTTCTGCTACACGTGTATTCTCAACTTAAGGATATTTTTTTTAGGTAGGTACCTACTTCAAAGTCAAATTCAAATTATTTATTGCAAATAGGCACATAAAAAGCACATATGAACGTCAAAATTTACAAAAAAAATAATTGATAGATTTGATTGATTGAATTTACTTACAGTAAAATATCATTCAAGACGTCTCCTTTTTAGAAAAAGACCTACAGTTTTGTTGGTTGGTATGGTTTGAGCGAGGTATTTTTAAATTAACTCATGAGTTTTCCGCTCATGTTGGTAGCTCTGGATGGAGGGTCTCTTAGAATTTAACTGCTTTCAATTTGTTTTAGTTGAGAAGAATGCCCTGAAACGGACTGAATAACTATGTGAGGTTTTCAAGCACGAAAGTAAAGTATTCTTACTAAGACTGCTTTGTGAGCGAAGAAACTAACTAAGCATAGAAGTATGTCGCTATGAATGCATTTTGCTTTATGTATATGAAAAATGCTTTTGAAATGTAAGTCCTAATTTTGTCTAACTACAGATATAAGTTCATAATATGCACAGAAAGCTACGATACAATTTTCTTAAATTAGATATAATGAACTGCTAAAACCGTGCTGCCATCTCTTTGAGGCGCGCGTGGAACACAACGCACCGTCGACCCGGGCCTGGTCCTTTTCGGACGGCGAGCTACACATCGCTTACCGTCCGCAAGCCCACGGCTACGGTGGCCGGGAATCGACCTGCGACTCCCGACGCCCTGGGCGTCTCCTGCGGCGACTAGGGGCGTGATGGCGCGAATTTTGCCGCTCCCTCACGCGTTCCGCCTCTTCCTTCGCGAGCATTACTGCTTTGCAGAAGGTGGTGACGGCCTCCCATGCACTTTCGCGCCGAACCATGGCCTGAACCAGGCCGGACGCGAGAGATCGCCGCCACCGTTCGCCTCCGTGAGGACACGGCGGTGCTCCGCCCAAGCCGGACAGACCTCCTCCGTATGCTCCACCGTGTCCTCCAGGCGATCCACACAGTGGTGACACCCGGGCGTTTCCTCCCGCTTTATCCTGAACAGGAACTTCCTGAAACAACCATGTCCGGTGGGGACCTGCGTCAGGCGGAAGGTGAGGACGCCGTGGCGCCTCTCTAGCCACTCCTCAAAGAGGGGACTTATCGCCACGATTGTGGCGTGCCCAAAAATGACTATATGTCCTACGAAACGCAATTTCAGTATAAAAGCATAATACCTTTATCTATTATGAATTTCATTAAATGGGGACCGTTGGATACTCATCGTATTCAATGGTCCTCTTGAAATCAAATCAATGCATATTAATACAAACACTGTTCTATCCCTGACATACTGACGTCATTATATCCCTTAACCAATCAGAATACAAGATTCCTATCCAATAGTAATCCAATATTGAACACGTTGAAGTATAGCTTGCATCGATCACAGCGTTCGAAATTCGAAAACATGACACTGGATGTCACGCTGGCTGACTGATTGTAGGTACTCTCACAAGTTAATCATGGATTCCTGATATATAATGCAGTTTAGAACAACTGTTGTGTTTGTTAGAGGAGGAATTGCATAGGTACATACATAATAACTGATTTCAATGTGGAAGAACCGAAATCATGAAAAAAATAAACTAGCCAAATGCGTGTCGGACCACGCGTAATGAAGGGTTCCTTAGTTGGGATGAATTTATCCCAAGAACAAACTTAACATTGTAGTTGAAAGATATGTTACCTCATACATTCCAACTATAAATGTAAGTTTGTACTCACAATATTGAGTGAATTACCATGTTATATTAGGACCATAGAATTCTTATAGGTTTTCCTGTAATCTATAAGTAAAGAACTATTCTCTGTATTTATATAAAAAAAAAATCATTGAAGTTTCGGAGATAAGCCAAATGGTCATTAATCATCCATCTATTTTCTTAAATAACTTTAAAAGTATTTATTTTAAAATTATTAAAAGAACTAGCTGCACTCCGTGTTTTCACCGCGTAAGTCTCGATCCCGTGTGAACATCGGGATAGCAAGTTTATGTTAATCCAGGGTGTCAGCTACCTCCATACAAAATTTTATCAAAATTGGTCCAGCAGTTTGAGCGTGAAAAATTAACAAACACACACACTCACAAACTTTCGCCTTTATAATATTAGTGTAATATTGTTATGTTATCCTTAAATTCCAGTGCCCGTTCACATGACAATCATAATAATAATATTTTTAGGGTTCTGTACCTCAAAAGGAAAAAACGGAACCCATAAAGGATCACTCGTGTGTCTATCTATCCATCTGTCACAGCCAATTTGCTCCGAATCTACTGGACCGATTAAGTTGAAACTTAAATTGGTACACTTAAAAATATCTGTGACCCAAGTACATATGTATAACGTAAATAAATGAATTTTTAATATGGGGTTCACTTTTGGGGGAAACTAGACAATTAAAAAAAAAGTTTATATATAGTGTGATATATCTGAAATCCTCACAACAAGCCCTTTCATTTGATGTGTCACACGGTACCTACCGTTTGAAAAACTTTTTTTTTTAATTTTCTAGTTCCCCCAAAAGTGACACCATATTCAAAATTAATTTATTTACGTTATACGTCCGTACTTGGATCATAGATATCCATATGTGTACCAAGTTTCAACTTAATCAGTCCAGTACATTCGGAGCAAAATCGCTGTGACAGACGGATAGACAGACACACGAGTGATCCTTTAAGGGTTCTGTTTTTTCCTTTTGATGTACAGAACCCTAAAAATATTACTATATGATTGCCATGTGAACGGGCACTGGAATTTAAGGATATCATAATATCATTATCAAGAATAGCACCATCCCATTTCTTCCCGCGGGTGTCGTAAAAGGCGACTAAGGGACTTACTAGAGAATGGGCAGCAGCGTTCTCTATGTATTTTAACACCATACTGCGATCGCCAACCCGCCTGCCAAGCATGGCGCTTACGGCAAACCCCCCCTTTAGGGGAGGCCTAAGTCCAGCAGTGGACGTCTTTCGACTGAAATGATGAATGATGATAATGATAATATCATTGAGGAAAAATAATAGTAGACAATGTAATAACTTTAATTTTTAATTTTATTGTGCAGCAATTAAGGTGTATAATGTATTAATACATAAACACCTTACCACATAATATTCAGGGATTTTCTTGAAACCAATAAAATAATTTTTCGTTGAATATTGCTGAACAAACCATGTATTCATTAAATAACTGATATTTTAATGAAAAAGTTTGCCCGATTTTTTCATACATAACTGCGAAAAAATAAATACCTGACAAAAAATTCCTTCATGTCAAGGAAGGTGTCAAAACAAATTCCTTCCATAAACTTGTTAAAGATTAAGCGCCAACTAACTTTAAGAATCGAGGAATCTCAAAAAGTTAAATTGCTTAAGTTTTAATTCACTGAACTCCGTAACTCCTTTTACCGCGTTTCTTGTCTTCATAAAAATCGGCCAAGTGCGTGTCAGAACACGCACAATTAAGGGTTCCGTAGTTGGGACGAATTTATCCCAAAAACAAAATTAACATATTTGAAAAAACATGTTCTCAAATGCTCGCAAATGTAAGTTGGTCGACTATTACTCGTTAACTTGTAAAGCCTAATTAGCTGTGATAGTTTACCTTTCAATTCCGTTATTTATATACTACTGCCATGACATATCCAAAAATAACCATTTAGCTAGCGGGGGGGTGGGCACTTGACTAACAAAAAGTAGCACTTTAAAGTCTATTATTACGCAAACGGATCCCTAGATCGAAAAATGGTTTATCACAGACCCGCAATATTTTTAAACGGCCTATTCAACGATACCCCACACCATGCGATATAGACGTGCAAAAAAATATCATCCCCACTTTACGCGCAAGGGAGGTTCCCCTACATTTTTTAATTGTTTTTTCAGTATTATATGTGACCACTTTGTCAGAGTAATTAATATTAATTTTTATTTATTTATTCAAAAATCAAATACAATGTTAACATTAAAATAAAGTATCTGTAGGTACACTTGACATAAGCTAGTTATAGTTAACCAAACAGGTAGGTGTTGCAACCAGCACCCTTACTAAGTTATGAAATAACTTGTATTAAGGGCAGTGGTACAAGCCCATACACATCATTTCATCACAAAGGAATTGCAGGCAGAACAAGTGTTACAAAAAGAAACAAACTAAAATTATAATAAGCCCACAATTGCAGAATTCAGAAATTACTATATTTATTTGACATTTGGATTATTCGTGTTTGTGGGTGTGTGCGTGTGCGAAGGTGTGTATGTGTATAATGATGATGGTGTGTATTGTGTCGGTGCAGAATGGGTGAGGTTATGGTGGGTTATTATCAGAGAAAAGCAGGCGTTCTGTATCCTGGTAGTTATTTGTAAGTAGAAAGTTGGCACAGATTTCTTGAGTGATGAGGTTGATAGAGACTAAAGTCTCAATTTCCTATTGAATTTATTATATAATTGTGGCCCTTGGAAGTAAAGAAATCGTTTTGTGAATGAGTATTTACATCTGTAGTTCCGACAAACTATGTCCTTACGTTTTTAGTGATTGTCACGTAGGGGGTATCCTTGTGTTGTAATAGGACTGTATTAAGAACAAAGAGTTGTCTGACAGAAAGTACTTTGCAACACTGATATAAGTCTTCTGTTGGGAAAAGTATTATGTATACCCTTGCCGAATTACAGCTTTCTAGTACTAAGAATCTCCGATATAAGCCGTGGACAGACATACTGACAGACAGACGGACATGGCGAAACTCCTACCGCCTTATTACAAAACAAGATTTATATTTTGACATAGCTTAAACCATGAAGCCAGTTTTTGTAATAAGAACGTAACAGTGATTGAAATACCGTTCTTTTTACAAAACTGAAAACTTAGTTCGGTACTAGGTTGTCAGTTTTGTGTTTAGGAACTTTACCACAGTCGGAATAAAGTTCGAAATTCAATAATGGCTCCATGTTTTAAACCTGGTTCTGAAGATAAACCTTGTTTGTAATAAGGGGGTTAGGGTTCCTTGTTGACTACGGAGCCCACAAAACGTGAAATAAATAATTATTATTTTCACACCACCTGCTTGCTAATGTCAAATTATGTCTTGAAAAAAATATTAAATTAGAGCATTTTCTCAATAATTTAATACGTGAATATTTTAGATTATGTTTTAAATATTACATAGTGAAATTAATTTGTAAATTTATGTCTAACGCGGATAAAAAACAGAATGCCGCAAAATCTACCAATCGTATTTTTCTGAAACCTTCACCAATTTAAAGATAATTTAATTATTGATCTTTTAGTATACGCGTTTTATCAAAATACCTTTTGTTTTATGTATAATAAATTAATAATGCGTCAAATTGGGGACAGCGCTCCTTGATGGGCGAGTCCTATTACTGGCTGAACGTACGGCGCGTTGCGTGAGCTCAGTACAGAACACGCAAGCTAACCACTCAAGGTCACTGGCATATAGGTATAGTCTTAAAGCCCTAAGCGGCAATAATATTCTAACTACTGACTTTAATTATAACCCGCTGGTGCATAATGTGATTTGAATTTGGAACCTCAACTAAAGACTTTACATGAATTTTTTTTCATAAAAAATAATCTATTCAAGTACAGCTCTAACTAAGAGTTTCCACTTTTATGCTAATGCTACTACTACTACTAGTTTTAGCGTGTTTTTTACTACGTTAAGAGTATTAAATAATACTGGGATTATGGATCCTATTGAATATAATATTGGAATGATACGTAGGTATTTTTTCCCTCGTATCGAAAGGAATTTGGTATAGGTTGGTACTCGTGGAAGCAAAAACCTGGTTTCAACAACACACTTATTTACGGTTTCCAGGGGTTTTTAAAAATCCCTAGCCCTTTGTACAAAAAATACAATAAATATCAAATAAATTCACAAATAAAAATTGTAAATTTGTGAATTTCACAGTATAATTTATTTTTTGTGATTTTGCTCGGTTTCCTACTCAAAAAACGTTTAATTTGCCTACTGAAGGAAGTATGAATAAAACTTGATTTTGCAATATTTTTTCGGACGGATCTAGAAATGATTAAGAGTTTTTGTTTTGCTTTATGATGGCTAATATTTCTCTTATTGTATTCAAATGTTTCACGTAGTTTTATTTGAGTACTCGATATTGCTTTAAGACCAACTCTAGCATAAAAAGTTCTATTGTTGATTTTTTGTAATTATTTTGTGACGCGCCAGTATGTAGAAGCCTTTATTGTTTTTTTGATGAAATTGCATAAGTTATGACAAAATAGTGCATGAAATTGCACATCACTAGGTATTCCCCGGTTATTTAACAGTTTCGTGGACTACTAATTGGTTTTTATTACCTAGGTGCAAACAGTAGAGAGTATTCTTCTCGGGGATAAAGGTGTCTTCGTCTTGGGCGAGCTTGCACCCCTTGCTGTACTCAGGATTCTAGTGTTGACTCCCTAGCTTATTCCTTAGTTATGTTCGGGATTCAAAATAGCGCCCGTGACATTAAGATACTGCTTTAGGCCGCTTGTAGACGCCCGTTTTTTCCATCGGACCACGGACCGTGTTTTTCATATTTGTATGAGTTGGACACCGATCCGGCGTCCGGTGCATGTACACACATTCATTATAAGCCATACAACACTGCGACTCCGGCAAAATAAACGGTCCGTTGTCCGGTGAAAATAACGGACGTCTACAAGCGGGCTTGTCCTCTTAGTGAATAATCTTATATTTACGCATCAATAGACACTAATAGATGCATTAAACTTTGTCCAGTATATTCAAAAAAATACCCGACTTCTTTTTATCTATCTTTATCTATTTAGACCGTAATGTCCCGCTGAGCAAAAGCCTCTCTTTCCCTTTTGCCACACACGTTTGCCCCAGTGCCATTGATGGGTTAGTCCTTTCGGTAAGAATCAAGTTCATCCCACCACCTTTATGTTGGTCTCTTGATCTTCTAAGATATCATATATTGTCATGAATATTTACTTTGAAAAGTATTTTACTTTAATTACTTATTGTGAATGTAAGCACTATGTGGCATTTTTGTTTCTTTTTTAATTTTCTTTCTCAGTTAGTTTTAATGATGGTCTGGCATTTTGAGTACTTTATGTGGCCTACCCAAATGTCATTTCTTTGGTATTGTTCGTCGAGTCATTGAATTGAGCTCCATGATTACTGACAAATGCTTGCACTGACTGGGCAAGTCCACTCAAATTTGTGTGGTCCTTTCCTTAATTAAAATACTATTTCAGACACGGATCTACATGGTTCTCACATGACCTGACTAAGAGTATGTCTGGACTTTAAAAGAGACCCCTTAGTTTGTTTCGCCATTTTTTCTCAGGGGTAGTCAGATAGGAAATGGCAACTCCATCTAGCATATTTTTAATTTTTTTGAATATGCTAGTAGCATATTAATCTATGTATATAAAATTCAAAAAAAATGGTGGGAAATCATCAAATAACTTCTCCCGCTCTGGGCGGAGCGGGAGAGAGTGTCAGACTTTTACTGACTAAAACCCACCGTGTTCCTTCAAATGCCTGTGTGCCCGGGCCACGATATCCCTTTCGGACAGACTCGTAACCCTGGCAGGCATTGGTCCTTTCGGACCCCGTCAATTGGTGCTGACGTCTCTTTGAGGCGCGCGTGGAACACAACGCGCCGTCGACCCGGGCCTGGTCCTTATCGGACGGCGAGCTACCCATCGCTCACCGTCCGCAAGCCCGCGCCTACAGTGGCCGGGAATCGGCCTGCGATTCCCGACGCCCAGGGCGTCTCCTGCGGCGACTAAGGGCGGAAGGGCGGGCACCCTGCCTCACCCTCATGCGTTCCGCCTCCTCCTTCGTGAGCATTACTGTTTCGCAGAAGGAGGTGACGGCCTTCCATGCACTCTCGCTCCGAACCATGGCCCGAACCAGGGCCGGACGCGAGAGATCGTCGCCGCCGATCGCCTCCGTGAGGACATGGCGGTGCTCCGCCCAAGCAGGGCAGACCTCCACCATATGCTCCATCGTGTCCTCCGGGCGATCCACACAGTGGTGACACCCGGGCGTTTCCTCCCGCTTTATTCTGAACAGGAACCTCCCGAAACAACCGTGTCCGGTGAGGACCTGCGTCAGGCGGAAGGTGAGGACGCCGTGGCGCCTCTCTAGCCACTCCTCAAAGAGGGGACTTACCGCCGCAATTGTGGCGTGCCCAGCACTGGGTTGCGACAATCGCACTTTCCATGTCGCCATGAGATCCTGCCGGAGCTCCGTCCGCTGTGCCGCGATTTCTTGTGGCAGCGGGGTTACACCCCAGCGTTTCGCCTCTTCGCGCCACACCCACATGTGCGCGAGGACTTTCGCCTCCAGATCCCATGGCGGCAGTCCGGCAAGGAGGCTCGCCGCCTCACGGGAGACCGTGCGGTAACCCCGTACCAGCCTGATGGCCATGACCCTTTGGGACGCGTTCAACCGCTGGGCTGGTCGCAGCCTCAGTGAACGCGCCCACACCGGTGCCCCGTAAAGGGCCATGGACCGCACGATCCCCGCGTAGAGCCTCTGGCAGGAGGCGTTTGGACCCCCCAGATTGGGCAGGAGCCGCTTCAAAGCAGCCCCGGCCCGCTCCAGTCTGGGAACCAAACGTCGGAAATGCTCGACGAAGTTCCACCGGCTATCGAGGATGAGTCCCAGGTACTTCATCGTAGCCTGCGATTGTAGCAAAAAAAAATCCTTTTTTGCAAAAGGGACTGAAAGGTGGTCTTAAATATTTGAAGTGGGGCTATGGCAGTGTAGGGCATGCTGGGTAGGGCATGTGGGGTATCATATGAAAGAACACCGTTATTTGCACATTCTCAAACATTTTTTTTTCTTTTTTAGGCAGCATAGTTTTTGACTTTTGATAAAAAATTTAAAAAAAATACCGTTCCCCCCCTTACTTCCGAAGTTTGCATAGATAAAAATCTAAAATTATTGTGTTATAGTGAAAAATAAAACGATGTCTCTAAATAGCACAGTTTTTCAGAAATCATCAACATCATCGTACGGAACCCTCGGTGTGCGAGTCTGACTCGCTCTTGACCGGTTTTTTTTTAAACTACTCTTTAAGGCGGAGATTTCTAAAATGGTCAAAAATGTGGTTTTTAAAGCAGTGTATCTCTTAAACCGTAAATATTTTTTCCAAAACAATAACAGTATGATATTTTAAATTTTTTTGTGCATAAGGTTATTGAACTCAAAACATAATTGAGCATAATTTAATACTTCAAAAAAATCTTTAAAGACAACTCTAAATTATTTTGAAAGCCTTTTCATTCCAGTTTATACCTTCGTTAACAGTTATAATTATAGTATACCATACAATTGCAAATGCCCAACTGCATTCGGTGATGAATCAATTTTAATTAATTAGTTAATCTAATAAATTCTAAGTTAATTTAATAATATTTGTGACCCATGAGTTCTACGCCGAGTTCATTTCATTAGTGAACACGCAATTTAATGACACTACCACTGAAGACTAAAAGTATTTACTCAAAGTTCGTATTTAGTGATTGGGCGACTCCAGGTATTCGTAAAAACAGGGAAAATCTTTTTGAACTTTATGGCCTAAAGCAACATATACTCGTATGAATAACATAAGCTTTCATCAATATGTTGCAAAATATTCTAAAACTTTAAAAGTGTGTGCAAAATAGCTAAACCTGTTTAAATTAGCAATAAAATAAAATCAGCTGATGTTATAATAAAAACTACCTGGCAAATAATAAATAATGAATTAGGTAGGTAAAAACAGCGTAATACTGAATTTAATTTAGAGACTTGCACATGGGCCCACCACTTCAGAGGTAGAAATAGCTCAGGAATTTGAAAACTTTTTTGCTAATATTCCCCTTAAAACTACCGAAACTTTAAGTTCCTCACCCGCGCTTACTTAGAAAGAATGTAAAGGTATGCCCTTTGGAGTTAAGGTTTCAGCATACAAACCCCCAGGCTGTTATAAAAACTTATAAAGATCTTAAAATTAAATCAACAGAAGATTGAACAGAGATTTTTACAGAGGGGCTGAGGGTCTATAAAAGTCTGTAGATCTGTCGTCAAAACCATTGCGCCCTATTTAGCTTTCATATTTAACACCAGTGTGGACCAAGGAGTCTTTCCGGATCTCATGAAACACAGTAAAGTAGTTCCTTTGTTCAAATCCGGAGATAGTAAAGAACTCAACAATGTTATAGGCCCGTGTCAACTCTGCAAGTTCTAAGTAAGGTGTTTGAAAAGTTGACGCTCAATCAAATGTTACGTCACTTCAATAAAAAATCCATCTTTCATGAACAACAGTACGGTTTCACTAAAGGTCGTTGTACCACTGACGCCGGTGTCACCTTAATAAAGAACATTTCTAACGCCTGGGAGGAAGCACAAGATGCCATTGGAATTTTTTGTGACCTCTCTAAGGCTTTCGATTGCGTTAACAATGAGACACTTCTGCTGAAACTAAACACTATGGGATTAGGAATACAGCTCTTGATTTACTTAGATCATACTTGAAAGATAAAAAGGTTAGAGTTCAAGTAAACAGCGAACGTAAAAAGCAATGGGAATTACTCAAGGTTCGATACTGGGTCCATTCCTCTTTTTAGTTTACATTAACGATTTACCCCGATTACTTCAAAATCAACCGGAGATGGTGTTATTTGCAGATGATACGTCATTGATCTTTAAAATAGACCGACGGTCACAAAACCTTGACGACGTGAATAATTCTATTTTCAGGTCTAAGATTGGTTTACGGTAAATAATTTGGTTATAACTTATAAAATAATAAATAAGAAATAATCTGGTAAATAAGTTTTCGGGAGAATTTTACCGCGTACCTTAATATAACTCAAAAGTTGGTACATCAATTATTATTTAAGAACAAAAACAGTAGAAAAAATAAAGAAATGAAATGGAGGACACGTATATTGAACAAGTATGTACAAAACGAAGTTGGTATTTTTATGCTATCTATATTATTATCCTCCATAAAGTTGTAAATCAAACTGCATTCCTCTCTGCTTACCACGCTTACTTTGGTGTTCCAACTAAGATATGGTATAATGTTTTGGGAGAATACTGCTGATAGAGAAGCTGTTTTTTTTCGACATCCACGCGGGTGCAAGCTAGTAATATAATAATATATAAATCTTTATTCTCAGACCAAGAACCATAATAAAAAAGCAAATATTTAAAAAATAAACATTTTTGGTACCCAATCAATGGTTCTTGGACTTGATGGACTTCTAGATAAAAACAATGAAATCCATTGCTGTATATATCAATAGAATATTTTAATTACAATCGTGTACCTAGTTCATGAGTATCATAGTCTTTTGTTCATTCTCATTTCATTCAGCTCACTTAAAAACACGCAACTAATTGTCCCCATTTTACCTAAACGTGAAGACGAGCCAACATTTTTAGGAAACAAAATAACGAGGGTAACCGGCTTTTCACGTTCAATGTGGGCTGTACTCCAATTACGAGACTTAGTAGATTAATAGGTAGTGAGCTCGTACTGAAGTGGCAATGCAATGGGGATAGGTAACTGGATTACACGTACATAATCTGCAAAACTAGCCGCATAGAAAAATATGTCAATTAAACGGGCAGGTTTTTAACCGATTGGTCTGTGTATGTTTAGGGTTCCGTTCCAAAATGGTAAAAAAGAACCCATAAGGTGAGACTTTTTTTTTTGTCAGCATACTTTTAATGAAAACTGTAAAAAAAATACCCCCCCTTATATCCGAAGTTTGCATAGACAAAAATCTGAAATTATTCTATGTGATAGAAGTTTATGTAAAGATTACAGGATTTTTTTTTTTAACTTTAATATGGTTCCTTAACAGTTTATGCTCGTCACAATGCATATGGTCAAGTGGAGCTCCAGTTCTCCTGATTCTGACCAGGAGAACTCCTCATTAACGTCCCTGCATCGGGAAAAGCAATATTTTGTAAAAGGTGATGAGTAGTTGACATTAGGCTATTGTAACTTAGGTAAATTACGAACACACCCACTAAAAAAACATAATTGTTGGGGATCCCATATAATTAAAAAACTTTTTCCGAAAGAAAACAAACGACTTCGAAAAAAACACCACAAAGTGAAAAATAAACTTAACTTCGGAAGTCAGTGGCATAAAACTAAAATTCTGATCCAAGGACACCGTCATCGTCCGAAATTAAAGTTATTATTCACTTAGTAGTGTTTTTTTTAAGTCGATTGTTTTTTTTTGTAAATGTTTTTTACGTACAGTCGGCCTCTGAAAACCTTGACCATACTTAGAATCGTGGCATTTTGTACCATGCAAATGGAGATGTTAACGCGACGACGTAACTGGCAAGTGATGACAATCATTGACAACTACCTACACTTTAGTGTGATGAAAGTCAAAACTTATCAACGTTGTTGTGTACAACAACGTTGATAAGTTTTATTTGATAATTATTATAATTATCTGTAGTAAAGGACACTGTTAACTGTCATTTCATCAATAACTTATGTGGAGTCTGCTCCAATAAAACTCACTTTTATGCTACGGCTACATTTAATACCTACTTTTTTTATTTAACTTGCTTGCAACACAGTTAGTAGCAGACTGCCTCAAGAGCCAACGCGCTACGCCAGCAATCAACAAGAGAGTATCATTAATTGACATCTTGAATACAAACCAAAACAATTCTAAAATTATTTAAAATATTCGTTTTAACTTTATAGGAATTTATTAATGCATAGCTTTAAATGTTAAATTAATGTTTAACAAAATAAATTAATCCTAACCATACCAAAAGTAACGCCATCTAGTGGTATAGGATGACAGTCATATCCAACGACAAAATGACTGTCATCATACCTTTATCATAACAATAACTAAAAGATTACACTCAAAAAATAATAAGCCTACCTAATTTCAACCAAATTCTAACACTTAATTTTTTTTTTTACGAAATGACATTCTTATGAAATATCTAAGGCATTTATTTAATTATTATTTATGTCAAAATTATTTTAACTATTACCTTACTACTCATTTTAATAATTTTTCAGTTTTCTATGAAAAACCATTATTCAATTAAATAGAAATACAGACTTTAATAAAATACACTTTAAATAAAATGTAAGAAGTGTCATTTTACTGCAGCTAATTAAAAATTGTGATTTCAGTGGAGCCTATATCCTGCAGTGTAAAGCGATGTGTCAAAATGGAACCTTAATATCTGCTGACCGTGAACAAAAGTTTTGTAAGCCGCAATTGTGAAAGCTGAAGCAGTAAATACAATTTCACCAGAATAATCATTTATCAAGAATATACCTCTAATTATTTCTCATAATTGTCTAAGCGTTTGTAGACAGTTGAGTTTTATGAATCAGTGTTCTAAACAAGTTATTATATTCTGCTTTAAATCATAATAATGGCTGTTTATCACCCCCTTTTGATCAAGCCTTTATTGAGTACAATTATTCATGACCCGTTGATTCTCTAAAGGGTCATAAACCCAACTTTCAGGCTCATTAGAAATGTATTACAATAGATAAGACTGACAATTCCCACTTCAGTTAATTAGAGTTTTTCCTTTGTCAAATAAACAAATGCATAGTTTGAGGTAGGGATCGGATATTACCTTTATTGATATAAAATCCCAAACTATACCTAGGTAGTAATTGTATCAAAGGACGCTATTATGTTTTGAGTTGCTAACCAGAGAGGTTTTTTTTTTGTTACTAAGTATATTAAGTTGGTTTTTGAGATTCAAATGGCCTTTTTGCTGTATGCTAAAAATTATTATATCATGACCCGTACTGACTGGTTGACCAAACACAAAGTTTTGTCATTTACTTGCCTAACCGCTAACTGTAGGATATTCTGTTCAACTATACCTACTTTCTACTATTTGCACTTGAACTATTTGAACTTGGATCAAAATTCTGGATCGAAGTATTCGAAATACAGTTAAAGAGACACAATTTGTGAGGCACATTATTGTGTTGAGTTACGTTATAAGAGAAATGTTATCATTTTTTTTCATTTTTCAAAGTAATCAACAAGTGATGATTTGCAGGGATCAATACTGAGCAAGATTGATCACGAGATCTAATAGCTTCCCGTGAACAATATCGAAGCCTTTTCGCACTGTCATCGAATGATCATTTGTTTCCCATTCGATCATACCGTTGTCGAATTTTTGAATAATTAAGCGTATTCCTTTCATAGTCGTTGAGGGCCATTTTCCATCAGGGCTTTTTATAAAATACAGTACAAATGGTAAGATGTAGGTGGTTTTGTAAACGGAAAGTCAATTTCAAAGGTAAACAACATTATAAATGATGCTTTCAGTAAAAGATTCGCAAAGTGGAAACATGAATACTTAGATAACTCATTTTGGTATGGTTGTGTGATAAAAGATAATATAAAACAATGGAGGGACTTGAATCAGAAGATAATGAATAAATTAAGTGGATTTTAATGTTTTCATATTATGCTACTTATAAATGTCGATGTGTTTTCCTGAAAATGCGAAGGCTTATTGATTTTGTTTCCACAAATAACTTTTGTGCGTAAAGATTGTTTAACTTTCTAAGAAATTTAATGTCAAACTGTCAATAAACGACAAAGTGTCAGTCAAAGTGTTAATGCCCTAACTGATGAATAATGTAAGTATCAAGATGAGAAACAGACACTTGTATGGTAATTTGTTTTTCTGAGCAAATAGACGTATCTAAAACCAGTGTTAGAATTAGACGAGATTATATTATTTCATTTAAATCTCTGAGTTAGAAAATAGATAAAGTAGTCAAATAACATTGAGAGGTAGCCAAAGCAAAAATGCATGTATTTTGTGAATATGTAAATGTGTACTCTTAAATTCTTTTTACAGTAGCTTCTTATGGAGATAGCATACCTATGATACCTACATGTCTGAATATTAAAGTGAATTAGATTTCTGCTTTGCCGACATATAGCGAATAGTTTTTATTCCTTTTCAAATCTCATTGCCTCAGGCTGGACGTTTTCATATGATCTTTTGAAGTAAAAGCGAACCATCTTTAAAACTTATACTTATTTTGTTGAATAAAAAGATTGGACTTGTGGGACTGTAAAGAGTATATGCACGCCATCTCGCATTTGGTTTGTCTTTTTTAAAACGTCAATAACCTCTTAAGGGGTCATTGTACTCATCATTATGAACAACTTTTACTATGGGACTAAAACTGAAATCGCCAAAATAAAACCAGCTGGTCCCTACATTTATGTTCGAATAATTCGTTAAAATGTAGGGAACAGCAGATTTTTTTTTCGCGATTACAGGTTTGGTCCCATAGTAAAAGTTGTTCATAATGATGAGTACAATGACCCCTTAAGATGTTATTGACGTTTTAAAAATAACCTTGTATAAGATTCGAAGGACGAAGAAAACACAAAAGTCATTCAAGAGTAATGTCTACGGTTTAATACACATGGGAGGACACTGAGACAAACAATGATTACGAACAAAGAACATACGTTACGAAAGCAAACTTTGGTATTCAGTGGCTAATGTCGAAGTTTCTGCTGAGAAACGAATATCTAATTTCTGAGTAAGGAAGCAAAGCTGCCATAGCACTAGACATGAATATTAAACGTTGAATATCTACCAGAGTGCAGACATTGTGAAAATTCACTCCGATCGAGAAATCGAAATTCTACGCTTCACTTGCATTTTGTCATTAATATGATTTGAACTCGACATTCAAATAAAGTGAATTTTATGGAAGGAAATGGATGTATATGACAGGATATGACGTGTTGCTGCCGATATTGAGTTTTGATCGCCATTTTATTATGATGATTTCAAAGCGATTTTCATCTTTCTGTTCGATTAAACATTTTGTGACATTGAATGTTCGACAAATGTGTACAACGAGGTTTCAGTGCGAATATTTCTTTGGCCTTTTACTTTTATTACTTCACCGTTAACATTATGTCTTATAAAGCCAAATTGGCTTTTTAGAAGCCTTCCATTACTCTTTCTTTACCTTTAGGCAAAACACTTTTAACTCATTTCCATAACCCAACCTCCTAAAATATGGAAGTAAAAATAAAACCAAAAAGCATCAAGTACGTTGTGAATGTGTGAGTGTTTTCTAGCGCAAATTCGCCAGAGAGAGTTCCATAACATTAGGCGTGGAATCAGGAAAATGCACTCGCTCCCGCCGCTATCCAGCAAAAGTTTTATAAAACAAAATCCCACTCTGGGGCAGGCCATGACAATAATAGGTACCTCGCGAGGTACTCTGTAAGCTTTAGTGACTTCGCTGCTTTTATAGTTAGTGTAGGCAAATGTTTTACGCAAAAGAAAATAACCTAAATTCGAATTACGCACATAGCATCGTCATACGAGTCTCGTTTCGCACTTTTTTGTTTATCTGCCAACTTGTGAGGTAATGAAAGAAACGTTAACTTTTACTTTTAATTAAAAGATTTGCGTTTCTCATTAAAAGAAAGAAATGTTAACTTAGAAGTTTTATTTGACGTGTTAAACAAATTCGTAGAACTTTTTCTGTTCACAGAATTTCACAGTCTCATCGTTTTCTACCGCAAATTCATGTCTATCTATAGATGCCTTATGTTTCTTCATCCATAATTACATGCAAAGCCTTAATCGAAACAAACATGAAATTGATTGAAAATCTTAGACACAACTCCATCATAATAAGATTTCATTACAGCTTAGGAGTGCGCGCTCACGTTTCAATAATTTCAATATCATATGACGTATGTCGACATGGATGAATTGAAATTCTGAATTCATCGATAATTCCAAGTGAATTCTTATATCTTCGAGTTGACATAAAAGCTTATTTGCAAATCATGTTGTTTACATGGACAGATTCAAGGACTCAATTCAAATATAACCTATATGGATTATGGAATAACATGACCTTAAACTAAAATATATCTGTGAATGTTTATGTGCTAACTGTACCGTTCACAATAAATTGTGCTATTTTCAATCTGTATGTATTATCTTTAGATTTGAGACTCCAAGTCTCAAATCAGATGTTGATCAAACTCCCTAGTCACTAAATGCAAAAGCCCAAAAAGGCAAAAACAATAGCAAACGTCCCATAAAAGTTATAATATTTAAAAAAAGATTATATGCATAATATAAGATAAAATAAGATTTATTTTTAACATTTTAATATTGTGGGAGACTGGTGCCTAAACTAAGCTCTAGCCTGTATTTCAGATCACCAGTAATATAAATATCCTTTTATTGTGTAGGTGTTTATCTTATCCTGTCATGCAGCCAGGTCCTATGTTACAGCCTATGTATCATCAGATGCTACAATATTATGGCTTCCACATGAGTTCTTACAAGTGGCGAACTTTTTTTTTTTGGGTGGGTAACTTATCAAATAACTTCTCCCGCTCTGGGCGAAACGGGAGGGAATGTCAGATATTTACTGACTAAAACCCACCCGTGTTCCTTCAGTTGCCTGATATCACTTTCGGACAACTGGCGACCTGGTACTATAAATAGGTATTAAGCACAATTAATGATCTATTGGTGCTTAATATTCATAGTACCAGGTCGCCACACAGTATTTTCAGAGACGACGAATCAACATCCGCGGCGATCTCTCACGTCTGGCCCTGGTTTAGGCCATGGTTCGAAGCGAGAGTGCATGGGAGGCCGTCACCTCTTTCGGCGAAGCAGTAATGCTCGCGAAGGAGGAGGTGGAACGCGTTAGGGAGAGGCAAAATTCGCGCCCTCACGCCCTTAATCGCCGCAGGAGACGCCCCGGGCGTCGGGAGTCGCAGGCCGATTCCTGGCCACCGTAGGCGCGGGCTTGCGGACGGTGAGCGATGGGTAGTTCACCGTTCGCAGACCCGGGTTGATGACGTGTTGTGCTCCACGTGCACCTCAAAGAGATGTCAGCACGAACTGACAGGGTCCGTTGTTAGGGCTAATGCCTGCCAGGATTGCGAGTTTGTCCGAAAGGGATATCGTGGCCCTGGCACACAGACAACGAGAAAGAACATGGGTGGGTTTTAGGCAGTAAAAGTCTGACACGCCCTCCCGCTCCGCTCAGAGCGGGAGAAGTTATTTGATCATTTCCCCCAAAAAAATGCCCTGGTTGGAGACTATAATTTATTGAGACACGAACGACGAATCGACGACGAACTCCTAGGTTGACCTGCGAGATGCCATTTATAAAAAAAAAGACAACGCAAAGCCTAACATGAAATTTTGCGCTATGGTTCATTTTTTAAAGAAAGTGAGCACTAAGAAAGGATTGTTGAAAATTCACACCCTAAAGGGTTTAAATTGGGGATTGAGATTTGGTATGGAAGTTCGTCATTTTTGCCGGTGGAAAGTCCCATCAGGCGTGCAGATTTTACCGTATCAAAATATAATTAGGGTCACCACACCATAAAACAATTAGATCCATAAAAAACATTGGTCACACAACATGTCAGCCAGAGCGAACCATTGGACGCATCTACATCGGATGGACTCGCAATTTCCACGATGGCTACCCGGAAATGAAAGACGGGTATCGGTAGCCATCTCGATGCACTGCCAGACACATTATTCAAAACTTTTGGAACTGGTCAGGGCTTGAAACGATGAAAATTGTGCATTAGGTAATTCTTGGCATTGAAAGAAAAAAAAAGGGCTTGCTATCGAAGCGAGACAGGTCAACCTAGGTGGTTGTCGTCTGCTTAAACGGACTTTACCCAGGCTGGCGCTTTACTTTGTGGTAAATAATGTCATCACCACTGATCTCAAACCGGTGAAGGAAAACATCGAAGAAACCGGCATGGCCTAGAACCATTGCAATAATTCGAAGACATCTACCAATTTGCACTGGGCCCGCGTGATGACCCCAGATAAGATTACAGCCCACTCACTCCCTCTCGAAGAGAGGAGGCCTGTGTCTTAGCAGTGGGAACACATACATAGGCTGATTATATATTATTGGTTTTTATTTTATTATATAATGTCACAACATGAGGTATGTACCTACCATCCTATTGGGCTTCGCCGTAGTTGAAACAAAAAGTGTGTAAAAAGTATAATAATTTCCATACAATAAATTGCCTGTACTGAAGTGGCAGTGGGCTGGCCACGTTTGGCGAAGGAACGATGGCCGATGGAGCAGACGAGCCTGGAGTGGAGACCGCGTATCGGCAAGCGTAGTGTGGGACGCCCCCCAGCTAGATGGACCGACGACCTTAATAAGAAGATAGCTGGGTCAGACTGGATGTGGAAGGCGGAGGACAGGGTGTTGAGGCACAGCCTGGGAGAGGCCTATGTCCAGCAGTGAACTGCGATAGGCTGAGTTTATTGAAATTGCCTGTAGTAAAATTTTATTTTGGCACTAATTTCATACCTCTCAGTTATCACAATATATCACACTAATCGAACTACCGTACGTATTGTCCGAATATACCATCATTTATAACCCGAATTTCTCCTAAGTATAATAATAATTAAACCCGTAGGTAAGTTCATAGAACTTGAGTCATAAATAACGAAACTTGGATGATTCCATATAGGAACAAAACAACATTAAATCAAAGATTGCGTGAAGTACCTTCAGTTATTCATTCTCAGTTTGTTATCTGGATAAAGTTACTCTTAAGTAATTATATAAATCCAAGCATGGTTCATCGGTGTGATAGTTTTCTAACCTAAAATAATAAAAAACGGTACCAGCAGACTTAGCACGAGAACCGTAGAGAAGCGTTTTGTTGACGGCAGAGTACACAAAAATGACGTTTGCGTGTAGACAGCTTTCTAACGAGAAGGGTAGACAAGCGATTTCTATTCTACAGTGTGTTTTAAACAAAGTGTCATGCTAAGCCTGCAGTTTATCTGGTTTAAATGATATTGGTCAATCCTTCATGTTGATGATATTCTCCAAGCTCCCACTCCAAGACCCACTTACATCTAAAATCACAATTAAACGCTATCTAGCGCCACTCTTTTAAAAAAATATTATCTCGTGACTGAGAAGGAATTATATGAATAACGGCTAGTAGGGACCCTCGGTAAGTGTGTCTAGAATTTTCTAATACCTTTTATAAAGTTTCATATTGAGACACGAAGCAACAAAATACGACCTTAGAATTCTGTCTCCGTCATCTTTAAACGATTGTCAGAAAACCTGATATAAAATATGTAAACACTTTCATCATTCTTAGTTTGGCGCGGAAACTAAGACATAGGACAACAAGTATTGCAATGTTCATTATTTTGGAACCAATAAGCCAATGCATGTACCTACAGTCAATGATATTATAAGTAAACAGAGGTAGGTAGGTGATATAGGTACCGTAAATGGCACGTTAAAATTTGGCTAATTAGCCACATTGTCTCTTTTTCGCTCCAGATAATTAAAGAAAGAAAGAAAGAAAAATATTTTATTCGGGACACGCACAAGAAATACAAATATAGCACTTAAAACTAACTTCCAATAAAAACACCCAAAACTTGTGCGATGCAAAAAGGTCCCTATCTCAGCATAATGCCGTGATATTTAAAAAATAAATACCGCAGCGCTGGTATTCTGATAGGGCCCTCTGTGATGCCACGGACTCACCTACGGATACGCATAAATGCCACTAGGGTAATAATTTTTTTATTACCCTACCAAATAAAACAACACCTACAATAAATAAAAATAAAGCATTAATTAAATATAAAACGTAACTATGTACTAAATAGACTGTGGTCTGTGCTCACGCCCGACCTAAGCGCCCGACACTCGAAACATCACTTTTCTATGCCATAGACAGATGAGACTATTTTCTATAGTGAACGACAAGCGAAGGGACGCGGGCGCAATAGGTTGCATTCGTTCGGCTGTCAAATCAATGTTTACAGAAAATAGATTACATTAAAACGATTACAAATAAAAGAATTAGTGAATAATATAAAGAAGTTATGGCAAGGAAGACGTGCAAATAATGTAATAAAGTATCGTTGTGAGCATGAATGACTGAGTTGAGCTGAGTAAATCGGAAGAAGATCAATCACCGAGCAAAACAAAGCGATTGAAGCGAAATCATGCCCCTAGGAACTTAGGACTCCGCTAAGGTCACCAATACCAACTGCGTGCAGTCCCCGGGTGAGTTAGAAACTGGTTTCCTTTTGTACTCGTATCAAGTGTTGCTTATATTTGATGCTAAAAGTTCCAACTGTTTTTATAGTACGAAAAGGAGGTGGCAAGTCGTTCCAACAGCGAGAGGCAGCGAATTTAAAGCTTCCCCGGAATGCAGCAGTTTTGTGCGTTGTGGCTAACAGAAGGTAAGAAGATGCTCTTGTTTTTACTTTATTTATATCACGTGACCATGTCAATTTCCTCTAAAGATATTCTGGTTTTTTTGTGAGAATGGTGCCAAAGAGTAAGGTAGCCAGATGAAGCTTTCTGCGATCTGACATTTTCATCAAATTACGCTTATTTAAAAATGGAGTTATGTGAGATCGGGGAGGGACATTGAAACAAAATCTCGCACAGGCATTCTGCACTCGCTGGATCAACTTTTCGCTTCTACCGAGAATGCACGCACCATACACAGTGTCAGCGTAGTTCAGCTTGGATAAAACAAGTGACTCACACAGCATGACACGCATATCCACACTTATGTAGGGCCGTACACGGTACAGAAGCTTTAGACGGTAAAAACAGTTACGCACAGCCTCCATTATATGTGTCTCAAAATGCAAGTGCTCGTCAAACACAACCCCAAGATTACGGGCTTCTTGCACCCTATCAATAGAACACCCGTCAATCTTCAAGTCCAGATTGTAACCTAACATTTTACTTAGAAAGTCTCTTGATCCCATGAGAATGTACTTGGACTTAACTGGGTTAAGAACCAGAGAGTTTCTTTTTGACCATGCTGAAATTCTATCTAAATCCTCATTCATCTTTTGTACAGCTTCAGCAGAGTGCTGAGGGCAGAATGAGAAATACATCTGCAGATCGTCAGCATATAAGTGGAACTTGGTGATGATGAGACAGTTGATGATGTCGGCACTGTACAGAATGAAGAGAAGTGGGCCCAAGATCGATCCTTGTCGTACGCCGCGGTTCACTTGCTTGTGACTAGAGGATATAACATCTCCACTGTCATTTGTCACCTGGACAAACTGAGAACGGTGGCTCAGGTCGCTCTGAAACCATTGGACTGTTTTGGGCTGACATCCGTAGTAAGACAGCTTGGAGAGGAGAAGGGAGATATTAATTGAGTCGAAGGCACGTGAAAAATCAAGCAGTACAAGCATGGTACCCATGCCCCGTTCTCTGGCTTCCGGGATATTGCCTACCACATCAAGAAGAGCTGTGGCTGTGCTGTGCCCCTTACGAAAACCTGATTGAGCCAGTGGCAAAATACCGTTAATTACGACATGCCGTCCTACTTCCATGTGTCATTTAATAGTGTGACATTGTGCCGTTTTTGAAGATCGAAGGTTAAGGGGACGATAACTGACTTTTAATGATTTTATACTGAAGATCACGTCTAAACGAGTAGTGTTAATGATTTGAAATTAATTTGTAAAGTTATTTCTAACGCGGATAAAAAACTGAGAATGGCGCTAAATCTACCAAGCGTATTTTCTGAAATTTCACCAATTTAAAGATAATTTAATTATTGGTCTTTTAGTATACGCGTTTTATTAAAATACCTTTTGTTTTGTGTATAATAAATTAATAATGCTTCAAATTGGAGACAGCGCTCCTTGATGGGCGAGTCCTATTACTGGCTGAACGTACGACGCGTTGTGTGAGCTCATTTCAGAACACGTAAGCTAACCACTCAAGGTCACTGGCCTATATCTGCGTCTTAAGGAGGTAACCTATCTACGTCTTTTTACTAATAAATAGGTATCACTGCTTACATATATCAAAACGAAGGAAATCAGGATTGAAGAAGACAAGAAAAAAAAAGAAAATACGTTTATTTGCGGTAAACATGACGCAAAAAAGAACATAAACACAAAAATATAAAATGATTGGGGGAAATATGCGTCACATCCACGCAAAACGGCTATCGCTCAGCATTACCGATACCGATTGGTCTGGTACCTCGGCTAAGAACCTCAAAAAAGGACGACCGTTCCAAAATACCTTTAACGGAAGACACAACAAACGTGCTTCCTTCCTCTAAAGAATGCTCATACGAAATTTCCAGAACATCTAAGTAATATCCTTCAATATTGATTGGGCAATTCTACTAAACACCAGAAATTCAATTTGGTCCGCACAGACAGATTTCGTGCCTCAGTTTGTGCGTCAGTCCGATAGACTCGGACAGTTTGCCGCATATCTAGGACTTGCTGAGCTGGGTAGTAATCTAGATATTGCACACTATGGAATAATAGTTGCTGGATTGCCCGGTCCTAGTTCACGTTACGAGATCTTAGTGGTTTGATTTAGATGGCGTTAATAGAGGAAATTCGAAATTGGTTTAGTGTTGTTTTAAAGATCAGCGCATGTGAATTAAGGAAATGTAGCCCGCGAAATTCAAGTTTTATTACGATTTTTGCAATTTACAGGTCATTATCAGGTTGTATCTTAAGGGGACGATAAGCGACTTTTAATGATTTTATACTGAAAATCACGTCTAAACGAGTAATGTTAATGATTTGAAAAAATATATGATAAATTAGAGCATTTTCTCAATAACTTAATATGTGAATATTTTAGATTATGTTTATATTACATAGTGAAATTAATTTGTAAAGTTATGTCTAACGCGGATAAAAAACTGAGAATGGCGCAAAATCTATCAAGCGTATTTTTCTGAAACTTTCACCAATTTAAAGATAATTTAATTATTGATCTTTTAGTATACGCGTTTTATTAAAATACCTTTTGTTTTGTGTATAATAAATTAATAATGCGTCAAGTTGGGGACAGCGCTCCTTGATGGGCGAGTCCTAGTACTGGCTGAACGTACGACGCGTTGCGTGAGCTCAGTACAGAACCCGCAAGCTAACCACTCAAAGTCACTGGCATATATCTACGTCTTAAGTTAGATTTGTTCCATTGAATGACTTTGTCATTGGCGAACAAATCTTACTTAGAGAAATGTATTACTGATTCTAATGATTATAATTCTGTAAAAACGAATCTGTTATAGTCGTGAATTATATTTTGATCAAGATACAACCTGACACTGACCTGCAAATTGCAAAAAGCGTAAGAAAATTTGAATTTTCACCTTTATTTGACATTTAATAAATTCACAAGATCGTGGGTAAGACCAGGGGGCTTACTCTCCAAACTAATTTTAATTCCAATTTAAAGCCAATCCGATTCCAATCTCAATTTTGCAGTCACGTGATTCGGTACTCTTGAAAACCATAATGTCAACATTGGATTGAAATTGGGATTGCGCCGCGATTATTTTGTTCCACGTGAAGTTAGCTATGTTCCGGGTTGCAATAGTGATGCTCAACTCATTACGATAAACCTGTAATAGAGCTTTTAAATGCTTTATCCTTTATATAACAAGGCTAATAAATAAATATGATATAACTAGTTGGTTATTTTATCAATTGTAATGTATTAAATTCATTTGGGCGTAAGCAAATGATTAATATCATAAAATTAACCATGACTTTGACTGCATGCGGTAGGATCGTTGCCTACACTTACTGCAAAAAAAAAAAGACGGTGTCAAAGTTATCCAATTTCAAAAATATATAGAAGTGGATTTAGATTTTCTTTCGAAATGCAAATAAGTTTAGAACATTAGTTCGCGTTTGATTCTTTTTACTAAGAATTAATAACTAATATTGAAGTTCAAGCTAACTAATATTGAAGTACAAGTGGTAAGTAAATACACAATCATACTTACTTTCTATTATACAGTACTTAATGATTTACTTTATTACATTTTTAATTAGTGAAATGTTTTCGTTTTGTCAATGCAGTTATTTTCTTAGTCTATGTTTTATAAAATAAACATTATGTTTTATTTAAACATTATGTTGTTTGTACATAATATGTTGTACATAATAAAAGTTTTCCAATTTCAGTTACAAAGACAAATCGTCCTAGTTACGACCAATTAGAAGGTTTGGTGGAATTTTTGGAGCAAAACCCAGGCATAGCTAAAGGTAGGCAAATATGTTATAATATTTACAATTTTATCATAACCTATGATATTTATTACAAAATATTTTATCTATCTAATACTTATTAATAATCATTTCATTATTTCAGACTAAACCTACCCAGTCACCAGTTGTGATAGAGGATTCATACATTGTACCAGTAGTAAGAAGAAATAGAAATGCATTCTTTGCATAATATTCAAATATCCCCTATACTTGGCACGTCACACAATGACGCAATACCAGCATCATCCACAAGTAAGTCTCTATTCGAATTTGTTTAGGAATGTTTAAACATTTTGATTAAGCTGTCCATCAGTCACACAATCCAGCATAAGTGTGTAACATTGAAGTGTTTTGGGACTAATCACATTATGGGCTATAGCAAAAAAAAAACTTCAATGTTATTTATTGACTTGTTTTAGGGTTCCGTACCCAAAGGGTAAAACGGGAACCCTATTACTAAGGCTCCGCCGTCTGCCTGTCTGTCTCTCGATCTGTCTGTCTGTCTGTCTGTCTGTCCGCCTGTCACCAGGCTGTATCTCATTAACCGTGATAGTTAGACGGTTGAAATTTTCACAGATGATGTATTTCTGTTGCCGCTATAACAACAAATAATAAAAAGCAGAATAAAATAAATATTTAAGGGGGCTCCCATACACAAACGTGATTTTTTTGCTAATTTTGCTTTATATTGATAACGGTAACAGGTAGATGCCTGAAATATTCACCGAATATTTAGTTATATATTCACTTTAAAAATAAATATTAAAATTAAAGAAATATTTAAGGGGGGCTCCCATACAACAAACATAATTTTTATGCCATTTTTATAGATTATGGTACGGAACCCTTCGTGCGCGAGTCCGACTCGCACTTGGCCGGTTTTTTTTTGTAACAACTCAGAAGTTTGAAACTTGTTTGGTGATGCCGATTTTACATTAAGTATTATATTTTTTTATATTTCAGTACCTGCGCCTCCCACGCCACTTCAGGGTACCATACCACCACGACCCTGTCGGCGTCGATCTTTAATACCCAGGCTGTTGAATGCAAATATGGAACAGTTCGCGAGTATCAAAGCGCGGCGGGTTGAAGCAGAATTAATTACAGCGCAAGAATTTGCTCAATTGTCTGAACACATTGGCAATATCGCAAGTGATCTAACTTCTACTTCTAATGCAATTTCGGATGTAGCTAGAAAAATTCCAAATCCTCCTTTTTAGCTAGTTAAATATTATTCAAAATAAAGCATTAGCGATTAAAGTCAAAGCTTTATTTATTGCTAATGTTTTCGGATATTGATTAAATGCTTGCATTGTGCATCAAATATGTTTTTTTGTTTTTATTGTTTAATTTGATTTTTATTGTTAATCTTTGTCATAGTTTTATTAGTAAGTAAATAAAAGTACAATTAAGTAAAAAAAAACTATTTATTCAGTTCTCCATTTTTCAAGAAATATTTTGGTAAATAGTAGATAGGGATAGTATTTAATCCTTAATGTTATATGGTTTTCTATTACACTTATGAAACACTATATCATACAGGAATTCATAATTTATTAACAGTCATAAACCATAGAAACACAATGTCACAAATCGCATGAAATATATTATCAAAGCTCCTCCAAATGAAGAATCTACTGACAGAATTCTTAAATCTGCATCACTTATCTGAAAATATATAAAACAAGGACTTTAACTAATTTGTAATAAAGTGAATTACTTACAATTAAATGATAATCGAAAGTATTGCCTCTGAACATTCTCTCTTTATTGTATATACTATATAGGTCTTATTATGGCTACATGAGTGCCATCAATACATCCTTTAGCAGATGGTATGCATGAGGCATATTATACGGTTAATATACTTAGGGACTATAACAACAAGGCATTTTGGAGAACTTACATAATTTCATATAAATTATGTAAGTTCAATAAATAAAATTAGGTATTTGTAGCATTACCTCCTTTTTAAAGCTCTTCTTTCCTGACGAGTTTGAGGAAACTTAATCCATCTTCTTTGTCTGCCGTTACATCTCTAATAGTACGAGAAACAGATTGCTGCGACATTAGGGTCCCCTATGTGCCTCTTACTAGTTTTTGGTAACTCCCAGTCGCATAAAATGACATTGCTACTAAAACCTGCAAGAATTATTTATTAGTATTACTATTGATCTTCCAAGCAAAGTAATGATATCATTGATAAAAGTTATGTATCAAAAACAACATAAGTAGGTACCTTACATTTTGATGATATATCAGTTCTTCTCTTAGGAGTTGGCGTATAGGGATAATGTTTTCCTGTATTTCCTCAAACAAATCCTTGCTCACTCTATAATTAGCTTTAAATTCGTCTTCATTCATAGAAATCGCTTTGTCCGGTTATCGCATCATCCGACGCTCATCTCGTGTTTGTTTTAATTGTTTTTTATGAGAATTGTGTAAAACACTGTATATTACTGCTAATCGTGCCATATTATACACTTATTACTCACTGAAAATCACTTAAAACGCAAAACAATTACTAAAAAGTTACACTTTTGCTATTGGAAAAATCACAATGAACACACAATCCCAACGTAATATTGACTCAATACACAGCTGTCAAATAAACTCAAGAGTAGCGTTTTAACGCAAGCCAAGCCCGATCCCGATTCCACTTAGTTCCCCAAAATGGACACGCAATTTCAAAACAATTTGGCGCTAGCGTCGAACTCAAGAGTACGAAACGTCAAAATTCCAATGCCGATCGATCGGAATTGAAATCAAGAGTAAGCACCCTGATTGATACTCGCACATACCACGGCATTATAAGCTTGTCACAAAAGAGAGGATAGCAATAGGGAGCAAGTGGGTAGAACAAGGCTGCCAATGATGATGATAAACTAACACTTAATTTAAAAAGATAACCTCATGTATCAGTAAGTAACTACAAGATATCTACTTGATAAATGAACATTTGAACATCTACTCGTACTCGTATAACTATTATGTCGGCATTGCTAGAACATATTTCAAATGTAAGCATTTTTTCTCACACTACATGTGAGAACAATGTAGAACGTTCAAAGAACCTGTAATAAAAAGGAAAAAATAACAATAAAAAATACCTATATTAAATTAAAATAAACCGGGGCTGCTAAGAGATGACCAGTCCCTACTAACAGCGCCCGTTCACGAACATGACTAATACAAATCTCCATGAAAAGCTGCGAAAATGCTAAAAGACAAAACAACTAAATAAAAATACTCGATTTCTCTTTGATTGCTTATAAATTCATTGATAGGCGGATAGGGTAACCAGGCAATGAAAAATCTCATTTGAATTTTAATTGATTTACGATGGAAATGAATCTGGGGAAGCATCAATCGTGTGAATATAGATCGCGGGTGAATGCAGCGTGGAAAATAAAAACAAGGAAAGAATGTTTATTAAAACAGTTTCTGATTGTCATTTTATGTACTGCTTTTGTTTTTTTAAATGTTTTTGTATGGTAAACAAGCAACTTTTCTTTCGCAATATCAGTTTGCTTCTAAAACTACACTAAAAAGATCCGATGTGCCTGTAAATATCTCTCTATCTACTTACTTTTATAGAAATAATTAGGTACACCAGATTACAGTAATGCTGCTGGGTAGCAAAAATAATAAATTATTAATATACTACTTCAACAATACCAAATCGATGACCGATTACACGGTCGCCTGTGTCGCGCCTAAGCCAAAGGATAATGCTATATTCATTAATATTGAATTCATAAGTCTAATTATTATTTACAATTGGTTTACCCAATTTATTTATTTGATGCTGATTAATACCAAAAATTATCGTGATTCATTATTGAAGAGTCTGTTGGGTGCGAATTAATAACATTATTGGAACATAATTATTCTATGAATAGCTCATTAATTTCAGTCTTGTGGAGGGCTTACATTTATACGTAAGAGTTATGAGATAAGAATGGAGTTATTATGTTTACTTCGTCTTAATTACATAAGCTTACATGTTTCTATTTCAGAACACTTGTTTCTTAAATCCCTGAGAGATTGGTAATCGCTGAGAGTTCATATAGTTTACCTAGGACAAACTGTCTAGTTAGGTAGGTCCAACTTCAAGAAAAAGGTCAATCGTCGAATCCGACTCGGCTGGGCAGCGTTCGAGAAGCTTCGCAATATCTTCCACTTCCACATACCGCAGTGTCTCAAGACGAAAGTCTTTGACCAGTGCGTGTTGCCAGTGAAGACCTATGGTACTAAAACGTGGTCGCTTACAATGTGCCTTATTAGAAGGCTAAAAGTCACCCAAAGGGCAATGGAGAAGGCTATGCTTGGAGTTTCTCTACATGATCGAATCAGAAATGTAGAGATCCGCAGGCGAACCAAGGTAACCGACAGCTTGAAGAATTTCCAAACTTAAGTGGGCAGGGCACATTGCTCGCAAAACACATGGCCGATGGGCCCGAAAAGCTCTGGAGTAGCGACCGCGTAACGGAAGACGTAGCGTTGGAGGGCCTCCTACAAGGTGGACCGATGATATGAAGGCCGCAGGATTCCGCTGGATCCGGGAAGCACAGAAATGGTCGAAGTGGTGGTACTTGGGGAGGCCTATTTCTAGAAGTGGACGTCTTTCGGCTGAAATGATGATGAATGATGAGACTTCATATTACCTCATATGATTTATAAATGTAAATGTGTGGACATGCCATTTAGAGAGGCAAGAAAGAGTGGGGTTAAATTTTCTGTATCTGTATATACTTCTGAAACATGCAAACGCTGTTGAATTTTGAGCTTTCAGCACTGAGCCGATCCTATTAATTCAAACAGTGCGCTTTAATGGAGGCGACTAGGTTCATAATAATCTTATTTTGATGGACACGAAACGGGAAAAGTAAGTATTTTACACACTATAACTTGGTCGAACGTTGCTACAGATTGAAATGAATAGTAAATAGATACATGGAAACATCGTAACATAAAATATAATATATTATGTAGAGCTTAGTATTGCTACTGTAAGCAGTATTACTATTAAAGTGCAAACAGTATTTCAACTACGGAATATAACAACATGAATATAATATTTTCGTGTTAACGGAAGATAGTTCAAGCGTCAAACTAAAGCCTCTGTCACATCCAACCCGAGCACAAACGTAGGCACGGGTGATTTTTTTCGAGCACTGTATTTTCAACGCAATGCAAATGCGCCTAGAGTTGAGAATCCAACAGTGTGTTTTTTTTTTTTTTAAACGTTGCTCCACACTAGGAATTTCTCGTTGTGTGTTGTGAAATTGTGCGTTTACAAACATTTAAACTCACATACACAAACAGCCAGACCCGGAACAACTACTTGTAGGTCATATAAATTTTGTTCCGTTCGGGAATCGAACCCGCGACACGCAGCGCAGCAGTCAATCGCTTAACCACTGCGCCAACCGTGTCGTCTAATATGACGCGCTGGGATGCCCTCTGTTGGCTTCTCAATGCTCGGCTTAATACAGTTGAAAATTCAGTGGGCCATAAAAAAATCTCCCATGCGTACCTGGGCTATTGTTATTATTAAAACAACTCCATTTAAAAAAAAAAAAAACTTATAGCCAAATGCTACTACAGCTTATCAGAGTTTCTAAATGAACGAAATTATTTCTCCTAGTCTGTTAATGGTTAATGAACTTTTTTATGTTAGTTAGTTAAGCTGTTTCTAAACTGTATTGATAATGTAGTTAGGCATATGCATGCTAAAAATAAGTTTTGTGTGTTTTTTGTACGCTTTAACTGGCAAAACATGTAGCTCCTTTTTATTTATTTTAATTCCATCCACAATGTGCATGTATTGTACTTACTCATGTTTTACAAAAATAAAATATCTTTATATCTCTCTTTATCTTTATACACCATTTTTTATGCAAATAAATATTCTCATGAGTTACTCCCAATAAAGAATTTTAATTATTATTATTATTTTTATTTCTATTAACTACTAAAGCCAGTAATGACTTGGCCCGTGCTGACTACACTCGCCTCACGAATTCACTTGGTGTGTCTGAGGGGCAAATCCTTTATTATGTTTCCGGATGACAGCGATGCGGACGAGTATTTCGACGCGTAAGTTAGTACCTAGTGTAAATAGTTAATTGTGAGATCTATTGTATATAAGATTGTGTGTATATAAAAAAAAATATAATGCATTGTTTAAATTATTTATTGTATACATTTTAGTGACAAGTTTTCCTTTAAAACATGTAATGCTAAGTGGTGGTATTTTTATTTTAAGTAATAAAGGTGGTTTTAAACTCTCAAGGCGAGGCGAGGCGTGGATGGCTTGAGGAAAGGCAAAGGCAAGTTTTTTTTTTGCATGTACCTATGTAAAATGTATGCCAATAAATTTTATAATGTTAGAATTTGCTCATCAAAGCTTTCAATTTGATACCCATATTGTAATAATTGAAGTTTTTTAATTTCACATTTGAAAATGGAGTTATACTGCTGCCGTATTGATTTTTCTCATACAAATATTTATAGCCTATGTCACTCGGGATGATGTAAGGATTCTAGCGATACCCCATTCATCTAAATCTATTGTGGCATTTAAAAGTTATGGTAAAGAAACTCACATAGATATATAAATAAATAAATCATATGACACTCCTTTTTCGGCAATCGTAAAACAATAACAACTGCGGATCTCAAACTGTGTTACTACATTTTTGTCTCGTTTTTGACATTGATTGTCGCTGAGATTAGATAACGACTTGTACTTGACCCCTTTAAGTCGCAGATAAATATGATTTTATTGACTTTTAAATCTGTTATTACGCCTTCATATAATGCGAGTAAGTTATGCAAAAAATATATATTAAACTAAAACGCATGCACATTATTTCTTTATGTGAATATTTAAGTAATGTAGTAAAATACTTTATGAAATAAATTCAGGAAGTAATATCTACCCAAAGCATAAAAAACGATATAACTTTCAAATTACTTAAGATATTTCATGCTTTTTTTAGTATGAACAGACTATTTTATTATCTATAATTCTATCAGTGTTTTTTAAATATTCATTTATTCCTTACTGAAAATCAATATTCTCTATGAAACTGAACGATGGCGGCACGGCATGAGTGCGACGCGCATTTCTATGGCCTAGGTCAACGACGATTACCCGACCCTTAAGTACGTGAATTGTCCTTAAAGCTTCTTTTATGCACTAGGCACTAGGTATGTTAGCTCATAGTTTACGGTGGAATATGCACTTTAAATGCCCGTACACCTATATCTAAACTAGCTTAGCTTGTTGTGCGGCATGTGCTTAAGACGTAGTATTGCTTAAGTTTTTGAACTTCAAAGTTATCGTAACTATGGGAAGGGTACACTAAATTACAAGTAGTATCGTGGTACAGTTTACCTTTGTAGTGCCTATCAATAAAGGGGCTAAGTTTCTCTTACCTACAGTTTTTTGCTATTCTTCTTCCTGAATTTTGTGGAGGCATAGCCTTTACAAATATTGAAATGGTAACTAATGATTTAATAAAAAGCAGAATAATTATTCTCAAACACGGTAAAACCCGCCATCTTCATACTTATTTGCGTCAGTAGCTACTTCGATAAAAGAGGAGCTCGTGGCTAAGTACTAACGGCCGCATGGGTGGATCCATCAGGTTAAGCTTCGCTTGTCGGGGTTGGTCCGTGGATGGTTGACCACCTTTATATACCGAGACTCCTCAATGCCTCGGAAAGCACCTTAAGCCGTTGGTCCCGGCTGTCATTTGTGGATCTTTGGCAGTCCTTACGGGTCGTTAGAAGCCCGAAAGACTGACAACCAGTCTTACCAAAGGGTATCGTATTACCCAGTTACTGGGTTATGGAGGTCCGATGGGCAGTCGCTCCATGTAAAATACTGGTATCCAGCTATATCCGGTTAGACTGGAAGCCGACCCCAACATGGTTGTGAAAAGGTTGGGCATATTTTTGAGATACTGCTAAAAAAACAAAAACAAACAAAAAAGGAAGCTGTTTCCATCTGGGAGGTCCGCGTGTCTATTAAGACGGGGATATATGCCAGTGACCTTGAGTGGTTAGCTTACGTTCAGCCAGTAATAGGACTCGCCCATCAAGGAGATCTGTCCCCAATTTGACGACGCATTATTCATTTATTGTAGACAAAACAAAAGGTATTTTAATAAAAGGCGTATACTAAAAGATCAATAATTAAATTATCTTTAAATTGATGAAGTTTTCAGAAAAATACGATTGGTAGATATTGCGCCATTCTAAGTTTTTTATCCACGTTAGATATAACTTTACAAATTAATTTCACTATGTAATATAAACATAATCTAAAATATTTACATATTAAGTTATTGAGAAAATGCTTTAATTTATCATAATTATATGTTTTTCAAATCATTAAAACCACTCGTTTAGACGTGATCTTCAGTATAAAATCAAGTATGAAAAGTCGGTTATCGTCCCCTTAAGAGGAAACAGTAGAAAATATGGCCTCTTAGCCGCGCCCACAAAGTTGCTGAACCACGCGTGAATAATTATGTAAATAAATACCCTGGACTCTGGGTGTCTTAGTGTGAAATACGGGGTTGTTAGCAAAACAAAATACTTTATCGTTTCCCAAAGTAAACCTTTACCTTAACTTTCTAACTTTCAGTAACGGAAACTGTTAATCTTCTGGTTGTCCTGAAGGGTTGTTTTTCTTCTTTTAAGGAACAAATATTTATGTAATAAATAAATATCTATCCTATACAAGGTCACTTTGTAAACAGAAGAAAATATCGGATAAACATGAGGGTATCACAAGCGTTCACAATATTACGAGGTCACTTCATACTTATACGTAGCTTTGAAAAACTGCCAAGATTCCTCAATGACAAGATGTTGTTTATTTAGCCTGTGTCTGTGTACTGTCCTTCTGCTGGGCAAAAGTGTCATAGCTTTCCAGTGTATGTTGCCTTCTCCGGCCTCTCTCCAATGGAAAACTAGAAATTGAATGAACCACGTGCTTTGATTTTATTATTTTACTGCTGTCAAATCTTCTGGATATTCCCTCTGTTTGAGAGGAGGCCAGTGTCCCAGCAGTGGGAACGTTATAGGCTGATTAATGTAAATCTTCTGTAAGTTTTTGACATTGCTAAAACGTCCTATGAAATGGCACGTATGCAGGTTTAGTCCATGTTCAACCACCTCTATCTTTACCCCTGACCATGTTGAACCCCTAAATGTTTCCATGTTGAACCCCTGGGGGGAACCTGTACAACAATCACTCATTTTATTTTATGATGCATAAATAATTTGTTTTAACCGAACAGATACTTCAGTCTCGTGAACATTTTAAAGAGTATCATGATTTTATTCTCTGGCACCATAATATTTAGACAAACACAAAAAATATAGTAAAAACAGAACTTTTAGCGCTACATTTATACATTCATTTTTTAGTTGCAAACAGGTGCATTTTGCACTAAAGCGCTTACTGTTACATACACATATTACAAATTATATTTACATATTATTATACATTATTACTGGCTAGTAACACTATAGCTTGACAGTTTAAGCCGGTGACGGACAACGACAGTGATGGATGATATTTTGTTTCACTGACAACTCGGTTTTGTATTTGCTTTCGATTTTTTATGATTTTGCGGAATGACATTTTTGGGAATGACACGATTAATTACCTTTTCTCAAACATGCTTGGGAATGGGGCCAACAACTGTCAAAGTGGCGCTAGTAGCACAAAGACCAATAACAAAGCAGTTTTTGTAAAGACCTAGTAGTGAATTCATAATTAGAGACTATTATTTAGGAAATGCCTAAATGTTGTGTACCAAATTGTGAAGAAACTGGAAGCCACCAGTTTCCTCGAGATGAGAAACTTAAAAATGATTATTTTAAGTTTGACTAGGTCTTCAAAAACTATTTCCTCTCATTTGTATGTAACCTATATTACCTGCATCGGCTGGATCACATAACTTATAATGTAAGAAATTTTATTGAACTTTTTTAATGCAATTTAAAACTATTCTAAATCGGAAAATTGTCAAGAAATCAACGCAAATAAGAAATCCGAAGCGTGTAAATGTTTATCTCACTGAGTGACAAGGGTTCGTACAGTAGTGGCGCCATCTGAGATCAGCTTTCACTTGCCGGCCCCATTCGAGCATTATTTTGACAACCTCTTTCGATATCAATCAAAAACGCTAGAAACGTAAAAAACAAATGAATTTCGATTTGGCTTGCAAATAGAGCCGTTTATAATAAAAAAAGAAAGAAATGAACATTCAAAAATTCGCGGTAAAAGTCGTGTAATAGGTAATAAAAAAACAAAACACTGTGTTTGCACTCAAAACGGTGAAGGAGAACATCGTGAGGAAACCGACATGTCCTAGAACCAAAAATTCGAAGACATGTGACATTTACCAACCCGCACTGGGCCCGCGTGGTAGACTACAGCCCACTCCCTCTTACCAAGAGGAGGCCTGTGTCCCAGCAGTGGGAATATTATAAGATGATTATGATGAGGTGTGTGCGTTACTTTAATTTAATTTCATTATTGTTCAATAAATAGAACACAGAACGTAATTTTACGTGATGTTTGCCTTAGGATGACAATGTATGACGGCAGAGCAAAATCCTTTGATAACACTTAAACCCGATAACTTCCTGAAACAAAGAATTAATCTAATACCCCCGGCACACAGGCAGCAGAAGGAACACGGGTGGGTTTTAGTCAGTAAAAGTCTGAGACACCCTAGCTCAGCCCAGAGCGGGAGAAGTTATTTGATAATTTCCCACCTAAAAAAAAAAAAGGATGACAATGTATGACGGCAGAGCTTTGATAACACTCAAACCCGATATTTTCTTGAAACAAAGAATTAATCTAATCCAGCGGCTGAAGTCTCATTCCTCCCTAATAAGTGAAAATTATCCACCAGTTCGGCCAAAAGGGCAAATCACAAAATGTTATAACACAATTAAAACATACAAGCTTTCCCTACAATTTTCGTTGAATAATAAACACTTGATGCTAAGTGCGAAGTTGATTCCAATTACGTAAATTGAAAGCTTAACACTTCTTGCGAACGTCTGCTAAAGTTCGTATCCGAGATCTAACTTTCAGGAAGTTGAGAGATTAAGCTGATAATAACTTTAACAGATCCGAATCCGTAGATAAAAATGGGAATTAAACTTGGGTTTAGTACTTTTATCTTTTTTATTTTATTAGACCTAGACTGACCAAGTCAAAGGTCTGTTTTATCTTCATAATATCGTTATTCAATTTTTTTTTGTATAATATTTTACTTACACCTTCCTATGTCTTTATATAAGCTGCCTTTTTTTTTCAAATGTTACGTTGTGTGTATCGGTCCTTGTCTTTTCGGATACATCCCACTGTTCCACTCGCCCCCGCTATTGTAACTTTGGTTTTATAAGATATTGTGGCATGAATAAAACTGACCCTTCAACCAAATATTATTTCCGAAATCGTGAGTGCGACTAAAATTCCCCACAAAATATAAATAAATCTGAAAAAAATCTGCTGTTCCCTATATATTTTGACAAGTTATCCGAACATAAATGTAGGGAACAGCTGACTTTTATTTCGCGATTTTAGGTTTGGTACCATAGTAAAAGTTGTTCTTAATGATGAGTACAATGACCCCTTAAGAGGTTGTGCGTTAATTCTAGGACATGATGTATACAAAAAGTTGTATTGGGAATTGTATACAAAAAATACATTTATATTGGCAAAAAGAAAAGTTGATGACAGACGGTGATCTTACTTGAACACTATTAAGTTTGTACATTACAATGTTTTGGTTTGACTTTTGATCCCCAAACTAAGCAGTGCTTGGCGGTCGGATCGGATTGAGATGAAATAAGTATGTCGGTTTACAAGGCTAGTTTAGTAAGTCGTGTATTAATGTTGTGTGTGTTTGTGTGAGGGTGAAAGTATGAGAGAGGGATGTTGTTTGCTGGCACTTTGGTTTGTCGACAAACGTTAGAGAAATGATTCTGTTTCGGTGTACGCTAGTCCCAGAAGCCGTTTCTTTAGTACACTTTTAGGTGAGCGGTTAACAAGTCTTTGATGTCCAGTGATTTGCAGACCATGTTAAATGTGTGTAGGTGAGAGTCAGCTGGGCTCCGTCTGGCCAAAAGGGACTTTGCATGTTGTGCGTGAGATTTCCAAATTAAGCAGGGCATGGGAGTCGGAGTACGATTGAGATGAAAGAAATAAGTCGGTTTACAAGGCTAAGTTTAGTAAAGCGTGTAGGTATTATGTTGTGTGTGTTTGTGTGAGTGTCTGTGAGGGTGAAAGTATGAGAGAGGGATGTCGTTTGCTAGCACTTTGGTTTGTCGACAAACGTTGGAGAAATGAATCTGTTTCGGTGTATGCTAGTCCCAGAAACCGTTTCTTTAGTACACTTTTTAGGCGAGCGATTAACAAGTTTTTAATGTCCAGTGATTTGCAGACCTTGTTAAATGTGTGTAGGCAAGCGCTGGGCGCTTCACCGCCCGCGTGCAAAACTGACAATGCCGCCCCCTCCTTACCCTACTAGGCTTTTAAAGAAGAATTTGAAGTTGTTTAAGTTGTTATGGAAGTGTATAAAAACAACAGACAGACTTAGTCTCACCATAAGGGTTCCTTTTTACCATTTTGGTCCGAAACCGGCCATGTGCGTGTCGGACCACGCACATAGCCGGTTTTTTTTTATACATTTATTTTTTTATACAAATGAAGGGTTATATTTATAACAGGGGTATACCCTCTTAGAGATTACCTATCTAAGGGCCGATTTTTCAATAATTAGATAACTTTTACCTGAAGAATAAATATGACGTTTTGACAGATTGTCCAAACAAAAATTGTCAAAATGAAAAACTTATTCGTCGGATAAAAATTAACTGGCGATTGAAAAATCGACCCTAAGGCCTGAAACTGCGTTAAGCGGGCGCCCGCGACGGGCAACCGTCGCGTGTCAACGCGCGTGGACACGCGGCTGGGCTCCGTGGGAACGCGACGGTCCCCGTCGCGGATACCCGTCGCGGAGACCGGATTATTTTATTTACGCAGTGTCGCTAGTTCAATTTACCTTCAGTCTGTCTGTCTGTCCGCCTGTCACCAGGCTGTATCTCATAAACCGTGATAGTTAGACAGTTGAAATTTTCACAGATTATGTATTTCTGTTGCCGCTATAACAACAAATACAAAAAAATTGAATTAAATAAATATTTCAGGGGGCTCCCATACAACAAACGTGATTTTTTTGCCGTTTTTACGGCACCCTTCGCGCGCGAGTCCGACTCGCACTTGGCCGGTTTTTGAACATAGTAGAATATGGCATCTCCATAGTATTCCTACCTCAAATGTCAATAGCATCCGGTGGAATGACAGCCCCCTTCAAGCTCACTTTTTTGAGAATAGACCAGCAGGATTTTTTTAAGATACGGAAGGCTAATAAAGTCCTCAGGGTTGCGAGTTTGTCCGAAAGGGATATCGTGGCCCTGGCACACAGGCAAATGAAGGAATACGGGTGGGTTTTAGTCAGTAAAAGTCTGACACGCCCTCCCGCTCCGCCCAGAGCGGCAGAAGTTATTTGATAATTTCCCACCCAAAAAAAAAAAAAGGCTGTATCTCATGAACCGTGATAGTTAGACAGTTGAAATTTCACACATGATGTATTTCTGTTGCCGCTATAGCAACAAATACTAAAAATCAGAATAAAATAAATATTTAAGGGGTCTCCCATACAACAAAGGTGATTTTTTTTTTGCCATTTTTATAGTAATGGTACGGAACCCTTCATGCGCGAGTACGACTCGCACTTAGCCGGTTTTTCCATATTGAACTCTCAATCTAAGTACCTACATAATCACCTACGATAAAAATGTATTCTCAGAATGCCTCTTTTACATGAATCATGTTACCGGTCCGCTGGCGGGCACCGCGCATGCCCCCCGCGACGGGTTTCGTCGCACGGAGGCGGGCCCCGTTGCGTGGGTGCGGGGCGCGCCTCCCCGTGACGGACGCCCGCGCGGGTCCCCGCGACGGAGCACTTTTGTATGAAACCGCGTGGGTGCCCGCTTAACGCAGTTTCAGGCCTTAGTGGTTTGAACCCGCAAACGTTTGCGTTAATTTTATATATAGAACAATGTGTTTAATAAGGAGATTTCTATGTTTGCCGCCCCCTTGAAAGTGCCGCCCTTGTGCGGTGCACGCCCGCACCCAGCGGGCCTGTGTGTAGGGCTCTGTCTGGTCAAAAGGGACCTCGCATGTTGTGCATGGGATTTCCTAACTCTAGCCAGCCGTCACGACGGCAGAGAGCCCTTTAACAGTGCCAATCAGCTGTCAAAAGTCAATGTAAAAAAAGTCCCTAGAGCACTACAAACCACGTTACATTGCATTCTCTTGTAGCAGCACTAGCCGTCACATAACACGCTGAATAGCGACACTTTAAAGATGTGAAGCTATTGTATTGCTTGCAGTTGTTTCACGGCGGAGGCTGCATTGTGTAGTCAGGCAAACGTCACTAGCACGTCCTGTTTCCGGTAGGCTGCGCTTCACAACTGCGCCATTCTCAACGTGTAGGGCTGTGGACTGTTTAGTTCGTTTTTAGGGTTCCGTACCAAAATGGTTAAAAGAACCCTTATGGTGAGACTAAGTCTGTCTGTCTGTCTGTCACACCTGGATATCTCAAGAACTACTAATGTTATCAACTTGAAATTTAGAATAGTTTTAGATGACGTTTGCCCAACTATTTTGCAAATAAGAAAAAAAAAAAATGTACCTTCTTTGCAAAAGGGACTGAAAGGGGGTCCTAAAAATTTTAAGTGAGGCTACTAGAGCATGTGGGGTATCATATGAAAGAACGCTGTTTGCACATTCTCAAACATTTTTTCTTTTTTTTTTGGCAGCGCAGTTTCCGACTTTTGACGAAAAATTATCTCTATATATCTATATATCTCCGAAGTTTGCATAGATTAAAATCTGAAATTATTCTATGTGATAGAAGTGTGTGTAAAGATTACAGGAAAAATAAAACGATGTCTCTAAATAGCACAGTTTTTCAGAAATCTTCAACATCATATATACGTACGGAACCCTCGGTGCGTGAGTCCGACTCGCTCTTGACCAGTTTTTTTCTTTAGAAGTATGGCGGGAAGTGATTTGAATAGGGGATATTGATCGAGGCTGTTTAAGTTATTATTGTTGGAACTTCAATGATAACACTGTACCTGGCAGCTTTGTTACTTCTAAGTTTAAATATTGTTTAGTTTGTGACACACCCTGTGACATACTTACTTCTGTCAAAAAGTATTATTATTATTATTTATTTATCTTTATTATACAGAGTAAATACAACTTTTAAACTAAGCCCCACAAAACCGTAGTAGTGGTTTGAGTGGGTCGGTGAGCCTATATCTATACACTCAATAAACTTTTTACTTAAACTAACTATTATTTATAGATAAGTAGCACGTTATCATAAAGGCTTCTACATACCAGCGCGACTTGTCGCGCGACGCGACACGGCACAAAGGCCCCGCGTGTCGCGGGACGAGCGGTGCCTTTGTGTCGCGTCGCGTCACGCGACAAGTCGCCCCGGTATGTAGAGGCCTTAACTCTAAATAATGTATTTATAATTTATTCTTAAAACTATTTTTATTAATTTCACTCCTTATGTCAGCTGGCAGACTGTTCAATAAATACGGTATCCGTTTTTTTAGGGTTCTGTCACCATAGTAATTAGTAACTCTGGATACATTGAATTTGCCAGCAGCCATAGATCGAGTGTTATAGATTACATGAGGTTATGCTCTTGGGTACCATGATGGTTAAAGGCTTCTACATACCGGCGCGACTTGTCGCGCGACGCGACACGGCACAAAGGCCCCGCGTGTCGTGGGACGAGCGGTGCCTTTGTGTCGCGTCGCGTCGAGCGACAAGTCGCTCCGGTATGTAGAAGCCTTAACTGCTAAAAGATACTTATGTTTGTAACTGATCGGTAGAATTTTACATATTTTAAATAGTTTCCCATAGTCTGTATCTTCCTGTATGTTTGTTTCTATAAAAAATATAATCTCAAGGCCTTTTAATATACGTGGAGGTTTTCGAGTCCGTCAAGAGGGGATCGGGTTGTGTGGCAGCACGGTTCGGGGATATTGCCGTAGTAGGTGTTTACTTCTCCCCGAACCGAACTCTCGCCGAGTTCCACAACTTCCTTGCGGAGTTAAGAGTCGTCGTCGTCGGGTTCCATCGCCTCCCTGTGTTCGTCCTCGGGGACTTCAATGCCAAGAACGTGGCTTGGGGTTCCCGGTATACGGACGCACGAGGCAGGATGGTGGAGGACTGGGCTCTGGAGACAGGCCTGGTCGTCCTAAACCGGGGTTCTGTCCCCACGTGTGTGCGGATGCGGGGTGAATCAGTGGTGGACATCTCGTTCGCCAGCCCCGCTCTGTCGCCGCGTGTCATTGACTGGCGCGTCATGGAGGGGGTGGAGACCTATTCCGATCACCGGTACATCCGGTTTGACGTCTCCGCCCAGACCTCAGGTGCGCTGGTCCGACAGGCCCCGAGTGGTCCGCGGTGGGCGCTGAAGCAGCTGGACCGGGAGCTCCTCCTGAAAGCCTCGATCGTGCAGGCCTGGGTGTCATCACCGGACAGGCCTGCCGACATCAACGACGAGGCGGAGTGGTTCCGGGAGGCCATGTCCGAGATATGTGACGTGGCAATGCCCCGGGTCCAGCCCAGACGTGCTCGGCGCCAGGTGTGCTGGTGGTCGCGTGAGCTGACCGCTTTACGCGAGGCATGCGTTGCTGCGCGCCACCGGTACTCCAGGCACCGTAGGCTCCATATCCGCCCTCCGGATACGGAAGCCATTCAGGCGGAGCTGTACGAGGGGTACAGAGCTGCGAAGACCGCCCTCCGAGCGGAGATCCAGCGGGCCAGAGGACTGTCCCACGAGGAGTCGCTGGAGACTCTGAACAGAGACCCGTGGGGACGCCCCTACAAAGGGGTGAGAGATAAACTCCGCCCATGGGCTCCCCCGCTGACGCAGAGTCTCCGGCCCCAGCTTGTGGAGGACGTGGTGAGCGCTTTGTTCCCTTCGCGAGGGGAACAGACTCCCCCGCCCATGGCTCCGCCTCCTGCGGTGCCCGATGCGGACCACACCAATGACGACGACGACGATACTCCGGAGGTGACCGAGGTAGATTTCAGAATGGCGGTACATAGGCTTAATGCCAAGAATACCGCCCCAGGACCCGACGGCTTACCTGGAAAAGCCTGGGTTCTGGCCTTGGAGGCTCTCAGGCCTCGACTAAGGGGGCTCCTAAGCGCATGCTTGGAGAGGGGCCAGTTCCCACTTCGTTGGAAGACTGGGAAACTGGTCCTCATTAAGAAGCCAGGGCGCCCGGTGGACTCTCCGTCCGCTTACCGGCCCATCGTGCTGCTCGACGAGGTGGGCAAGCTCTTTGAAAGAGTTATTGCAGACCGCCTTGTCGGGCGGCTGGTGCGGGTAGGGCCGGATTTGGCGGACAGCCAGTTTGGTTTCCGCAAGGGGCGCTCTACGGTGGATGCCATCATGCGCGTTCGAGCCCTCACGACGGGGGATGCTATTGCCCGGGGTGGGGTCGTCTTGGCGGTGTCTCTTGACATCGCCAATGCTTTCAATACCCTGCCCTGGAGTTGCATTAGGGAGGCACTCCGGTATCACCGGATGCCGACCTACCTCTGTCGAGTGGTTGAGGCCTATTTGACGGACAGGGCCGTCATCTACCCCGGTCACCACGGAGAGTGGAACCGGCGAGAGATGTCGTGCGGTGTCCCACAGGGATCGGTCCTGGGGCCGCATCTGTGGAACATCGGCTACGACTGGGTGCTGCGTGCTGACCTCCCTAACGGCGTCAGCGTAGTCTGCTACGCTGACGACACGCTGGTCCTGCCGCAGGGGAGGTCGCATCAGGCGGCAGCCGAACTGGCGGCACGTGGGGTTGCGACAATCGTCAACAGGATCCGGCAATTGGGACTCGAGGTGGCTTTGCACAAGTCTGAGGCCATGTGTTTTTATGGTCCTCGGAATGCGCCACTGTCGGGTTTCCAGATAACGGCAGGAGGGGTTCACATCGGTGTCGAGTCGACGATGAAGTACCTGGGACTCGTCCTCGACAGCCGTTGGAACTTCGTGGAGCATTTTCGACGTTTGGCTCCCAGACTGGAACGGGCCGGGGCTGCCTTAAAGCGGCTCCTACTCAATCTAGGGGGTCCAAACGCCTCCGGAGGCTCTACGCGGGGATCGTGCGGTCCATGGCCCTTTACGGGGCACCGGTGTGGGCGCGTTCCTTAAGGCTGCGACCAGCCCGCCAATTGAACGCGTCCCAAAGGGTCATGGCCATAAGGCTGGTACGGGGTTACCGCACGGTATCCCGTGAGGAGGCGGGCCTTCTTGCCGGACTACCGCCATTGGATCTGGAGGCAAAAGTCCTCGCGCACATCTGGGAGTGGCGCGAGGAGGCGAAACGCCGGGGTGAAACTCCGATGCCGCGAGAAATCATGGCACAGCGGACAGAGCTCCGGCGGGATCTCATGGCGGCATGGAGAGTGCGATTGTTGCAACCCAGCACTGGGCACGCCACAATTGTGGCGATAAGTCCCCTCTTTGAGGAGTGGCTAGAGAGGCGCCACGGCGTCCTCACCTTCCGCCTGACGCAGGTCCTCACCGGACATGGTTGTTTCGAGAGGTTCCTGTTCAGGATAAAGCGGGAGGAAACGCCCGGGTGTCACCACTGTGTGGATCGCCCGGAGGACACGGTGGAGCATACGGTGGAGGTCTGCCCGGCTTGGGTGGAGCACCGCCGTGTCCTCACGGAGGCGATCGGCGGCGGCGATCTCTCGCGTCCGGCCCTGGTTCGGGCCATGGTTTGGAGCGAGAGTGCATGGGAAGTCGTCATCTCCTTCTGCGAAGCAGTAATGCTTGCGAAGGAGGAGGCGGAACGCGTGAGGGAGAGGCAAGGTTCGCGCCCTCGCGCCCCTAGTCGCCGCAGGAGACGCCCCGGGCGTCGGGAGTCGCAAGCCGATTTCCGGCCACCGTAGGCGCGGGCTTGCGGACGGTGAGCGATGGGTAGTTCACCGTCCGATAAGGACCAGGCCCGGGTCGACGGCGCGTTGTATTCCACGCGCGCCTCAAAGAGTTGTCAGCAGCAACTGACGGGGTCCGTTAGGGCCAATGCCTGCCAGGGTTGCGAGTTTGTCCGAAAGGGATATCGTGGCCCTGGCACACAGGCAAATGAAGGAATACGGGTGGGTTTTAGTCAGTAAAAGTCTGACACGCCCTCCCGCTCCGCCCAGAGCGGGAGAAGTTATTTGATAATTTCCCCCCCCAAAAAAAAAAAAAAAGGCCTTTTAATATTCTCCAAGTGCCAGGTAGCCATATTCTCTAACAAATATCCGTTCTTTAAATAAGTATTTAGTTAGAAAGGTTTTCCAAAGTTACATAACTTAACATCACGCATTGTTTCTCCGAAGGATTGGGCAGACATGTACCTATAGTACACATATATTTTGCCAGTTATGTTTAAGTCTCATGTAACATTGGGCGAGCCTATTGCCATGAACCGGACACAAATCAGGACTTCAGGCTGATACAGAGAAATTCCAAAGTTCTTGCTATTATTTCGTAATGTAGCCCTTCGAAAGGAAACCTTCACGGGTTCCTTTTGTCCTGACGAGGGTTACGACTGTGAACAGCTAAAACTCAAACATGACATGTATTAGTGATTTATTCTGTTCTAATATAGCTAATACCACTGGTATTTGTTTCAACTCATATTTATTTTCTATTCCGAACGGATACCACTCTTTAAATAATTAAATGTAATGTGCGAACGAACACTAACAACTTGAATTTGGTACAGTCAGCTCAGTCAAAACAAGACAAATTAAATTTGTTTTTTGATATTTTTGTGTATTTTGATGATTTAACTGATTTATTTTTCAGTTAAAGATCTTATAATTACATACAAAGCATTTTTACTGACTGTACCTTATACCTTTGAACCTGTTTCGGTATTAGTTTAAACAATGGTATCCGTTCGGAATAGAAAATAGTATTATGAGTTGAAACAAATACCAGTGGTATTAGTTATTGGTATTCGAACGGAATAAATCGTATTAGTTTTGTAAGATTAGCTTCTCCACGGAAACAATTTTTCTCAAACAGTTCCGGAGTCTAAGGCAGGCCATATAGACTTATTCGCCAGAGTTATGCCAATAGTTAACCAAACACGTGATACAATTAGGATATTATGGGATCGACAGACCCAAAAGGATCATCGTCTAATTAAATGAAAGAAAAGTTAATTTGTTAGGTACTAGGTTACGAAACTAGTTTTTCCCTATTGGGTGAAACGTGCCAAAACTTGTGCAAAGCGACGCAAGTGGATTGTTCGAATGTCTGAATATAGGAAGAAAATCCTACTTTTTTCTCTCTAAACGTATGATTTTGGAAATCTTCTTAACGACTGTTAATTAAGCAGTCTTTCTTCTATGGGTCCACTTAAGGGTCAGGATATCTGTGCCTGAGAAGCATAACACTGTAAATGTTATTTATTATTATTTATTTATTCTTAATTAGGTTATTTTTCTCCCACTGTATTAAGTAAATCTTTAGGTAAAGGTCGTTAAATTATCTTTTAAAGCAGGTTAAATTCTGAGTTTGATATTCGATTTTAAGAATTATATTGAGTTATATTATAATAATTATTGTTCACGTTAATAAGACCGATTATATAATAATTATTATTCACGTTAATAACACGATTATTTAAGAACTTTATCACAGCTTTATTATAAGTTTTGAAGATTTAAGTGAGAATGGTTGCTAACCAACTTTAAATCGTTAGAGATCCTTAATGGTCATTCAAAATGCAAAATGATTAGTGAAATCTCATTAGATCTGATTTTTAAATACCTATTCAATGATATCCCACTTTACATAGAGTCGACGTTAATTTTTTTCTTATGCGCAATATGGCACCTGGTTGTCACTATAATGAATATTGATTACTGTGATGTCTATAATGACACTCACAAGATTAAGAAAAATCGATTGATGTAAGAATCATCAAAATCGGTACACGCGTTTGGTATCTAGAGCGCCACAAAGGAACAAACATACATACATAGACTGCTAAACACATTACCCTCCTTTGCGTCGCGCAGTCTGGTAATAAAACTAGACAAAATTATATAATTTAATTAATTAATCTGACCATTCTCGTTAATTATACCTACTCCATAATAATTAAATCCATGATAGTATTGTGATTTTCACTGACATTAATTTGTTAACTCAGAATCTCGCCTAAATTTTAGTTTGTTTATCATCATTTCAGCATTTATTTTATTATTAAAATAGTTTTAAGTATATTATTTTATTACGTTAAACAATTCATTAAAAACAAGTTACAATAAAGAAATAAACAATACAATTCAAAATTAATGAGTAAATACCACCCAAACACAGAGCTGTCAACCAGGAGTATTCGACCTGATAACACATAATATATACAACGTGTTTTTTTTGATATCCCATAACTCTAGGGTATGATTGAGGCCATATCGAAGAATCAACTGGCATATGAGTTATGTTCCAATCCTTCGTTATTTTTTTTTTTTTCATTTTTCATATTAAATAATTCGGCAAAGTCACGATTATTAATGTAAAACACCCTTACGTGAAATATGACAACGTCGACAAAGTAGCTTTCCCTTCACTAGCTGCCGCCGGGAAGCCCCGATACCAACATACCTACATATTTTATTTTACTATTTATTTTACTACACTACTGCGAAGTTTGGCAACCTCGCAAAAGTAAAGATTCGTCATACTGGTGACAATTTTTGACTTAATTTAATTATGATTGATGATATCTCCGAAACGATGCATTTTTGGACCACCTATTCTAGGAGTTTTAGTATTATTTTTACCTACAGAATATAACCCGAGTTATGGGATATAAAAAAAAAACAGGTTGTATATCTACCAAGTCTAGCGACAGGTTTTTTAGATCTAAAATAGCACCACAGCAAAGTCAGCTGAACAAACCTACTACGCTGTGAACGTAATAACAGGGGTTGCGAATCGATTTTTTTTATTTCAAAGCGTTTCAATAACACTGCCCGGTTTTGTTTACTTTTTCGTATTTCCTTGTTTGGATATGATACAACACATTTTTAAAAGGTATTTTTTTATTTTATTTACCATTCAAGCTAAATAAATAAAGATGACTTTAACTTTGATTTACGCAATATTTGTTTTTCCTTGATTGAAACAAAAAATACTTGTCGAAATTAGTACTTGTTTACAGGTATGATTATCTCAAGTTTAGCAGTGAGTAAGCAAAACGGTAAGAGCTGCTAAGAATAGTAAAGTTGACATTTTTGATTTTCATTATTTCCAAGATGATTTACTTGTAAATCTTCATCGAATCCGCTAAATAGTCATCTACTAAGCGTTTGTCCAACATTTCAGATCAATTTCAAACAATGCTTTAATTTACTATTTGTTAACTATATTTTGACATCCCTTGTGCAAGTATTATCTGATTACGTTACTTACTGTTCATTGAAATGCTATAATAAAAATAATTCATACTATTTTCTCTTGTAATAATTATTTTTTGAGTTAAGAATTTTCAATGTTATTCACGTAACCTTCGCTTTGAACTTTTTATTGCGTTTTTAGTCTGCTTTGTACACGCTTTGACTAATCAAGCACATTATAATCTATATTTTTATATAAATATTAAAAAATGTGAAAACTGTGAGTTGGTACGCACAGCGTCAGTATTTGCTTACCCCTCAAGTTTTAAAATGTTACACTGCTACAACATTGAATTCGTTATGAATAATCTAAAGAATACTTCAAAAAGAGTTCATTGTTTCGACTTGGATTCAAACCATCGCATCACCGAACGTCGACATATTCATACCCGTCAGTTCGACCAACTAACCAGCTAGCATAAGAACGGCGATGAAATTTTTATCTACTATCGTTCGAGTCACTTTATTTTTAGGTCTCTGTCTAATCCCTATAGATGTTATAATTTGAGGGTAGCAGTTAATTTTACTTACTTACGTTTTATTTATAAAATTAATCCATATCCTCAAGTTATAACTGCAACGTTTGATGTATACGTTTACTTAAAACGACGAAGAGTAAACGACTACGATTTACCCATTATTATTTAAAATAATTTCTAATTTTATATCGTTTGCGTAAATAGGATGTCACTTGTCTTGGAACCCGTTTGTGTCAGTTGGAAAAATATGTATATTATGGCAATGATATTATATTAAACAGATATGTTATATACTCACAAAACAACCGAAAAAAGTGTGCCGCGCAGCAGCAGCATCACACCCCCACTTTTCATACATTTTACATTTCACTACAAGTAAAATACGTCCCCAATTAGGACGTTTTTGAGTCTTCACAATTGCGCGCTCACAACATTATATGTTTAATATAATATCATTGTCTTATGGTAACTGTAAATTATCAAATCAAATTGTAAAATTTAAATCTTTATAGTAGAATATGATCAAAGTTTTGTTAAATAATAAATATTATTAAATGATTATTAAAATATTTTATTATTCTTGATTTTTAAATTCTTTATAAAAATTACTAAAACAAAATAGAAAAATACTATAGATAAAACAAAATATAATGTATGACTAAGCACATTTCGTGCCTGGGATTTGAACTTCCAATCTTATGCACAGCAAGCGGTCTTGAGCGTTTCTATTTAGACGTTGAATAACTCCTCGTAAATTTTAAACATACATATTATTGTTTGTCGTTATACATAATAATAAAAGTATAACGTTTTATTTAAAAAAGCAATATTAAAAACAGACTTTAAAAACATAAATACTAACTTAACTTATTTATTCACTAACAAAATACATTAATTTATAATAAAATGTTTTTGCAAAATACAAAAACCAACTCGGGCTTATCACGGATCTGAACGCACATGTCTTTTGGTAGTAAACACTTAATGGAGCTGTGTGTACGTAGTCAAGTACTTTATTGTAGCTTAGTACCTATTGTGGCTAAGTATTTGAAGCTTCCCCATAAAGAAAACATATTGGAGTTATTTGCTCAGTTTTAACCAGTTTTAAAGGAACCGCAAAAGTCCTTTCATTCAAAGAAACTAAACAGCTTCAGTGATTCTAAAGTATTTGGTTTTAAAGAATGTACGAAGTTTAAGTTTGTTTCTTGCGAGTTTGTGTCTGTGCTTTGAGTCGCGTGTAAGCAAGTTTAGTTAAAGTCTAACACGAAACAATAGACTATTGTTTCTTTCGTTTCAAACTGCAACATTTTCCAGTTGTGGGTCCACTTGCACTTGTGTTTTTTTGAAATAAAGAGTAATTACTTAAAACTTCAATTTCACTAGCTATTGTAACTGTATAGCACAGTGGAAGTAGCTTTTTTTTTTACTTGGGTTGGCAATTATCAAATAACTTTTCCCGCTCTGGGCGGAGCGGGAGGGCGTGTCATACTTTTGGCTAAACTGACTAAAACACACCCGTGTTCCTTGAGTTGCCTGTGTGCCAGGGCCGCGGTATCCCTTTCGGACAAACCTGCAACCCTGGCAGGCATTAGCCCTACCGGACACCATCAGTTGGTGCTGCCTTCTTTTTGAGGCGCGCAAGTAACACAACGCGCCGTCGAACCGGGCCTGGGGGTCTTCTCTAAAGCGTTAACCCGAAGTATCGGCTAAATGTTCGGGCGTTTTATAAGTTCCATAATTTCTTTTATTTACTTTAAATCCTTAACCGAACTAAAGTCACATTTTTTACTTTGGCTTACCTCTCTGACTGTCGTTTTTTGTTTCTTTCGCCGCTAGTCAGCCACAGTTAGCCGTGGTCAAGCAATGGCCGAACATTCGGCCGAAACTTCGTATTTATGTTCGGAATAGACCCCCTGGTCCTTATCGGGCGGCGAGCTACCCATTGCTCATCGTCCGCAAGCCCGCGAGCAGTGGCAGCATTTGATTCGTAGTAGCTAACGAATTAAATGCTGTAATTATTAGAAATTAATTTCTAAACGGAAATTGGAAATTTACTACAAACGGCCTAATCAAATTCCTATACCTACAACAATAGACAGACTATTTCGATGCATGTATGAAATGTTTTTTGTTCAAATCGTATTAAAGTCATTTATTCAGACCAAGCTGAGAATCAGCACTTTTCGAAAGTCAAAATTACATAAGACAGTCCCCCAAAAACGCGGGCGCCCGTCACCATTTCTTAGTGCTTGAGCTGGGATGATGAAGTAGCGCAACAAACTCCCCAGCACCACAGCTGTCTGTTCAGGTGCTTGGTTCTATACGAGTTATGTGAGTTTCATAGCGAAAGTTGTTTTGGTATGATGGGTAGTTTTTTTTTTTTTAAACTTTGCCCCCCCACTAGGAATTTTTCCTATATTGTGGGTGCGTTATAAATGAGTTTCATAGCGAAAGTTGTTTTGGTATGACGGGTAGATTTTTTTTTTAAAGTTGCCCCACACTAGGAATTTCTCCTTTATTGTGGGTGCGTTATAAATGAGTTTCCTAGCGAAAGTTGTTTTGGTATGAGGGGTAGAATCTTTTATTTTTTTTTAAACGTTGGCCACTAGGCATTTGTCCTTTACTGTGGGTGCGTTTACAAATATTTAAACTGAAATACACAAACAGCCAGACCCGGAACAACTAATCATCCCGCTTATCGGATGCAACTGAGATAGAAGAAAACATGATATATGGAAGAAGACATAATTATTACATCGATCCCAAACATATTGGGAAGGCAGGAGCGTTATGGGTTTAAACCATATTACTATGCATTTATATAAAACCTTAGAGATGGATAATATTATATAACTAACAAAAGATTTAATTTACAGATAATAATGCTATAGCACACTTTTCTTTTCAATATAACGCAAACTTAATAGAAAAACCTTTATTAAAACAATTTCTATGTAGCACGTATTTGTAATATACATTAGAATGGGCACAGCGAAGTTTGTTTGCTACTGGAATTGGTCCGGAAATAAAAACTCTATGTGGGACGCTGCACAACACCCGTCTACGTGTACCGCATACGTATATCTGTGGACACTTTCAAATTATATAAACTTCCCTTTTCATACTTTGTATGGCATTGTGATTAGATATGACGGTGTTTTGCCTGCCTCGTTGGTCTAGTGGTCACAAGCGCTATGCTATAGTACTGGGTACGATTACAATGTTATTGGGTCATAACATCTGAAGTTTCTCAGTAGCAGTCCAGAGTCTGAGTTTGTGTCCAGCAATAGGCTCGCCCTCTATTCATCATCACCATCATTTCAGTCGAAAGACGTCTACTGCTGGACATAGGCCTTCCCCAAAGGCGCTGGTTAGCCATAATCGCCACGCCTGGCAGGTGGGTTGGCGATTGCAGTAAGGTGAATGCTGGCTGCCCATTCTCTAGTAAGTCCCTTAGTCGCCTTTTATTACACCCACGGGAAGAAATAGGATGGTGCTATTCTTTACGTCCGGCACCACACGTAGCAGCCTATTACTTAGGACTTAAACTTATCTGGTGAAATGTAGGTGTACTATAGTTGCATTCGTCTCAGCCTAACCCTTTGGGGAGGACATGCTTGTTGGTATGCTATGACTGTGTTTTTAATAGGCAGGAGAGAATTAATAGTACATAAGTATAGGTATTTTTATCGTCATCATTTCAACAGCGAACCACTGCAGGGTATGCTCGTCCTTTCTTTTCTGCTACACTCACCGATTCCCGAGAAGCTTTTTACCGCCTTATTACAAAACAAGATTTATATTTGACATGGCTTAAACAATGGAGTCAGTTTTTGTAATAAGAACGTAACATTGATTGAAATACCGTTCTTTTTACAAAACTGAAAACTTAGTTCGGTTCTAAGTTGTCAGTTTTGTGTTTAGGAACTTTACCATAGTCGGAATAAAGTTCGAAATTCAATAATGGCTCCATGTTTTAAACCGGGGTCTGAAGATAAACCTTGTTTTGTAATAAGGGGGAACATGTTTGATGAATTATTTTAATTAGTGCAGAATAATAAAGAAAGCTTATTAAAGATCCCATGTATCCAAATTTAGCATTTTAATCTAAAAACAAATCTCAGTCATGTGACCGGATAGAGTACGCACCGCTACTTTTGGCTTCGTAACTAGATGGCGTTGGGTTCGAATAATAACAAAATTAGTTTTTGTTTACCCTTAGCCCGAAAAGGGGTCATTGTACGCATCATTTTGAACAACTTTTTCTATGGGACCAACCACGAAATCGCGAAAAAAAATCACCTGTTCCATACATTTGTGCTCACTTAAATCGACAAAATGTATGGAACAGCTGATTTTTCTTTCGTGATTTCAAGGTTGGTCCCATAGAAAATTTGTTCAAAATGAAACTGACACCCTGTTATGACCTTTCAAGTCCTGTGACTACAAATATTAACTTTTTTTGTTTTTTTTCTTTGGATTTACATAAGGGCTTCATACATGGCTACATTACAGAAAATAATAATAAATAAAAGTTAATATTTGTAGTCACAGGACTTGAAAGATAATAACAGGATGTCAGTTTTTCCGATACAATTTTTAATACTTTTAATGTAAAAAGTACATGACTAAGATTTTGTTTTATATTTTTCCGTTAGCTGTCACGACTTGGTCTATCACCCGTTTCTGGCTTGACGTTGATTTCTGGGTCACTCCTGTATAAGTGTAGATTTCAAGGATAAGGATTATGTAAGCATGCAGATGGCGTTCTGTAGTTTCTGCCTATCCGCATGGGATGAAAGCTTGAGCTTATAAATGTAGGTATGTTCGAAGAAGTTGGCAGAATCATCTCAGCGCTGATTCGGTTTCTCCTTCACCAATCGTTATTTCTCCTTAAGTCCTGACACTTTTTATTTTGTTTATAAGTATGTATGTATCTATGTACGAGTTACTTAGTATATATTTTTGATTTTCGAGTTATCTATCCCCTATGTTGCACTTACCATGTTTTGTCTCTGCATCACCCTAAGGTCGACTGGTAGAAAATGCCTCAGGCATGACTTAACGCCTTTATATCGTATTTTTTTTTACTTGTGCATAAAGTTTTAATTTATTTCAGCCGAAAGACGTCCACTGCTGGGCACAAGCCTCCCCCAAAAGGGTGGGGGGTTGCCATAATCGCCACGCTTGGCAGGCGGGTTGGCGATCGCAGTATGGTGTTAAAATGCATAGAGAACGCTGCTGTCCATTCTCTAGTAAGTCCCTTAGTCGCCTTTTATGACACCCACGGGAAGAAATGGGTTGGTGCTATTCTTTACGTCCGGCATCACACGGAACCCACACGGAAGTTTTAATGAATAAATAAATAATATTGGTTATATGGGAATCATATTGACACCTACATGAACTTAGAGCAAAGAGCAGTTTGAATGTTTAAACTATTTTTATTCGTCCTAAATGGGAAAAAATTGCCAAATAGAAAGTTACTACAACCCATAGGAATTTGAAAACATATTCCAGTTGGAACTACCAATAACATACACATGTGTGCCCATTCATAAATAAAATTTTACCAATCCTTGCACACACAGTGAATACAGTGTATACTAGCGCAGGAGTTAGGGAATTCACAAAAATATATGCAAATGTAAAATGTATGCATAACCTATATTTTATCCACTATTCATCGAATCGTTAATTACAAAACGATATTTACGAAGTGTTGATACAATTGCTTGAAAAATATATAATTTTAGTGAGAGATATTTCGCTCGTTACGCGAAACACTGCATTCATAAACAGTTGGCTGTGTTCCAATGTTCTGCACAATTTGTAGAGCCTTCAACGCTCTATGACGAAGCAAAAACGTGACTAAGAGAAGACTCTTGCGTCAGCAAACTGTTGTTAGAGACGCTTAACCAGCTTAATTATACCCAATAGCGTTATATGATAAGATGTCTTCGAGTATCTTGAGGAGGTATTTTGATACTGCTTGGATTTTGCTTACGTTGGAGGGATCGATTCTTGTTGCCAGCCTTTTAGGTAACACTAACAATCTCATAAGTATATTTAATAATTACGTAGTAAGTAGTATGCAAATATCGTATGTGGTTAGTAAAGCAAAGGCTCTTTATATTTTCAAAGAGTTTTCTAGGAATTTGCTATCAGAGTTTCCTCCAATGATATTATATTAAACAGATATTTTAACCGAAAAAAGTGTTCCGTGCAGCAGCGGTAGCACAAATACCCACTTATCATTAATTTCACATTTCACTACAAGTAAAAATGATGGCTTGTCTGTTGTCAATTGCGCGTGAATATAAACAAACATTAATCTGGCCACCAATCTCCGAATGTTGGCATCACAGACTAACAAATACGTCCCAATTAGGACGTTTTCGAGTCTTCACGATTGCGCGCTCACAACATATCTGTATATTATAATATCATTGGTTTCCTCTAATAAGAAGCCTTACAGCAAATTTTATCAAAAAACAAATCAAATATTTTTAATTCAGGTATAAGTACACCCATATAAAAAAGACCCAATTACAAATAACACATTATTATTAAATTATACAAAACAATCAATCAATCAATAACAGCAATATTACATTACATTACACGCGGTATTATTTTAGCTGGAATATTAATTGCCTTAAGGCTTCTACATACCAGCGCGACTAGTCGCGCGACGCGACACGGCACAAAGGCCCCGCGTGTCGCGGGACGGGCGGTGCCTTTGTGTCGCGTCGCGTCGCGCGACAAGTCGCCCCGGTATGTAGAAGCCTTTTTACGAAGAAATAGTTTACCTCGTATATGGCCTTCAATATTCCATTGTCAGATTGATGTATTCGGTACATAAAAGACGCCTGCGACTTTTTTCTCATGACTGCGTAAAAGTCATCTACCCTGTTTTCGGCAAGCACTACAACGCACGGCAGTTATACCCGGTGTTTGTATTTTTTTGTTAAATATTAAAAGCTTGTAGCGGATACTGCAAAATCAATCCCTTTTTTAATAAACACACGTTCTAGGTTCTGGGAATATTTTTTTGGTGGTGGTTTGTGAATCGTATGATATTATAGTGTATGTATACTTTTTTTTATTAACATTTTGGAAGATTACTTTGACAATAATAAACCGTGTCGGTATTCATTTTCAACAAGCCAATAGAATGGAAAATAAGGGCAAGATGCAGATGATGTACTTACTTAGTTTTGATGTTACATAAGTAGGTAATTTACAAAGATATTGTTCTAACAAAATCAAAATCCTGTCCCATTTTTTCCTCTACACTTAAAATGTAGAAAGAAATATGTGAAACAAACATTGTTACGCGATTTCATTTCCTAGTGTTTACACTCTACCGTGGTCCGACTTCAATTCTACGCTCGGACGAATATGATATCTCCTGAAAACAAGTGTTTTTCGTCCCTTATACTGTTACTGGACTTTTTAGTTATTTTTTCACCGCTGCTAAGACCAGGGGGGCTAAAATGGACGCTTTGGCAGAATCATAATATGATTTGCGTACAACCGCAATTCATCTGTTTGACAGTTTTGTATGGAGTTTCGTAAAATGGTCCCCAAATTATGAATATAGTGAAGTCTAATGTCAAATAGCAGCTGCCAACAGATGTATTGCGGGATACACGAATTGTACGCAGATCATATTATGATTCTGCCAAAGCGTCCATTTTAGGCCCCCAGATTTACTTTCCTTTAAAATATATGTTTTTTCCTTACTTATTGTTATTTATTTTTCAAGGTATACCTTCATAGTTACCTATAAAAAAATGCAGTTTTACTTATTTATTTATTGTTAATTAACACGGTATACTACCAATTACATTAATTAACATAAAAAACAAAACTATACAAAGCAGACAATTATGTCATAAACGTCATTATGTCATAAAATATTCGCTACTTACTAACATGGAGCAGTGGACACCCTCGCGTACTGTTTCTCTGTATTTGTTTTTTTTTTAGCAGTTCGGTAATTTTGCCGTGAAAATACCCAAAACACAAATATTATCAACACTTTCGAACTTAAGAAGGTGTGGAATGAATCAACCGGGTCCTTCAAACTTGGAAATTATGGGCAATGGGAATTATGGGCATTTGAAATAAGAGGCTATTTTTTTGAAGTAAGATGCTTACTTACAATTAAAATAAAACCCAAATACGACAAAAAAGTCAACTAAAAGGTATAAACAAGACATCGATGTTGTTTTGACAATGACAATTAATAAAATAAACCGGTTTTCGTATAGCCAAACGTAAAATCAGATTTTTCCAAACACAAGCTTTATTTCTGCATTTTATATCTACACCCTGGAAAATAGTGCAGTCGTTACTCGTTAGTCGTACCTAAAACCCCTAGATAAAATATAAGAGCCCAGTTACGTAGAAAATACACGAAACTATTTCGAATAAATTGTAACTGTCTGCTGGCCATTTCCCGAGCTTCCGAGGTGCCTAATAAGCCGTTTAAAACTAACAAAAAAAAACTCTGCACAATTTCTCGTCAGAAGAACGTTGGAGCTCATTTCGTTTCTCATTACTCGAAATCCAGCGCAGGTAGTATGGAGATAAAAAATACATGCTGCAGTAAATTTAAAAAATGTGAGTATGGAATACTCTTGGGACCTCATAACGTTAACAAATTACGGCTATTTCCAATATGTAACGTATTTCGATGGCAATTTTCTCGGTAACCTTCGGCGAAGTGGTTTGTAAAGCGACGTACGTTACGATGTGTCATCAGCGATGTACATACCTATTTATAGCTAAACATCGCACAAATGTATTGGTGTGTAACGTGCCTTACTTTTCTCGAGGGAAAGCGGGAAAATTGAGTACGCTGTAAAGATGAAGCTTGTTTACTTTTGATTGGCTGTAAGGGAATCAATGCAATTAACAGAATCAGTACAAGTATGTAAGGGTAAGTTTAACGGTTAGAAAAACATTTTACCCGGCAAGAAACTGCTTACATATGAATCACACATTCATATTTAAGCAGTTTGGAACTTAAAGACGTCGTATATTTACTGCTGTGAAGATTTGGCTGCACTACAAAGGATTTAATCAGGATTAGCTTCAGTACAGAACACACGTAGTTTTGTACTTTTTAACTCGAAAAACTAGGAAAGTTTCACATGAATGGAAACGCAATGAATCAAGATACTACATAAGACGCGGCAAGGATTCGAGCAGGACTTGTGGAGGCTTCTACATACCAGCGCGACACGGCACAAAAAAATTGTCGACGCTGTCGCGTCGCGCGACAAGTCTCCCCGTTATGTAGAAGCCTTTAATCGTCTCACGGCACTCATGTCGAACGAACCAATGCGTCTCGTCACTCGAACAGTCTCACATTTTCGCGTATCTCATAGGACTATTTTTTTTTTCATTTTATAAATACGATAATACAGTGGTTGGAGGACGGTTATCGATGCTTTAAGAAAGTGTAGAACTCATGAAAAGGTATAACATTTTCTAACACACCAAACCTTAAATCGCGAGAAAAAAAATTGCTGGTCCCTACATTTGTATTCGCATAATCGACAAAATGAAGGGAAAAGCTGTTATTTTATATCTCAGAATTGTTCCCATACAGTCAACTCCCTTAAAGTATCGGTAACTGCTCTCCGAACATACTGTATGTAAAACTAGCTGAGGAATTAAGACGAAAAACTTATCAGCTTTGCGATTAAAAAAATTGTTACACAAAAAATCTAAATCAAACATAAACCAGTAACTCATAAGTTATACGTACAGCTCTAAGCATTATCATATTTGCACGTACTACCTTAAAAGATAATACAGCTCAAGTCAGTGGTTTAGCACTAGGTAAATCTGGCACGGTCTTACGTCATTCTAAACCAGTGGTAAGCCAGTTACAGCCACAGGTGATGTTGGAAAACACTGTCTTCTACTTAGTAGGTTTATGCCGTTAGCACACCAACACAGCGGGTAGCCGAAAACCTTGTGATATGTAAAAAGTCATCCGTAGAATTATTTCGTGGTACACACTTGTTTGGTGCGGAATTCATCGGCATAGCCTTGCGGTAAAATCGAATATACAACCTGTTTTTTTTTATATCCCATAAATCTAGGGTTATATTCTGTAGGTAAAAATAATACTAAAACTCCTAGAATAGGTGGTCCAAAAATGCATCGTTTCGGAGATATCATCAATCATAATTAAATTAGGTCAAAAATTGTCACCAGTATGACGAATCTTTACTTTTGCTAGGTTGCCAAACTTTGCAGTAGTGTAGTAAAATAAATAGTAAAATAAAATATGTAGGTATGTTGGTATCGGGGCTTCCCGGCGGCAGCTAGTTAAGGGAAAGCTACCTTGTCGACGTTGTCATATTTTACGTAAGGGTGTTTTACATTAATAATCGTGACTTTGCCGAATTATTTTGTATGAAAAATGAAAAAAAAAATAACGAAGGATTGGACTCATATGCCAGTTGATTCTTTGATATGGCCTCAATCATACCCTAGAGTTATGGGATATCAAAAAAAACACGTTGTATAATTATGTAGATTATTTCTGTGCCTGAGAAGCATAACACCTCCGTTTTTTACAATTTTCAGTTTTATACACTATCCGATTGTATGTTTCCTTCTTTACAAAGCCATAATACTGTAACTAATAAAATCAACTGTACGTTGGAGTTTCTAAATTGTATTATAATGTATTTCTGGGAAACATTCTAAAGCATAATATTTTAAGTGATTAAACATTAAAAACCCAAGATAATAACATTTAAATTTTACTGTAGTTCGGAGTTACATTGTTCTGCCGCTACACTGTCGATGACTTGGCGCACGGCAGCGCAGCGATCTTTTATCATTATTTGTGATACAGTTTTTTTAATTAACTTAAAAAGTAGCATTAAACTGTTAAATTGATCTCAATATTGTTATGTAATTAAAGTTTAATAGTTAATTAAAAAAATATTAGCTAATAAAACATTTTCTTTTAATTTAACACATTTTATTTCGCAAGCTCCTTAAAGTCAAGATTGTCAGTAATCTTTGAAAAAAAATCTCCTCCTGTAAAGTTTGAATTTTGGTGCTTACAGTTTGTCAGGCACAGGTAAGTTCGGGAAAAAGGCCGCTCGTTAAAAATCACCCATGACAAGCTTATTCAGCAAAGGTAGATGCCAAATAGAGTTTGAAGTACCTATAATATACCTAGTATTTGATTTGGCTTTGTTGTTATACAAAGACTGCCGAATCGAATGTGCCGATCCGAGTAAGTGTTTAGCACGCCTCGGTGTGCTAATAGCCTTACTGTCATTTACAAATGTATTATAATTTATACTTTAACTTGTGTTCTGGATTATATTCGACGTAGCTTTTAGTCCCTGAAGTGCTAAGTTGTACGTCGGGATAATAAGCTTCTTTACATTAAAAGCTTAGTAGGTAATGGTACTTACCTACGTGAGGATATTTGCGTTCTGAAATGGAGTAGGTAAGTAAGTCTGTAATTCTCCGATGAGAACTTAAGTTAATTGAACTCGCAGATTGTAATTATTTTTTGTATTTTTAGAATCTTGATTCTAGATTATGCTATCTTATGTTTTTGACCTTATTATTATTTTAATGAGAGACTTACTTATGTTCTGTTTCAAAAGTACTGGATGAAAGTGTGAACAAACCCTGTTAGTGAGTGATTGCGTTCGAATTTAACCTAAATTCAAACGCAATCGCTCACTAAAGGGAACTGGAACACATTCATCTGCATTTAGAAGGTTTCAACCTACCACTTTCCCAACATTTTTTTTTATTTATAAAATTGTTAAAAAAGTTGTAATTGAAAAATCATCGAAAATTCAGGTCATAAAACAAAACTCAACTTTATTGTCAAGAAACTGAAAAATATCTATGTAACGGCGCAGGATAGCCTTTACCAGAAGTGTTCATCGTATTAGTGGTTCAGCAGCTTCAATATTCGTGGACGTGGTATGACAGCGGCTCGCCTGAAATCATCTCCTGTAATCAGAAGCATAGATTATACACTTGATCAGAAGACAGCCGCCACGCAACCACCGATGCCGCGATGCGACGATCTGCTAGAGTACCTGTCACCAGCCAGTGTCACTCTTATCCGACCTTTTCAGTGATTCCAGTAACTTCGTAACAAAATGGGGTGGCGCCACTTCCTGCGCTGTCTTAGGTATACGAGTTTGGCGAGTTTTGTCGTATGGCGAGTTTTGGCAATTAGAATTTTGAATTTCGAATTAGATTACGTCACCAAACTGTGAAGAATGTGGATAGTCGAAGATGTGCAACATGTTTTGATTAGAGTGTGTGCGGAATAAAGTTTTGGGATTTAATTTACTTGGTGCAACAAATAAGGATGATACTGGAGAGTGTAATGCTATCCTCACTTGTCCTATAACGGAACTAGATAGGATACTGTACAAACGGGCATTTTTTCTTTTAAAGTAATTATTAACGTTACAATGAAAAAGTGTTTTTAGGTTTAGTTGATTGTGCTGATCTTGCAGGATGACGTTATCGCTCAGCGATAAAGCCCTTAAAAAAATAAAAATAAAAAGTGTATTCAAACAATCAAATCAAAGCACCCAATTTGTAAGTGACACTACAAATTAGCATCCACAGGTACGTTTTCTGATCCATTTGTATACATTTCAATCAGATACATTTGGAACAGATTATACTTATCTGGATCTCATAACAAAAAAAATAGTACGCCTCAGGATATACCTAATATCTCTATGCAAAACAAACCATTATTATAGAACTAAAACCCAGAGTAAACTGCCAACTTGAGGCTACAACAAATCAAAGAGATAGCACTTTTATACGTCTTTGTTTTTATGATATGGAACCTTTTGCCCTTTATTGTTTTAGTAATATCACGCAGAGATAAATACGGGGTTCGCTACCCGAAGTTCTGAGAAACTTCTTTTTTCTTTGTATAAAATATCTGGATTTTCATTCAAAAGAGATTCCTATTTATAATAGGTTTTTTTCATTTTATACAACATAGTTTTATGTTCTCGTGAAAAGTAGATGTACTCCTTATTTTTAGGATTTAAGGCTTCTACATACCGGGGCGACTTGTCGCGCGACGCGACGCGACACAAAGGCACCGCTCGTCCCGCGAAACGCGGGGCCATTGTGCCGTGTCGCGTCGCGCAACAAGTCGCGCTGGTATGTAGAAGCTTTTACTCGTTATTACTGCCCAATGGCTCGCCACATTCTGCCATGCGGGTTTACGTATCTCTCTTGGTCTGGCTCACCCTAGACCTGTTTCGACAAAGTAAACTCTACAGGCACAGACTTAATGTTCAGGGGCGCTCAAGCCGATGCAGAGTCGCAGGACGACAGGCCACCGTAGGCGGGGCTTACGGACGGTGAGCGATGGGTAGCTCGCCGTCCGATAAGGACCAGGCCCGAGTCGACGGTGCGTTGTGTTCCACGCGGGCCTCAAATAGATGTCAGCCCCAACTGACGGGGTCCGTTAGGGCCTTTGCCTGCCAGGGTTGAGAGTTTGTCCGAAAGGGATATCGTGGCCCTGGCACACAGGCAATGGAAGGAACACGGGTGGGTTTTAGTCAGTAAAAGTCCGACACGCCCTCCCACTCCGCCCAGAGCGCGAAAAGTTATTTGATAACTTCCCACCCAAAAATAAAAAGAGGCGCGCAAGCCCCCAAGACGAAGTCAACGTAGAGATACGGTGGTGTGGGTGGAGATACGGCGGTTATTATTATTCTATTTTCTCTATGATAATGGTACCCAAATGTCAGAAGAGTTATGGAAAAAAGGTATGATAAAATAAAAAATAAATTAAAGAACCAAAACTTTTGAAATAGTTAAACGAGACGTCAAAAGTAGGTAAAGTCTACGTTGCAAATGTGCAGCAAACCGCAAAGTTCTATAACAAGTAGAACGCGGCACCAAATTACTGGCGCATTTAACTTGCCTTGATTAATGAAACATCGCCAACTTGCCTCTCTGAGGTAATGGGGCCGACAGACCTCCTGACCTCCTGTTTCTAGTATTACCGTATTACTCTGCATGTATGTATTAATAGGGAAAATAATTATTGGAATTGAGAAACGTAAACACTAATTGGGGATTGTTTGTAATTATTAATTGTTATACCTAAGAGCATTAAATTCTGAATGGGGAGGTCGATCTGAGTTTATGGACAGGCGCGTGTAGCTGCGTTAATTTGAATTGACCAGAGGCCCTAGCCCGAACGCGTGACGTAAACGTAACAAAAATTCGAACGATTTTGATTAAAAATACTCCTTCCCTACATAATATTACTTAATATTATATAATACCACTACCTGCTATGTAAATAACAGTGATAACGTTAGCTATTATAACATAATCAACATAGACTAAGTGGGAAAAATACGTATTATTGAAGCTAGCTCAAAAACGACCAAAGCAAAGTTAATAAAATTTATATGAGACCACCGCGCAAGCTTCTTCTACCAAATCAAAAAAGAATTTCCAAAATCGGTGCACAACTGAAGGGAACCATAAACCAAAACGTCACCTGTGTAGATATATATATTTAATTTTTGTTGATTTTTTGAAAAACCTCTGAAGTACCTTCCAAACAAACATTAAATCATAATAATTGGCGGAGTAACCGCGTAACAAACAGACAAAAAACAAACATACAGTTGATTTGAGAACCTCCTCCTCCTTTTTGAAGTCGGTTAAAAACACTGTACGTATTATACGGTAAAAGTAAGATGAATCTGTACCCCGAGTGTAAGTTTGCAAGTGAGTGAACGTAACTAGCGCGTTTGCGTTAAGATTTTTATTCTCACCCTTTTTATTCTTAGCATTATGGTCTATCGGTCGAATTTTACCACCACCACCACCACCTAAGAATATCTACATGTGGAATGCAATAAAAGTACCTATTGACTTGGGGTACTGAAGACCGAATTAATCATGCATTAAGGGTATTATAGAAAGACGTAGCTTGTCTGCAGCTGACAACATTAATTGTAATCTTCGATTGCGCTAAACAGTATGTCGATTTTCTTTCACAAAACGACAATTTCCTTTTCTATGCAGTTAGCAAAGTACCTTCTGAATCTAAGTACTTTAGTAGGTAAACTGTGCAATCATTAGTTATGGGGTTTTGGCCATTACTCCATAACGCATTACGAGTATTACTGTTTAGTTACCGGCCGTTTTTTTTTTAAGTTTTGTGGTTTTTGTTTAACTTAAAAAAAAACAGCCGAGTGCGTGTCGTACCACGCACAATGAAGGGTTCCGTAGGTGGGATGAATATATCCCAAGAACAAACATAACTTCGTTGTTGATTTTTTTTCTCCCATAACATCAATTCTCAAAAAAAAAAAGGCCTAAATGGCCGTGTTTTATTATTGCGTTTATTTATAAGTTTGATTTTTTAAAGCTATAAGGGACCGTAGACCAGCTTATTTGATATTAATTTCAACTGGATACCTCCACGCGTCCTTGAGAAAAAGGGTCTTGACAGACAGACGGACGGACAACTAAGTTATCCTATATGGGTTCAGTTTTTCTTTTTTAGGTATGGAACCCTAACAATTATGTTTTTAAAATGATTTATGACTTCTTAGGACCGGATTTGGACTCATGTTAAAACACTATCACTATCACTATCGAACTCCTTGAGTGTCTCTTTCCGTTTATTTTAATTAAGTAACAATCAAATATCCGATTCACTATCAAATAAAATCTCGACTATCGTTTTTATTGCTATACAAGTATTTAGCTCTATTTTTCAAACGAATACCTCATTTTATTCGTTTTGTTATAAAATCATGCAATTTCGGATACTTCCTATAAGTGTCGGCACTAATCTCCGAGCATGTTTGCGTTGTCACTTTACCTGTCCATTAGAAGGGTCGTAAATCTCCGAGGATTTACTGCATACGATCCTACACGCTGGCGTCTACTTGGCACTTGATGATAGTGTCCATAAAGCCACTGTTAGATTGAATAAAAATAATTTTATAAGTATCTAAATAATAGAAAAAACTGTTAAAAGTGGTGTGAAGTTTGAGATTGAAAGTGTAAATAGTCTTATTGATGCGGATGAATTTAGAGGCTGACACTTTCAGACTATAAATCTATATAATAGTTTCAAAAGATTGAATTCTAGATTTGTGAACTATACAGGATGTTAAAGTAACTGCGTGCCATAGCTTAGGGGTAGGTTCAGTATCGATAAAGGAAACAAGGAAAAAAAAAATTCAACATAAAAAAAATAAGTCTTTTCGTACTTTAACGGGCTTAGGACCGTCAAATAAAAAAAAATTAATTCTAAACGATTGCTATTTTAGGTTAGTACCTAAGTACTAAATTAGGTTGATCTTGCAAAATTTTTTTTTGTGTTTTCATTCTTGTTTAATTTTATTTTGAATTTATTTTAATTTTTCCTGGTTTCCTAAATCGATACTGAACCTACCCTTAAGCTATGTCACGCAGTTACTTTAACATCCTGTATTAATATGAACAATGTGTCTACCATGAAATATGAGACCGAAACATGGATGCTTACTAAAGAGACTGTGCATAAAGTCCAAGTTGCACAAAGGGCTATGGAGCGCGCCATGTTAAAGATAGGTCATTGAAAGACCGAATCCATTATTCAGAGATCCGACGTAGGATTAAGGTTCAAGACGTTGGAATACGGGTAGCGGCTTTAAAATGGAAGTGGATAGGACATTTGGCTAGACGTGGTGATGGCAGGCAGAGCAGATCCCTAACGGAATAGTTGCCGAGAGACGGTAGACGGAGCGTTGGCAGACCGACAGCCAGATGGGTGGGCAACCTACAGAAGATCTCCAGGATGAGATTCACACAGATCAGGAAAGCATGGCTCAAAAGGAAGGAGGCCTCTATTTAGCAGTGGGTAGAACAAGGCTGCCAATGATGATGATGATTAGGTAACCTTTTGAATATTCTGTCTTTACCGAAAAAGGACTTGTTTTCAGCAGCAGATTCTTTTATTACATGGCAATAATCCCATAGGCGCTCAAAAGTATAAAAAAGATCTGGTTGGGCTGCACGATTACTGACAAATGCTTGCACAGATTGGACAGGTCCACTCAAATTTGTGTGGTTATTTCCTCAAAAGACTATTTCAGACACGGACCTCTCGGAATGATAAGGATTCTAACGATACCCCATAGATCTTATCAGTTCAGGCATTTAAAAGTTATGGTGGCACAAAGGAACTCACATAGATATATACATACATGAACCCTAAACACATTAAACTCCTTTTTGGGCAGTCGTGTAATAATTAAGACTCAGATATATGCCAGTGACCTTGAGTGGTTAGCTTGCGTGATCTGTACTGAGCTCACGCAACGCGTCGTACGTTAAGCCAGTAATAGGACTCGCCCATCAAGGAGCACTGTTCCCAATTTGTAGCATTATTAATTTATTATACACAAAACAAAGGGTATTTTAATTTAATAAAACGCGTATACTAAAAGGTCAATACTTAAATTATCTTTAAATTGGTTAAGGTTTCAGAAAAATCCGCTTGGTAGATTTCACGCTATTTTCAGTGTTTTATCCGCGTTAGACATAACTTTACAAATTAATTAATGTCGCTATGTAATATAAACATAATCTAAAATATTCACATATTAAGTTATTGAGAAAATGCTCTAATTTATCATAATATATTTTTTTCAAATCATTAACACACTACTAGTTTAGACGTGATCTTCAGTATAAAATCATTAAAAGTCGGTTATCATCCCCTTATGTAAGTTATTTGCAGCTTCAATGCATTAATGCGACGACATCCGTTTCGTTCAAATGGTCGATACATTTGTAAATAAATTATTCCAAAGAGTCAAATTTCAAGCCGTTTTCCGCTACAGTCATTATCATTTTAAGAATATAATCGATGACATGCATTTAAATATGAATGAATTTCAGCTGCACATGTATTTTTTTTTCATGATGATTAGATGCTTCATTGGAAGTTGTGGTGTGTGCTGTGTTGAATAGATACACAACATTATTTTTAGTAAATGCGAAACCTGAATATAGTTTGTTCAGAATAAGGAACTGAATCGATTTCAATAATTTTTAGAGCATGTTTTTTTTTCCAAACATATTTAAGTGTGATGGAAAATGTTAACACCATTTAATTACTTACCTGTAGGTAAGTAATTAAATAGTGATAACATTTTCATACAATCGCCGTACAGTTAGGTACCTACTGCCAAATTATTATCAATGAGCGCAAGGCGACCCTGGACGCGCGGGGGCGCCGTTAGCATGTTTTTGTACGGACAACCCGGTAACAAAACGACCTTATAACTTTGTGATGTTTCATGACACAGTTTTGAAATTTTGTACATAGATTCTTTACATAAAAATACTAGACATGTGTTTCGGGTTTCGCATATACTAAAAATAATGTTGTACATTAATTTTTAATTAAGATTACATATTAATTAACTTGTACTACATTTAACAACCTTTTTCAGATGCTATAAATTTTTTTACCAAGCAAAAATTTATTCTTGTTTTTCTAATTATTTATTATTTCAAAGGAGAAAAGATAGGGCAGAACTTTGTGGCGACCAAAAAAAATAAACCTCAAAAGAAAAAAAAATTAATACATGATGCAAATGATTCTTCTGACTCGCCTTGTCCCAACCATGTGGGGTCGGCTTCCAGTCTAACCAGATGCAGCTGTCCAATCTGACCTCCACGACCCAGTTACTGCGAATGAATAATAATAGAAAAATCTCAGCGATATAAATTTAGAATTCAATCAGTTATGCGGCTAATGCTAAAAGAAGAAAAATATCGAATGGTATTGAGAGGAAAAGGTTCTCTATAAATCAGCGTTTTCCGGTTAATAAATCAGACAGAAATTCGTGGATTTATTCCTTTAAACGAAGGTATTACGCTAGCTTAGAAGTGTCTGTAGGGGCATTCAACGATTATATTATTTTTACACCTCACTTCTTTTGAAAAAATATTTTGACAACCTTTCACCAACGACTTGGTCAGCGTGATTCGGGGTGACAAACCGTTTTATTTAAATTAAATTAGGGAGTTAGTTCATTATGCTACTTGGTGAAGTAGCATAATGAACTAACTCCCTAATTTAATTTAAATTTTATGGATATACTGCAAATCCCATTGCCATTTTTCTTTTCTAAACTTATAAATAAATAAGAGCTTTTATGAAATTTACATCTAAAAAGGGTCCGTTGAAAATATGATTATTTCAATTTGCGATGAAAAACAACTAAATTGATAAAAGATTCAAACTTTATTTAAGTACGCACCCACGCACCCATTTGTAAAATAAATAACGAATTATATTCTGTCATTTCGAATCTTCGCGTAATACAAAGATAATAGAACACTGAAATATTACAATTATATGAAAATTTCATGGAAATGCTACTACCGGAGTCGCATTGCGCCTGTCTGCGGGAGCCTTTAGCTGCTAAGGTTAATATAATGCTACTTTAATCACTACCAATGTTTATCTTTAATCATTTAATACACACATATAGTGACCAAATTGGTGATGTTCTTCAGAAAGGTCAGGTGCGTAGTACTCGCAACCGGCGTGCGTGTATGACTAGATGTATGAACGTAGGCGAAGCAAAAGGAGTATGTAAGGAGCGTAGCAAGTGGCGTTCTATAGTTTCTGACTACCCCCATGGGAAGAAGGCGTGAGTTTATGTATGTGTATTTAATATATCTATATAGTATGTGTATTTAGTATACTGAGTTTTTTACAACTTAAATTTTTTATTTAACAATTATATGAGATCAAAAAAAAAATGGATTGTCCTTGTGGGGTCTTTAATCTGGATTATCTACGACCTACAACTAGTAAGTCGCGGCCGTCACCACTGGGCCATTACTGCTCTTCGCAACATGATATGGATAAAAGCTTCTACATACTGGCGCGACTTGTCACACGACGCGACACCGGTAGAACAATTTCCTTGAACTTTTCATAAAAATTGTTCTAGCGTGTCGCGCCAGTATTTAGAAGCCTTAAACTTATATTAAGTACCCAATCGCTGCGATTTGTTTAGACGCGTTAAGGGCGGATTATTTAGTTTGTTTGAAAAAAAAAATACAGACGACTAATTGTACATTTTACACAATAAAAATCCTTAAAAACCTGAAAAAACTTTAAACATTTTAATGTCAAGATTACCTAAAGTGCCAGCATAAGCAAAAATTCAAAAAAGTCTTTATTAATGCAAAAGCAGAGAGTACTTCGTCTATCTACGCATACGATTTTTTTTTATTATACTATCTAAACAGACATTTTTATTTAATCTCAATAAGGCAATAAAATATATTTAAAAAATACCTTTATCCCTAGACACTTTTGATGTGTGTAATTGGGAAAAAGCTAGGCAGATTGAACTGGGATTATTTGAAAGTATAGATTGATTATACCTATAAAGGTAAGTAAGTTTTAAGATTTCTTCATACCGGCGCGACACGCGACGCGACACAAAGGCCCCGCGTGTCGTGCGACGAGCGGTGCCTTCGTGTCACGAGTCGCGCCGGTGTGTAGAAGCCTATACAGGGACCTATGTAAATAAATGTACAAGAACTTCATGTGCTTGTATTGTATAGTTTTCCAGTTGAAAGATTTTAGGATACGTTATTTATATTCCTTTAACAAATACTACGACACTACTACATGATATTATAATAATACCTGCTTTATTTTCAGGTAACTAAGGCCCATAAACAAAATACACAAAAAACATCACTATAAAATCAAGTTCCTACGTTGCCGTTGGCTCGGCGACGTATTGCGCTGAATCGAAAAAATATTATAAAAATAAATAATAATATTATTATATTTTGTAATAATATTATATATTATTAACTGGCTCCAAATATCCTGGCTGTTTAAGCCCTCAGGGATTGTAGACGGGGCTTTTAAATAGTATATATTATATCTTAGAGTATTGTGAGTATTTATAGTCAAAGTTTAATGGATACATTAAGCGTTCGTCGTGTTAATTAAGTTCTGTATGCTAACAATGATCGATGGTGTTGTCTTGTCAATGTGTCTTTACTCAGTGTACACACGCGTAATGATGAACATTATATTATGCGTGTAATACACTAAAAGCAGTGGTGGTACATAGGTACCACTATTACACATTACTATTTATAGCATAACATGTATTAGGTATAGACCTAATACATGTTATGCTATAAATAGTTATATTATTATGAGTAGTGGTAAACAGATAAGTTAAGTCTGGGAAATTATTTATTCAGCAAATTCACTACTAACTTAAACAACAGTGGCAAATTAACATAGTGTCATTTCATTTCGTTTCATTTATTTATTCATTAACAATTAATTATTCATGAACATTACATATTGAATAAAATTATCACATGCAGAAACAATTAATACATTTAAAAGCCAAATTAAAATTGATGTGATGGTGATGATGTTTTCAAGAGTCAATTAATTTAAAATACGTCAAAAAATAAATATAATATCTAGCAGGTATAATGTCTATTTTAATGTCAAAATATTAAATTACAACTTCATCAAGGTCCTAGTGATGAGCACAGTGTTTAAGCCTAAAGATAATTTAATTTAAAGCTTGTTCATTGCTATTATTATATACAGGGCGTCCCACGGATATGCCACATGGAGGGAAAGTGCCGTGAATATTGTAGATGGATTTTGAGCATTTGATAAATTGATTAATTTTGTATTAAAAATGTTAAAATTCATGGTCTTCCTTTTATTTGTGACACTATGTTATATAGCAGAAAATAATCCTTATGATGAAGCCTTTCGATCGGTATAATAAAGCTACATGATGATTATTTTTCTCGTGTAACGGGTTCGTTTTTCGGTTCAACCATGTAATTATTTAAATATCTATGAATGCAGTTTAAATTATTTTTTAAATTCAAAAATGTTTTCTTTCAGTAAAATGTTCTATCTACAATATTCAAGGTATTTTCCCTCCATGTGACATATCCGTGGGACGCCCTGTATAAGTGACAATTTTTATCATTTGACATAAATTCTGATATAAAGCATAAACATTCTTCCAACAAGATGGCTTTTAAATTAGTTTTAATAAAGTGAGAGCTATAAATTAATCATTTTAAATCAGTCGGTAACATATTAAATAATTCCAGTGCTTGGTGTCTGGAACAATGCTTAGCTATGTTAAAATTATTTCTTGTGCTTTCTCTTATCTTTCGTTTGTATCGTGAATCATACTCAGGAATATGATAAGCGAAGTGATTTAGGATTACTAATAAATGTATAAACTTGGTACTGTTCAAATGTCTAATTATTTAAAGTACTCTCTACATGAGTCTCTTTGTGAGATCCTTTATCCTTCTTGTGGCCTGTTTCTGACAGTTATAACTATAGCTGTTTCCCCAAAGCATTATGCTGTATCTTAATCTAGATCACTGGACTCTAACAAAAAATTGCACTTTAAAGCTACTATTACGGAAACGTATCCCTGAATCTAAAAATGCTCTTCACAGACCTTAATTTTTTTTGAACGGCCTATCCAACGATACCCCACATCGTGGGGTAGACGATAAAAAGTATCATTCCCACTTTACGTGTAAGGGTACCCGTACGTACTCGTAAAGTGGGGATGATATATTTTTTTCTCGGTATATTTTTTTTTCAATATTTATTTTACCACTTTGTCGGCGTCATTAATATGTAAACCCATGCCAAATTACAGCTTTATAGTACTAAGAGTCTCTGAGCTAAGCTAGGGACAGACAGACAGACAGACGGACGGATAGACAGACGGACATGGTGACTATAAGGGTTCTTTGTTGACTACGGAACCCTAAATAACGAGCGAGCCTTACAGTAGTCGTATATTCTGTGTAACATCTGACGTCTCACTTTAGTATTTTTTTTTTCAGACCACACGGTCCATTGTTTTAGTAAAATAGTGCTTACTTATAACTATGTTAGTTGTCCGTCTGTCACAGCCGATTTGCTCAAAATCTACTGGACCGATAAAGTTGAAATTTGGTAAACATATGAGTTTCTGAGATCCAAATACGGACGTAAATAAAATATGAAATTTGAATATGGGGCTCACTTATGAGGGGCAAATAACAACAAAAAAAAATGCAAACCGTACCGTGTGACATATCAAATGAAAGGGCTTGTTGTAAGGATTTTTAAAATAACTTTAAAAGTATTTATTAAACAAATATCTGTATCTCCGAAACTACTGAGCCTAAAATAAAAAAATAAAATTTAGAAAATAGTTCTTTACACACATTACAGAAAAACCTATATGAAGTATATAGTTTTAAAACAACATAGTAAATCTCTCAATATCTGGCGTACAAACTTACATTTGCGGTTGAAATGTATGAGGGAACGTGTTTTTCAACTATAATGTTATGTTTGTTCTTGGAAAAAAATCATCCCAACTACGGAACCCTTCATTGTGTGTGGTCCGACATGCACTTGGCCGGTTTTTTAGGTACCTACAAGTTTTAAAACAACATACTAAATCTCTCAATATCTGGCGTACAAACTTACATTTGCGGTTGAAATGTATGAGGGAACGTGTTTTTCAACTATAATGTTATGTTTGTTCTTGGAAAAAAATCATCCCAACTACGGAACCCTTCATTGTGTGTGGTCCAACATGCACTTGGCCGGTTTTTTAGGTACCTACAAGTTTTAAAACAACATACTAAATCTCTCAATATCTGGCGTACAAACTTACATTTGCGGTTGAAATGTATGAGGGAACGTGTTTTTCAACTATAATGTTATGTTTGTTCTTGGGAAAAAATCATCCCAACTACGGAACCTGTCATTTTTTTTTTTTTTTTTTCCTTCTGGCTTCGCACGGTTTGTGCATTTAGCCAATGTCACGTTTTAGTTCTTGTTTAATATTGATGAAATGAATTATAAATGCATGATGATGATATCCCCGCCCACTCCCCTTGAGTTTTAGTAAAGATGTGGCACTTTACTGAGACCTCACGCGGACTTCTTGAGAGAACTTGAAGCGAAGTTGCACTGTTTTGTTTCATTTGCCTACACTAATGCACGTTCACAAACACTTAATGGTTAATAATCCACCATTATTACACATTAATATTCGGCTAAACACAAATTTTGGAAAATTAAACAAACTGCTGAACATGACGCTTCACTTTCCCGCCAAGAAGCCCAACCTGTCATTGTGTGTGGTCCGACATGCATTTGGCCGGTTTTTTAGGTACCTACAAGTACACTCGCCTTAAAAGAATCAGAGGGGCAATTCCCGTATTTTAAAAAAAAACGTTCGCATTCTCATCTAATTCTCATTCTGTCAAAAAAACCTCGAATTTACATACATTCTTTGACATTGATGGTCGCCGAGAGGAGATTTCAACTAGATTTTGAACGTTTTAAATACGGGATTTGGCGTCCTGGTTGTACGAAATCGGTTAAATACCTTTTTATGTCCCATTATTGCATGCAAGTTTCTTGAAATAAAAAACAGCTTGTAAAGCCAACATTTATTTATTTATTTGTTTGACCCATTTTTCATGTATACATTCAACGGGCCCACATACGAGTACTTGTATGACAGAATCGTAACCCATCAGCTATGCGAAATTCTTTCTACCGATTTGGAGGGAGTCGTTTGATTGATGATGCTACTGGGAAAATGCCTCCCATGGATATACTCAGCTTTTGAAATATGTATCGACGATGTACATTTTACTCTGTATAGCTGCTCGGGCTCGGGAAACAGGAACGGGATCAGGAACATCAGCCGGCTTCAGGACAGGAACGGGACCCCCGCTGCAGCGTCTATGCGTCATGCCGCCTGTGATACAGGTTTATCCTAGTACAGGCATCCAACATTTTATACCTTTGTAAATTATTAGATTTTATGTTTATATTTTACCAATTGTAATAATGAATAAAAATATTATTATGTTATAATTATTATCTCTTTTTTAAATAAATACATGTTATCTGGTTCTTGTCACTTACTTCACGATTATTATTAATTTATTATCATGACTGTGTTTTACACACATAATAGTAATCCTATTAGGTCATTTAATTTTATCACCATGTACTGTACCCATGTTTGCAAAATAAAATATCTTTATCTTGAATTTTTCGTAATTATTGCTTAAATATCTAATAAACTATGTATTAATTGCCATGTTCATAGTGTTGTTATGGTACCTATTTCAAATAAAATCCTATTTACGACCATATTATTTTATTATTAGAATCGAATGAGTAATTATAGGTATCGAGTTATCATAATCGTGTAATAGATTTGTTTAGATTATATGCATAGATTAATAACTAAACATACACATTAAAATGATGATGATGGTGATAGCTACGTTTGCTTTCACAGGTTATGATGAAAATAATCACATTAATCAGCGTAAATTGTAGGCTTTAAACCTTCTTAATTACTTCTTAAGGGGAATTAGTCTGGAGGACACGGTGGAGCATACGGTGGAGGTCTGCCTGGCTTGGGCGGAGCACCACCGTGTCCTCACGGAGGCGATCAACGGTGGCGATCTCTCGCGTCTAGCCCTGGTTCAGGCCATGGTTCTGAACGAGAGTGCATGGGAGGCCGTCACCTCCTTCTGCAAGGTTCGCGCCCTCGCACCCCTAGTGGCCGCAGGAGACACCCCGGGCAGCGGGAGTCACAGGCTGATTCCCGGCCACCGTAGGCGCGGGCTTGAGGACGGTGAGCGGATGGGTATAGCTGTAGCTCGCCGTCCGATAAGGACCAGGTCAGGGTCGCCGGCGTGTTGTGTTCCACGCGCGCCTTAAAGAGATGTCAGCACCAACTGACGGAGTCCGATAGGACCAATGCCTGCCAGGGTTGCGAGTTTGTCCGAAAGGGATATCGTGGCTCTGGCACACAGGCAACGGAAGGAACATGGGTGGGTTTTAGTCATTAAAAGTCTGACACGCCCTGAGCTCCGCCCAGGGTGGGAGAACTTATTTGATAATTTTCCACCCAAAAAAAAAGGGGAATTAGTTTGGTGACACATGGATGCAATGCCAGCATAGCTATTCACAACCACAGGCTTCCGAATCGAAAACGACACATTTTCGGTTACCTGATTTATCTAATCCCCGAAAGCAAATAGCTGTCGGAAGAATAGCGGTCGTCAATTTGGTTTAAACTGTCAAGATTTTCGGGTTTCGGATTTGTGAACAGCGGTTAGAGGAGTCCTTCGATAACATGGATTGATGTTCGATTCGGCACGGGTGTGTATCGATTGTTTGTGAATAGCTATGCAGGTAGGCACTACATAACACCACGTGCTGTCATACACATTACTTGGTTGTTGTCGTGGTTAAGGCCTCACCTCTTATGCATGATTGTGGTTTCAAACCCAGAGATGTACTATGTACTCATGAACCATGTGTAATATGTGTATGTGTGAATTTTTCAATTCATGTGTGATCTACCTTGGTTGCAAGTTTATCTTGGAAATCACTGACATCGTGAGTAAACCTGGAATCGAAGTCTAAAATCGCTAATTCGTCTGGGGCAAGCGTGGTGATATTGATCATGCCTTCTCCACAGTATTATAATCCATGCAGTAGCGAATCGCCTTTAGGCGTGTATGCACGAACGAACAAAACATGATGAACACGAACATCGAACACGGAACATTTGCTTCATATGCGTGGACACGAACACGAACACCATACAAACACAGTTCGACTTGTGTTCGTGCTCAATCACCCCACTCTTTCCGCCATAGATTCGCCGTTGGAAGTGGCACACTGTTGATGGCTGAGAACTGAAGCCCTCGCGCCGCCGTGCGGTCTCTCCATCGATAGTTCGGTACGAACAACGTTGCATCAAGTTTTTCCGAACACTGTCCACACAGAAAAACGAAATAACAACGAAATTGTATCGCCACGAACATTTTTGACGAACATAGTGTACATGTTCCTTAGTGGTACGCATAGGCGAATAAAGTGTTCGATGTTCGTGTTGACCATGTTCGGGTTCGTTCGTGCGTACACGCCTTTTAAAGTCCGGCGATATCGCCACCCGCGTAGATATATTTACGCTGTCACACGCAGATGTGCAAGGGTTGTAGCAAAATGGAAAATAAAATAAATGTAATGTTTATTTTTTTTATTTTATACATTTGTTTGAAAGTGAAGTTAGATTATGCATTTATATGTGTTGCAATGCTAGATACTAGTGTATACGTGACACTTTATTTTTAGACGTTAACAGTTTTATATTATTAAATTGAACTAGTTTGAGGGAAACATGAGTATGGCCGTGATTGAAATTCTACTTTACATAATACGTTAAATAATTTCTCTATAGTATTGTTTTCAACAAACGCCAGGAAATACTGCCTAAAATGGGTTATAGTAAATCTATGAAATCTTTCATCCTTGTTGTATTTGGCTGTCAAGGTACATGCGTACAGAAGATCAATTGCGTAACACAGTTTGAATCACAATCGGAATGATTTTGAAGTATATTGCTAATCCATTGCTTCATAGGTTGAATTTGTCTGCTCAACAACGTATTAAAGCAATGAATGTGGTTGAACTGTCAAATTGAAACTGATTGCTACTGATAGTGTGTTACGTACCTAATTAGCTCGCAGGTGAGCACCATTACAATTCATCTATAATATTCAACGATTCTCGTAAAATTCGCTTGCAAAAACACGCTCGCCCTCAACGTCCGAATGCACATACTAAGCGTGTTCGAGGGGGTCCGCGCCCACTCGACCCTCTTAGATTCACCCGAAGAATAAAGGCTTTTACATACTGGCGTGACTTGTCGCACGACGCAACATCGCTAGAACAATTTCCTTGAATTTTTCATAGAAATTGTTCTACCGGTGTCGCGTCACCCGACAAGTCGCGCCAGTATGTCAACTTTAGCCTTAATACCTGGATTTTTCTGTTTTGATAGGCGTAAAAACGTCGATGGAAAGAAAAGTGACGCTTGCACCACAGAGAGTGAAAATTTTAAATAATGTTGGTATAAATAAATCAATAATTAAACAATTCATCCTTTTCTAATATAGTATACGCTTTGTACCTTTTAGTAAAAAAACACAGATTATTGTTAATTTATTACAATTTATAGCTAGTGGCACGGTGGTATCTATTGAATCAGTCTTTATATCTTTAAGAAGCTACATTTTTGAAACGAAATCACTGACTACCAGGATAAATGATGTGTCATAACAAAATATTAAGTACGTATATATATCACTTTGCCTGACAGTACAAATGGTACTGAATTGGTAGTAAAACATCTGAATGCCAATTCTCGTAATTTAAAACGTTCAAAATCTAGTCGCAATCTCAACTTGGCGACAAACAAACGTCAAAAAATTGTCAAAATACCTAGGTGTAAAGTTGTGTGAGGTTTTTTTTATCAAATTTATAAAAATAAATATAATTACAGAATCAGAACCAAAATGTATTTATTCGTAAGAATGTAGTTTTACATACGAGTAGTATTGTGTTAATATTTTTTAAGTTCTTTAAAATAATAAAATGAATTATTCATAGAATTTAATAAAGTCGTTACCTAAACAAACTTAGCATATAAACGACTTCAACATAATAAAGGTATTAAAGTACCTACATAAATAACCATCCGAACCCGGAATCAAAGACGGTAGTTATAAGCCAAGTTCAGATCCGGTCAGGAGCGCCAGTTCACACGGATGGTTCCGCATTATTACAAGTATGTCGCGATATTGTTTTATAGAGGGAACATTTATTTTGTGGAATGTTGTTGAGAACAGCTTAACAGATTTTGATATGTTGTCGTATTGGGCTGGTTATGTTTACTGGGATGGAATATTGGTCGATTTGACATACTTAGGTACTTATGGCCTGATTGTTGTCAAAATTGCAACTCGTTTAAGAGATATTGTGGTGACCACAGAATTAAGAAGTAATAACTAACTAATACCTGTGGTGGAGACAGAAATTTAGGTAATTTAAGCCGAAAGACGTCCACTGCTGGACATAGGCCTCCTCCATGCACCGCCACTTCGACCGTTTTTGTGCTTCCCGCATCCAGCGGATTCCTGTGCCCTTCACAGGGTCATCGGTCCACCTTGTAGGAGGCCTTCCAACACTACGTCTTCCGGTACGCGGTTGCCACTCCAGAAAAGAAAAGTTAGGTGTCGTGTGGGAAATTGAGGGTCAACGTCATCATCATGACGCCTAGTTTTCCCCAAGGGTTGGGCAGAGGTGTAGGTACCTGTATTAGTTATGTATGTTTAAGTCCTATGTAATAGCTGGCGGGCGAGCCTATTGCCATCAACCGGGCACAAATTCAGACTCCGGGCTGCTACTGAGAAATTCCAGATAGAAATTCCAATATCACTGACCGACCCGGGTATCGAACCCAGGACCTCATGTTCAGCAGTACCGCTTTCGACTACTAGACCAAGAAGGCAGTCAACATGACAACGAGGGTTCAACGTATTTCTTATAATTGGCATTTTTAAGTAGGTAAGGATAATTTTTGTTTTATTTTATAATCATTATTTCGTTGGGCAGCTGGATTAAGACCCTGATTCAGAGAGCGGTACTTCTGGACACGGCTCGCATTGTTAGGAGGTTCCTCTCTCTGGAGCCCTGACCGCCGGTAGCTTGGACTTTGTTGTCGATACCGGTGGGCTATTCTTTATATTTTTATATATTCATTTTGATTTTATATTTAACAATATAATTTATATGTACTTAGTGAAATAATAATAATAGCTTTATTTTCAGGCAACTAAGGGCCATAGACAAAATAATAAACTAATACATAATAAAAACATCACTACAAAATCTAGTTACTACGTTGGGTCGGCGACGTATAACCCGCACTGGGCCTGCGTGGTGGATTTACAGCCGACTCCATCTCGAACAGAGGCGGCCTGTGTCCCAGCAGTGGGAACAATATAGGCAGATTATGTTATTTATCTTATATTTTTATTTACTGAAAAAACATTACTTCTTTAGCAGCATTAAAAGCAACAACGTCGTTGCGATGTCGATGCTCTTGTTGTACTTACCTAGCATAAAATCGTACGCAAACAGAAAACTTATGCTTGCAGGTGTTTTCTAATTACTTAATAACTTTTACCTTATCTTGTTTAAAAGTGGACTTAACGACGAAATGTTTTATTAGGTAATTGCTAATTAAATAAACTTTTAATTAAATACTTACAGGAAATTTTGACACAACGAAGTGCTCTCGAAAGCATACGAAGAGCCAGCCTTCCTAGTCTGAAGTACGTCCTCAAAAATTCTCTCCTAAGAGCCTATACTACCTCAAATTGCTTAGCATGATCCTCCGTTATGTCGAAAATACTACAGCTTTAATTTTGAAATAAATATATAGGTAGTAAAGTTGATGATTAATGTTAAGTACTATGTTTGATGAAAACACGATTACATAAAATTTTCTTCATAGAAAAAAAATCCAAAGTTACCGCCAAACCAAACAATAAACCGCTGGTTTTCAAAAATACTTCAAATTAGATAATGAAACTTTGTATACTAACTGAACTAACAATAACTAACGAATAAAGCAGGTCTTATGTTATTTTTTTATTAATTACCATTATTTTCACCGTAAAAAGAAATATACCGAAATATCGGTTCCTTGGAGTCTTCTCCCTGCCACCCTGTCTCGCTTGCTCGCGTGACCGCCAGCTACATGTGCGAGCGAGATAAAGAGTGAGGTGGCGCTGAGGTAGTATAAAGCCTTAATATATTGTGTTTAATTATATCAAGTTAAAAGGTTCTTGTTTGCGTTTAAACGGAACTCTGGCCAATAAAAATTAAACGGTTTATAATTTATTCCACGCGGACGGAGCCCTGTTTGCTAGATTATAAAGTCATTCGTGACCGTGATTGTGGGCCGGTTAGATAAGTCATGTTCAAATACAAACAACGAAGGGAAGGTCGGTTGGGTTGACACAGTGATCTAATAATGCTTTGCGTCATCAGTTTAGTTTCTTTTGAAAAAAAAAAACATGGGGGGCAGTCTTTGGCGACTGCCGATAGAAGTGAAAACGGTATACATATAGCTCATGGAAAGCGTTCGGTGACGATGACGCGAGTTCCATGATTTTTGTTCACACAAAAAGTGCTCACAGCGCGCCTAAAAAAGTTTTACTTCAAAAAAAGAACAGCCGGTCTATTTTGTAAAAATCTCGTCATGAAAACTTAGGTGCTTAGGAGCTTAAAGTGAGCTCTCAATTATTTTATTTATTTATCAACGAAGGCTTATCATGTGTCCTTCTCTTTTATTTATCATTATTTGTCTTTTTAGGGTTCCGTAGCCAAATGGCAAAAAACGGAACCCTTATGGATTCGTCATGTCTGTCTGTGTCTGTCCTTCCTTATGTCACAGCCACTTTTTTTCGAAACTATAAGAACTATACTGTTGAAACTTGGTAAGTAGATGTATTCTGTGAACCGCATTAAGATTTTCACACAAAAATAGAAAAAAAACAATACGTTTTCGGGGTTCCCCTACTATATGTATATATACTTAGAACTGAACCTCAAATTTTTTTTTCATCAAACGCATACGTGTGGGACATCTATGGATAGGTCTTCAAAAATAATTGAGGTTTCTAATATAATTTTTTTTCTAAACTGAATAGTTTGCGCGAGAGACACTTACAAAGCAGTAAAATGTGTCCCCCCTCGTAACTTCTAAAATAAGAGAATGATAAAACTAAAAAAAATATATGATGTACATGATGTACCATGTAAACTTCCACCGAAAATTGGTTTGAATGAGATCTAGTAAGTAGTTTTTTGTAACTTAAGAAAACTGCTGTAATCATGGTCAAAGTTACAACGAACTACAAGAACTTTTATATTATGTTACTTGCTGCTACAGAACCCTTCATGGGCGAGTCCGACTCGCACTTGGCCACTTTTTTGTTTTGTTTTTTTTTTGCAATTTTTCCAAAAAACGACACATAAATTATAAACATATTCGTTATTATTTTTATCTGACACAAATTTTTGCAGTATTTATTTATTTTTGCAGTATAAAACTGATTTACATCCGTCACCTCACACTTCAGGTCCAGTTGAAAACCAGCGTCAGGCACTAGTTGTCTGGCATTTTTGCTGAACTGGGCCTTTTTGGCGCAGCCGTTAGGCACACTTACTTGCTAATTTCTTCCATCGCACTTTACACTATATATATACTTGTTTTTTTTTATCTGTTGTATATTATATCTGTGCCTTTTAGTCTGTGCTAAATAAACGTATTTTTTTTCTTCCAATCCACCTGCCGTTAGATTTTTAGCTCACTTCAAACTCACTTTACCTAAGGTTTCACGGTCAGATTTTTACCCGACTGCGTGATGCAAAGGAGGGTAATGTGTTCATCAGCCTATGTTTGTATGTATGTTTGTTCCTTTATGGCACTCTAGAGAACAAATATGTAGGCCGATTTTGATGATTCTTACGTCAATCGATTAGTTTCTTGTGAGTGTCACTAAAGACATGACAATAATCAAATTTCAATATGGCGACAAGCAGACGCCATTTATTGTGAAAAAGAAAAAAAATAAGGCGACGAACAATGTCACGTGGGGTATCATTGAATAGGTCTTTGAAATATTGTATTGGGTAAATCCACACGAAAAGTGACTTATAAACCGAATCAAAATCCGTTGCGTAGTTTAGAAAATATTATAAATTAAATTCGCCTTTCGCGTTTGTCTTTCTAACAACGCAGAGACATGAAAAGTGACTTAAATTTATAAATTAATTTATAATAATATTATAAATTAACAGAATTAATTTATAATAATATTATAAATTAACAGAATTAATTTATAATAATATTATAAATTAATTCATAATCATTTATAATAATAATATAAATTAAAATCGCTTTTCGAGACTGTTTGTGTGACAGTGTTTATCTTCTAAACTACGCAATGGATTCTGATGCGGTTTACACCATCATTCTGAGAAAATATTCCGAAAGGATTATGTGTATCATACAATGTTATTTAACATACATATAATACATTTCCATGTTTTCTCATGTCGTAGAAACCGTGCGCTAGTAACAAATATAAAATCAGATTGGTACGTTTCAGAAAATGACTAGATAAAAGAATTAAATTAAGGCTGCAATAAAATAACTTTCATATAAGGCGATAAATATGTAGAGATCATCCAATTTAAAACTGCACGCCCCCCACATTGCTTGTTGCAAACACATTTCAAATTTTTGTATAGAAACTATAGTGGAGGGGCGTTCAGTTTTAAATTATATGATCTACAGGCCTACTTGAATGGTAGGTCCGGGCGACCTTTATGTAATCAGCCACACAACACAACACAGGCAACCACAACAAATACTTAATTCATTCCCCAAAATTCTTAATTAAAATGTGAATTATGACGTTTTGCAAAACAATATGAACTAATGCGCCCACAAAGCTCCACCCTTCCGATAATAAACGACTTACGGCCTTCCACAGAAGCTTTCGTCTTAATTGTGACCATTACACGCTTGGTTTAATTAGCGCACCCGACCACTAATACCCACTAATTAAGAGAGGAATGAGAAGTAAAACATTTTCTCACTAAGAAACGCAAACAGTTTAAAGTGTTAAAGCAAGCACGATTCTTAAGTCCAGTTCTGTCTAGACCTATGTAGAAATTACCCTAGGATTAATTTAAAAAGTGATATTAATTAATGCTTTTTTTTTTTTTATTGGGTGGGAAATTATCAAATAACTTCTCCCGCTCTGGGCTGAGCGGGAGGGCGTGTCAGACTTTTACTGACTAAAACCCACCCGTATTCCTTCATTTGCCTGTGTGCCAGGGCCACGATATCCTTTTCGGACAAACTCGCAACCCTGGCAGGCATTGGCCCTATCGGACCCCGTCAGTTGGTGCTGACATCTCTTTGAGGCGCGCGTGGAACACAACGTGCCGTCGACCCGGGCCTGGTCCTTTTCGGACGGCGAGCTACCCATCGCTCACCGTCCGCAAGCCCACGGCTACGGTGGCCGGGAATCGACCTGCGACTCCCGACGCCCTGGGCGTCTCCTGCGGCGACTAGGGGCGTGATGGCGCGAGTTTTGCCGCTCCCTAACGCGTTCCGCCTCTTCCTTCGCGAGCATTACTGCTTTGCAGAAGGTGGTGACGGCCTCCCATGCACTCTCGCGCCGAACCATGGCCTGAACCAGGCCGGACGCGAGAGATCGCCGCCACCGTTCGCCTCCGTGAGGACACGGCGGTGCTCCGCCCAAGCCGGACAGAACTCCTCCGTATGCTCCACCGTGTCCTCCGGGCGATCCACACAGTGGTGACACCCGGGCGTTTCCTCCCGCTTTATCCTGAACAGGAACTTCCTGAAACAACCATGTCCGGTGGGGACCTGCGTCAGGCGGAAGGTGAGGACGCCGTGGCGCCTCTCTAGCCACTCCTCAAAGAGGGGACTTATCGCCACGATTGTGGCGTGCCCAGCGCTAGGTTGCGATAATCGCACTCTCCATGCCGCCATAAGATCCCGCCGGAGCTCTGTCCGCTGTGCCGTGATTTCTCGCGGCAGCGGAGTTTCACCCCGGCGTTTCGCCTCCTCGCGCCACGCAGACGTGCGCGAGGACTTTTGCCTCCAGATCCCATGGCGGTAGGATTAATTAATGCTTGCGGCGTTTATTAGGGTATTCCTTCATTTCACATGTAAATGCAATCATAATTATCTTTTGGTTTTAAATGATATCGGAGATGCTTTCCAACAGATTTATTTATAATGACAGTATTATTTTAATAATCAGCGGGGCAAGCTTTATCACAGTTTGAGCGATAAAACTGTTTTGTCATAAAATGCTAGTACAAATTGACATGACATAATTTATCATGTCTTGTCACAAACGTCTTGGGCAGCCCGTGCTCGGCCCGCAGGTGCGCTACACACTTATTTGAGTCGGCATGAGTCGGTACAGCCGGGCGGAAAAAATGAACATAATATAATAGGTTGGGGAAAAAGTTTCTTCGCATTTTTTAAGAAAATTCAAAACATTTTTTAATATAGTTTATTTACATTTAACTAAAGTATGTAGGTGCCATTTTGTTCGATAACTTTTTGCCATCTTCTAGGTAGGGACATGATCCCATTGCTATAGAAATTTTGGGACTTCTGATCAAAATACCGCGACAAGTGGTTTTGGCAGTGCTCTCGTGATGTTAACCTGACACTGCCTAAAGAATTCTGAAGAGACCGAAACAGGTGGAAATCTGAAGGTGCAAGGTCAGTACTATACGGCGGATGCATTAACACCTCCCAGCCAAACTCTCTAAATTTTTGCTGAGTGGCTAAAGATGTGTGAGGTATAGCGTTATCATGATAAAAAACCACACCCCTTCTGTTGATTAATTCCGGCTTTCTCTCAACTTCTTGCTTTAATCTCATCAGTCGTTCGCAGTAGAGTTGAGAATCGATGGTCCTGCCTGGTGGTAACAGCTCATAATGAATAATGCCCTTCCAATCCCACCACACACACAGCATCACCTTGTTGCGAGTTAACCCGGGTTTCGCCACAGTCTGTGAAGCCTGACCGGCCTTTGACCACGACGTTTTTCGCACGTTCTTGTCGTACGTGATCCACTTTTCATCACCAGTTATCAGCTTCTTCAAAAATGGTTCGGTTTCATTACGTTGTAATAAAGAATCACAAATGAGTACACGGTTCATTAGGTTTCTTTCAGTGAGCTCGTGAGGTATCCAAATATCGAGCTTTTTTGTGTACTCAGTTTTTTTCAAATGTGCCAAAACTGTTTTGTGGTCAATTCCCAGTTCTTCTGCTACGTCTTAACTACTGATATGGCGACCTTGCTCCACTTTTTCAAAAATGGCATCCATTTTATCCGTAATAGGGCGACCAGAGCGACGTGCATCTTTGACATCAAAATTTCCGGATTGAAAACGCTTAAACCAAATTTGTGCTACTCTCACAGACACTGCACTAAGTCCATAAACATCGCAATTCTTTTTCGCGGCTTGCGTTGCATTTTTACCTTTTATGTAGTAAAATTTTTCATTAGATTCACTCATCTTGACAGTAAGAAAAACAAATGAAAATCACACATTTTCCTAATTTGAATTTGGAATTATGTTCTTTAAAATTTTAACTTTCAATGATACCAAAACCTGCCAGATACAAATAGTATAGCCAAAGAGATTTTATTACAAGTTCATACATACTATAATGCGAAAAGACTTTTCCCCAACCTAATATTATTATGCCACCCGGCTGCAGCTCTGACGAACAAGTGTGTCAAGAGTGAAATGAGAAGTAAAATCATTTTTACACCAAGAAGCGCAAACAGTTAAAGCATGAAAGCAAGTCCGATCCTTAACTCCGGTCCAGACTAGCTCTTTCTAGAAATTAATAATAACTGAAGGGTTCATGACAGCAATTCAAGATCATGTTATTCAAATCCATAACTTCCAAAAGCACCACATGCGAGTCCCTCTTTCAACAGACATTTGTAGATGATATCATAGTTCTTCTGAAACTATTCAACACATTACAGGAGGATGTAAAACAATAGTTCAGACTGACTATTAACACAGTCACGATGAAATAGCCAACATAATTCATCAAAACCTTGCCATTATTAGAATCATTAAATATTAATTAATTACTACACCTCCAGTACCTTACTATAAATAAACTTCAAAAACGGTTCTTGAAAACTATACTTTGATCGAGCCATCCTCACAGACAGAACAACACATTACAATAGACCAGACATAACTTTACTAGATAAAAATGTGTGGCATATACATCGCGACTTAAGAACAACGCATCACACTGACGTCACGCAAAACCCTGCATCGCGCAAGCACAGTTTACCGCACGACTAGCATATACAACGCCCCGATATAAATACCAGTTCTAAACACGCACAACCTACAAAACACTACAGCAGAAAAGCTGTCAAAAGACTTAAAAATAGAAATAAGCCGAACGTGGCAATTAGGCAGAGAGAACTTTCAACCACCGTTGTCATTCCTGAACAACTGCAATTAATCTTTACAAACATGATGTAGCTCCCTTCACCTATCAAACCCCACAGAAAGCCGCTATACTGAACACTTGCAGAATTGTCTGAAAATTCCTGCAAAACGACAATGCCGCACAAATATTATCATACTCACAAAAATCATTCACCATTGTAACACACATGTCAAAGCATAATTTATAATAATAATTGCATAATACGAGTCATCACGATATATATTATCATCAATTATCACATGGGTTAGTATTTTCAAGGGTGCAGCACTTGGCTTTGGCACGTATTACCCAAAAAACTAAAGATATGTGCGGAAATACAAAAATGTATACCAACAAATAATAATACAAGCCTTTATTCAAACACAAAATTTTACATTGATTTAAATCTTATATTGACGACTCTGGTGAGTCGATGACACCGACAACTTGATCTGATTGCCCAACTTTGGCAAAGGCCTCCTCCATTTCTTCCCACTCTGTACTGGTTATCACTTCATATCACTCCAAGTCCATGTTTTCTCTATTGTGGCTTTTATTTTATCTTCCCAACTTCGAAACTGTCTATTACTCGTAATATCTCACTTATTACCAGATTTGTTTTTGTTTGACGGTCGTCTCATTACGCACACATGCGTACAAATACTTTCAAACGTTTGAATTTTGGAGGCGCGTGCCATAATATTATCGTAGTTAATCTCTAATCTACGTCACTAGTAACCTACCTACTTATAAAAACTGGAAGAAAGTTTTGGTTTCCATTTACAACAATAGCTACTTAAAAACAAATGCCTATCAGCAGAATTTGAATCGAGAACAATAAGTAAATTCTGATCGACATTGGAACACTTCAAACCATTGACTGGGCAGCGGGCAGTGAAACTAAATCCAAAGAAAGTTCGATACCGTTTCAGTTAATGGCAAAAGGATAAATACCTACACAAGTGACCCTACTCCCTTGACGGTTACAACTTTCGTGAGAAGTTTCTCGTTAAACCCCAGATGAGTGTGAAAAGCGTTTAGATAAGTTTCCCTGAGAAAAAAGGTTATAAGGCACACATTGGATACTCTCAATTGAAGCACTGAAACGAAAATTCAAAGTGTGTAAATTAATTCAATGTTAATGTAATTAATTGTTTGCACACATAAAATATTGGTTAATTAAATAACTAACTAAAATAGAAAAGTACTTACAAAAATCCTTAATCATACAGAGATTTAATAGTTATTTATGATATTAGGGCGGTAAGTTGGTTTTTACAAACGAGTAGACGAATGTAAGTCCGAGACGAAGTCGAGGGCTTACCATAGTCACGAGTTTGTAAATACCAATTTCCGCGCGTGTGTCATACAACGTTTTTCAACACATTTGCGAGAAAACAATACAATAGGTAATAAAATAAGCCATCAAAACATTTTAAGAGAAAGATCGAGTCTTCCATGATATAAAATTATTGTAAATCATTAAATAGCACTCATGATTATGTATGACTCATGAGATATCAGGTGCACTACCCATACTCCATTTGAAATAAGATTAGACATTTAAATAAACTTGTTTACAGTCCGTTCAACCGATTTTGACTTCTATTCCGTAGGCATAAAGATGGCATTAAAAGCAAAAACGTGGTTACAATACCAACTGTTTATTACAGTTGCCATTTGTCATGCCCTTAACGCAATAGAAGTTAAAATCAGTTGAACGGACTGTAAAAAAGGCATCGAGATATAAGTACTATACGTTAGTACTTATATCTCGATGAAAAAAGGTTTATTTAAATGTCTAATCTTATTTCAAATGGAGTATAGTAGATTCCATATTAATATCGGATTCCTCGCTTGAACTCATATTATTATTTTGTAAATATCAGTCGGAAAGTGGCAACAATCTTTGACATTTCTAATATGAAAATGGCGCGAATTTGCAAATGGTGCCACGTGGACATGGTGAAAATTAGTACTACTATCTTTCGTCTCATTTTCTCTTTAATAATAAAGTGAGATAAACGTATTGAGCAAAAGCGCTTCCAATGAGGTTCGATCATTCAGCTTATTTATTTTCGTAATTTGAAACTCCTTGGTGGAATTCTTATATAATTTTTATGGTAATTAAAAAAAAACCGTAAAGGATACGCACGGCGCTCTAAAACGAAGGGGGCGGTAAAACATGTACTTAGGTGAGAGTACCTATTTTACCGCCCGTTCCGTTGTATGGTGCGTAATTTTTAACTTTCGAACAATGTACTCGTATGTATACAGGCTTCGTAAATGCATTTTTGAGCAAATGTGTTGAAAAAAAAACGAAACCGCATACCTATATTTAAGTAGGCACTCTCTAATATAATCTCTTTACTCTTAGGGAATAATTATAAAACCTAGCGTTCTAATTTACTATTTCCTTTATTAAGCAATGATGTTAATTCAATTAAGAAAACATAAAACCCGTGTTTTCCTTTTTTTATGAATTATGAAAATCCAAACAACATCGGCAGCCAATATCTACCTAAATTCTTTGTTATAATAAACTCCTAACCTTTTTCTATTCGACAGTACATTTTCCGGAGTACCTAACTGTCATTTAACATTCAAAAAGTGCTCTATAATTAAAATTACAATGGGCGCCTTTTCCGCCTAAAATAATTTTCTCGGTCAGTGATTAAATTTTCATTAAAAGGGTAAAGTGGTTATCAAGATGATTATAAGAAGCGTTGAGTGGTTAATTGAATGAAAAATGTGGAACTTTGAGAGTTTTAATCTCATACTTTCAATGATTTATGTCCCTGATGATACCTTTTCGTAATGTCTTTTGTAAGTGCTATTAGATTACTTTACTGACTGACTGGCTTTATTAGGTAGTTATATTATAGCTCCCTTAAAGATTTCAATTTGCTGCGCTTCTTGTCACAGGGACAATCCATAAAGCGAATTTCGCCGACATTTGCGTTTGCGTCATCTTCTGCTGCCACTGTCGCATGCGGTTAGCCTTATCATCTGCGGGAGAAAAGGTTTTCAAAAAAAAAAACAAAAATTAAAAATTTCTTCACAGGTCTTAACAATAAATTAGTGTTCCAATATGTCCTGCCTGTATGTATATGTTATGTATTGTCATTCAATTTAAAATTATTTTACATGTCTTTAGTTAGGTATTTATAAATGTCAACATATCAAGATACAGTGAAATTATTATATATTATGGTCAACAAATCAATCAATAATTCAAGAAATCTTGGATTGTGTAATAAGCATTAACAATTACCAAGTATCGTTATTTATTTTTAAATATTGGTAGTTGTTTAGTGCTCAGAATGTCAATGATGTGTGTATGAATGTTTCCTATGTGTCTATTTCAAGTGACTTGGGTAAAATTAGAATCGTCACCAGATGAACTCAAACACAAATTCAAAGCATTTATTTCAATTAAACCAGGCACTTTTGAATATTGTTGAGCAATTGGTCAGTTAGAAATATGAAGCTAGTTGCCCACTCCAAAGCGTTGTAGGTACACAATGGAGAAGAACGGGCAAGAAACTCCATCGACACTCTTTTAAATTATAATGTTACAAAAATATTGTTATAACTTTAGTGTTGAATTTATAACTAAACGTGAGGACGTTATAACAAAAAACGCGTCCATATTATAGCAAATAGAAACAAACAATAAAAAAAACAAAAAATAAATAACATAATTAAAATAAGCTGTGGCAGCTAAGAGATGACCAGTCCCAACTGACAGCGCCCGTTCACGAACATGACGCATGGATCAACACCATTAAGCTCAACCATTTTGAAGGGAGCTAAATGATCCAACACACGCGCCACCATCAGCGAGACATCTGACTGTGCATGACATACTGTCAGCCGCCAAGGCACATTCAAATCAATGAAAGATATATTACCCAGCTCTATTGTATATAGTACTCACACCTGTGCTATGCAATTATATAATACAAAGGAGATTGAGTTTATACAATGCAAAGATAGTCTTACAATCTTCAGAAGCTCCAACAGTATTTTCAAATGTTAGTCAATTAGTTGGGATTGTGGGGCAGGACCAAGGCATTGTGCCAAGCATTTTTATGAGCCATGTAATCCCCCAACTTATAATATGCCTGCTTGCATAGTGTGCGCTTTGTACAAGATTTGAATTTCGTCTCATTCAGATGAATTTGCTAAGATAAGTTTGAAAATAAAACCGATGTATTATAATTAATTAAATTAAATGGTTCCAACGATCTTGACCTCAGATACTAAAATACGTCACCATACATGTCCAAGGACAACGACCTTTTATTATAGAATCAATAAAATAAAACGATCTACCTAACCTTGAAACATCTCGTCAAACAAACAGCAATTAATTCAATACGATTAATAATGTTTGCTACAATCTAAACGCAAAACCCTATGATGTGTAACAAATTCGCGTAAATTTCGATAGATCCACGATTGATTTCACATGGTTTATTTGCTTTGAGCTCGCAGTAAAACGAATAAACATTAATTCTGTATGATTTTTGAACGTATCCAAACAAAATCATGTTGGTTATTCCAGTTGAAAAGTTTCAATATTTGAACGCGTAATCAGTTGATTACTAAATAAATCCTTAGCATATAATCACGCTTGTGTCCCTAGAAAGGTAAGACAGAGGTGTACATACTCTCACATTTCACTAACGTAATGGCACGCGCAAATGTCAAATAAGAATTGTTTTATAATGTGTAACATCAGATTCTTCCTTCCCGCTTTCTGTCGGAGTGATTTCGTGAAAAGGAACGGAAGTGTGTAACAGGAAGTGACCATGGAATTAGTTAGTACTTTATAAGAGCAAGCTCGGAGTTTCTCTGAAGGATAAAATCAGAAATTAAGTTATCCGGAAGAGAACCGGAATTACCGACATAGCCTACAGAGTAAGTAAGCTGAAGTGGTAGTGGGCTGGCCATGTTTGTCAAAGGACCGATGGCCGGTGGAGCAGACGAGTCCTGGAGTGGAGGAGACCGCGTATCGGTAAGCGTAGTGTGGGACCCCAGCTAGATGGACCGTCGACCTAAAAAAAGGTGGCTGGGACAGACTGGATGCGGAAGGTGGAGGACAGGGTGTTGTGGCGCAGCCTAGGAGAGGCCTATGTCCAGCAGTGGACTGCTATAGGCTGAGTTGATTGATTATAAGAGCATGGCATAAGTGTACTCATGGAATTAGTAAGTAATATATAGATTGTAAGTACTGTTACGGGTCGAATTTCGACCAGTCCACTAATAATCAATAATTTTATTCGAATAAATATTTCAGTAAGTTTTTAGTTTTTTTTTTGAGGTTAATTTATGTCGCTGCTCAGTTGGTTATTGTGAGATGTCAGATGTTACACGTCCTATGAAGGGCACAGGAATAGAAGGGGGGGGGGTCTCATCAACAAAACAAGTATTCAGATATAATGGCAAATTAAATGTTCAACATGTAATTATTCTGTCAAATTTTTTTGTGGCTTATCTTTACAATGGGCTCTTTTTATACTGTTCTGAATAAACCAATAAAAGGCCCGCGTATAACGAATCGAATGGCATACGGTAGTTAGTTAGATTTTAAGAAATATGTCGATGATCCTCTTTTTAGGGTTCCGTACTCAAAGGGTAAAAACGGGAACCCTTATTACTAAGGCTCCACCGTCTGTCTGTCTGTCCGTCTGTCACCAGGCTGTATCTCATGAACCGTGATAGTTAGACAGTTGAAATTTTCACAGATGATGTATTTCTGTTGCCGCTATAACAACAAATACAAAAAAACATCAATCAACGTAAAGGGCGCCCGAAACAATCAATTGCAATTGTCAATTTTAACGTGATTGATACACATTGATGCGCGAATATTGATCGTCTACCAAATCCAATTGAAGCGATTGCCAATAATATTACTACAATTACAATTTATTAATTGTAGTTGATCGTTTTGGGACCCTTTAAAGGACATCAAAGTGCACAATGTATTAAGTTCGTAGGATACGATACTAAAACTTTGTAATAAGAAATTGTAATAAAAAATGCAAATGGTATGGCTCCTAAAATGCTAGCACTCCACTATTAAACTTCTGCTGTTTTGCATAAAATGATACAAAGTCGTATAATACCTTTAGTAAATTACGTATAGTATTGTTAGCGTATATTATGATAATATTATTCTTAAAAAAAAAAATAAGTATTAGGTACCTAACTTAAACTTCTTAACATAAACCTCCGACAGAGCATCATAGTGAATGATCGCACAAAATACAAAAAATTAAATTCGTAAATAATTTTGAATATAGCATTCAAAAATATTTATAAAACACAAACCAAAACGACTGCTCGCTTCGAAACAAAATTAATATAACTAGCTGGGTATTTTCATGGGTTTCTTGCCATTTCATCTTGGAGACATGAGACACTAACTTTATCATTGAGAAAAGAATGTTTGAATTAATTTAGAAACCGGTTTCTTAGTAAAAACCTGTTTCAAATTAGTCATACCCTTGGCCTGGCCATCGGTAAATAGTATTAGCAGACCGTCTTTTGTTTTGCAAAGTATCTATTATAGCTAAAAAAACCGGCCAAGTACCTGTCGGACCACGCACAATGAAGGGTTCCGTAGTTAGGATGAATTCATCCCAAAAACCAACTTAACATTGTAGTTGAAAAACATGCTCTCCCATACATCTTATATACGTTACGGTCAATTCTTCAACTGCAAATTTAAGTTGGTCGACGATTACTCGTTAACTTGTAAACCCTACTTAGCTGTGATAGTTTCCCTTTTAATTTCGTTATATATACAACTGCCATGAATTTTTTCACATACCCAAATTCAACCATTTAGCTGGCAGGGGGGGGGGACACTTGACTCTAACAAAAAATAGCACTTTAAAGCTTAATATTACGCAAACGGATCTCAGAATTAAAAAATTGTTCTTCACAGACCCACAATATTTTTGAACGGCCTATCCAACGATGCCCCACACTATGTATTAGACGAGAAAAAAAAAATATTATCCCCGTTTTACATGCAAGGGAAGTACCCAAAAAAATATGTTTTTCATGATTTTATCGGCGTGATTAATATGTACACCCATGCCAAATTACAGCTTTCTAGAACTTAGCGTCTCTGAGCTAAGCTGGGGACAGACGGACGGACGGACAGACAGACAGACAGACAGACGGACATGGCGAAACTATAAGGGTTCCTTGTTTACTACGGAACCCTAAAAAACCGGCCAAGTGCGAGTCCGACTCGCGCACAAAGGGTTTCGTTAAGTTATCATTTGTAGTCCCATTAAAAGGTAAAGTACAGTTGGTGACTACCATTACCAGACTCCTTATACAAAGAAGAATAACGGAAGAGGGGTCTGGTAATGCTGGGCATGTACTATTTGACCTCAATATAAATATTTAATCTGTCAAGCCTTTTCCCAACTATGTTAGGGTCGGCTTCCAGCCTACGGGGATGCAGCTGAATACCAGTATTTTACATGGCGCGACGGTATCCACAACCCATTAACTGGGTAATACGATACCCCTTGGTAGACTGGTTGTCAGACTTTCGCGCTTCTGCCGACCCCTAACGACTGTGAAATATCCACAAATGACAGCCAGGACCAACGGCTTAATGTGCTTTCCAAGGCACGGAGGGGTCTCGGTATGTAAAGATGGTCACTCATCCACGGACCAGACCCGGCAAGCGTAGCTCATCCTGATCGATCGATCCTTCGCTCTTATTACTTAGCCACAAGCTCGCTCTCTTTTAGCCTGCCTTAGCACCTCTTGGATGAATGGATTCTCAATGTATTAGTATTATACTTCAAAATCATTCAGATTAGAGCAATTAGGGTGTTGGTCTTTCTCTAAGGGTAGCAAATATAATAAGAAAGAAAGTAAAACGCGACGGTTGAGGAGTCCGGAAGCTAATAAATCAATCAACTCTCTGGCCGATTGTGTATAATTTATTTTAAAAAATCCCATTCGAAGGTAAAGTACTAGTTGACCTCAATATAAATATTCTCACAATTAATCAATTATCAACATACCAGAATGTAAGAATGTATGTAGCTTGGAAGTGTTCCCGATACCGGTGGGCTACTATTTTTTATATTTTAAAATATTTAAAATTTAATATTTTAAAATATAATTTATATGAATTTAATAATTAAAGAACTGTTATATTAAGAATGTATGTAAATATTATTAAAAGGATTTCTTTTAATTATCAATAAATACATAATGTATGACCAGCTGGTTATTAGTTAATAACAACAATGTGGCAATAATTGTTATGTCAGCGATCTTGAATGGTAAGTAATGAACAGTTATTATAGGATTTGCATTTTAATTATATTCTGTATTATTGATTGTAACGTTTTAACGATATTTTATCGGTAGGTATACTTTAGTGGCTAAATAATAACAGCACGGGTCGACCGCAGATTAAGATGTGCTTGCCAAGGCTGGTCACTGGATGGGTGACCATTGATAACATATCGAGACCCCTCCGTGCCTCAGAAAGCTCGTTAAGCTGTTGGTTCCGGCTATCATTCGTAAATATTTCACAGTCGTTACGGGCATTCAGAAGCCCGAAAGTCTGACAACCAGTTTTTACCGTTCGTTCTATTTAGCGTTCGTCGTGCGTGTACCGAATTGTAATCTGCCACTTGTCGTGGAAGAAGACTTTTGGCCGCAGAACGTGGTGTTCCATCGCTTCCGCGGACAAGTTCCACAAGACAGCACAAAGTCATTCTAGTGCAAAGTGAAATGCTACTAACATAGTCTTAAGCCTTTTTATTAAAACAAGTTTTGTTTATATTATAATAAGTATATTTAGTTTAAGGGAGATGCGCTAAGGTAGCCCGCGATATTCTATATTTTTTTTAAGTTTTTTGCAATTTGCAAGTCATTATTTTATTTGCAGGTTGTATGTTGATCTAAATATGATTATTGGCCGTATCAAATATAGCTTTACAGAATAACAATCATTATAATCGGCAATACAACTAGCTGTCTTCGAAAAATCCTTTCTTTTTTTTTTGTTTTCGGGGGAAATCCTTCAAAAAGCACCTGGACTTTGGGGAAAAAGACCAGGGAGTGTGGGATTCTTACCTCACTAAAACCACCCCGGTGATCACCATCAGCACATGAAGGGGTCTCTTCGAAAAATCCTACTGAATGATTATTTCTGATATAATAATTCAGTAGGATTTTTTGAACTTAGATAGTTGTAATGCTGATTCTAATGATTATAATTCTGTAAAGCCATATTTGTTATGGCCACGAATCATATTTAGATCAACATACAACCTGTTATTGACCTGCAAATTGCAAAAAAACGTAACAAAATTTGAATTTGGCGGGCTACCTTAGCGCATCCCCCATAAGGTATTTTTCTATGAGCCTGTGTCGCCTGAAATAAACGGTATTATTATTATTATTTACCAAGTCATATCGTACTACCCAGTACTTAACTGGATTGCGGAGGTCAGACAGGTAGTCGGTCCATGTAAAATACTGGTATTCTGCTGCATCCGGTAAGACAGGAAACCGATCAAAGTCAAAGTCAAAAGTCAAATTATTTATTTCAAATAGGCACATAAGAGGCACTTTTGAACGTCAAAATTTACAAGAAATAGAATTGATTCTAGTTGCCCCTTCCAAAAGGTAGTTTCCTCTGGAGAAGAATGGGCAAGCAACTCCACCGTTACTCTTTTAAAAATGTTTTACAATATTTTGTTTATTTACCTACATTAATTATATGATTATATGTGAACACGATGCACCTAGAATAAAATTACTATAAGTACCACAATAGGTAAAATTAATTAAAATTGAAGCAATGAAAAATAACTTATTTATGAGATAGATACCTACATGGTGCTCACATATATATTAAGCAAGTATACCTAGCACTTGGTCAATCAGTGCTGCAATATTGTATTTCTGTATGGGGAGGCACGTCAAAAATTATACTCAAACCATTAGAAGTTGCACAGAGAGCAATACTCAAGGTCAGCACTTTCCGGCCCTATCTGTTTTCAACATACCTTTTGTATCAGTCCTGTGAAGTCATCACGGTCCGGCAGCTCTTTGTCCTGCACGCAGTTTTGAGACACCATGCTAATACAGAGTATAACAAGTCCTCTTATTTATCTAAGCGTAGACGAAAGGACATTACATACAATGATCCACCTACCTTTAAACACCCATACGTTCGCAATTACTATTGTTTCCTAGGCTCTTTTCTGTATGAAAGACTAAATAAGCTTGTCGATATACACGCCTTAAATAGGAACAAGTGTAAACGTATGGTTGGGACTACATTCGCAAGCTTAACTACAATGATACCGAAGACCTGTTGTCTATAGTTAAGTAGCTTACAATAATACTCACCCTCCTACACACATCCACTCATTTACACTCTACTCACCGGAGCGCTGATGTCTGAAATACAGATATTTTATATCTAGTTCGGGCACAGATGTTCAATATCACATCATTGAATAAAAGTGTAATATAGTGTATCACTTTAATATTTAAATGTCTGTATGTTAACAAATAAATAATTCTTATTCTTATATTCTTATTATATTTACAAACATCGTAACAGGATATGTTTTCCTAGAAATTTTAAAATAATAAGTCAGTGTGTGAGTTAAGGTAATCACAGAATGTTAAATCAATCTCATAAAAATAACAAATTATACAATTAAAATAGCAACCAGTTTGATTTTGTCTAGACTCTAGATTGTCCTATTATGGAGCTGCACCAGCATGTTTCAAAGCATTCCTATCTTGGATATAATCCTCTAACTTGTAATATGCTTTTTTACAAAGTGTACTTTTAATATGTGTTTAAATTTTCTTTCATTTAATTGCAATAAATAAAAAGGTATTTTGTTGTAACTTTTAACACAGTACCTACCCCATAAGATGTATGTACTTTTGATAATCTGAAAAATGTTTGATATATTTTATCTTTATTTCTAGTATTAAAATTATGTCTATCACTTATCTTATTAAAAATATGTAGATTTTTCCTTACATACATAAAATTTTCAAAAATGAATTGGCAAGGTACCGTCATAATATTAATCTTTTTAAATAGTTCCCCATGAGATTCGCAGTGACATATTATAATATAAATTGCTCTGACAGCTCTCTATTTCAAAATAAAGATGAACTCAATGTCAGCAGCCCGACCCCACACTAAAATGCCATACGACATAATGCTGTGGAAGTAGCTAAAATAAACCAATCGCGCGGTGTGTACTCATCTATTAAAGCTGTCTTATCTTTCGAAAAGCATAAGCAGCCGAGCTTAGCCGCGCCGCAAGAGAGGTTATCACAACGCAGTTGGGAAAAGACTAAGCAGATTTATTGATTTGACCTTAGCATAATCAGGAAAATGTGTGTTGTTTGTTATACACCCAGACAAAGAGGTTTTTTAACCCTGGGCTGCCATAGATTTACTTAGTACTTAGTGTAGTAGGTAGGTCGGTACCTACTATGTTAAAAAAGCTTGTAAGGGATAAGTACCTAAGTACACGGCAACTTGATAGCATAAAGGACTTATAATATAAGATTGTAAGAAGCGTCAATTTTCATACAATATCTTGTGTGTGCGTAGATACTGTTCGAAATTATCCGATTGGTTCCGGAACAAAAAAAAGGCCCTTGCCCAATCTTGCCCACACAGCAAGGTCGCATCTTTTTCCGTGTATAGTTTAACATTGAATCGATAATTATGTTTAAACTCATTCGATATTCCGTAATTATAGGATTTGTCTAATAAGGTATATAAATTTAACATAACATCACGCCTTGCTTCTACGAAGGGTTGGGCAGAGGTGTACCTGTAGTACACCCATATTTTACGAGTTTCATGTAATAGGGTGCGAGCCCATTGCCATCAACTGGCCCTAAATTCAGACTCCGGGCTGCTTCTGAGAAATTCCAGATAGAAAAACCCAATATCACTTTGCCCGACCCGGGAATCTAACCCAGGACCTCATGCTCAGCAGGTGCGACCACTAGACCAACGAGGCAGTCCAAGTAATACTGGTATACTAATATACCAGTATTAATAACATACCTATTATTTAAAAGCCCACTTTGGTATATCATAATTCTTTCTTTCTTTTCTTTTTTTTAAAACGTTGCCATACACTAGGAATTTCTCCTGTATTGTGGGTGCGTTTACAAACATTTAAGCACACATACACAAACAATTAATACCATAATCATAATTGAATGGACAATGTTTGTATTATAGGTAGATACAGTCACTTAACGGAAGGTTGACGATGCTATGAATAATTAATTAAAATCGATTGTCACGAGAGTAGATTTATACAAAAAAACACGATATGATAATCCCAGTGAGTCCCTTGGGGAAAAATTAAAAACGACATAAACATCTACTTAATATTCTTAGTTGTTTTTGGTCATATCATATCATCTTCGAGCTCATCGTCACCACCACTAGAACGAAATGATGGAAGGTTGACAAGCTATAAATAAGGTTCTCTACTGTGTTCCCTAACTTCTTTATCCGTAATCTAAACTGCCATAATTATTTTCTCCCAATCATCATTTGTCCGAATGATAACATGCCCGAACTTAATGTCACATAAACATAATATCACATGCCATAAAAAAACCCTAAATATAATATGCCCTAAATTTGTTTGTCATAAATATTACAATCGATAATATACAAAAGACATAAAACCGTTTTCACTAAAACTTGTAAGTTCTAAATTCAAATTATTTATGTTGTATAATTTGTTGATTGTGAACATGGGGATTTTCTTTCCCTGTAAGCATGCAAACAAGCATACACCATGCATGCAGCAAGCATGCAGCATGCAAGCGAGCATATAAGCAAGCATGCAGCATGCAAGCAAGCATGCAACATGCAGCAGGCATGGTTTCTGTTACGGCTCCGGTGCTGCGGGGCTCCAGCGGTCCCACGCGAGCTTATCGTCGCCGATAGTTTAACGCTTGCCGCCGCGGCTGAGGCTGGCCGGCTTGGCCAGCCAGAAAGACGAAGCTGCGGTGGTGAGACAACCAGCTGCTCTTCAACTCGCGGGCCGCCTCGCCCCTCCGCGCCTACGCGATTCTAAATTACACTCTAGGGGTAGGGCATACAAGACTGCGTGGAGTCGGATTTACAGCGATTCGTTTCTGTTACTAAAACCTAATTTTTAGCAAATGCAGCAATCGATTTTATTATAAATGAAATTCGGATAATACACTTTATATAATACAAAACTTAGGACATATATGACTTTACTAGCTGTACCCACGCGGTTTCACTCGCGTGTTTCATACGTTGGTGTTTATGAGATTTATAATGTTCCAAGCGAACAGACCAATAGTGCACTTCGGAACTTGCGCATTTAGAGTTCCGTACCAAATGTAGAAGTTATAAATTGTATAAGCTTAGTTAATCCATACGCAAAATTAAGTTTGTTGTAATAGTAAAATGAGGAAATTTTAAAATAAGCAAAGAATGATAAGATCCAAGTTCAACCACCTTATCCTTGGAATAATCAATTTCAGGCTCATATTTATAACCTGATAAATGCTTATTTTTCCAAGGCAATAATTTATTTGCGTAATATTTTGCTGCTACTGTCTGGTTAATCTGAAGATTATTAGATGCATAATGCCTCACAGCTTCACGGTTTACTTCAGGATAACTTTGTGAGTACTTACTTACAGCCTCACGGTGAGCTTCGATGTGAGCATCTGCATATATTTTTACAGCTGATTTATTAACGTCGGGTTTTTTTTTTGCATACTTTGAAGCAGATTTTCTTAATTGTTTTTCCTAATCCCATCTGTGAATCTTTTCCTGCTAAACGCAGGAACTTCCCTATTTTTTCCTTTACTTACAATAAACGATTCGTGTGGACTTAGTTCAGGAGTATGTTCGGTTGGCGACTCTAGCCAAATCAGGGTCATAATTCTCTGGGTCAGTAAAAGTTGCCGATAGTTCGGAACCAAAAGAAGGAATTTGGTTAAGGAACACGTTAGAAAATGGTGCACACTGAGTGTAAGTCGGTGATTCGTCAACGAAGACACTAATTTGGTGCTGGGGTTGTATGCCAGAAAAAAATTACTCGCATTCCGTTTGCTCAATATATATAGGCACGCGACTTCTCGACAAAATCAATAGCAGTGAATTGGAACTGGGATTGTGAATTCAACTGCACATTTACCGCTGAGTCGGCGACGGTCTGTGATTCTTCAATTTTTGCGGCGTGAAGGGTCAAAAGATCTTTTTTATTACTTAAATTAGCCAACGGAATTAAAACATCAAATTGACCTTCATTAAAGTTTCCTGAGAATCGGATTATTTTTAATGTTTTGCTTCCCCAAAACCAGCAATAAAAAAACCATCTTGAAACACCTGGAACTCAAATAGGAATAGTTCTCCCGCTGCCATGAGTTCAAAGGTAGTTCCGTAGGTGCCATTACACGACATTTCAGCGACGTATTCACGCTTTGAACCATAAACAGCTCCTGACCGATCCTGGGTGAAAGGTTGGAATCTTTCCCAGTTGTTAGACACGTGGCGCACAATGCTGTCTCGAATTTGAGAAGCCATGGCCACGTTACTGTTCACCAAATAGGATAGAGATGAAAATAAGCATGCGCCATCGCTAGGGATATTTACTATTTGGCAAAGAATTTGCACTCCATTAGAAGTGATAATAATTTGACTATCCATTTTAATTAAACAATGCTCACGACTCCAGTAAGTAACGTTTTTAAAACAGCAACAACACCAGCCTAAACCAAAGATACTGAATAATAAAATTAAAATACGAACGAAAAACTATTATAAGTAGTAATACCACAGTGTGAAATACCTACACAATAAGTACTTAATTCGCAAAGAAATAGAAATATCAAAATTCCAACCAGGCAATAGGTAAGAACACAATTATTATCCTCCAATTTAAAATTAGGAAGCGAAACAAACCAATACGAAGACTTCAACCAAACAACGACGATGAAAAATATTTCAAAGCAAATTAGTAGTAAGTAATAACAAAATACCGCAAAACAGAAATTTCGGTAAAATTAGCTTGAACGTGTATCGCCTAGGTAATCTCGGGTTTTACAGTATTCTGTATTCTGTGATTGATACATGAGTTCGTTTTTTGAAACGATCGGCTTGCAAGCCGCGACATTTTTTTAAACATTGTGAAGTTTTCCCCTTGGCATTCTCGACTTTATTGCTATAACTGCAACGTTCAAATTACCTGAATACCAATTAGAACATCTTTTCATTATCTTTTAGCAGACGCCTGCATACTGAAAAATACTGGCCACCTAGAAATTGGCATTTGGTAAAAACTAAAGATAAATAAACCTCAAGGAACTTCCAAGTTCTTATTTCAATGTAAAATATGCATTAACGCGTTGTCGTAAAATTCAATTTGGATCTTTATCGGCTTCCGAATTCTAATTTCAATGTAAAGTATGCAATAACGCGTTGCCGTAAGATTCAATTTGGATCTTAACTGGATTTGGAACTTTTTTCATACAAACATTAAACACCCTTATTTACACCCTTAACGGTTAAATTTCGTAAAACCCTTTGTTAGTGAGTACCTAGAAACCAAAAGGAACAATCAGGCCAACATTCATGTCTCTAACTTTAAAAACCTAGGACTTTCATACAAACTTTGACACCCGTTTTCAACCCCTTGGGGTGCGAATTAAAAAAAATCCTTTCTTAGTGCGCGCCTGCACCCCATAGAGACTGCTTGTGCCAAATTTTAGACCTCACGGCCCAGTAGTTTCCGAGATTTCGTGATGAGTGGTCAGTGAGTGGACTTCTCTTTTATATATATAGATTTCATGCAAAATTACTGATGATTCAATTATTATGGTATTCGATATTATGACAGAATAGTTTTAAAGAAATATAATTAAAGTTAATTATGTAAAACAAAATTTCGAATTTTTGAACATTATGGTTACTGAAGTCTATAGAAAACGTGTAATGGATAATGATTTTCGGACAAACAATTTTAGGAGAAGAAAGGGAGTACCTACCTATAAATAAATATTGACTGTCACAAGAGTTGATTCACACAAGATAAAACCCAGTAAGTCCCTTGAAGAAAAACTAAAAACGACACAAAAATCTACTTAATATTCTTAGTTGTTTTTGGATAACTTCTTCGAGCTCATTGTCACCACTGTGGTCACCACCACTAGAACGAAATTATGGAAGGTTGACAATGCTATAAATAAATATCGATTGTCACAAGAGTTGATGCGTACAAAATCACGATATAAGATAAACCCAGTGAGTCCGTTGAGGAAAAACGGAAAAACTAAAAAAGACATGAGAATCTACTCTTAATCTTATTCTTAGTTGTTTTTTGATAGCGTGACGTCTTTTCACCACTACTAGAACAAATTTGTTTGATTTAGTTTGAGTGAGGTATCTTTCAAGGGCAAAGACAAGGAAATACCAGCCTATTAGTGTCTCACTGTAGGGCAAAGTCTTCTCATACAGAGAAGGCACGAGCATTGATCACCTCACTAGCTCAAGACGAGTTGGTGTTTCCAAACTCATATTAACTATAAGTCCAGCATGTCGATTCTGTTAAAATCTCACCGTGAATTTTTGCGTGGAATGAGCTGTCAGTGTCATTCTACTGATGCTAGATATTGACCAAGGATTACATTTATAATCATAATCGAGATTTTAATAATATTTAAAAGCTAATTCTATTGATCATTTTATATTATTTCAAAGCTAGTATTTAAGTGTCTTAACACTACAGACTATTTAGGTGATTTTAACTAAAATAGCAAAACAGAAATTTTGTTAAGCTCAATAATTTAATGTAAAAAAAAATGTGAGCTGTCACGGAATGCCTGGCAGATGTGAAACATCGAAATCAAACAAACATCGATAAAAAGTTGTGTAGCGGGGGGACCACGCGCGCGGAATGAGCGGGGAATCGCCACGCGGCATGCGTCGCCCCGCCAGCAATCGGTTTACGTGCGCCTATAGATGTTTCACATCAAAAACAAAATTGAGTTTCTGTCCAAAATCTCGAATATGATTGTTAATGTAATCCTTGGTCCATCCCTAGCATCAGGTGGGATGACACTGACAGTTAGTTCACTCCACGCTCACTTCATCTTAGTTTTCACGGTGAGATGGTTACAGAATAGCACTAAAGGTCTCCCCACGATGTGTTTTCATCACCCATGTCAGTAATGTCCAAGATAAACTCAGAAAGTACACACGGCTACACATCAAGCTATACAAATCCAGTTTACGCTGATCTCGCACTGTACGGAAATCATATACAATACGAGACCAGCTTATACTGGAAATGTATAGCTTGATGTGTAGCCGTCTGTACATACAAAATTAATCGCGGGTTGGTGATATGCATGTGTGGAACTTACTTCCGTCTAGCATTCGTGATTTAAAAACTGTTTCCTTATTCAAATATCGAGTAAAATAACACTACTTTTCCTCTCAACTGTGAGTAATTTATATATATAAATATGTTGGTTTATCTAAGCTTTATGTATTTATTTAAGTATATGTAAGTTTTTGCACGTGTGTACGTGTGTAAAGATACATACATATATAATATATATTTATAGGGTATTAAAGAAACTGCGTGCCATAGTTGAGGGGTAGGCGCAATTTCTTTAACACCCTGTATAGTTCTGTTTTGGTATAGTATAGGTATATTTAACGACTTCGCATATTCAAAGGACATGGTCCAAAATGTATGGACCAAAAACCCAAAATCGAAACGTAATCGATACGGTCAAACTGTGTGCACAACTATCTAAATAAACGTACCCAAGTTGCAACATCCTAATCCGTGGGATATCGGAGCTATGGGCTTTCAAATTAAGCAAGGAATTCATTTTTTGACTTGTTATTTTCACAGCTGTGTTGTGTTGTCAAAGTCAAAGTCAAATTGTTTATTTCAAATGGGCACATAAAAGGCACTTTTGAACGTCAATATTTACAAAAAAAAAAGAATTGATTCTAGTCGCCCCTTCCAAAATGTAGTTTCGTATGGAGAAGAATGGGCAAGAAACTCCACCGGTACTCTTTTAAAATCTTGTACAATATTTTTATAGGTACATTAATTATATAATTATATGTGAAGACGATGCACCTAGAATAAAATTACTATACCACAATAGGTAATAAAAAGAGTTAAGAATGAAGCAATGACAGATAAATTAATTATGTGATAGAACATGGTGCTCACATATTTACAAAAATTGTAAAAAAATATATACGATTTCCTAAAAAATAACAATAATATCAGTGTGAGTTAAGGTAATCACAGAATTTAAAATAAATGTCATAAAAATAATAAATTATACAATTAAAATAGCGTTGTGTTTTAAAAGTATCACACGAGTGTTTTAATACCTATACTCCGTCGGTTAACCACGTCACGTGTTTTTTTTATTTACCTTTATTTAATTACCTAAACTGAGGGAGTATAGTTACGTTCAGTTTCAAACACTACTTTATCTCTCATACATACCTACTAAACAAAACATCAAAGGTAAAAGACACGAAATTCAGTAGGAACAAAACGTATAAATGGCGCCAAACCCAGCACATAACTGTATATCGATATTATTTTTAGTGTAATAAGGTTAATAGCATCTGTTTCGACCCAGGGTTCGATGAATAATAAAATCTGACTCCAACTTTAAATGCGTTTATTACTTATTTTTAACAAGGGATAGTTCCACGAGTACAATGCCACGTTAGCTGAGGTTGAGCGAGAGAACGAATGTACGAAATTAACGTATGGACGAATGAACTGTCGTGGCGCAGGTACGCTTTCGTGTGTGTTGATGTGTAAGACATCTCACATCAGTGCGGTGCACGAACATACTCCGGGGCCTTGGTTGGCTCCTGACTCCAATGATGAATCCTCTGCAGTATCCAGCAGGGGACATAGGTCCTTCACACCTCTTCGGTAAGTGCCGGATGTTGTCTTGACTTCAGCGACTCGAGCCACTCCGTCCTTTCCCGGGAATAGAGACTGAATACGGCCTAGTTTCCAAGACATGGGTGGAGCATTTTCTTCCTTCAGCAATACCAAATCGCCAGCCTGTAGCGGTCGAGTGGGAACTCTCCACTTCTGCCTTTGTTGCAGCTCAGCCAAATACTCTAGCTGCCAGCGTCTCCAAAAACCTTGGCGCAGTTGTTCCAGTCGCTGAAAACGGTCTAGTCTGTTGAAATTTAAGTTTTCCAGATTAGGAGACGGCATCGAAGTTAGCGGTCGTCCGATCAGAAAGTGACCCGGAGTTAAGGACTGAGGGTCATCAGGACAGGAGGATAAGGGATATAAAGGGCGGCTGTTAAGGATAGCCTCGATTTGACTGAACAAAGTGGCTAACTCTTCAAATGTCAAATGTGCATTACCTAAAACCCTTTTCAAGTGAAACTTAGCAGATTTCACGCCAGCCTCCCATAAGCCTCCGAAATGGGGTGCATACGCTGGTTGAAATTTAAACTTGATACCCTCACCCGAAGCAAAGCCTACAATATCATCAGCATGTCTTGATATCAAGTTCTGAATTTCCTTGTCCGCAGCAACAAAATTGCGGCCATTGTCGCAGAATATTTCTGCAGGTTTTCCTCTGCGAGAGATAAAACGTCGCAAAGAAAGTACAAAAGCATCTTTCGAAAGCTCACTCACAGCTTTTTTTTTTTTTTTTATGAATGGCATCTCGTAGCAGACCTAGAGAGGTCGTTGCTACTTAACCGGATATTCCTGTGGCTGCCCTAAGGTTTTTAATCTTAAAGCCTCCAGCCAGGGCGCAAATTATATATATTAAAACTAAACGACAGCGCACTAAGGGCACCCCCTGTGGGGTACGGACCTCGGCTTAGGGCGTCGTTGGGGGATCACAAAATTAGTAACAATTTGGGGACGGGCTGGATCAACATTTTGATCATGATTATTATCAGGGGATATTATATTTATTGCTACGGCGCTCTCAGCCTCTAACCGGGCGGCTGGCGCATCGACATTCAAGGGACCCACTCACAGCTTCGATATGTAAACATTTAAATCGTAGACAGATAAAAATGCAAAGATAACATTTTGTAATTTTACATCCTCTCCCCTTCCTATCTGTTATCAAAAATGGCTCAGCGAAGTCGACACCAGCACTAGCAAATGGGAAGTCGGGATTAACACGCTGTTCAGGTAAGGAACCCATCATGGGAGTTAAAGTTTTCCCGCTAGCCTTCCTACAAACGATGCACTGCCTCGCAGTGGTCCGCGCGAGATCTCTGCCAGCAATGGGCCAGACGAATTCCCGAATGGATGCAAGAAGTAGCTGTGGACCAGCATGGAGAAGACGTAAATGCTCATGCTGAAACAACAATTTCACAAGTCTATGCTTAGCATGCAACAACATTGGATGACCTTCTCAAATGAGTAAGAAGAATATTTTAGACGTCCTCCAACTCTCATAATATTTTTACTATCTAAAAAAGGACTTAAAGCTAACAATGGATTTTTAGAACTTAGTGGCTTTTGAGAAAAAAGCATTTTCAATTCCGAACTAAAAAGTTCCTCTTGAGCAAGACGCACTAGCCCTTCTAACGAAGCTTTTAGTTCATCAGGCTGTAAAACACCTGTAATTTTATTATTAGAATTATTGCAATTATGTATAAATCGAAGTACATAAGCAAATGAACGTTGTAACCTAGAAAACTTGGAATATTTATCGAAATTAAATAATTTTGTTGCATCGTCATCATTATTTGTACATACATTTGATTTTATCTCAGGTAAGTCACTAATATTGTTTATCGTTTTATTATTTGCAGGCCAAAACGTATTCGACATAAGTAAATATGAAGGACCGTTCCACCATATGGCTAAGTTTTAGTTTTATTTTCATCTACTCCTCTTGATGCCAAGTCTGCAGGGTTGAGTGTGGTAGGCACATGACGCCATTCCGAGCCTTCAGTAAGCTCTAAGATACTGCACACTCTGTTAGCAACAAAGGTTTTTAATTTATTGTACCTGGCCCCTAACCATGCTAGCGCGATGGACGAGTCAGACCAAAATATCTTTCGAGTGATAACGCATCGCAGTGCGCGACATGCAGCCGCGGCGAGCTGAGCTCCTAACAAGCACGCACACAACTCAAGCCTGGGCACCGTAGTCGGCTTCACCGACGCAACACGAGCCTTAGCACACAGCAATCGCACTGTGACGTCACCTTGACTATTTACTGATCTCAAGTAAACACATGCGGCATAGGCGGTCGTAGACGCGTCACAAAAACAATGCAGTTCTATCAAAACCGGATTGTTACCTAACACATGACGGGGAATGAATAGATTGCGAATATTAGACATATTATTTATGAAAGATTGCCACGATTTAAGTATATCGTTGGGCACTGGATCATCCCAATCTATCTTTTGCACCCATAACTGTTGAATTAATATTTTAGGTTTAATGGTAAACGAACTTAACAGACCAAGAGGATCGAACACTTTACATGAATCAGATAATATGGATCTTTTAGTAGGGTTGTCATTTCTATTTTCATAGTTTGTGGGAAAATGAATGTAATCTTCATTAGGATTCCACCCCACTCCTAGTGTGTGTGATGATGAGCTGATCATCAGATTGCGTTGTACATTTTGGGATTCTGAAATTAAGGAGCGTGAATTCGACCTATATTTACGCAATGAAAAACAACCAGCTGACAAAGCATTTTCTATCGCGTCTCTAATTTTAATCAATTCAGCTTCACTATCGCAACCTGTCAACAAATCATCTACAAGAAAATCATTTTGTATTATGGCCCTTATTTTAGGGTCACTACATTCCTCGCCTAATTGCCATAAACAACGAGTACTTAAAAAACTTGAACTAGTGTACCCATACGTAACCGTGTTCAATCTGAGTGATTTTAATGGTTCAGTATCACAATTACGCCATAAAATTAGTTGCAAATTACGATGATCTTCGTGAATTAGTACCTGCCTGTACATTTTTTCTATATCGCCTGATAATACGTAGGCGTATTGGCGAAATCTAATCAAAATATTTAATAATGAATCTTGTATATTTGGACCGGTTAACTGCAGATCATTAATGGAATATCCTGACGTTGTAGGTGCACTACCATTGAATACCACACGTAATTTTGTCGACTCGCTAGTCGGTCTTAACACTGCATGATGCGGAATAAAGTAAGACTGTTGGGGAATTAAAACACTAGATTCCAATAAATGCCCTAGGTCAGAATACTCCTGTATAAATTTTGAATACATGTCCTTTAGTTCCGGATTTTTATTAAAACGTTTTTCTAACGCGATAAATTGCCTTTTAGCCATTGTGAATGAATTGCCTAGACAGTCGGGTTCCGTATGAAGGGGCAACTTAACCATAAACCTGCCTTCATTATTTCGGGTGGTATTGGTAACAAAATGATTCTCACATGCAATCTCCTCGTCAGTCTCATAATTGTTTGAGTGAGGAATTTGTTCCAACTCCCAGAACTTGGCTAACCTTTTGTCTAATAATTCATTTGACACACAACTATCTGTACAATCGATAGTAACATGATTACAATTTATAGATTTGTTTCGTGACTTACAAATATCTCGAGCATACAGTGGGCCTGCCAAAATCCAACCTAACTTTGACATATGCATGGTAGGTTGGTTGGGACCAAGAGATATTTGTTCACCCTCTATAACCGACCAAAACAAATCGACACCTATCAACATATCAATTTTAGCACATTGGTTGAAGGTGGGATCGGCTAATTTAATGTTTGGAGGTAAGTTGACTTGCGAAATATCAAATGTTTTCTTAGGTAAATTACCTGTTAACTGAGGCAATACCAAACATGACAAATTTGCTTTAAAATCATTGTGTTTGGATTTAATTTGCACTACACATCTCTGTAGTGATTGAGAAGTAGATACGTTTCCTATGCCTACAATATCGACCTGGATTGGCTGAGGAGTCAATTGAAGTTTATTCATCACACTATCAGTGATTAAAGAAGACTGACTCCCGCTGTCTAGCAGAGCTCGAATTGTTGTGTATTGATTCGTTTCTGGATTAAAAACATCAACCAGTGCTGTTGAAAGTAACACGCTATGGTTGGATTTGACGGACATACTAACTACGTTATCAGTACGAGTAGCAGCACTTGAAACTTGATCGACTGCACTTTCAGTCGAGGACGCCGTGTGAACATCTGATGTGTTCACAGACTGAGACGGTTCCCTATGCAACAAATTGTTGTGTCGTCTTTTACAAGTAGAACATGGACCTAACCTGCATTGGCGTGATGAGTGTCCCTTACGTAAGCAATTCAGGCACAGCTTCAATCTCATTACCTCCGAGGCCCGATCAGCTGGTGACTTGGCCAAGAAAGACGCACAATCGTACAAACGATGACTACCCTTGCACAGGATGCACGCGTCAGAGGAAACAGCAGCGTCAGCTGAAATTGCAAAAGACTTAGTGTGAGACTTATCACCTTTATGAGAAGAAGAAGAATTAGTTTCACCTTTCGAATTAGACTTATTACTTTGAACAACCTCTAAAATATTAGCTCGATTCTTGAGAAATTGAAAGAATTCCTGTAATGTAGGAGAATTTTCTATTGTGTTTGTATATTCCTCCCACTTGAACTTTGTACTGCTATCGAGCTTCGCCGAGGCCAAATGGACAACTGGCCCGCCCCACCACTCTGTAGGCTCACCCAGAGTCTTCAAGGCACGTAAGCTTTTAGAGACATGGTCTATCAAAAACCGCAGAGACTTGGCAGAATCTCGAGAGGTAGATGGAAAATTACAGAATGAATTATAATGATTCCTTTTCAACTGTTCAACATTGTTGTACCTCTCACAGAGGAGATTCCAGGCATCTTCATAATTTGCAGAACAAACGGACAAGTTACTGAAAACATTGGAAGCCTCTCCCTCAAGGTAAGAATTCAAGTAATGAAACTTGTGTATTGGTTCAATTATGTCATTGCTGTGAATTAAAGAAGTAAATGTATCTCGGAATTCCATCCATTTAAAGAAACTACCATCAAACTTTGCTATTTTAATTAAAGGCAATTTAAAACCCATAGATTTATTATTACTACAGCCTTTAGAAGAATCGCGTGAAGAATGAGAAAAGTTAGGACCATTACTTGGTTTCGGAAGATTAGCATCTATTAATAATTTAGCCTTTGCAATCAGCGAACAAAAATCACCTTCTAGGACATCTCTAATGTCAAGTTCAATTTCTAACTCAGAGGAGTTTGATAATTCTATATCTGATTGCAGATCTTCAAAATAATTAAACAATTCACGAAACCTTTCGTACCTATTTACTAAAGTTTGCACTTCAGCATCGGTAGGGTTTTCTACTAAAGTTAATTCGCTCAAAAACTTACGGAACTTAGTTACGCGACCTTTGACTGAACTACGTTTTATAATCAAATCTTTTAAATAATTTTTTGAATGACTAGCTGTAGGAACTTGAAGTTTAACACTTTCAATAGGTGATTTAGAACGCATATCACTTGTACTTGTAAACGACATAACTACCTAGTTAAGATTCAGCAGTACACAATTGAACACACAAAGATAATGAAATAATAAAAAATACTTAAATCGCAATCCAGCGTATGCGTCGATGATTCAAGGTCACAATCACAGGTAACGGGACAAATCAGCTGATGGATCGGCTGGCGATAAATAACGCGCCGAATGAAACAATGGGCATCGGGCTGGTCCGTGTCTCTAGGAGGCACTTCACTCACACACAAAATGCACTGGAATGCGTATTCAAATAAACATTATTTACCTACTTATAACAAATATAACGGTATAAGGTGAAACTAAAGGAAATGAAATGATTAGCGATTAGATCTTTATAAATATGTGCGATTAAGCTTAGACTGAATTTGCGCGTGGCTGTGAATATCAATGCGCTGCACGGCTTGCGACTTATTAAGGTTTATTAGGTATATTTTAACGATGAATAGCTAGCTGAACTGAGTTTTTAGCTTGTGTAAAATACTTGACATTCGCATAAATTTAACTAAAATGAAGAAAATTTGCACAATCCTCAGGCAAATAGAGGACAGGAAATATGGGGAAATAATGGAGGAAATAAAGGATGGATCACTTCCCTGACTGGCTTCCGTGGCTGCGGCGCTCTTAGTTCACAATATAGCTGACCGGCTGGGGTACAAGCTGTCTCTGGGATGATCTCCTGGCAATGATTTTGACTCCAATCGTATTTCCTTGGCACTATTAGGTTGACTGTACACAATATCGAGATTTTATAGCGGTTTCTCCTCAGGTTAAAGAAACCAATCTCTTTTCTCGCAGGAACTAGCTTGAAAATTGGCGGTTTAAATAGCTTGATCACGTCGTGGTCAACATGTTTCGACCCAGGGTTCGATGAATAATAAAATCTGACTCCAACTTTAAATGCGTTTATTACTTATTTTTAACAAGGGATAGTTCCACGAGTACAATGCCATGTTAGCTGAGGTTGAGCGAGAGAACGAATGTACGAAATTAACGTATGGACGAATGAACTGTCGTGGCGCAGGTACGCTTTCGTGTGTGTTGATGTGTAAGACATCTCACATCAGTGCGGTGCACGAACAGCATCTATGGCGTCGTTGGTACATAATACAATCGACAGCATGACTATTTTGGCACCACAGCTGTGAAAATCCCAAGTCAAAAAATGAATTCTTTGCATAGTTTGACAGCCCATAGCTCCAATATCCCACGGATTAGGATGTTGCAACTTGAGTAAGTTTATCTAAATAGTTCTAGGAAATTCTCGTGCACATAGTTTGACCGTATCGATTGCACTTAGATTTTTGGGTGAATTATGACACCATCTCCTTTGTCTCTTCTTGTTCTCACACACTATGGTCAACATTTCTTTTTCATTTGTCCTTTCGCAGGTCTGCTGGAACAAATTTCATAAGAAATAGGTCCTTTGTACTAAAATTATGATTATGTCGTATCTCTCTGTATTTTACTGTGTGTACATAAATAATAAAAATAATAAAATGAAAAAGTGTCAATGGTACTTGCCCGGATTTGAACCGTCGGCGTCGGTGAAGCATACTACCAGGCTACCATGATATTAGTGACAATTACCAACAAGATTCATAGCATCATCGGTAATAAACACATTAGATGTGAATACAACTTGATTATTAACTTGATAATTCATCATCATCTGCCTAGCCTTTTCTCAAACTCAAAGCATTTATTTCAAATAAAACAATTACAGGCAAAGAGGGTCAGTCAATCATAAAGATGAAGCAAGTTGCCAATTCCAAAGCTTAGTAGGTACCTATGGAGAAGAACGTGTAAGAAACTCCACGGACACTCTTTTAAATTAACGTATGGTTACAAAATATTGGTTACATCATTTGTATTGAAATTATACACGTGAGAACGATGCAAAACGTCAAAAGAGTCCGTAATAAAAATATAAAAAAAAAACAATTCTAATATTAAATTAAATTAAAATAAGAGTAAGTCGTAAGGTCGGCTTCCAGTCTAACCGAATGCAGCTGAATACCAGTTTTTTACATGGAGCGACTGCCTATCTGACCTCCACAACCCAGTTACTGGGTAACACGATACCCCTTGGTAAATGATAAATGATTTTATTTCTTTAAGTACGTTTGTACAAACAATTTTACACGTCAATAATATTTTAAAAACTAGATGAGGTCGGCGTTTCGTATCTGACTACTCTGAGAAGAAAGGCCGAAACAAACTTAGGCCCGTATTTATAGAGCATTACTCAGTACTGAAGCATTACTTAAGACTAGATTCAAGCCATTGGATTGGTGGAAACTAGTCTTACGTAATGCTTGAGTACTGAGTAACGCTCTATAAATACGGGGCTTAGAGGTCTTTTTTTAAGTCCAGACATAATCTTGGTCAGATCATGTGAAGACCATAGAGATTGGTGTCTGAAATGGTCTTTTGAAGAAAGAACCACACAGATTGAGTGCACCTAACCAGTCAGTGTACGCTTTGTCAGTAATCGTGCAGCTCAACTCAGAACTTAAGGAGCTCAACGATTCGACGAAGAATACCAAAGAAAGGACATTTAGGTAGGTCGCATAAATTACTCAAACTGCCAGACCAAGATTTAAAACTAATTGGATTAGTTAACTTACTAGAGAATAGGCAGCAGCGTTCTCTATGCATTTTAACACCATACTGCGATCGCCAACCCGCCTGCCAAGCGTGGCGATTATGGCAACCCCCCACCCCGGCATTAAGTCCGCCTCTGTACCTACATTTGTGTGTTCCGAGTGGTGCCGGACGTAAAGAATAGCACCATCCTATTTCTTCCCGTGGGTGTCGTAAAAGGCGACTAAGGGACTTACTAGGGAATGGGCCGATCGCCAAACCGCCTGCCCATCGTAGCAATTATGGCAACCCCTTCCCCCCTACTTTTGGGGGTGGCCTATGTCCAGCAGTAGACGTCTTTCGGCTGAAATGATTATGAGACTGGTTAACTAACTGGTCAGATCTTCGGGCTTCTGACGACCCGTAACAGCTGTCAAAGATCTACAAATAATAGCCGGGACCAACGGCTTAACGTCTTTCCGAGGCACGGAGGAGTCTTAATATAAAAAGATGTTCACCCATCCACTGACCAACGGTGGCAAGCGTAACTTAACTTGATCAATCGACGGCTGTTATTACTTAGCCCCTTGATTAATAATGTTAATGGTCTAGAAAAACAAAGTGCAAATATACAGATGTTTTTCTTATTTGACATTATTATACCTACAATTTAAATTTCAACAAGGTTCTAACTTTTATTATTTTAATCATATTTTATATTGTTTTTTTGTCAATGTGAGGACGTTGTAGGCTTAATAGACTGTAGATCTGTAGACCATTTTCTATTTTGTTAAGTACCTGGTACTTTTGACGGGCCTACGCTGTCCTCTCATACCTATTAACACTGTAATTTGAAAACATTGTAAAAGCCAATTTTATTTTTTAAAAGAGTGACCGTGGAGTTGTTTTTTGCTGGTTCTTCTCCATAGGAAACGACCAATTGGAACCATGCACCTAGCTTCTGATGTTTCATAAGTGCCCATGTAGGCTTAAGTGAAATAAAAATATTTTTGATTTGATTTGAGACCGCCATCCAATTATATTATATTAAACAGATATGTTGTGAGCGCGCAATCGTGAAGACTCGAAAACGTCCTAATTGGGACGTATTTGTTAGTCTGTGATTCCGACATTCGGTGATTGGTGGCCAAAATAATGTTTGTTTACATTCACGCACAATTGACGACACTAGCTGTCTCTTTTTTTCTTGTTGTTTTTATCAAGCCCTCATTTTTACTTGTAGTGAAATGTAAAAGGAATGAAAAGTGGGTATGTGTGGTGCCGCTGCTGCGCGGAACACTTTTTTCGGTTGTTTGTTTTGTAAGTGTTTAGAGGTATGAAGAATAGGTTGTAAAGTTCACTCATACTCTATAGAAAAGGGAGGATCCTCCGACCAGACGGGTGTCGTGTCTGACACCCGTCTGGTCGGAGGATCCTCCCTTTTCTACACGATACCGCTACAAGTGTTTATCAATACATCTGTTTAATATAATATCATTGCCGCCATCTTATCGCAACAAAATCTACTAACACTAATCTCACTAAGCAAATCTCAAAATACTTCTTCGTCGAAATCAGGTCGCAGTCTCGAAAATACTCGTGTCGGAATACAAACGCCCCAATACTTTAATATGGACCCCAATTCCCGATGCAGAACACCTCGGTTTATTTCAATTCGCAAAGCGATCCATGTCTGGTTGAGAGAATAGAAAATGTGAACTCTAGAAATAGCTGACCTAACTAAAACTAACTTCAGTAGTTTTGTGTTTATACTGAGACAACAATATCTTCGGCTTGGGGAAGTTTAGCTTTAGTTTTTCTCAGAGTTTTGCTATGTCAGAATATGCAGTATTATGTGGCTTGTTATATTTTTGTTGCTGTTAAGGCGACGATAACCGACTTTTAATGATTTTATACTGAAGATCACGTCTAAACGAGTAGTGTTAAAGATTTGAAAAAATATGTTAAATCAGAGAATTTTCTCAACAACTTAATATGTGAATATTTTAGATTATGTTTATATTACATAGTGAAATTAATTTGTAAAGTTATGTCTAACGCGGATTAAAAACTGAGAGTGGCGCAAAATCTACCGAGTGAAGTTTTCTAAAACCTTCACCAATTTAAAGATAATTTAATTATTGATCTCTAAGTATACGCGATTTATTAAAATACCTTTTGTTTTGTGTATAATAAATTAATAATGAGTCAAATTGGGGACAGCGCTCCTTGATGGGCGAGTCCTATAACTGGCTGAACGTACGGCGCGTTGCATGAGCTCAGTACAGAACAGGCAAGCTAACCACTCAAGGTCACTGGCATATGTCTGCGTCTTAAGCTGTTTAGTTTCAGAGGGAATGGAGCCAAGGAGTTTTATGACGTCATTTGAAACGAAACACACATTATGCCACTATTTTCTCATACATGATGAGTATATACTAGGATATAGGTCATTTGCAGTCGCTTCATTTGGGCAATTTAAGGAAACATGTGATACGAAGTGACCCAATCACCATTTGCCGGAACCAACTCCATTTGACTGAGTCATTGCCTCATACTAGCCTGATATGGTTATGATATTTTAATGAATTCTCGATCACTGCAGAAATTATTATTTTTGACCCCCGACGAAAAAGAGGGGTGTTTTCGGCCGCATTTTTGGTTGTCTACTAGTAATAAATAATATTTACAGTTTAAGAAACAGGAAATTAAAGTTAAATAAAAATAAAAAACCCCTGACTTAATCGAAACCTTTAAAAAGTAAAAAAATAATATGATAAAGTCGTTGTTCTTGAAGTTTAATAAAAGTTTTAGGTAATATTTTGATCGAAGTGTCGTCGCGATGGGGCATGGCTAATGGAAACATAAAACAGACGAGGCTTATACCTAGCAATAATAAATGTGTGCTATTGTAGAAATGATAGCTGCTGATAAGTTCTTATTATCATTACTCATACCTTTTTTTTTTTTTTTTTGGTTGGTAAATTATCAAATAACTTCTCCCGCTCTGGGCTGAGCGGGAGGGCGTGTCAGACTTTTACTGACTAAAACCCACCCGTATTCCTTCATTTGCCTGTGTGCCAGGGCCACGATATCCCTTTCGGACAAACTCGCAACCCTGGCAGGCATTGGCCCTATCGGACCCCGTCAGTTGGTGCTGACAACTCTTTGAGGCGCGCGTGGAATACGACGCGCCGTCGACCCGGGCCTGATCCTTATCGGACGGTGAGCTACCCATCGCTCACCGTCCGCAGGCCCGCGCCTACGGTGGCCGGAAACCGGCTTGCGACTCCCGACGCCCGGGGCGTCTCCTGCGGCGACTAGGGGCGTGAGGGCGCGAACCTTGCCTCTCCCTCACGCGTTCCGCCTCCACCATTACTCATACCTTGTGATATATTGCAATTAAATGAAAGAAAATTTAAAACACCTAATAAAAGTACACTTTGTAAACATGTTTAGCTTAACTTGTAAGTTAGAGGATTATATCCAGGATAGGAAACCTTGGAAATATGCTGGTCCAGCTCCATAGGACAATCTAGAGTCTAGACAAAATCAAACTGGTTGCTATTTTAATGGTATAATTTGTTATTTTTCTGACATTGATTTTACATTCTGTGATTACCTAGACTCATACATTGACTTATTATTTTAATTTTTTTAGGAAAACGTATACTTTTACGATGTTTGTAAATATGTGAGCACCATGTATCTATCTCATAATTAAGTTATTTTTCATTGCTTCATTTTTAATTATTATTAACTATTGTGGTATAGTAATTTTATTTTATTCTAGGTGCATCGTATTTACATATAATATTATAATTAATGTACTTAAACAAAATATTGTAAAACATTTTTGAAAGAGTAACGGTGGAGTTATTTGCCCATTCTTCTCCATACGAAACTACCTTTTGGAAGGGGCAACTAGAATCAACTCAATTTTTTTTTTGGAAATTTTGTCGTTCAAAAGTGCCTGCTACGAGTATGTGCCTATTTGAAATAAATAATTTGACTTTCACTTTGATTAGCCATCCCTCCCCGCGACGGTGACGCGCGAAATTTGGATCAAAATATTACCTACAACATGTATTAAACTTAAAGAACAGCGTTAACATGTTATTTTTTTACTTTTTAGAGAGTTTTGGTTGTGTCGACGGTTTAAAAAAAAATTACTTTGAATGTAGGTTTTTGATTTTCACTCCAAATGCTGCATCCGGAAAATGATTCTAGACTACAAATTTTCACTAGGTACTGATTCAGTTACAAACAGTAGCTTCGTAACAAAAGAAAACCTGAAAGATAAAGGCTTGCAAGAACACCGCAGCGCCAGATAAAAGCGATAACGAGCTAAAAAAAAAACTACTTTGAATGTAGGTAAGTAAATTACTAAAAATGCTCGAACCCGGAAAATTATTCTAGACTACAAATCTTCATTTTCCATTTAATTAACTAGGTACTGATTCAGTAACAAACAGTCGCTTTGTAACAAAAGGCAACCTGAAAGATAAAGGCAGGAAGAACACCGCAGCGCCAAATAAAAGCGATAATAAGCTAACAATAGCCGCGAACTTGTTGCAAATCTATTACCCGACTAAATAGAGAAACAATTAGTAGTATAACGATCGTATTTAGGTACCGACCGACCGTGTTTAGTCGAGTAAACAGGTTTCTATTAATGTGCCCACAAGCTGTGTTAAGTTGTCCGCTGTGTAACCGCCGAACAATTATGAGAGCTACGATCGAAGCTATTCGAAACTAAATGGTTAGAATATGTAATAATTATTTTCTGCTTTAGTAGTACTGTCACCAGTGGCAAAAATTGGGCTGAATAGAGTATTTAATCAGTAGAGAGAGCACATATCATAAATTAATTAATTGGTGTATTAATTAATTACCCTGGTAGTTAACTGAATAACCTACGCATATCTGTGAACATTCCATTCAATTTTGGGTCACTCTCCAGAAATCTCACAGTCTTTGCACAAGAAGGTTTTTATATCATATGGAACAGTCTTATATTTTAGAAATATTATAGGCAGGGGTGTTCTTATCCATCATGAAACAAACATTGCATTACAAAAAGAACATAAAATGGCTGCATACTGCTAAAAGCCAAGAGCAACCAGGTTTTAAGCTCCCGGAACAGCGATGCGAGTTCGTGAAACTGGTTAACCAGTTCCACGAACTCGCATCGCTTTCATGTATGAAAACGATGAAAATGCTCCACTCTTGACATCCAGTGACTAACTGACAGATATAGCCACAGCTAGGTTAGTATACTTTGCTTATTACCACAGTATTATAGCAATCCACGCGGTCTATAGAATGGGTCCTCATGCGTCCCTTAGAAACAAATTCAAAGAAATTGATGTACTAACTCTGCCTTCTCTTTATATCTTAGAAAGTATTTTATATGCTCGCAAAAACTTAAGCCTTTTTAAAATAAGAAGCGATTTCCATAATATAAATACACGTAGTAAACATGAAATTGTGATACCCAAATTTAGATTAACTAAAACAAGCAAGTCATTTCTTACAGAAATGAAATTAAATGAAATCGTTTATTCTGTAAATAGGATATTAGAATCACTTTTACACGTCATATAAAAAAATAAAAAATCTAGATGTAGCCGACATTTCCTATCTGACTACCCCTGTGAAGAAATGGCGAAACAAACTCAGTATCCGCTTTTATAACAAGTTGCCAAAGTCTGTAACAGAACTTAGCGATGGAAAATTCAAAACCCACATCAAACGTGTCCTTATCAAAAAAGCATATTATAAGATTAAAAACTACGTTGAAGACAAGGAAGTTTGGCATTAATTCCTTCTGCACATGTGGCTTCCCTGGTACGTCATTAACGGCAAAAATATGTAAATGTCTATTAACTGCTCCCAAGTTGCGATGTATATGTTATTTATTTTTTACATACCTCCTTGACATATTCGATGTTGTTTGATTTCAACAAGGCTCTAACTTTTAATATTTTAATCATATTTTATATCGTTTTTTTGTTAATGTGAGGACGTTGTAGGCTTAATAGACTGTAGATCTGTAGACCATTTTCTATTTTGTTAAGTACCTAGTACTTTTGATGGGCCTACGCTGTCCGCTCATACTTTGAAAATATTGTTAAAGCCAATTTTTTTTTAAAAGAGTACGAGTAACCGTGGAGTTTCTTGCCGGCTCTTCTCCATAGGAAACGACCAATTGGAACCGTGCACCTAGCTTCTGACGTTTCATAAGTGCCCATGTAGGCTTATGTGAAAAAAAAATATTTTTGATTTTGATTTTTGAACTATGTCCCGAATTCCCTGTAGACTACAGAGGAAAGTTTCAGTGGAAATATCCTATCTGCGCAATTGGAGGAGAGCAATCAAAACGGTCTTTCCCGAATTTTCAATTCTGTCTGAAGCAATCCGATGATCTTTACCTCTAGTTTGGTAGGTAGTGTAGGTGCGACGATGGTTTGATTCTGGATAGGAAACACATTTGTTTGTAACTGTAAACCTAGATTTACCAATATGCTCTTATAGTGAATACCAAATATTTGTATAGGGTAGGGTTTTTGTCCGTTGTTTTTTGTTTTTTTTTTATTCATCAGCAATAAGTTTTCTGCTGCATATTAGGCAAACTATTAAACGCAATCATAATCAATTTTTATTTGTTAATGTTATCAATCTGTTTTTAGGGTTCCGTACCAAAATGGTAAAAAGGAACCCTTATGGTGAGACTAAGTCTGTCTCTCTGTCTGTCACACTTGGATATCTCAAGAACTAGTAATGCTATCAACTTGAAATTTAGAATAGTTTTAGATGACGTTTGCCCAACTATTATGCAAGCTTGTTTTTTTTTTTTTAATATATCCTTTTTGCAAAAAGAAATGAAAGGGGGTCTTAAAAATTTGAAGTGGGGCTACTAGGGCATGTGGGGTATCATATGAAAGAACACTGTTTGCACATTCTCAAACATTTTTTTATTTTTTTTAATCAGCACAGTTTCCGACTTTTGATAAAAATTTAAAAAAAATATTCCGTTCCCCCCCCCCCCCCTTATTTCCGAAGTTTGCAGAGATAAAAATCTGAAATTATTCTATATGATAGAAACTTATGTAAAGATTACAGGAAAAATAAAACGATGTCTCTAATTAGCATCATATATTCGTACGGAACTCTCGGTGAGCGAGTCCGACTCGCTCTTGTCCGGTTTTTTTTTATTATTTAGAATGAAATGTTTGTTATTATTATTGTTATGCGTGAATTACCAAAAATTATTGAATAAATTTAATTGTAAATCGTATCCTTTTTGCTATAATAATAATATTAATATGTACTTGCATAGACACAACCTTGTAGCCAGGATTATCCATCAGCAACTTGCTCTGAAATACAACCTTGTGGAATCGGAGGTGCCGTACTTCAGGTATGTGCCCGACCCAGTTCTCGAGAGTGGAAATATCACATTGTACTGGGACCGATCCATCATCACTGACAGGACTATTGTTGCCAATAAGCCTGATATAGTGGTGGTGGATCGAATAGAGCGGCGCACAATGATTATTGACATAACGGTCCCTCATGACGGGAACCTCGTGAAAGCCGAGAAAGATAAAGAAATCAAGTATCTTGACTTGGCTCGCGAGGTTGTCGACATGTGGGATGTGGACTCAGCAATCATTGTGCCGATAGTTGTATCAGCCAATGGCTTAATTGCCAAGAGCCTCGACCAACACCTAAAGAGGCTCTCGTTGGGCAGCTGGATTAAGGGCCTGATTCAGAGAGCGGTACTTCTGGACACGGCTCGCATTGTTAGGAGGTTCCTCTCTCTGGAGCCCTGACCGCCGGTAGCTTGGACCTTGTTCCCGATACCGGTGGGCTACTATTTTTTATATTTTTAAATGTTTTTATATTTTGTTTATATTCTAATATTTAAAAATATAATTTATATGTATATTTAATGAAATAAAGGAATATTAATATTATGTTAACCCATAAATGGTGCATTTTCTGTTAGTCTGTAAGTAATGTCGCACTTATAAACGTACATCATCATCATCTCATCAGTTTTTGTTAGACTTACACAGACATACACACATCATCACACACATTTACAGCACCTACACCACACAGTTACACGCACACACACAGTTTAAATATTAATAATTACCTATGTCACCACTCTTTGTATTTCTTATTTTTTTTGTGTACTTCGTAATTGGCGTAATGTTTGAACAATCTAAATGTTATATTTACTGTCAGCTGTGAAGCTACCTTTTATTAAATAAATAAATAAATAAATCTCAACGTCCGTCAATCAACGTACATCATCATCAGGATGTAGCTCAATACCAGTATTTTACATGGAGCGACTTCCTATCTGACCTCCACAATCCAGTAACTGGGTAATACGATACCCCTTGGTAAGACTGGTTGTCAGACTTTCGGGCTTCTGACGACCTCTCACGAACGTACCTATTAAGGAAATTATTTTAAATGTATTGTGTAAACAATTATTATTGTTGGTTAACGTAAATAAATAAATCACCACCAAGGAGTCTACTGCTGGACTTAGACCTCCTTACTCGCACACGATTTAGTTCGAATCGATCTTCGACTACTCTCATCGCTACTAAGTACCAGCCACCGCACGAAGTTCGTCAATCCGCTCCACGCAATGAAAGAGCCAAGAACGAGTAGCCTGCAGTACACAGCAAAAGTTGAAGAATTTACTATTACTCGAAGGTATTTAGATTTCTAGTCCCTACGTACCTACGCCTACAAAGAACCGCTATTACTGAAACAATCCAGTTCCTAGAATCCTGCCTACACTGAGGTCAACCAAACATGACGAAACGGCACGCCTTCAATATTGAGATATTATTTCTCGTAGTTAATTAAATGTGTTGAATATACATGACCTACCGCAATATCTGCTGAGTTATTAGTTTGCATAATTTGATCACAATGATATAGGTCAACCGTACCTCTTTGAGCGGTCTTACAAGCGATTATATGAAGCAAGGGTAGCTAACAGCATATCTTAAATTTACTGACAGTCACCGCACAGCTTAAACAGCTGGGTCTAGAAGCATAACATTTTTCACAAAAGTTCAGTAATATAACGAAAGTGGAATAAGGGAGGATCTAAAAAATCATCTAATAAAGAGGTTAACTTGGGGATGAAAGTTTGTATGGAAGTTCCTCATTTTTGCCAATGCAAAATCTCATCGGGCATGTGGCTTTTTAATGTTATAATAGTTAAGATGGCTTAAATGATGGGTTTGGGTAGCAGGTTCAATTTTAGCACTGAACAAATACTCGCATTGCCAACAGCTAGTTGTACCGAGTCTTGGTGTTCGTGCATGTCAAAGTGATTGGTAACTTCATGATATGTAACTTTTAAATTTATTTAATAAAAATAATTATTGGCAAGCTAATACGAGTACAGGACTTATTTTTTCATTAAATAAAAAACGGAACAAATCGTATCAATAAATTAATAACATATATTACTTAGTTTAAGTTAGTAATTCATGACAATAAAATATTATATTTATTAAATTAATTAATCTAAAAAAGCAGCAACTGGTAATGTAAAATTGTTACAACAAATCCAGGAACCGATGATGATCCGTAGGTGGTGTTAAATAGTTGAAATCAACTGTACGCGTACGAATAATGTTATTGAAATTCTTCGCAGACAGCTTCGGCGTTCTAGTCCGGTTTGGACTACTGAAGTCTACTTGATAAAGACCAAACTTCTCTCTGAAAGAATATAACACATTCAAATAATAAAACATGAAGTTATATTTATCAAATTGATTTTAACAAAACTACTTAACACAATCGGTCATGACAATCGCTTTAATTTTGACCATACTGCAAAGTCCATTGCTTGAAAGAAAGTTATTTTCGACAACTAATTTAAATATTATTATATTATATTATTATATCGCAATACGAGTGTGTACCAATTAGGCTGCTGAAGTTTAATAGTCCGAAATCCGAGTGGACAATCTCAAACACATAATTCGTGCCATGTACAAATTGTATCTACATGTACAATATTGTATGCAGCTTAGTCTCTGATTGATACCTAGTCATGTATCACGAGGCGCGTTTTGAATTACCTAACACGTATTGCAAACTATGATTACACAGCTATGCATTCTGAATCGATCGGTCTTTAACATAAAATCGTTCTAATAATGTTCAAATATTGCGCTATTTCCCAGGATGAGAGCTAGCTGGTTGAATTTATAATCTGTTTTTGCACTATAGGAAGGAAATTCCATAAGGAGATATATACCTAGTGTCCCTAGTTTAAAAAAAATTCACGCCCACAAAATATTGATAGCGTAGTGGGGCAATTTTTAGTTCTTGCCGGTGCGCAGTGTACTGCAGATTAGCTGATTATATGCAAAAAGGTTATTCGTTCATTAACATTCCAAACTGATTAGCTAGGTACTAGCCTATATCCATCTTCCCATTCAAAGTTATCCATAAGACTTTAAGCGAAATATCCCTTGACGTTGCTTCCATCTTCGTGTATCGACAGTAGCAACTCATGCAGGTACTCATTGAAGTAAGAGACTCGATCGTAGTCGTCCAACTGTCCTCGGTCTCCCACACCATTTTCAGTCACAATAATCGGTACTTTTATATCGTATTTATTTGTTAACCATCTGATCATTTTTCTTAAACCTGGTGCGTAAACCTGTAAATAACAGCTTATTTACATGGTGGCTTTTCATATTAGTTCTGATTTCTTATTTGAAAGCAATACTAAGGCAATTTAACTTTGAGAGAAACTTTTCCTCTAGCAAGGTCTTTGAAATAACATGAATCAAAGCTGTTTGTGGCCATGGATTCAAAATTCTAAGAATTTGATGAAAAGTTATTTCCATTTACGCACCGCCATTGCCACTGTCTTGACTGGCTAATATTTTTACAACGTTACAAACTAACTGATAGATAGAAATGATGCGCTGACCCCAAATAAATTGGGATTAGGGCAAGAGGATGTTGATGATGATAAACTTACTGATAACCATGAGACTCCAGGTACAGCCCACGAAGAGTCTTGCTCCACTTTGACTCCAGTGTCATGGTCGTATGATGGAACTGTCAATTTATCGTCTACAGAAGGTGTAGTTATCAAGTAGCTGGTGTAGTGGAACTACCCCGCAAAGCTTCAATCTATACGAAAACTCATTGTTATAAAAAAAAAAATGGTGCTAGAACGTTTAAGGTAATCGTGAATCAGACAATGGACTTAAAGTAGACGTGAATAAATTGGATGAACTTATCCACACACTGTTGGCCTATAATAGTCTTTAGGTACGATATGATGCAAATCAAATAAGAAATACTAAAGCACATAAAACTTTCTTGGCTCCAAAATATTCTTAAAAGCAGTTATAGGTTGTTCTATATCGTTGGAAACAAAGAGACCTGTTTCGGCTAACAGGCCAACTGCGCACTTAGTGCTAACTGGTTATAAATTGTAATAATAAATGTTGGATAAGCCACTGCAGCCTGACCTTGGCCTCATTGACCATAGATTGTGAGAAACTCGTATCGGTAATAGAAAATGGGATTGTTCGATTGTATCCGATAACTCCAAGTGCTTAGCCACTTCAAAGTTGTTTTGTAATTTCTACTTCGTGTTTCGAAATTAACATAATATCGGGAGTAGATAAAGTCAATGTCGGTTATGTTGAAATGAGCTGATAGACAAAGAAGATTATGGATTCAATAATACATGAGAAAATCTATTGTTGCCAGCCATTTGTGACCAGTTTGGCGGTTAGAACAATATTAATAGTCGAACCACAACGCTTGATTTGTATAAACAAAATAATCAGCTAGCCTCAAATGCACTTAAAAGATGCATAGAAAATGAAATGTGAAATACAAACCTCATCATTTGTGAAATATGGTAGACGGGACCTCAAGAAGCCTTCTTCGTTACTAATGTTATCAACTCGCTCTCGGACTAATGGTGGATAGTCACCAGCCTCGGAGTATATGGGATGAGCAAACATCCCCACCTGATGACAAATTAATATTTCATTTTACCTGCCTGTTTTATTAACCTTTTTGGTATCTACTTTCATGAAATTAAACATCGCTAAAGGAAACAAAATAACTTTTAACATCAACTGATTATACTTATTCCAAAGGAGGAATTTATAGGAGAATGAAGATTGACAATGCATTTGTACAATATTACTCACATGCATTTCAAGATGTCGCTCTGCAGCTTCCTGGTCTTCTGGACTATTGTGAGTTTTAGGCATACTCCAGTTACAATCCAAAGATATGGCCACTTTACCTATTCGAATAAAAATAGTTTTTTCTTTTAAAACCAGCAAATATGTCCTAATACAAATAAATGCACAGATATTTATCAAAATTTAAGGTAATTGTCGCGGCAGACTACGTAGGAGATGGCGGGACGAATTGGATAGGTTCCGGAAAAACTGGAAGGAGGACGCGCGGGCTCGCGAAGGATGGAAGGAGTGGAGGGAGGACTTTGCCCAGCAGTGGGACAGCGTAGGCTAGATGGAAAAAAAAAGAAGGTAATTGCAAATTAAACATAAGAGAGACCTTTTTGCTGGTGAAGAAATGCTTGTTGATACAGTCGGTAAGCTCGAGCGTGAGCCAATAACATGTAATGAGTGCAAAGATATAATGCTACTCCAGGCGACTGCAATCCTGGGATTGTAGTTCCACCATAAGACTAAAACAAAAGAAAACATGAAAATTCATTACGACGAAATACTACAAAGTTAATTAAGCGGCCGCTCACAAATAGTAAAAAACAGGATATCATGACAACTAACCGCTGAAAACGGCCACCATCAATTCTAAATTATTAAAATCTAAAACAACCATAGAAGTATCAAAAATTCCATCAACTTACGCTAACACAATGTTGCTGAGGCTCATTCACTGTCAGCCAATTCTTTACAAGATCACCAAAAAGATGGAAAACAATCCATGCATAATCTTCGAAATAGTCCACTATTTTCGGATTGCACCACCCACCAAGGTCAACGAAAATTGTTGGCATGTCCCAATGATATAGAGTAATGATAGGAGTAATATTGGCTTTTAGAAGCGCTTTAAAAAACGTTCGGTAGTACATAACTCCTTCTCTGTTTATGTAGTTATCAGTACCGTTTGGCAGGATACTGAAATTAATTTCAGACAAAATTATTGAAATGTGATGATCAATAAATATAATCAAAAGGATATAATTATATAGAGCTAGATACCTAATGTTCTGCGCGGCCCCGATAAGGCCAGTGGCCATTACTTACCAGATAAAACTATACAAACCCAAAGTTGGTCACTGACAGGGGTAGTTACCGTGTAGTGCGTAAAACCCCTTCGACCAGAAAAAATACATACCGTGGCCAAGAAATGGAGGTACGGTAATAACCAACACCAAGTGTTTTTATCATATCGATGTCTTCCATGTACTTGTGGTAGGAATCAGTTGCAACGTCACCATTTGAACCATCCTTTGTGTAATGTGGATGATCATGGAGGTATTTATCCCAAACACTTTCACCCTTGCCTTTAATAACAAAAATTTTATTAGATTTCTTCATTTCAACACAGAAGATAGAACAACAGTCACATTATTCATTTTCCTAAGCTTGATCAGATTAGATAGGCTGATAGAGTATCTTATTATTCTTATCTTAAAATTAATGACGAATGAGAAGGAATTAAGTATAAAAAATAACTATAGGAAGATATAATCTGCGTAACATTGACGCATGCGTTAGCGAATTATACTTTATAGGTTCAATCAGAAAACAAAGTAGTCATAAGGGGCCGAAATTTAAATGAAGGCCATAATTTTATTATCCACTCTTTTAGAGACTGGCCGCGTTAGTTGGCGACGACCACTGTAAGGGAAGTGGAAACCCATAAGAGCGGAGATGACGTGCTAAGTTATTTGGAAGATTCTTTCATAGACGCGCTTGTACACACGGCTACATATAAAGCTATGCAGTATAAGCTGCTCTCGCATTGTATAGGATTTCCGTACAATGAGGGGTCAGCTTATACTGGAAATTTATAGCTTGTTATGTAGCCGTGTGTATCTAGAAAACGTACTTACTTTATATATTGCACCTCCAAAATAAGAACAAGGAGTACAAACTCGTAATGCAGTATAGAAAAAACAGAGCATAATATAGTTGTCAAAAAATAATAGTTACGTCGTGATTGACCATCGCGACATAATTAGTGAAGTAGCCATATAACTCGGTACTCGATACTCACGATAAATCGATTCAAGTTAGATGTCAAAACGGGCCTATTATTTTTTGACAACTTTGATACCTATGACTTGTGCCAAAGCGGTTACAGATGGATTTAAAATAAAATGACTGATTACGTTGTCATAAAAAGAACATCAATTACTTAAAATATGTAATAAAATGAGTGATTAATTTAAGAAATACTTGATTTGTGATCATTAAAAATACTTGTTCAAAATTATTGTTTTTTAAAGTTTATGATTTTACATCGTGTTAACGTTTAACTTTAAAAAAATAAGTTTTTATATTACTACATTGTTTTTTTTTTTCATTTACTTATAAAAAAATAATAACTCTCGTTTAAACTTTCCGTATAAAATAACAAATTCATGCGTCATTTTTACCCATGATTATCTTTAACGTAAATCTCAAGACAACACCTGATAACTAAACAATAGTTTTGAAAGATTTGAACGAAACGTTACAGTGAATAATTTGTGAAGCTTATTTGTAAATAAAATGATTAAAACATGGTTTTCATTTAGAAAGGAATTGAAAATACCTACTTAGTGTGTTAAATAGTTTTTGTCAAACTTTAGTTTGGAATGTAGATTTTTTATCAGAAGGTTGGCTCGTACTTATATCATGTTGAGATTCTGCTCCTCCCACCTGTTTTATGATTCTTCTAGATAACTAATTGCATTGCAACGTGCTTAGTATTGACAATAATATAGCAATTATTATCTTTATGACTAAACAGTTGTGCTGCAAAACATTGTTACAGTTTGTTTATTGGTGGCTCATCACTAAACTAGGGGCTGTAAAAACAGAATCCCTAGAAATACATTATCTTTAGAATTAACTGACGTAACTGTGTATACAGACAGAGAGTAATAACTCCTTGGTGTTCTAATTATAACGCTAATGTTTATTACGGCGGTAATAATAACTAATTCACTGGTAGATGTTGTCCAGATAAGGTATTTTTATTTTATTTCTGCGTTTTTAGTCTGCACTAAATAATAGTAGATCGTTGCATCGAGCGCAAAGTGAGTTATTAATGCACTAGTGTTATGTTGCCCGAGCGTATGCGAGGGCATTAAATTAACACGAGTGCTCACTTTAGCAAGTAACGCACATTAGCAATGTGCGTAATCTACTTTTCTTTCAACTACCAATCTATCTACCGTGATAAAATATACCTACTCAAAATAAAAACTCAAGGTAATGGAAACAAAGTTTTTCACCAAGTCGGTTTTATTCAGTAGATTTTTATTTTCAGCCAGTATCTTTTTGATATAATGCTTAAATTTTATATAAAATTTAATGGGAGACGTTATACCTCTGTGGTTATATCTAAATAAAAAACAGTGCATTCATGAAAAACTGTGCAACAATGAGATTTCTTATAACATTTCTGCACTCTTTTGGTTCTAAGCAAAAAATACGTCCTTTGTGATCGGTTATGTAGTGATTAATGATAACATTACTACGTAGTTGAAAAAAAATATATTTTCTTAATTTTAAGGCTTCTACATACCGGCGCGACTTGTCGCGCGACGCGACGCGGCACAAAGGCCCCGCGTGTCGCGGGACGAGCGGTGCCTTTGTGTCGCGTCGCGCCGGTATGTAGAAGCCTTATAATGACTATACCACAATAGGTAATAAAAAGAGTTAAGAATGAAGCAATGACAGATAAATTAATTATGTGATAGATACACGGTGCTCACATATTTACAAAAATTTTATAAAAAGTCGAAGTCATCCAAGAGGGTCCAACCACAGATTACCAGATAAATCACTCCATACAACATTTTCAATACCTACTGCTATAATAGCCTACACTTTCGAGTCGCTAGACGCTGCGAACGAAAATGTACCTAACCTTACAAGCGTAAAGTGAGTTTTGCTTTGTAGCTGCACGCCGCCCCGCCGTGCGCGCCTCGCGGCTGTCGGCAACCCACTGAGAAATGGGTCGCGTGCGACCCGGCGGCCGGTAGGTAGTTAGCGCGCGTAAGTACGTCGAGTGATTTATCTGGTAATCTGAGGTCCAACTGAAATATCCCTTAACATTGCACCTATCTTCATGTTTACGATGTTGAGTAGATGAATTTTTCAAACATGAAAAAAATTAAAATGTGTTAGGAATATCTATCAAATTCCTCAGATTGTGATTGAAAACATGTTACGCTTGTATGATGCAGGGGTCTTGACATGACTTTGACAATCTGTCAGCCAATTTCCAATTTCCCAGCTGTATAATTATCTTATTTTCATCCATCTTCCTGATTACATCTATCTAATCGGTTCGATGTTTAAATACATACCAGACTCAAATTAACTATAATACATTTTTAAAGTCTTTCTGTCACTACAGTTCAACCATGGGTCATAGACAAAACAAGACATAAAAGGCAATTTAAAATTGAGTTGCCTTTGGGTAAAATGTCTGCCGAATTTTCGTAATTCTGTACAGAATTCTACGATGATAAATATTAAGAAAATTTTGTTAGGTTGTAATTGCTTACCTATACGAAATAAATTGTGGTAATTAATATTTTATAGGTTACTAAAGCACGTTTAGAAGTCACTTTTTTAATCTTAGATTTCTCTTTTTAGTATTTTTTTAAGGAAAAATGGGCGATCGAGCGTCCTAGACACGTATCAACACTTGTGAATAAAAAAAAATACCTCCGTACTTATAGATATTATTATTAAGTTGACAAAATGATAATTATTATAGTCTTCGAATATCGAAGAATATAATAATTATTATTTCGTACGAAATGTGCATACGCGAACGACCATACAAGGTGGTATTCCAGATACTTAGGGTAAATGCCTGGAATTCTGGACTCGAACTAAGTAACGCCAGCGAATGGCGTGGTCAAAGAGTTTGTCTATCTAGATAACTATAGTGTTACATGTATGACGTAGAAAAAAGATGTATAAAAACAAAATAATAGAGACAAAAATTTAAAAGAGTATGCTTAGTTGGCCAAACCAATCACTATTATTTTGTTCTTGTTGAGAGGATGAGGGAAAGGCGACTAACAATAGGTACTTATTTACAAATCAGAGGTGAGTGGAAACGCCGGGCCCTAGGAGGATATATAGTGACCTAATTGGTGATGTTCTTCAGAAAGGTCAGGAGTACTCGCAACCGGCGTGCGTGAATGATCATGATGTATGAACGTAGCAGAATTTAAAGGGGTGTGTAAGGAGCGTAGCAGGTGGCGTTCTATAGTTTTTGCCTACGTTCATGGGAAGAAGGCGTGAGTTTATGTATGTGTATGTACCTATGTATGACGTCTAATTTTGTTACAAGATTAGAAAAAATCTTATAAAATTGAAAAAAAAAAAACAAAATAAAATAAAAAACAATCAAAAACAAAAACGATTGCCGAATATTCTATATTTGGCAATCATTTTTGTAATTCTATACAGAATTCTATGATGTTTATATTATTATGAAGAATTTTTTGTTTGTCGAGGTTGTAATTATAAAAATAAAATAAACGAAATAAATTATGGTAATTAATATCATCCGCCCAGCCTTTTCCCAAATGTCGGGGTCGGCTTCCAGTCTGATTCTTCCATTCCAGATGCAGCTAAATACCAATATTTTACTGCCTGTCTGACTTCCACAACCCAGTTACTGGGTAATACGATACCCCTTGGTAAGACTGGTTGTCAGACTTTTGAACTCCTGACGACCCGTTACGACTATCAAAGATCCACTATGACAGCCGGGACCGACGGCTAACGTGCTTTCTGAGGCACGGAAAGGTCTTGGTATGTAAAGATGGTCACCCATCCACGGACAAACCGTGGCAAGCGTAGCTTAACCTAACCGATTGGCATGTGTGGCTGTTTTTTTACTTAGCCGCTTGTGGTCTAGGCGTCTAGCCAAGCCCTCGTAATTAATATCTTAAAGGTTATTAAAGTACGCTTAGAAGTCACTTTCCTAACCTTAGATTTCTCTTTTTTTGTATTTTTTAAGAAAAAATGGGCGACCGAGCGTTCTAAATATGTTTTATACTTTGTTAACAAAAAAAAAAATACCTCCGTACATATAGGTATTGATAAGTTAACAAAATAATAATTATTGTAGTCTTCGATAGTGCATGTATAGAGAAGAGGTTCCAGGTGCATATCAAATGTGCATACGCAAACGACCATACAAGGAAAAGCACCACATAGCAGTAATATGCATGGACCATACAGCAAAAGAGTGGGACTCTCTACCTGCGTCTGTGTTTCCGAACGCATACAACCCTAATCTCTTCAAAATTAGAGTAAACAGGCATCTTCTGGGTAAGCTCACTCCATCGTCGACTTTATCTCTGTCACCTCTGCCCTTTTTTTTTTTTGTTCACGGGGTGGAAAATCCTCATGGATGTCCTCCGCCCTGGGGCGGGCGGAGGGGTCTGTCAGACTCTTACTGACTAAAAACCACCCCAGTGTTCCCCTCCCACACTTGCACCGGGGATCTTGGGATCTGTTATTACTTCCGCAATCCCCTGCTAGTGCCGGCCCGCCTCTGCGGGCCACCTCAAGTCTGGGGGGCGGGGGGGGTGAGGTGTCTGACCCCCCGCGCGACGTCTGATAGGGGCGAGCGTGGAACACTACGTGCCGCCACCTCGGGTCCAATGTGATAGGGGGTGGCGGACGTCCCCAAGCCCGCCGTCCCTGGACCCATTTTGTCACCTCTGCCCTAGACTAAGATCAAGAGCAAACCCAATCCTAAAAAAGAAAAATAAGCAAGGTATATTCCAGGTACTTAGGGTACCTCCTAAATACCTGGAATTCTGGTCTGGAACTTAGTAACGCCAGCAAATGCCCCGCCAGAGTTCATGTAGATAATTATGGTTTAAATACATGTATGACGTCTAATTTTGTTGCTAGGGTAAAATAAAAAACTAATTCTAATTTTATAATAAAATTTTGTAAATGGAACTTAATGCAATTACAAATGCTTCAAATATTTAATTCAAGTCTAGAAACTTGAGTTAAATTTCAATTAGGATACAGTTTCACCAAAGTTTTATGCTTTGCATCAACTATAGTGCATTTTTGATGCGTACGATGTAGAACACTGAACTCCAATGCAAAGTAGTCAAGTTCAGGTGAAACCCATTTTAATAATCCGTTGATATTTATTCGACAGTTTTATAAGATTCTCTAATTTTTTCTGCACGTTTTTTATGTTTTGTACCAATAATCAAAAAACCCTGTGTGCACACAAAAAACAGGTAGTAATGATCATAAGGAGGTCTACTCGTAATACCGTTTTCCGTCAATTTATTAATAATTTATGGGTACTTAAGTGTTAGTCTTTAGGTACCTACCTTATGGTCGAATTCTAACGGTAGATGCAGGATAACTCTTGGGTTTTAGTCGAAAGGTAAAAGTCCGACATAACCTTGCATTTTTCAAGGTGGAAGGAGCAGAAATAAAAGTCAATCGCCTTTTTGCCTCGAGGAAAAAAGCCAATTATGCTCCGATCAATGTGTTGTAAACATTGATGTATAATATTAAATAGGAAGATATGGTACGCGCTCCTCGATGTGGACTGCATAAATTAGGGGAAAGGACACAATCGACCTTCATTACTCCCGGTTTGCGGGGAATACCCGAATTGTAGTTTGTTTGCGAGTTATTATGGGTACGTAACAGTGACAACTATTGCGATCTCTTTCCCGCTATAGCCCGCGTAATATGTCTCTGTATTTCGGTTGTCGAGCACATGACGCACGAAATCGGGTCCATTTAATATTTACGTGACGTTAGAGAGTGGTCTATCTTCCTATTTAATACATCAATGGTTGTAAATTGTAATTTAGAAACAAATTTCAAATCTCTGTGATTTACCCTGTACCTTACCTTAAAATTTCTGCTACAAGGATATTTTTAGTCGTTGTAATCAAGGATCTTGGCATTCAAATGTTACGAACACGTACGTAACGTAGGTACTACTCTTAATAGGTAGTTACGTTGTTTAAATTCATGGGGTTATCTCATTACATTATACACCACGAAGTTTCACACATTTTTAGGGTCCCGTACCTGAAAAGGAAAAAAAAGAACCCTTATAGGATCACTTGTGTGCCTGTCTGTCCGTTTGTCCGTATTTTTAATAATTTTAAAATACATACTTTTGAAATTATTTAAGAAAATAGATGAAAAATTACCCCCCAAAAAGGGGAAAATCCCCCTTATATCCGAAACTATTGAGCCTAAAATTTTGATAAAAATACAGAACACAGTTCTTTACTTATTAATTACAGGAAAACCTTTAAGAAGTCTGTAACCTTAAAATACATAACATAACATAACATAATCTTTATTTATATAAAAAACAGATTGTAGTACATGTAACAGTTTTCACAAAGGTGGGTAGTGTTGAATCTCTGACAATCAAGTGGGTGACGTGCTGTTCTCCTTGCTAGGCTATGAAATAGCCTGTATTAAGGAGTAACAGTGCCGATCCCTCTAATTGTATTACTACAATTATAATTTACAAGTTAAATTTTTAATTTTTAAATACAGATATTAGTGCGTGAGCGCATTTGTGTGTGTGTGTGAGTGTGTGTGCGTGCGTGTGTATGGGTGTGTGCGTGCGTGTGTGTGTGTGTGCTATATCTAAGTAAAAGGGTCTGTTTGTGCGTGAGCGTGCGGCTGTGTAAGCGTGCGTAAGGGGATTGGATTAGTGTGGGACTATGTTTTGGGTGCGTGGTACAATATACAAACTTGTCATATCTGAATTAAATTAAATATTTTTCTGTATCGTCGTAGGTTTTATTTTGAAGGTACGTGCGGACAGTATTTTTACAATTATGATAAGATAATCTATATATTGGACATTTTTTGTTTATTGTATTGTAAAGAGACGGACCTAAATAATAAAAGAATCTTTTAGTGAACGACAAGCGGGTTTTTGGAGGAGTACACAAAATAACATGGTAAATCACTCAATATTGTGCGTCCAAACTTACATTTGCAGTTGGAATGTATGGGGATCATGTTTTTCAACTACATTGTTAAGTTTCTTCTTGGAATAAATTCATCCCAACAACGGAACCCTTCATAACGGAACCCATTGTGCATGGTCCGACACGCACTTAGCCGGTTTTTTAATTAAAAACTTGGGAACAAAACAGCAATTATGTTTGAAAACAATCGCCGTTTTAATAATTTATAGCTATGTTAACTGGATTTCCTAATTAAACAATTAATTTAATTTTAAATTTTTCGACGCCATATTTTAATTATTTATAGTTTTAGTTTAGTTAGTATATTAATTTTGTTATTTTTATAAATTAATTAGTTATAAGTTGTAATTCATGTACATAATATTTTAATTCTAACTAAATAAAACCCATAATTGATTTAAAAAATAAAATAAAAATTAAACATTAAACGAGGATAGTAATTGCAGAAAAACTTCAATAATATAGATAATCCACATAGCACTATGTGGATCATCTATTTTTTTAACAAAACATAAATCAATGAAAATAAATGTCATTATCAATTCCAAGACACATAGATTGTTGCTTGCAACTGGTAATTAGGGTACATTGGAGTACCTTAATTAATCCCAAGCCTTTTCGTCGACCAAGTAATCTTTAACTTTATAGAAACCTTTTTGACAAAGTTACTGTTTATATTTAGGCTCAGTTATTTAACATGGCTTGGGGTTTGTTGTAAAAACGTATACTTTGACACAAATGAATTTTGAAGCTTAGTCTTGGGTGCAATAAGTCTTTGTTTCTGGTATTATTTTATGCTATGAATGTCGCTGTGTTTAAAATATAGATTAATATTATTATTAACATTAATCAGGTTCTCATAAAAATATTGAAATGCGACTGATATTATGTTTATTTCCTTAGATTTATGCCTCAGTGAATACCTACAATTTAGGTTATATATTGCTCGAATGGCTCGTTGCTGCTGCACAAATCTCGGCTGCATTTCCCCACAACAAAATGCCGTACGACATTACACTATGGAAATAACTAAAATATACTAATCGAGCTGTTTCTACATCAGTCAATAAATGACGGATTTTATAGACCGCGTAGGCTGCAGAGCTTAGCCCCTTCGACAATTTGTGTAGCTTCGAGTCCCAAGTAGTACCTAAGAACACAGTAGTGTCCACAAGATCCCATTTCGCCCGATTTATTAGTACATTGGTTTTAACCTGCTTAACGTTAGGTGGCAGAAATCTGATAAATTTAATATTTTTCTAATTTAAAAGTAAATTATTAACGTTAAACCAATGTATTATTTTAGGGAGAGCATTATTTACATCGTTAGTAACTGTCTTTTGTCGTTTTAGCTTTAGTGTGTCATCTGCAAATAACACTATTTAATGATTGTAGGTAAACTAATGATAAAATGATCATGATATATTATGGTATTTATTTCTGTAAATTGGTTCAAAGTAACATACGTCAAAGATAACTTATGTTTTAAAACTAGATGAGTTCGTTATTTCCTGACTACTCTGAGAAAAAATACCGATACAAACTCAGGGGTCTCTTTCAAAGTCCAGACGTAATCTTGGTATGGCCGTATATATAACCAATCAATGGCGGTCCGTACACGACACAACTTACGCGATGCAACGAATCACAAACTATACCCCATTTATTATAATACTAGCCTCTGCGCGCCACTTCATCCGCGTGGAGGTCGTAAATCAGTACAGTATATTAAAATAACAGCCACATTTTTTATAAAAAACTGCGTCGTTGGTCTAGTGATTGCAAGCGCTACTGTTTAGCGTGAGGTCCTGGGTTCGATTCCCAGGTCAGGCAAAGTGTTATTGGGAATTCCATCAGGAATTCGGTTAGTGCCTCGCTCATGGGTCCTAAACATATCTGTCGAAATATACTACTACTACTATAGGTAGGTACTATAGGTAGGTACTATAGGTATACCTCTGCCTTACCCTTAAGGGAATACAGGCGTGAAGTTATGGTATTTTTATAATGCTTCCCTGTATACTACATTTGTAGATTTGGTCTCAAGCAGCAGCCAAAATATACAGAGACTCGTGACTGGTGACGCGGAAGCAAGCGATGTACAGTTGTTCGTGTGATCAGCAGTTAGTCCTGAAGTCGACACCGCAGTCAGTAGCAGGCCCATTTCCGGCCAGCGTAGGCGCAGGCTTGCAGACGGTGAGCAATGCGTAGCTCGCCGTCCGATAAGGACCAAACCGGCGTTGTGTTCCACGCGCGCCTCAGAGTGATGTCAGCACCAACTGACGGGGTACGATAGGGCCAATGCCTGCCAGGGTTGCGAGTTTGTCCAAAAGGGATATTGTGGCCCTGGCACACAGGCAACGGAAGGAACTCGGGTAAGTTTTAGTCAGTAAAAGTCTGACCTTCCCTCCTGCTCCGCCCAGAGCGGGAGAAGTTATTTGATGATTTCCAACCCTTAAAAAAAAATCCTGTTGCTTGCGAAGTTTTTCGTTTTTAGTGAATTAATGAACGCCTGCGTTCCTGCACATACTACCTAATGTCATAAAACTGATGCACTGACTGATGCATTCTTACAGATTATTTCTGACGTACATGTACACGGACGGACGGACAACGAAGTAATCCTTTAAGGGATCCGGTTTTTTTTTTAGTTTCGGAGCCCTAAAAAGTAAGTTGGAGTCTCATTTCCCGCGAAATTTATGGGAAAAGGTTTAAGCGATTTCTGTCTCTTCTAGTACTTTAAGCACAGGTGGTCCATAAAGTTTTTTGATCCTTGTATGAAACAGGATCTAATGGCATCAATTTTTTTTTTGTGAGTATTGCCCATGTTCTTGCTGACTGTATTTATTTTTCAAAATCTGTGTACGCAGATCAAAATCTCTCAAAAAGTTAAGAAAAGTCTCCTAAGACCGATTTCGTGTAGCTACAACGGTTAAAGTCTACGCTATAAATGTCATGATGATGAACTGCTTAGCCACATAAAGATAAAGCGTGATGATAATCATTTACAAGGTTAAGTCTGTCTATCTGAAATGTTCTAACGGTTTTGTTCGTATTTTAACAATTTTCTGTAAACTATAGAGGAAAACAAACAATGCAATATTACTCATCCCTCTTCTCAAATAGCGTGATAATCAGTGATCGGAGTAGGTAGATTGAACTGGGGCCATTGATCCGAAACGTAATTAATATGGACATACCTCCGGAATTCGGTATGTAAAGTAAAAATTAACCTATACTGATTCCAAAACCATTTCGAGATTTTAAGCTTCTAAGCCGTATTTTTCTATTAATAGGTCTTAAAATATTATGATCGTTTTTATTTTCACAAAAATACTTAAAATCACTTGACTTTTATTTGACTTCTAAATGACGTCATAAAGTAGGCTGAATTGAAAACTTGCAGTGCCTCTTATAATTAAATAATTAAGTTGTTCTTATGTGTCAACGTCAAGCGTCAATGTCATGTCAAGTAATGTCAACATCAAAGGAGACGGATACGCTTTGGCTTTTAAAATAGATAAAATCTTGGGCCTGGATGTAGTAAGATGAAATTGGTGTCAATTGATAACTACTTTATCAACAAATCATCACTGGAAATTTTGCGGATTTTGGCAATCTGAGTGTTCAACGTTACCTTTGGACATTGACTCAGCACTGGGCCCGGATGACGCGCAGCCCATTTAAAAATTTGAATATTGAGTTGGTTACATCTTACACGCATAGGACACGAAAGATTTTATATAATAGTGTGTGTTAAGAAAAAGTAGTTTAAACTGTATCATATTGTAAATAAATCAGATTTGAATTTTATATTCTTATCTCATTACCCCTCACTGTGGCCAAGACACCTTTAGCCATCTCTGATCAGTCTCGTGAGTCTGCGCGACTGGCAGTGAGTGTATCCTTCCCAAACCTGGAAATCCTGTCTACTATCAGTCTGTAACCATAAGTTGCATGGTGCAGACAGCCTGAACCTAATATATTTATTTATCATATTATAATATTTATATCTAGATATATGATAGGTTAGGGCTGGAGGGCTTAGAGTCGTAGGGACTATTAGGCTTGTAGCTTCCTTTAACTTATCATATATTCTCATGTACTGTCACACCCTTACCAGTATTGCGGCCTTACATGACATTTGTTATGGGTGGATGTACACAGAGCCGAGTTAAAAGAGATTTAGTAAAAGTGAACAATCTATACTTAACAGCCGTTTTATTAATTGCGATTACCATTTTTTATAAAGATAGAATGTTAATTATTATACTTATTTGTAGTGTGGAAGGAAGATAGGAAACACAAATATTTAAAAATCATGAGTAGGTTTTGTATCGTTTTTTATTATGTAGTATTTTTTATTCATCTTCAATTATAATAAGAATGTCACCTAGAAATTGTGCAGGTGGTACTATATTATCTTGGTACCTAGCCGATCTAAGGTACCAAATTATTGATATTACATGGGCGCAGCATCTTATAAGCTCATCATGTCCTTGATATGTTTTACTGTGAAAGTCTGTACATAATTATTTTCTCAAACAGTTCAGAAAATCCCTTAATTCTATACTAAATGTTGATCACAAAGACGATTATTCTCAGAGGCATAATATTTATACCGACAAAGCAACATTTTTCGATTAGAATGTGGAACTCTAAACTTCTCTATTCTCTGGCATCCTTCAATAAAGCACTTTCTTTCCGTTTCAATACCTCTCATGTAATCTGATAATATAATAGTAGGTTTGGTCTGATTGCTTCTTACTTCTTCGACTTGAAGGTTAGCGGGAAGATCTTGTGTCTGTGGCTGTACTTCTTCTATTGGGCTTGCTTGGTAAGAAGTGGATGGGTCGGAGACCATAATAATATGAACAGCAGCTCTACTCACTGGAGGCCATCACTGTACAATTAATTTAAGATTGTTCTCCTACATTTGTCACTCCCTTTTATTTTAATATTATTTTAATAAACTTCCTAATTGACGGCACGGTTGGCGCAGTTTGTTAAGCGATTGACTGCTGCGCTGCGTGTCGCGGGTTCGATTCCCGCACGGAACAAATGTTTGTATGACCTACAAGTAGTTGTTTCGGGTCTGGCTGTTTGTGTATGTGAATTTAAATGTTTGTAAACGCACCCACAATACAGGAGAAATTCCTAGTGTGGGGCAACGTTTAAAAATAAATAAATATATATATGTGTTATAGAGGTCAAACAACGCTTAATTTCTAAGTGTTGCCTACAGCAGGGGAAGAGCGCTGATGTCTGAAATACAGATATTTATAATTATCTAGTTCGGCCACAGATGTTCAATATCCGATCACACAATACAGTGTAATATAATGTACCTTAATATTTAAATGTCTGTATGTTTTTGAACAAATCAGTTCTGTTTGAGTAGCATCGTAGACGAACGGGCGTAGAAGGTAATTTTGTTTTAGATTGCTTTGGAGTTATTTACAGCCAATCCATATCAACCAACCAATCAAACTGTTCCATTGTTAGTATTAATTTTGTCTCAGTCATCTTATTTAGATTGTCGCAGAGTTGGGCCATCTGGCTAAAAGGGCATTTTACGCTACATTTTGCTGATTTGCAGTTCCCACTTACAATTTACCTAATGGTTCGCGTATCTATACTTACTTAAATAAGTCATTACCATTGGGCTTTCGCGGAATTGGGCATTATTAGACCGGCCACGATAAGTTTATACTCTCCTTAAGATATCCGTATGGAATTTATGTCAAAATAATTTTTTATCAGGAACTATGGACTAGTTTGGAAAATACATAAATGAAACAAAAGTAATTGCTGCTTAATTTTACTACATAAATTATAATATCACTTTATTTATAAATTATCTCAGGCTCATTAATCTCTACTCTAATAGTAATTTATTTAACTCCAAAGGCGGTTTGATGTAGTCGAAATCAATATGATGCGTGCGCGCAATGTTGCCATAGCTATGCGCAGACAGCTTCGGCGTACGCGTTTTTTCTGGACTGTCGAAATCAACTTTGAATAAGCCGAATTTTGCACTGAAAAAAAAAACACATTACAAATCAAACGAAACCACTTCACATTGTTATCCATAAGAATTTATCCGATTAGGTCTATCTGCAGGCTTAGCACGAGAACCCTCTCTACGCGTTTTGTCGACGGAAGAATAGACAAAAATGACGTTTCAGTGTAGACAACAGAAAGTTTTCTACTGTCTGTAGCACGGCGATTACAAAATCAAATGTGAAGAGACTTGTCTTCTCTACCCTAGACAACTGTCTACAACGTCGAGCACGACGTACAATCTTTCTCCGATGTTGACAGCTTTTGATAGAAACCTTTCTTCCGAAATAGTCTACATATAAAATGACCTAGACAACGATTCGTTAGTTATTTTTTCGTTAATTCGAGTAATTTTAGGCGGTGCTTTTTTACTTTTATCATATATTAAGCTGAAATTAACATGTTGGGTTCAAATTGCGCTTTTTATTTAAGTTTTTTTATAGAAAAACTTCAGCAAAGATGGGAAAGAAATACTATTAGAGCTTGTTTGGGAGCCTTTGATCTCACGGGAAGTGAGTTCTGTAGAATTATAAAATAAGCAAGGAGATAGTACAATCAATGTTTATGCGAAGAACTCGGCTAGGACCTGTCGCCCAAAATAAATAAAAGATTTTTGGAATTAACAATAAAATAAGAACAACAATATAAGTATCCTACAGTTTTTACACTATGTTGTCCCTTAACTTTGATTTATTAGATACCTACATTCACAGGGAATATAAAACATCTGATTATGAGCCGAAATCTCCTCATTGAACACTAAATTATTTATTTATTAAGTACTAGCTGCCGCCCGCGGCCTCGCCCGCGTTGCATTAAGGCTTTACATACTGGCGCGACACGCGACGTGACACAAAGACCCCGCGTATCGCGCGACGAGCGGTGCCTTTGTGTCCCGTCGTGAGTCGCGCTGGTCTGTAGAAGCCTTTACTATGTAGTGATTATTATTTTCATTGACTAAATCTTACACACTCAGTTTTAAATGGAGCATTAACCTAGTAATAAATAAAATATCGATAAACGACAATACGATAACAATGTAAGTACCTAGTAAAAACAAGGGCTCCCGCAGACAGGCGCGACGTGATAGCGCGACCCGCCAGTCTGCGGTACCCTTAAAGGATACTTCCTGCGTGACGCCATCAAAATAGTATAATTATGGCTCTCTATTTAAATAAGTACATTATATGCAATTACCAATATTATATAGTGCTCTGTGTATGCAATACAAATGAGTTTTAAAACTTAGTGGCGCCACAGCCAATGATGTATTACCTATAAACGTCATTGGCTACAGCCATTTAACAATATGTTTTCAAGACTACGCACAAGAATGGGGACAGAAACGGTATCAAAAGCTTTTTTTAAATCAAGAAATACAACTAGACATTAAAAGGGAGATGCGCTAAGGTAGCCCGCTAACGTTTTTTGTAATTTGCAGGTCAGTAACACGTTATAAGTTTAGTAGTTCAAAAAACGTTCGAAAATTTGAATTTCGCGGGCTACACAGCGCATTGAAGTGACCATTTGCGTTTTGTAATTGAAGAAATATTCGTTAAAAACACTTTGCTTCATAGATTTGTTTGAGAACGAAATGCAAAAGTACGGTAAAATTGGGTAGTAATACACACCACTAGCGAATACCCCGTTGCTATGGACAAGTCACTGTCTACGAAGAAACCCGAGTCTAGGTGTGTCCTCGTGCTCGCGAAGAAGAGATTACGAGAAGTGTAGACAAGCGATGTCTATTCTACAGTAGAGTAGAGATCGAAAACGCCATGCTAAGCCTGCTAGTGATCGGTCGAGAGAACAATAGTCTCTCACGGAGAATGGTCTCCGATCGAGAATATTTTATACGAGAATTTTCTCCGAACATAGAGAATTTAAGAGAATTTAATATTGACGTAATTTAAAAGTAGTACCTAGTTAATGTAACTGCCAATACCAAGTAACGATCAAAAACGTGTTAAATTACAAAATCAATGTCTGTTCCACAGAAATCGTGATTATTATTTTGTTTTTAATTAGTTACATTGCATATATTGTTATTTTTTATATATTTATTGAGGCTGATTATTTGTAAATTATAAAGTTTGTTTTAATGCAGAAATGCTAATTCAACATCATACCTAAACGAATTTTTTTGAAAATTTACCCAGGCTCATAAGAAAATTTTCTTGGACATATTCTCGAATAAATTGTTCTCGTTCAAAATTTAATGAGATTTTAAGTTGCGGAGTAGATTATTTTGACGTTTACTACGTCAAACGTTTAGATGCACTCAAAACTATTACTATAAAAAGTTAAATACTCCCGACTCAACCAAAAACCAAACAAACAACCGGCGTGTCGACGATCGCAGTATGGTGTTAAAAGCCATTTGCGGGACCATATTGGTTACCCGTTGAAAGGGTTTTCGATAAAAACCCATACGGTGAGGGTAACCCTTTTGAACGGCTTAATTTAAGTCATTCAAAACTGCTTAGAAAAACCCTACCCGATAGGGTTTTTCTAAAATGGTAACCAAAACGGTCCCTGGGTAGAATTGAGATAGAATTGGTCATGCTACGCGTGCTGGGCGGATATCGAAATAACATAATATTATGATTTTTTCATGCCACTGGGTTTCAAGTAGGTATAGAACCCATTGAATGGGTTATCATGTATCTCTTTCACTAGGTTTCCAGTATAAAACCCATTCAATGGGTTATCATGTAACCCTTTCACTGGGTTTCTAGTATAAAATCCATTCAATGGGTTACACCATGATAAAGGTAACACATTGAATGGGTTACCCCTTTGAAAGGCTTAACTCTTAACCGGGGTTGTACGGTCCCTGGTTAAAAGCAGGAAGCGGAAGCACAGAACCGGTAGAAGTGGCGGTGCTTGGGGGAGGCCTATGTACAGCAGTGGACATCTTTCGGCAGAAATGATGATGATGATAGGATAGTTTGACGACACGATTGGCGCAGTGGTTAAGCGATTGACTTCTACACTGCGTGTCGCGGGTTCGATTCCCGCACGGAACAAATATTTTTATGACCTACAAGTAGTTGTTCCGGGTCTGGCTATTTGTGTATGTGAGTAATAAATGTTTATAAACGCATCCACAATACAGGAAAAATTCCTAGTGTGGGGTAAAGTTAAAAAAAATAGAAATTTAAATAATAGTAAAAAATATAAATTATAGAATTTAAAAAAAATTTGTTTGTTCAGTTGTTCAGTTTGAGAGTCTGTACCACACCCTTAAGAGGCCTGCGATGGATGCGTATTTCATACAAACGTAATACCAAAATAATTTGTAAGTCATACATTACAGAATATCTATGTTCCCAAATATATATTTAGAAAGGACAATGATATAAAGACGAGATATGAGGAATTTAAAATTTCTAAAGAAAACTTATTTTTCTCATATCTCTTGTTAAAATCAGTGTCCATTCAAAATATATATTTGGAAACTATTTTCAGAAATATATATTTTGAATGGACACTGATATTCTGTATTCCAATCGGAATAAAGACACACTACCTTAAGAATATGTTTGATTTACAAATTATTTTGGTATTACGTTTGTATGAACTACGCATCCATCGCAGGCCTCTTAAATATAACCACACCTTTCTGTTAAACGCTGTAGAAACATGAAATTTTGAAATTCTCGTAATTTCTCTTTCAAAAGAATATTCTCGAGATCTTAACAGCAAAGTTCTCGCGAAGAGAATATACTCGAGAATTTACTATCACTAGGTCTACGTATAACAATGAAAGGAGTGATAGTACCTACTCATCAAAGAATAATTTGAACAGACTGAAATACTAGTTTACTATAATGCATCAATTTGTTTTGAATACCTATTCAATAACAATCTTTTAAAAACAATCAAGATAATGTTGCATACCATATATACCATAATTTATACTGATTACAATATCTGAGTCCAAACGCTTTGCAAATAGATTAATTGCACTGCAGTTTGTAAACATAAATATTTAGAGTACTGGAATTTTCAAATTAATTTGCATTTCAACACCACTATTAAGAACCGGTTGTGAATGCATATTGTTTGTTTGTTTAGTAATATTATTCATGCCAAAACAGACTGTAAATGGATCGCTGCTTTTATTTATTTTTGTTCTATAATTTGTCGGTCATGGTTCAGGAACATTAGAAAAAGTTACAATGCGACTTAGTGCTGATTTCACCAATCAAACTGAACGCGATCAGCACCTAAAAACCGAGTTCAAGAGCTGTCAGTGTCAATCTAACAAAGAAAATAATGACACTGATAGCTCTTAAACGTAGTTTATGTGCTAATCGCGTTCAGTTTTCATTGGTGAAATTCGCCCTTAGGATGAATTTCACCAATGAAACTGAACGCGATCAGCACATCTAAACCGAGTTCAAGAACTGTCAGTGTCAATAATCCAAAGAAAATAATGACACTGACAGCTCTTAAACGTGGTTTACGTGCTGATCGCGTTCAGTTTCGTTGGTGAAATTCGCACTTAACCTTTAAAGCAATAAGCAGTCTATACAAAGATATAAATATGTCTAGATATACGTTCAAAGCTGTGAACTTGTCGGAAAAAATTACATCCAATGGTTGGCCGCAAAATGCACGCAAACTAGAATAACACAATGATAGCACAGTGATGTGGCGCGAGTGTAAGACGTAGCTGTCGCGCATACCAGCATAACAAAGTTGCCCTGTTCTTTTCAGTTATTTTGCAGCGACTCTGTATCTAGACATGTAAATAATCAAAGATGCTATATTGGTAATACAGGTAAAAAATACCCTATTTCTGAAAGGGTTAGCAAGGTTAATTCTTAAACACAAGAATTAGCAGACTGGCTGTCAAACAAAACTCATGTGATTGGTGGATGTGGATTTGAAATGACTTATTTTAATTTTGATAGGCTTTCAGACACTGGGATTCAGCCAAAAGTGTGTTTTATCTAAGTTATTTTACTAACAGACACCATATTAAAGTAGGAAATTCAAGCATTATTTTGACAACCTTCTTCGAGATAAATCAAAATTGCGGTACTGGCCACATACATGCGAGCAGCGGCCATCAAAAGTTGTATGAAAATCCATATTTGTGTCGTGGTTTAGCGGATCGTGTAATTTAAAAAGATCGTGTAATTTAAAAATGGAACGATATTTTACTCCGAAACATGGCAACCAAAGAGGTAACTTATCAAAGGTTTTATTTAAATTTCGAACTAGCTTGCAAATAGAAAGCTGTTTATTGATAAAGAAAAACAAATTAACACAAATTGGCATGTGAAAAAGTATAGTTGTTCGTCAATGAATGTGGAATTTATAATAATTTACTTTGTTTGAATTTCCACTCATTATTTGAGAAAAGCACTATACAAGCCTTGGTCGCAACCAGGCATTGATGTACTCACGTATGAGTGCCTCGGCTTTGCATAGGCTCACATTTTTACGTTCGTCCATCAATGCCCCTGTTGCAGGCCGCTGCAGTAATGTACTATTATTCAATACTGTTTTTTTTTTTACATTATTAATTACTTTACATTAAACAGTACAGTATTTCAAGGTCTTGAATAGCGTTCGATCTACCAACTGCGGGGGTTTGCGCAAACACACATAAAATGTAAATTGATCGCAATGCCTTTCATTTTGACAGTTCAGGCACGTTCATTGCGTTTTTTACGTCAATGAGCAGACGAATTTTCACAAAACTATGAAGTAATGGATTTGGAACTTCCTTTAAAACCCTCAGATTTTGATTGAAAGTGTATTACAATATTAGGGCGCAGCACCTATATCTTTATGGAATTACAATGCAGTGCCAATTTATATATCAGTGTAGCAAATGCGAGCAATGTGCCCTGCCCACTGCCACTTAAGCTTGGCAATTATTCGGGCTATGGCGCAGCACCTATATCTTTATGGAATAACAATGCAGTGCCAATTTATATATGAGTGTAGCAAATGCGAGCAATGTGCCCTGCCCACTGCCACTTAAGGTTGGCAATTATTCGGGCTATGGCGCAGCACCTATATCTTTATGGAATAACAATGCAGTGCCAATTTATATATGAGTGTAGCAAATGCGAGCAATGTGCCCACTGCCACCTAAGCTTGGCAATTATTCGGGCTATGTCCGTTACCTTAGTTCGGCTGCGGATCTTTTCATTTCTGATGCGATCACGTATGGAAACTCAAAGCATAGCTCTTTCCATTCCCTTTGGGTGACTTTTATCATTCTGATAAGGCCCATTGTGAGCGATCACGTTTCCTTGCCATAGGTCATCACTGGCAACACGCACTGGTCAAACACTTTCGTCTTGAGACACTGCGGTATGTGGGACGAGAAGATATTGCGTAGCTTCACGAACGCTGCCCAGCCGAGTCGGATTCGTCTATTGACCCTCTTTGCTCGCAGAACTGATGGCCGATGGGGCCGAAAGGTTCTGGAGTGGCGACCGCATACCAGAAGACGTAGCGTTGGAAGGCCTCCTACAAAGTGGGCCGATGACCTTGTGAAGGCCGCATGTATCCGCTGGATGCGGGAAGCACAGAACCGTTCGAAGTGGCGGTGCTTGGGAGAAGCCTATGTCCAGTAGGGGACGCTTTCGGCTGAAATTATGAGGAATGATGTAGCAAATGAAAATATCGCTTGCGCATACTTACGAATAGCCATCAATCCATTCGAAGTCATCCATGAGGGTCCAGCTGAAATATCCCTTAACATTGCACCCATCTTCGTGTATAGCTAGCAGCACTTGGTAGAGGTAGTCGTTGTAATAAGAAACTCTCTCGTAGTCTTCTGTTTGGCCCTTGTCACACAACCCATTTTCAGTTATAATTATTGGAATTTCCTTTATCATTCTGTAGTTATTTTGGATCCAGTTGATGAGTTTGCGGAAGCCAGGAGGATTAACCTGCGAAAAATAAACAATGTAGGTATTTTTAAATTTTATTTATTTATTAAAAAAAATTGCACAAGTAAGAAATACAATGTACAAAGGCGGACTTAATGCCTGAGGATATGCAGAGACAAAACATGGCAGGTGCAATTTTATAAATATCAGACGCTTCCCTCGATTGAACGTTCATTTTTTTTTCATTCCTCTTTCTCACGACACATTTGGTCTGTGGTCACATGGGAATTAATGTTCATCTACTCCTTTCAGTTCACTATCAGATCATTTGGAGCCCGTGTGAAAAATGCCGAATGCCGAAATTCTTCACTTCTTTTGTATAATTTTGTGTTCAGCAGGTTTAGCATGACGCTATCTATTTCTTCTCTATCTATACGGAAATGTAATTTTTGTCTACTCTTCCGTCGACAAAACGCTTCTCTACGGTTCTCGTGCTGGCGTCTTACTTCGAGTCAAAGATGCCGAATGAAAGATGATGATTTTTGAAGTAAAACTTCTTTAGGCACGCTTGACTTGGGAAGTAAGCTGGTGAATGCATGACGAGAGCGTTACGGAAGTGACGAGAGCGTTACGGAAGTATAATTAGTATTAATATTGAAGTAAAACTTCTTTACGCACGCTTGACTTAGGGAGTAAGCTGGTGAATGCGTGACGAGAGCGTTATGGAAAGAGGCTACGGATTTGTTTAAATTTTAAACATGGAACACTCCGCTTCACCACTGCGGGCCGTCCTGCTTAATAATTATTAATTATTGGTATTTTTTTTAATTCACACTGGCTGTTTATACACTCACAAGACCGAAGCTTTTTGAAATAAAACTTTTGCTAGCGAACGGTGATTTCTGTTTTACTTCAGACGTGTGGTCTAAAGCACACTCGTTTTTTTATTTTATACGTATATAATTTAAATTATCTACAGTTAATTTTACAATTTTTTTGTTACAACCAGTCATATCAATAAAAAAACCAGAAGTAACTTTATCTTAAGGCGCATATATATCATTTTAGTGACTTTTAAATCTGTTATTACGCCTTCATATAATGCAAGTAAGTTATGCAAATTTTTTATGTTAAACTAGAACACATACACGTCAATTCTAGTATATGTGAATATTTAAGTATTGTAGCAAAGTACTTTATGAAATAAATTCTACCCGAAGCATAAAAAACGATATTACTTTCAAACTACTTAAGATATTTTCATGCTTTTTTATTGTATAAATAGACTGTTCTATTATCTATGATTTAATCTGTGTTTTTTTTTTTAAATATTCATATTTTCGCTACTAAAAATAAATATTCCCTATGAAAGTTCATGGTGGCGCGGCGTGAGCGCGACGCGCATTTGTATGGCCAAGGTCAACGGCAATTATCTGACCCTTAATAGCCATGTTCGTAGAACTTCGATCACGAAACAATAAATTTAAACGAGCTTTAATCCTGGTCACAATAATTTATGCATATGAATTACTCATTAACTAGAATACCTATAAAAAATTATACTACTACCTTATTCAAGGTGATAATTTGTTACTAATAGTTGTTTGTAAGTTGCTGTCAAAACTGTTAAAGATTTTCCATTAAATACCACGATAAAGGTCCATTTATTGTCAGATTTTATGCATATCACTGATATTTCCTATACATGTATAAAGAATAAAAATAAATGTATATAGCCTGCACTATTCACCCTGCTGGGACACTTGGTAAATTAATGAATTGAATTTTTGGTTCTAGGACACGCCGTTTTCCTCACGATATTGTCTTCACCGTTTTGAGAGCTGTGGTGATGAAATAAATAACACAAAGTAAAGGCCCTGTCTGGGTTTGAACTTCCGATCTATAACTCGGTAAGTCGGAGCCGTTGACACTGGGCCACCATTCCCCTCTCTACTCTAAATGTATAGCTCACGGTATGATTATAAAATCGTTAGTTAATAATCTAGCGAGATTTTAGACTATCGAAAAATTGTTAACCGCAAGAAACCATTTACAATTATTTTCGTTAGTTTATTCTATCTATGGCAAACAAAGAACTCGAATGTTCAAATCACAAATATTTTTTCTATTTGTCACAAACAATGAACACATTTATCAAAATCTGTGCGTCTCTCATTTAACGCGCTTTTGGACGGCCCTGGTTTTTAACCGACTTCTCGGCTATAATAAATGTTCGTCTGTATGTTTTTATTTTTTTTATGTATGATTACCGATTTATCCGTCAATTATGTATGTACAATTTTTTTTTTGTTTGTAAGGGTATGCTTCCGAGGTTGTCCCATTGTCACCAAGTCAGAATCTGATGAGGGGATCCCATGGAAATCGAGGGAAATCCTCAAATTTTATAGGCACACCTATAGCGATTTGGGTATTTTTTATAGTAACTCATAGATTTGCACTCGGAAACCATAATTTAGTGAAGTAGAACTGATGATGAAGACCACAGATGGCCACACTACTTAATAATAAGTATTTCACGGTTGATATTCGATTAGACACTTTAATATGGTTGCTAAGCAATTTATGCTCGTCACAATGCGTATGGAGAAGTCACTATTAGTTCCAGTTCTCTTGGTTCTTACCAGGAGAACTCCTTAACAATTAACACACCTGCATCGGGAATTCGGGATAAGCAATATTTTGTAAAAGATGATGAGCAGTTCACATTAGGTTATTGTAACTTAGGTAAATTACAAAGAGACCCCCAAAAAAGTCAAAAATCAAAACAAGCGGCTTCCAAAAAAAACACTTTTTTTGGAAGTCGGTTATTTTTTTTTTTTTTTTTTGTATTTTTTTTTTATCAAACTTACTGTTAGCCAATCAGCTCCAGGTCTGGGCCAGCTTAGATTCTGCTCTATCCTGACGCCAGTGTCCTGGTCCCAAGAAGGGATCTGCCAATCTGGCTCCATCGAAGATGGAGTCATCAAAAATGTTGTGTAATGGTTGAGAGCAAAGAAGTCTGCGCTGCCTTGAAGTGCTTGAAGCTGAAATAAAAACAGAATGTGAAATTTATTCCTTTACTCTATTAAATTTAAGAATCGACACCCTTGCTGCCCTTTGGGTCCAAGTAGCAGTATCATGCACGGAAGAAATATTTTTGGGCAATTTTTCTGGTAGATTTATCATTATTAAGAAGAATATGGTTTGCACACCGAAACTGCCGCAATAAAGCGTCAACATCTTACTAAGTTAAATATGGTTTTCGTAATATTATAATAAACAAAGTATACAAACCTCTTCATCAGAGAAATATGGGAGACGTGACCGCGAGAATCCTTGTTGAAGACTCATATTGTTAATCCGTTCACGAACAAAATTAGGATAGTCACCGACATCCGAAAATATTGGATGGGCATAAATTGCCAACTAGAAAAAAAAACAAAACATAACCATTCCGAAGCACTTCCGAACGGAAATATTGGTGCATCATTTTGTGTGTCGTCATATTTAGAAAACCCATTAAGACCCAGATATATGCCAGTGACCTTGAGTGGTTAGCTTGCGTGTTCTGTACTGAGCTCACGCAACGTGTCGTACGTTCAGCCAGTAATAGGACTCGCCCATCAAGGAGCGCTGTCCCCAATTTGAAGCACTATTAATTTATTATACACAAAACAAAGGGTATTTTAAAAAAGCGCGTATACTAAAAGATCAATAACTTTAAATTGGTGCAGGTTTAAAAAAAAATACACTAGGTAGATTTTGCGCCATTCTCAGTTTTTTATCCGCGTTAGACATAACTTTAGAAATTAATTTCACTATGTAATATAAACTTAATCTAAAATATTCACATATTAAATTATTGTAAAAATGGTCTAATTTAACATATATTTTTTTTAAATCATTAACACTACTCGTTTAGACGTGATCTTCAGTATAAAATCATTAAAAGTCGGTTATCGTCGCCTTAACTTGTGTCATCATCATCTGCCCGCCTTTTCCTAATTATGTTGAGGTCAGCGTCCAATCTAACCGGATGCAGCTGAATACCAGTATTTTGCATGGGCTCCGTGTGGTGCTGGACGTAAAGAATAGCATCATCCCATTTCTTCCCGTGGGTGTCGTAAAAGGCGACACCCACACATACACACACGCGGACATAGGCTGCGACCTATTCTCTAGTAAGTCCCTTAACTTACTAGAGAATAGGTAGCAGCCTATGTCCAGCAGTGGACTTCTTTCGGCTGAAATGATGATGATGACATGAAATGAAATGGTTTATTTTGTAAATAGGATAACGGAATCACTTTTACACGTCATATTAAAAAAAAAAAAAATAAGCTAAATGGAGTCGACATTTCCTATCTGACGACCTGAGAAAAAATGGCGTAACAAACTCATCAGGGGTCAAATTCTTTTTTAAAGTCCAGACATAATCTTGGTCAGATCATGTGGGGACCAAGTAATCCGTGTCTGAAATGGTCTTTTGAGGAAATAACATAAAAACTTTAAGGTAAAAAGGCCTCCCCCAAGCACCTCCACTTCGACCGGTTCTGTGCTTCCCGCATCCAGCGGATACCTGCAGCCTTCACAAGGTCATCGGTCCACCTTGTGGAAGGCCTTCCAACGCTACGTCTTCCGGTACGCGGTCGCCACTCCAGAACATTTCGGCCCTATCGGCCATCAGTTCTGCGAGCAATGTGCCCTGCCCACTGCCACTTAAGCTTGGCAATTCTTCGGGCTATGTCGGTTACCTTGATTCCCCTGCGGATCTCTTCATTTCTGATTCGATCACGTAGGGAAACTCCAAGCATAGCCCTCTCCATTGCCCTTTGGGTAACTTTTAGCCTTCTGATAAGGCCCATTGTGAGCGACCACGTTTCTGTACCATAGGTTATATCATTTCATGTATTATTATATTATTATTTATTATGTATTTGGCTGTTGGAATACTAAAATCATAATCATCTTAGTTATTAATAGAACTCACATGCATCTGAAGATAATCCTCTGCTGCCCTTACGTCCTCAGGACTATTCGGGTCTTTAGGATCGGCCCAAAACGCATCTAGGGTTATAGACATTTTTCCTGAAAAACAAACATTATTGAAATGTATGTCACCATTGTGTCCATGATAACTCACAACGGGGTCAAGGTGTTTTTAGAAAGCGATGATAAATATTTTGTCACACAGTTAATTAAAAACAACAATGTTATCCAATTAATGCAATTTATAATACTAGGAGATGATATTGTAAGCAATTAAGGATCAGACGTTCTCGTGAAACATTAGATAACAGATTATTACGAAACAATGCAACGATGATAAAGAAAGTAAATTATCAAGCCATTCAAAGTGATGTAAATCATAGTACCTTTCTGATAGGGTTTAAATTCCTTTTGATACATGCGGTAAACCCGAGCATGCGATAGCAAACTGTAGTGAGTGCATAAATGGTCCCCAACTCCACCTGACATTAATGCTGGTACGAAGTGATTACGCCCATAACCCTGGGGCAAATATAAATCAAAGTAATATAAATCACAGTACCTTTCTGATAAGGTTTAAATTCCTTTTCATACATTCGGTAAACACGAGCATGAGAGAGCAAAGTGTAGTGAGTACATAAATGGTCACCAACTCCACCTGACTTTAATGCTGGTACGAAGTAATTACGGCCATAACCCTAGGGCAGAGATAAAGATTAAGGAAGTAACGAAAGGTGTAGTCAAAGGCTATGATTATGATTTGTTCTTGAGCTATCATTGGATCAGCATTCATTAACAATAAATTCTAAGGAGAATGATCATTTTATTTAGATATAGTAAGTAGACGAACTTTATATTCATAATTTATGCTAAGCATTGTTCTCATGTAAGTGACTTTCGTGTCTTTTTTGAGAATAAATATCTTTAAACCTAAGTAGTCAAAGTACGAAAACCGACATTCAAACATTTTTTTACATAAATGATAATCGTAAGGTATCAATATTTTCCTACTGCGGTAACTTAGCAAAAATAGTACAACAGATATCAAATTAAAGCATCTTATCACTATATTTTTTAGAACTTTTCAATAGCGCCTTGATTCATAACTTTTCTAAAATAGAGAATCCTAAGTGGTTGCCTCAAAAAATACTCACAGTGGCATATTTTCGTAATTTACGGCATGGCATAAGTTCAACTATGTATTTTGATTCATCACCATAATTCTCCTGCCATTATCCCCAATATCCTATACAGGGTTATTTTTTAAACGTCAATAATCTCTTGTACTCATCATTAGGAACAACTTTTACTATGGGACCAAACCTGAAATCGCGAAAACAAAAACAGCTGTTCCCTACATTTTAACGAATTATTTGAACATAAATGTAGGGAACAGCTGGTTTTTTTTTCGCGATTTCAGTTTTGGTCCCATAGTAAAAGTTGTTCATAATGATGAGTACAATGAGCCCTTAAGAGGTTATTAACGTTTTAAAAATAACCCTGTATATTATCCCAATTTATTTAGGGTCGACGTAACATGTAATTTCTGCCATACTTACTTCTCTATTAGTCGGCATCTCGGTAGTCACCGCCTTTTTAGCCAAATCATCTTTCAGACAGTCCATCACCCATTTGATTCCTCATTCAATAAAATGACCTACAACTAGTTTGATAATCCGTTTTAAATTAGTTTTAATGAGTACTTACAGCTCCTTGGCTATTCCAATTAGGTGAACCTGTGTACTTACATTATAACACTGTTGATGAGGTTCGTTTATCGTTGTCCACATTTTGATTATATCGCCATAGAGATTGAATACAACCCGCGCATAGTCCTCAAAATAGTCCACGATTTTTGGGTTGGTCCAGCCGCCGAGGTCCATTAGTGGTGTGGGCATGTCCCAGTGGAATAGCGTGACTACAGGAGTGATATTCGCTTTCAGCAGTTCTTCAAACAACGTACGGTAGTACTTCGTGCCTTCTTGGCTTATGTTGTTATCCATACCATTTGGAAGTAACCTGCGTGAAACATAAATTAATATAAGTACCTACCTAATATTATATTTTTCGTATAAATTTCTGTGGTTTGGTATATGGAGTTATTTATACAATATGTAATAAAAACCCTGTTGTCCCTTCTACCTACGTTTTAAGAATCGGTATACATACGTAATAAAGCAAGTCATTTATAAAAACTGTTCAACAAAAATAATTAAAATCAATATTTAATTATTCATATTTGTAATGTTTAACTGATTTCTTACCTCTTTAATTTGACTTCTCGACTAGCCAATGCTTAATTTTTTTTAATTATAATTCTACCAATGTTGTGCTTATAGGTTAATGTATACGTCCCTAAAAGGAACAACAGGGTTTTTGTTACATACGGTATGTCTTCATGAAAATACAGTGGAGAAATTAAATAATAGTTAAGTAAAAGGTTTTTATTGAATTTGAAACACTGAGTCATATTAAATTAACTGGCAAAACTCCACAGACTTGATGTGACATCGTATCAAATCATGTTAGAACAAAAAAAAATACAAACTCTAAGTAACTAAAGCTGTTGAGGGTCAACGCAAGAACTATGACAAATACTTAATCTTTACTTTTTTTTGTAAAAATATAAGATAATTAATCATCATAAATCTTTTACGTCAACAAAAAAAATCTAAATATTCATTGAAGAATATCGGCAAAGCTGCAATATAAACAAACAAGCTAATTCGCAATTTTAAGGCGCGGTAAGAAGATAAATCTTTAGGTATTGCTGGTGAACCGATAGTAGTGCATCGCGATATACAAATACTGTTGAAAATGGCGATGCGCTTGATTTTAGTTGAATTTCGTGTCAGGCAATAATATGAAAGTTATTTCGCAGTTTAAATTTAATTTTAAAAGAAATACACCAATAAGTTAAGACATATTTATATATTTCTTTAGTTGATTGAACTTCCTTTTTTATAGTTACAAAAATACAAATAGTTGTCGCTCAAAATATTGAGCGTTTCAAGACGGAAAAGTTTTGCGTGTTCCTTTTTGCGATTTTTTTTCCAAGGTTCATTTCTATAAAATATCTTTGTTTAAGTCTTTTTTATACACTTGACTACACACTGTATTTTTTGGCTTGTATTAAAAACAAAAGAGCAAGAGCTGTGTGACGAAAAAGTGAACGACGAAAAGTGGCGTTTTACAGTGTCCTTGTTTGGGCAGAGCCTTAATAGAAAGGATCAAAGTGAAAAAACTTATCTATCTAAATGTAAATTTCTTAAATAACATTTGGCGATACAAAATGGGTATCTTTGCCTTAAAACATATAATTTATTAATCAAGAGACCTTGGACTATGGACGTGACATTTTCTTATAAAGAAACAAATTTATGTTATAAGTGGCCTTTTTAAACTAGAAAAGAATAGATTATCCGCAAGCAAATACAGTATCTAATATTAATTTATTAGTCGCAGTTTGAGAAGCAGTTTCTTTAAGTGGGTATTACTTTAGGCAGCTTAAGAATCAGAATAACATAACGGGTTTTTGTTTCAAGATCTGAATAAGAATTCTATACTCTGAATATTAACGGAACCGTTGGCGCAGTGGTTAAGCGATTGACTGCTGCGCTGTGTGTCGTGGGTTCGATTCCCGCACGGAACAAATATTGTATGACCTACAAGTAGTTGTTCCGGGCTTAAATGTTTGTTAACGCACCCACAATACAGGAGAAATACCTAGTGTGGGGCAAATTTTAAAAAAATAAATAAGAAAGCCTACTTTCTTCAATTTTATAACGTTTTGATTCAAGGTTTTTTATAATTTAATAACACAAATAACTCACTAACATTTAATATGTATATTCGTAATATATTATATAATCGGACAAGTATTTTATTAATCAAATTCATACAAGAATTGTACCTACGCAATATTTTCATTTGCATTCTTTGTAAAAGTTATTAATCCCACATAAATATTTTTATATTCTTCGATATTGTGGGGTTTTCATACGTATTTTTTAATAACCGACATGCCTTTTTACCTACAGTGGTAAAAAAGGCGTGTCGGCACTTCAGGAATTTTATTCATATTACGGAGAAAAAAGTACCTAACTGAATTTAGTAAAATTCTTACCTGGGCCACGAAATGGACAATCTATAGTAATTAATGCCTATACTTTTGATCATTTCAATGTCTGCCATGAAGCGATGGTAAGAGTCAGCTGCAACATCTCCGTTAGACCCGTCCACGGTATAATTTGGATTATTGTGGATGTATGTATCCCACATACTTTCGCCTTTGCCTGTAGATAAATAAATAGATTAACACTTAGCATAATCAGCAAAAAATTACATGATATATATTAAACAAGCATATCAACGTACGTGACAAATTTTGTAAGAGACTGGTGTCTGCACTAGGAAAACCACCATATCAGATCACCAGGGTCCAACCAGACGGAGTGTAAACATAATTAGTTATACAGCAAAAGTGAAGGAGCTGAGCATATCAGTATGAATCAAATGTAAATCAATAATAAAAACTAAATTGTAAATCAATAATAAAAACTAAGCAAAAAACAAAGTGAAAAAAAAAAACTATAAAACACAACAAATAGAGTAGTGGAAAAATGCGTGAAATATTATGATTTGTGAAATTAGCGGGACGGAGTATTTTAGTTTATAATGTCTCCACTGCAAGGACATGGGCCTCCTCACTGTCAGTCAAAGTCAAATTGTTTATTTCAAATAGGCACATATATGGCACTTTTGAACGTATTTCAAAATTTACAAAAAAATAGAATTGATTCTAGTCGCCCCTTCCAAAAGGTAGTTTCGTATGGAGAAGAATGGGCAAGAAACTCCACCGTTACTCTTTTAAAATTATATAACATATTTTTTATATGTAATATCAGTGTGAGGTAATCACAGAATTTAATATAAATGTCATAAAAATAATAATATAAAATAATTCAATACTAAACGAATTAAAAAAATTACCTCCTTCGTTCCATCCTCCTTCAATTTGAAATGCAGCCGACGCGACCCCGAATATGAAATCATCCGGGAAGGAGTAATTGCTCACCCCAGAGTTCACTCCTAGGCTCCCCCTTGCATATTGCAGCAAGCTATACAGAACAAAATAATTCAATAAAATAAAATTATACATAGTCGTGATGGGTACCGATATCTCACAATAATTTTTTTTTGGGTATCAACGACTGTATGCATATTGTAGTTATTTGAAGTATGAGTTTAGAAAATCGTTTTTTTTTTTTCCTTTGATCAAGTTTAAACATCTATCGATACTGATCACAATATCTGTGAAATTTACCGGATTTTTTGCTAGTTATTTCCATAATAACTATACTCCATTGGTTGTTCAAAAAAACTTTTTACAAAAAAATAATAACTGACTACCAAAAATAACACTACAAAGTGAAAAATAACTTTAATTTCGGAAGTCGGTGTCTTTGGATCTGTATTTGAGTTTTTTTGCCACCGACTTCCGAAATTAAAGTTATTTTTCACTTTGTAGTGTTATTTTTGGTAGTCGGTTATTATTTTTTTGTAAAAAGTTTTTTATTTTTCACTTTTTAGTGGGTCAGTTTTGAATTTATCTAAGTTACAATAGCCTAATGTTAACTGCTAATCACCTTATACAAAATATTGCATTTCCCGATGCTGGGACGTTGATTGTTAAGGAGTTCTCCTGGTAAGAACCAGGAGAACTGCCACTCACCATATGCATAGTGACGAGCATAAATTGCTTAATCGCAACCCGTTAAATAGGTACTCATTATTATATTGTTCTGGTGGCCATCTGTGGTTTCCATCATCAGTTCCACTTTACCAAATGGTGCTTTCAGAAAGCAAATGTACGAGTTACTTTAAAAAATTCCCAAATCGCTATAGGTATGCATATAAAATTTGAGGGTTTCCCTCGATTTCCTTGAGATCCCCTCATTAGATTTGGTGGCAATGGGACCACCTCGAGAGTATACCCTTTCAAACAAAAAAAGAATTTTCAAAATCGCTTCATAATTGACGGAGTAATCGCGTAACAAACATACAAAAAAAAAAAAAAAACATACAGCCGAATTGAGAACCTCCTCCTTTTTGGAAGTCGGTTAAAAACACGTTGGTACTCTTGTTTAAAAATACGTTGTAACCTATTATAACCAAATACAATTGTTTTTTTTTTTACGATACTTTCCTCTTGTATTACTGTATGTTAAACTTTATCATTTATTTATAAACTACTCTTTGTAGATGTAATTGCTTGAGCATATTTTTTTTTGTTAGATTTATAATAATACTATAGTATTTAGTAATCTGTATATTGTAAAGAAACCAAAAAGACAGATTCTCTAAACGTCTACGAAATAAAACGTTGCTAAATTTAAGAATACAACTGTGACGTAGCATGACAACTGAAGTGACAGATATTACGTTTCGTCGGTTACTTGACACCTCTCTCGTCACGTGGTTTTTTTTGTTTACCTTTATTTAAATATCTAAACCAACGGAGTATAGACCAACAGCGGTCTTTGACCAAAAAAAAAATCAACTGATTTTTTTTTATCATGTTTAGTTATCACGACTGCGGAGTTTCAAATGCTAATTTAATTTGACCTTCTAACTATGCCAAGTAGTTACAGAAATAAAAACAAATAAGTGCGGTGTTCTTTTAAAACTTCGTGTTAAGAAAACGAACAGTCATTTGTCTATATTTTTTTTTACAAGAAGTAAGTTTAAATCAGCCATTGTTTTTAAACAGTTCAATAAACTAAAACAGACAGGAATATTTTTTTGGAACGATCCTTTAAAGGAAAACAGAAGGCAAAACTTTTTGTCCTACGTTTATGATGCTTAAGCTGATAAAGGGGGAGGTTTTTTTTACAATAAGTAAAATTAAAACAGCCGTTGTTTTTATAGAGTTCAATAAACTAAAACAGACCGGAATATTTTTTTAGAACGATCCTTTAAAGGCAAAAAGAAGGAAAAACTGTTTAAGAGGCTTTATTAGATTGCTGATAAAGAAAAAAAAAGAAATGATAAAGTATTTATTGAGAATCGAACAGGAGATCACAAATTAAAAGAAACCACACTCATAAAAACATAAAAATATATCCAAAAAAAAACAAAGTAAAATGAAAATAAAAACGGAAAGTCCAAAAATGAAGGTCGATAAATATAATTATGTCGATTTATAACAAATACCTAAATAAAAAAAGGTCGATAAAGGGTGACGGATTATTCATAAGCAACTAGCTCGTTTTTAGGGTTCCGTACCTCAAATGGAAAAAACGGAATCCTTATAGGATCACTCGTGGGTCTGTCTGTCCGTCTGTTTATCCGTCGGTCTGTCACAGCCGATTTGCCCCGAATCTACTGGACCGATTAAGTTGAATTTTGGTACACATATGAATTTCTGTGACCCAAACACGAACTTGTAACGTAAATAAATAAATTTTGAATAATATATGGGGTTCACTAATTGCGGTAAAATTAGATAATTAAAATAAAAAGTTTTGCAAACGTGTGACATATTCAATGAAAGGGCTTGTTGTAAGGATTTCAGACATATATTTTTTATAATTTTAAAATGAATACTTTTAAAATTATTTGAGAAAATAGATGAAAAATTATCATTCCCTTCCACAGACTACATGGATTTGTTATGAGTATTTCGAATATTTTATTTTTTTAATAATTTTAGAATGATAAGTTTTAAAGTTATTAAATAAAATAAATATAATACCCATCACTTCTGTGGACTTTCGCAAGCTAATTTAATTTTACCCTGTACACAGGGTGGATTTTTAAGATGGGGCAGTAAGGACTGCCTTAACCGTTGTAGCTACAGGAAAACGGTCTTAAGAGACTGTCCTTATCTTTATGAGAAATTTTGATCTGCATTCACAAATTTTGAAAAAAAAATACAGTCTGCAGGAAAATTTGTTAATTTTCACAATATAAAAAAATTATGTCAATCGTTCGCTTTATCAAAAACCTCTATTGGACCAATTGAGGTTTGAGTACTAGAAAAGTCATAAATCGCAAAAAAAAACCCATAAATTTCGTAGGAAATGAGACTCGAAGTAACATTTTTTACCATCGATTTCCGTTTTTTTTTTATTAAAACGTGCATAAAAATATAAATAGTATAGGAGTTAGTGTAGTAGTTTATGACTTATGATTTTTTTACCAAACAGGAAAAGAAATGTTGAGACAAAATAATGTACTTATCAACATTTGAACAAACCCACCCTTCACTTGTTTGCCTTTTCCTTAAGCTAGTTAGGTTTTTTATTGCAATTACACGAAACAAGTTGCAATCGGCTTTCAAATTACATCTAAATGATTAGACCAATCAAAAGACCCAGACGAGCAACTCGACCAATCAAGCAAAAACTTCGGCGCGGAAGGTTTAAAAGTTTAAACTAATTGAATAAATTCTGATATTATTATTATAGTTTGTAGAAGCTCGTTTACACATATAAAAATTCGTTTGATACAATTATGAAGCTATCAACTACAAATAAGACATAATCAAAAATACATAATCAACATGTAAAAAATCAAATTTTATGATAATTTAATGTGTTTGGTGAAAAACTGATAAGTACACAGTGATAATGTATTGTATACTTGATACATATATTTTGGTGTTGCAAAGTCATATTAAGTTATTTTAACATAAATTTATCAAACGAGAATTATATTTTAAAGACCTATCAGCAGTTGTTGCATGTACTTATAGCAGCAGAAGACTTTATCATGTATATACCAAAGACCACAGATTTATATTATTGAGGAACTCGGGATTTTATGAACTTTCATTTAAGGCGACGATAACCGACTTTTAATCATTTTATACTGAAGATCACGTCTAAACGAGTAGTGTTAATGATTTGAAAAAAATATATGATAAATTAGAGCATTTTATCAATAACTTAATATGTAAATATTTTTGATTAATTTGTAAAGTTATGTCTAACGCAGATAAAAAACTGAGAATGGCGTAAAATCTACCAAGCGTATTTTTCTGAAACCTTCACCAATTTAAAGATAATTTAATTATTGCTCTTTTAGTATACGCGTTTTATTAAAATACCTTTTGGTTTGTGTATAATAAAATAATAATGCGTCAATTTGGGGACAGCGCTCCTTGATGGGCGAGTCGCGTGAGCTCAGTACAGAACACGCAAGCTAACCACTCAAGGTCACTGGCACATATCTTCGTCTTAACACTCTATACGATAACCATGCAAAAAGTTTGTTTGTATATAAATACCCATTATTTACCGTCTGACATTGAACCCCTAAAATGAAATTAAACTTTTTGCCGTCCCACTTCCATAATAATATTTCCGTTTTGCTATTTTTGACACGGAACACAAAAATTGATAAACACAAACACGTTCAAGGTTCCGATTAACATAACAAAACACCAAAACAACTTTTGTTCACAAATAACAAATTTGTTACACTTAAATTCACAAATCTTCGTGCTCGTTATCATAACAACCCACTTAAAAAAACACCGCACTCATTAAATTTAAAATAAAAAAACAGTCACTTCGATCTCACCTAAGAGTCACCAAAAGTGCTCTGTTCAGGGCGACTCCACTCGAGCTCTGCATGGTACTAACTAAGACAAGGCACAAGTGCGTCTACCTACTGAATGCGACAATCTTATTAAATTATAACCTTTTAACTAAGGAGTAACCTTCTTGGGGGTTTCCTGGCAAAGGAAATACCTGTCTGCAGCAGCCAACAAAACGATATTTAAAAAAATTATGTATCTGACCGTGAAGTAGGCATAATGTTTGTTTCCGACAAAATTTAATGCAGATTGGATACGTTTTTCTGTGGTGTGCGCCAATTTAGAATACGTTTACGTCAGGCGCATAAAGTTCAAAGTAACTCATCAGTTCCGGATTGCACCAGTCACCAAGGTCCACAGTGCGACAGTTATAAGGAGTATGGTCTTTATAAAAACCTTCGGTATGTACATTGCTCCTTCCATTCTTCCCAATTAATGTTGTTATCAGTCCCATTTGGCAGGATACTTACTTTTTTATTATTATAATAAAAATATAATATCCTAACCTAACTAAAACTATTAACAAACTAAAATATGGCGTCGAAAAATTACTCCGCATTGCTGGCGATTGGTAATGTACCCAAGAGACTGGCGGCATTGCTACATTGTATGGCAATGCTTAACCTCTGGCCAAGGAAACGCCAGCCCTTAGGTCACGGGAAGTGTCAACCAGGCGTTTGGAGATTTCGTTGAACAAATCATGGGAACTCGGATCCCACGGCCCGAGGGTTTCAACCCCAAATGACTCGAAAATATAATTACCGATATCGTTTATACTTTCGCCGCTTGCGGTTTTCCGCAGCCGCAGTAGCTACTTCATCATCATCATTTCAGCCGAAAGACGTCCACTGCTGGACATAGGTCTCCCCCAATGGGGGAGATTGCCATAATAGCCACGCCTGACAGACGGGTTGGCGATCGCAGTATGGTGTTAAAATACAGAACGTTGCTGCCCATTCTCTAGTAAGTCCCTTATAGTCGCCTTTTACGACACCCAAGGCAATCTGCTACTTACTTTAATAAAATTCGTTGTAGATTCAATAAGTACAATAAGAGACAAAAAAATCAATAAGTACTTACTAGTCGAACGTCAATCTCCATACTTACATAAAATAATCATTTTTACACACATGTAACACGGTGTTGTGATGAAGCAGTTAATTCCTAAATAAATTAATTTCAGCTGAAAGACTGCCACTGCTGGACATAGGCCTCCCCAACATTTGAGGAGGAGGGGGGGGGGGGCTTGCCATAATCGCTACGCTTGGCAGACGGGTTGGCAATCGCATTATGGTGTTTAAATGCATAGAGAACGCTGCTGCCCATTCTCTAGTAGGTCCCTTAGTCTACTTTTACGACACCCACGAGAAGAATTAGGGTGCTATTCTTTACGTCCGGCACCACACGGAATGAATTCCTAAATGTAATAAATAAATATTATGATTTAAACCATTATTATAATAACAGGCTATTATTGTCCCAATGGAAGCCGAAGGCCTCTTCTTATGAGTACAGAGAAGGCACGAGCATAAAGGACACAGCATCCTTGCATAAAGCAGGCTGGCGATTTCTGAATTACTTATTACAAATGGTTTTCTCATATGTTTTTCACGATTTCAATTCGACTAGCTCCAGAATGTCACAAATCACAATGCACTGGAACGGGTAACGGTATGCAAGTGTCACACAGTGACACTGCAATGTATAAAAGGACACTGTGGATCACTTGGTAAAGACGCGGCTTATGAACTAGCTAGGAGAGAATCTAGCACGTCAGTCAGTGAATTCGAACCTATCGTACCCATGCCCTTCAACCAACTACGTAGGTGGCTACAAGAGTTCACCCAAACACAAGCGGGGAACTTATCATCGGTCTGCAGGCAATCCAGAGAAGCTATGACATTCTTAGATAGCAGGCTAACCAGGCGTCTCAAAAACACTTCCACAAACTAGGCGTAACGGACAGTCCTCTGTGCAGGGCACGCATGGAGGCGGAAGAAAGCGTTACGCATGTGCTCTTTTAATGCACAGGCGTCACTCAGATCCAGAACAGAAATCCTAGGGGCAGACCCCCAGCTCCTTCACAGATAGGTATCCTAAACAGACCAGGAGACATAATCAGCTTCTGCATCCCGGGAGGTGGGCTGGTTGGAATAACCACCGACGGCCGCCATGGGCCACGCACAATGGTCTACATGAAGGAATAAGTGCGAAAACCAAACCCTCTAACATAGACCATAGAACACGCTTTCAAATATGTCAAAGAATCACAATACGTTCCTGCATTTAAACTGGTGCATGCTTGAGGTTGAGGGGCTATTGCGCCATCACGAGCATGCGACCAAGACATAATGGTAAATTAAACCATCTAATTTACAATAAAATAACGCATTCTATTTATTTTGAATAGCAACTTGATTATTGATATGATTTTTTCCAAGAAACTATATAAGTACTTACCTACCACAATATAACATTGAATTTTAGTAGATAAAAAAAATATACTCAGTGGATTTTGATGAAATAAATAGCGAAGTGTCCAAGCCGAAAAATAGGTTATTCTTGTACGGCTTGCCGTGAGTAAGAAAACCCTAACTATATAAGCATTACTTAAGACTAGATTCAAGCCATTGGATTGGTTGAATTAAGTCTTAAGAAATGCTTGAGTACTGAGTAACGTTGTATAAATACGGGCCTAAGTATCTACACTAAATTATGCAAGAATTACCTATCAACATTATTCACTGAGACCAATTTCATCATTTTGACATATGTATAAATATTTATTGCGCACACAACAAAAGTAACAAGTGGTTGAGCATAAAGGAAAATTCCATCATCGTGACAGATAGATTTTCTCTGCTATTGATACTATTAGCTTTGACTGTGATACAGGAGAAACTAACTGCGGCGGAACTATTAGTTCCGTTTTACGAATTTAAATCCTTGGCCTAATCCATCATTTTGTTTTAACGCAACACTCAGTAAGAATGTGCTTTGCTATTACTATTAACAAGGCACAACTTTGTGCAGACTTATCATGTGAACTCACAAATCATCTCTTTCAACACATGCTTGTTTCGTAGATTACATTAGGGCTTTGTCCCATCTCTTTCCCTTCCCATCTCTTCCCATATGCGTGTATACCTACAAAAAATTCCAATCTCTTCCCCCTGCCACCAATCATCTAAAAAAATTTTTATTCTGTTGTTAAAAGTACAGTCTCATCCATATTTGTTTGAGCCACATATTTAGAATATTATTATTATGGTAACACTTAAAAAATGGTTAACAGTGTAAAAAAAATCTAAGATGATAGGAATCATCTTAGATTTATTTTACACTGTTAACAATTTTTTAAGTGTTTTTTAAGTGTATCACAGGAGTGATATGTTAGTTATTGTAAATTTACGTAGTATTTTTTATTATTAGAATCGTTTTCAATAATAATAAATATTCGTAAATGATGTATTATATAATAATAATAATAAAAACTTTATTTATCCAAAAACATACAAAGTCCTATTATATTATATAGTAACATTATAAAAAATACTTACCGAGTAAAAACAAAACTAAGATGATTCCTGTGATCTATTTTATGATTGTGAATGCACGCAAATTATATATTTTTAATTTCTTGTTAAAACTAAAACCAAGAATATTTTATTTGTTATTTTTTATATATATTATATTAATTTCACTGCTTGAGTTTATTTTCGTCCGTGATTGTACTGTTGAGTGATTTGTGGCAGGGGGAAGGATGGGAAATTTTTGTAGGTATAAACGCCTAGGGGAAGAGATGGGAAGGGGGAGAGATGGGAATGAACCTACATTAGATGGTCAGTCCGATTTACTAGTTACATTCCCATGCTACATTTATCGATTAAAACGATAGACATATTATGGCCCTTCTGCTGAAAGATCTTTTAGAAGCCATGATCAGTTGCTAACTTACTTACCTAATTTGCATGATTATGACGATGACTACGATTCCAGTCAATTTTATTCGTCCTAGTTGTTACAACTGACTCATTATCATCATCATCATTTTCCGTGGGTGTGACGCATTATATTTTTCCCAACTTATTCTTTTTTGTGTTTGTGTCCTTTCTTTGCGTCATGTTTACCGCCAATTTAAAGGTTTTTTTTCCCTGTTTTTTAGGGTTCCGTACCCAAAGGGTAAAACGGGAACCCTTTCTGGTTGGTTTTTTACTTTATCATCATTCTCTTGCTCTCTCCTAATTAATTTGGGGTCGGTGCTTTGGTGTAATTGGTGGTTTGGTGACCTCGTGTTTCATACGTAGGTATCTATCAATCGTCATAACACAATTCATCTTATTTCTAGCCATATCTCGTTTCTCAAAGCCATATCAATTTTACTACAGAAATTGTCATTTAAAGTTACTTTCTTGTCCATTTGTTCGTCTTATCTAAAGACAATCCATCCATTTCTCTCGCTATCTTAGTTCATAGATCTTAGCAGCAGTCGGATATAAGCTGGGCCGTATAAATTATAGAGCAACGTGATCGACTGTCCCACCAAGATGTTTATTGCTCCGAGGATGGATAATAAATAGCTCACTGGATATTGTGTTATACTCAGGGCAATATTCTAAAATTGTTCATACGGTTTGCATTAGTTTGAGTTTTGTGATGCGTACCGTTACATTGGAGCGTCACACGTCATACTTAAGTACAATCAACCACACGCTCACGAGTGATAACAATGCTTTTCATTATTCAACAACTTGACATTGACACTACAGCGGCCTTATTTGAGTCTACTACCAAAATAAAGATAACTATATAGTTGAACTAGAGAGCTTGTTTTTACTGGGATAGTACGGTTTAAATTGTATGAAAAAAGTATTTTTCAATACACTTCCTCGAAAACTGGTTCATATCGCACTACGATTAGGTTCACAATGCAATGTATTTCACACGCGTGCAAATTTTTTTTCCAACACGTGTGCGGGAATAAAAGTTGCCACAGATAACTTATACCTATACTTAGTCCAAATTAGTTCAATGCCTCTATTCACACCGTCTCGCGCCAGAGACGGTCCTCTCTATTCGGAGGTGTTTTTTTAATCTCGGCAAAGATGCGTCTATATGGCGTTAATATTTTTGGAATATTTAAATAATGTTTATTTAAAGAATACCATGATTATTACAATAAAAAAAAACATTTATTTGTGTTCTAAACGCAAAAATATAAGAATTTTCTATTTTTCATATTAGGCTGTTTATTGGCTTTATACGAGTACCTTTGCTTCTCCTTCAACCTGGCGAAAGCAAAGCGCGGAAAAAAAAGAAAATTAAATCATAGTTTCCTAATAATTCATGACAAAAATATTTTTCGTTATATTATTTTATTTCTACAAAAGTGTATTGAAAAACGTCAATTAATACACGTGGACATTTCCCGCTTGTATCAAAATGTACTATTATTGACAGATTTCAGCTGACTAGATTTTGTTATTCCGATACAATGAAATGGTCCTTACATGTAACTCAGAAAAATTGCATTCAATAAAATTGGTCAATTTTAGTTTAATACAAATTGCTCACATAAATTGTGCAAATTGCGTAACACAATTTCAATCACAGTCCCAAAGTTTTACAGGATATCTCTAATCCATTGCTTTATAGGTTTAATAAATTCGTCTGCTCAACAACGTAAATAACGCAACGAACGTGGCTGAACTGCCAATAAGAATCAATTATCATTTTGTGTGTTACGCAATCACCCCGGCCGTCAGTTTTTTTCTTCCGATACAACGAAATTATCCTTACTGGAAACAGAATGGAATGGCATTAAAAAAGAATTGGGAAATTCTTGTAATTTTTATGGACAACTCGAACTTAACAAAAAAATTAAGCAGCTAATGTTTCCTAAGACATTTTCTCCATAATTATCTCATAAGGATTGGGATTTTCCCCTACAGTCCCAATTTAAAAAAAAAACTGTACCAAAATGATATTAAATAACAATATGTATAGTTCAAAACTAGTTTTGTGCTTTTAGTTTTATATCTCGTTAATAGATGTCGCTGTGTGCTTGCGCAGCATTTCTGAATCGCGGTGTTAAGATTCTCCGCCGTTTAGTTGGGTCGCTTGTACTGAGCGTCTACTGTATCTCTGGTTTCGCTTCAAATCGCATAAATCTTTCGCCTTTTACTAAAGATTTCCGTGGAGGGGAACACTCAAATGAGTCTTATAATATTTTTGAAATACTCTGCTTCAGTAGAGTTTATTATTCTAGCGAAAACTGGTTAACAGTGAGATGTAGGAGGCGTGTTGATAAACAAACGTGGGATTGACCGTATAAACGTTAAATTGTAGGGCAGTCAAACTTTGAAGAGCCCTATTTCCAACCTATAAGTACACCTTTTTTGAAGTCGGTAATAAACAAAATAAACGGCTATTTAAAATATTAAAGTAAGCACACCAAATATTTAAACCATTAGATTTGCCCTCATTTGTCATAATCGCAGAGACGCTGGGACAGTTAGACCGGATGCTGCACAGCCTAAATGGAGCCTCTTGGCGGGTTGGCCTCGGCATGAATTTGGACAAGACAAAAGTCATGTACAATACGCACGTCTTGCCGAGTCCAATCCACATCGAAGGGTCGCTTCTCGAAGTTGTGAAGGAGTTTGTCTACCTAGGACAAGTCATCCATCTCGGTAGACACAACTTTGAGAAAGAAGCCGACAGAAGGATCCAGTTGGGTTGGACGGCATTTGGAAAACTGCGTCAAGTCTTCTCGTCGCCTATCCCGCAATGTTTGAAGACTAACTTGGACGTGGACAGTCGGGCTAGTCCACAAATTCAAGGTCGCCCAGCGCGCTATGGAGCGGGCTATGCTTGGAGTCTCTTTGAAGGATAAAATCAGGAATTAAATTATCCGGAAAAGAATCGGAGTTACCGACATAGCTTGCAGAGTAAGCAAACTGAAGTGGCAGTGGGCTGGCCATGTTTGTCGAAGGACCGATGGCCGATGGAGCAGACGAGTCCTGGAGTGGAGACCGCGTATCGGCAAGCGTAGTGTGGGACGCCCCCCAGCTAGATGGACCGACGACCTTAAGAAGATGGCTGGGTCAGACTGGATGCGGAATGCGGAGGACAGGGTGTTGTGGCGCAGCCTGGGAGAGGCCTATGTCCAGCAGTGGACTGCGATAAACTGAGTTGATAAGATTTGCCCTATATACCGCGTCAAAGATGGCCTCGTTTCGTTTTGATACCTATGACACACACAATGACGCAGTGACTTAACTTGATTGTCAAGGCAACGCCATTGATAATAATTAATGTGTGAGCTCACTCTTCTCATTAAGGACATTTTTGAGGTGAGGGCAAATCTAACGATATAAATTATTGAAGCTAGCTTTATTTAAATTTGTAAGGAGTGTATAGAGTGCTTAGACTGCAGGATTTTCATCTTATCTACTCGTATTCTGGACCGTGGGTTGCTTTATGTAGTCGTAGTCAATTCGGCGTGTGCGCACAATTTTGTGGTCAAACTTGTGGTTGAAAGTGGGGTTGGGTTACGATACATTGTGAAGTGAAGCATTTTATTTTCAAACTCAAACTCAAAGCATTTATTTCAATTAAACCATTTACAGGCACTTCAATTGGAATCGGTCAGTTAGTCAGAAAGTTGAAATTAGTTGCCCATTCCAAAACGTATAGATCTATATAGAGATTCGAATAACGGGCAAGAAACTTCAAGGACAATCTTCTAAATGAAGATATTAAAAAATCCTGGGTAATTTGTTTTTGTTACTTCTTTAAGTGAGAATAATGTAAACAAATAAAACAAAAGAAGCAATTCAAAATAAAAGATTAAAAATAAGCCCCGGTAGTTGCGTAAAGGCAAACAAACAACGTGGACACTAACTAGATACAAGATTTTATTCTTATAAAGAACATTATTCTGCCCTGCTAAGCCAAAAGCTATCTCTGAGATATACGGCCTTTATTTTTTTTATACCATTCAATAGCTATGACAATTTCGCATCTAATGATATAAGCCAAATAGCGCCATCTTTCTTAAAATATTTAAAAAAAAACTGAGAATTTTTTTGTATCTCAATTTTTCCTTAGATTTGTTTTTGAAGGTGCGAAAATACAGTTAAATAAAAGTCGATTTTCTCAATACTTACTTCGATTGAGATAGCGGTTTTCGGCTTATCATGGCAGTATTGGAACTCTTAAATTAACAGAAATTACTTAATTTTTTTTTTATTTAGGATGGGTTTGCTCTTGACCTTAGTCTAGGGCAGAGGTGATAGAGGCAAAGTCGACGATGGAGTGAGCTTACCCAGAAGAAGCCTGTTCACTCTATCTTTGAAGAGATTAGGGTTGTATGCGTTTGGAAACACAGACGCAGGTAGAGAGTTCCACTCTTTTGCTGTGCGCATTATAAAACACATTTGGAAACGCTTAGTGCGAATTGGTGGAATAGCAACAAGGAAGGGATGGTAACTTGCAGTGCGTTTAGATGTCTGATAATCGAAGGGGGCCGGTGGAATGAGGTCGTGGAGTTCTTGGGCACACTCACCGAAGTACAATCTGTAGAAGACCGACAAGCAGGCAATCCTGCGGCGATGGGCCAAGCTGTGAATATTGGCATCCGCCAGTTTTTCGTCGCCAATGAGCCTCTTAGCTCTCGCTTTCATTTTATTTAGTAGTTTTGTCGTAAGATGGAAGAAATTGATAAGAACCTCATCATCAGTGAAATATGGGAGACGTGTCCGCGAATACCCTTGTTGGCTACTCATGTTGTCAATCCGTTCGCGAACAAAACTAGGATAGTCACCGACATCCGAAAATATTGGATGGGCACCTAAAAACGCAAAAAATATAATCCAAAAACATTACACCAATTCGTATAATCAAAAACAATACTTATCGAGATTACAATTTTGGAACACTGACATTATACATAAATTATGTGTCGTGTAACGAATGTGTAATATGCGAGAGTTTACAAGTATGTACAGTCACGAACATAAATAATATACCTATATGTCATCAAGATGACAGCAAATATATCTGATTACTTGTGGAAGGCGTATACAAGTGTCAGCACAAATATGTAACATCGAAGGGATACCAAAACTATCTGACGAGTCAAAATATAGGATGCTGCATCGGCTTCAAAAAAATGTGTCACCTCGTAGAATGCAATAATATCAGTCATGCCTTGCGATATAAATATCTGCCTACTCAGTTAGATATAAATATTTATATACGTGACTTTACCTACCGTTGAACCAGCTACTTTTATGTAACTTGCAATAAGTTTTGGACTACGTTGTGACTGTCAATTATTTTATAAGACTCTCTTAAGTATGCTATAAGCTTAAAAACTTACTACGCCCCCATTAAAATGAATATTGGTAGTATAATGGAAAGATTCAATATTTTTGTCTGTACTAATTATATTATATTATATAATTCGACTGTACTAAAGTAAAGTGTTATTATTCAAAGTACTGACGTGCATTTGAAGATAGTCCTCTGCTGCTTGGAGATCGTCAGGTTTTTTGGAGTCTTTTGGATCAGCCCAACTAGCGTCTATCGCCATAGATACTTTTCCAAATAAAACAAACGTACCTATTCAATTGAATTTATTATTTACCGTATTTTTTTTTTATTAGGCCAAGGTGCTAAAACTAGGAGATATTAGAGTGAGAAGTAAAGAGAAATAACATTATACCTTTTTGAACTGGTTTAAATTCCTTTTCATACAGACGGTAAGCCTAAGCGTGGGCAAGCAAACAGTTGTGGGTACATAAATACACCCCAATTCCATGCGATTGCATAGCTGGTGCTAGAACGTCAAGTCCATAACTCTAAGGAAATAAAAATGAAAATTTTATAGATAAACCCCCTAAATCTAAAATTGCTAAAGCCCTATTTACACGATGGAAGTTTCTTGCGTTTGCAATAAAATTGAAGCAACAATTGAGTTGCATCATTTATACACTGTTTTGTTGTTGAAAATTTTATTGTTGTTTCAAGTTAAGATAAGTCACAGGCAATAAAATTGCATCATATAAATCAGACTTTAGCGACCGCCATCTGTCTAAATACAGTCATCAGTCATGACACACAAAAATTAAGGTACCATTTTGTCTTTCAAAGAACGATGTGTCTTATAGATAACTAGCTGCGCCCCACGGTTTCACCCAAGTAAGTCTCGATCCCGTGGGAATATCGGGATAAAAAGTAGCCTATGTCTTAATCCAGGGTGTCAGCTACCTCCACACAAAATTTTATCAAATTTGTTCCAGCCGTTTGAGCATGAAGAAGTAACAAACATACACACGCACACACTCACAAATTTTCGCCTTTATAGAAAGAAGAAAGAAAGAAAAATAATTTTATTCGTCACAGAAAGTGCCTAGGAAAACACAAACTCGAGCAAGTAAACATTAAAAAAAAAAAACCTATCTACATTATAATCACGAGCACAAAAATAACAAATAGTCGGCAACTGCACGTCATGACTGTGACAAAAAGGCTTGCACTCAGCATGATGCTGTGAAATGAAATGAAATGAAATCGTTTATTCTGTAAATAGGATATTAAAATCACTTTTACACGTCATATAAAAAAAAAAAAAAATTTAGATGTAGCCGACATTTCCTATCTGACTACCCCTGAGAAGAAATGGCGAAACAAACTCAGGGGTCAAAGTCTCTTTTAAAGTCCAGACATAATCTTGGTCAGATCATGTGAGGACCATGTAGATCCGTGTCTGAAATGGTCTTTTGAGGAAAGAACCACGCAAATTTGAGCGGACCTGACCAATCAGTGTAAGCATTTGTCAGTAATCGTGCAGCTCAACTCAAAACTTAAGGAGCTCAACGACTCGACGAACAGTACCAAAAAAAGGACATTTGGGTAGGCCGCATAAAGCGCTCAAAATGTCAGACCATCATTAAAACTTAACTGAGAAAAAAAAAGGAAAACATTTAAAGAAAAAAAAAATGACCCACATAGTGCTCACATTCACAATAAATTAAAGCAGTAAATATAATACTTTTCAAAGTAAACATTCATGTAAAATTGTATACAATATTCTGCAATGTCAATATGTATATAAAATCATGCATAATAATTAAAATGTCAAGTTTTATCACAAGGCTAGCAGAGCGAGCAGCTCAATCCCAAGCTTTTTTGTCCTCTAAATAATCAGAAATTTTATAGTACCCTTTTTTGCAAAGTTTTAATACAGATTTTAAATCGTTTAATGGGTAAGTTCCGAATGTCAGTAGGAAGTTGGTTGTAAAAGCGTATACATTGACCCATGAAAGAGTTGCCTACTCTGTGGAGGCGAGTGCGATGTACAGCAAGATTGTGTTTATTCCTGGTATTTATGGTAACTATGAATATCGGACATTTTCTTAAAATTTGATTTATTTTTGTGTACATATAATAGATTTTCAAGTATATATTGAGAGGCTACAGTCAGAATATCTATTTCTTTGAATATTTCACGAAGTGAATCTCTTGGACCTAGATTGTAAATGGCTCGAACAGCCCTTTTCTGTAAAATAAAGATATTATTAATGTCCGCACATGTTCCCCAGAGAAGGATCCCATACGACATAAGACTATGAAAATAACTAAAATAAACAATTCTGGCAGTATCTACATCAGTAATCTGTCTAATTTTTTTAACAGCATAGGCGACCGAACTAAGCCTTCCTGACAATTTTTCTACGTGTGGGCCCCATTGTAATTTACCGTCAATAGTTATTCCAAGAAAAACTGTCGACTCAACAGGGTCCAACTCTATTCCATTAAGTTGAACATTAGTAGTTAGCTGCCTGACATTTGGCATTGAAAATTTAATGAGTTTAGTCTTTTTCTCGTTCAGAAGAAGATTATTTACATTAAACCAATGGACAACTTTAGAGAGTGCATCGTTAACATGTTCAAAATTGACTAGCTGACGGTTGATTTTAAAAATGAGTGAAGTGTCATCTGCGAATAATACAATCTTGTGATTATCCCTTATGTGAAAAGGTAAGTCATTTATATAAATTAGAAACAAGAATGGACCTAGAATTGAACCCTGCGGAACGCCCATAGTGACCGCAGATCCTGCAGATCTCTTGCCATTAACATCAACCCTCTGAATTCTGTTGTTCAGATAAGAAGTCAGAAGGTCGAGAGCACTGTCCCTCAAACCATAATCGTGCAGTTTTCTGATGAGTGTATCATGATGAACGCAATCGAAGGCCTTAGACAAGTCGCAGAAAATGCCAAGAGCATCCCGCGACTCCTCCCAGGCCTCGAATATGCTCTTCAGTAATTCCACGCCCGCGTCTGTAGTTGAACGACCCTTAGTAAAACCAAACTGTTTCAGATGTAGTAGATTATGTTTATTAAAATGTCCTAACATTTGTTTCAAAATTAATTTTTCAAAGATTTTGCTCAATGTAGGTAATATCGAAATAGGCCGAAAATTCGTAGGATCAGTTGTGCTGCCAGATTTGAACAGAGGAATCACTTTGCTAAGTTTCATCAGATCAGGAAATACACCAGATGCAATACAAGAATTAAAAACAATTGCTAAAAAGGGTGAAATAACATTAATTATTGAAGACATGGTATGTACTGATAACCCCCAAAGGTCCGCAGTTTTTTTTATATCAAGGTCTTTAAAAGATTCTATAATGTCTTTAGCGGTAACGACCGTGAATTTAAGGTGTTTATCACATTCTGGTACACATTCTTTTAATATTGAGTAAGCAGATGTGGAGGACGACGATGACAGAGTTTTGGTTGTTAAAATAGGAATATTAGTGAAAAAAAATTCAAACTCAGTTGCCACCTCCATGTCTGCCTTAATATCTACATCATTGATTTTTAGATAGAAGTCACGATTCCGTACTGTCGTTCTTCCCATTTCTGAATTAATAATATTCCAAGTTGTTTTAATTTTATTTCCAGAAGATTTTATTTTATTTTTAATGTGTATGGCTTTTGCCGAGGAACAGGCTCTTTTAAAAGTTTTAGAATATTTTTTAACAAATTCTTTAAAAGTTTCATCATGGTTATATGTTTTTTCATCATACAATTCATATAACCTCTGCCTACTTTTGTAAATACCTGGTGTTGCCCAATCACTAAATATTACGTGGTCACAAACAGGCAATGTTTTTGAGGTGAACACCTTCCTAAATTCACAATTAATGAGATTAAATAGTATATGCTTGATCTGGGTCGGTGTGATAAGGCAAACCCGGTAGTTTTTCCATTAAATTATTTTTAAATTGTTCTAAGCGACTTTTGTTTACAGGAATATAACTCACTAGTTTTCTTTGAGCTCTGACTATTTTCCGAGGGAAAGTTACTAACTGGCCACAGTGATCAGAGTCCAACTCGTTTATAATTAAATGGCTAAAAGGAAGACCTTTTAGCCATTTAATTATAAACGAGTTGGACAATATTTTTACAAACTTAAGAAAGTTTGTAAAAATATTGTCAATACAGGTAGCGCTAGTGGCAGTTATTCTAGTCGGCTCAAAGAATGTATTGTACAAATTATATGACTTTAATAAGGTTATAAATTTATTTACTGTAGCAGATTTTTCCAGTATATTAATGTTGAAATCTCCACAGACAACAACTGTTTTATTACTGTTACAAGTCTTTAATAATACTTCTTCCATATATTTCTCAAAAATATCATATGAAGCACATGGGGGCCTGTATATGCTCATTACAATGAACTGCTCAAGCTCAATGCAAGCTATTTCAATAACTCGCTCAACAGAGAGGCTCACAATATCCTTACGTTCTTTAAATTTCATATTGTTATGAACAATTATTAAAGAGCCACCGCGTATCATATTAACTCTGCTGAATGAGCTGGCAACCTGGTGGTTGTTAAAGCTGAACATGAACTGGTGGACTTTTAACCAATGTTCAGTTACACATAAGATATCGATATAACTACAGTTCATGAACAGCTCCAGTTCTAATTCCGTACCTATCACACCCTGTATATTTTGATGAACAATTTTTAAAGTATTATTATTATAATTACATTTATTTAAATTACTACAATTTAACGGGTGTGATAATAAAGAAGTGTGTGTAACATTTTTTAAGCAAGAGGTTTCCTCTGTTGTCCTAATTTCTAATTTAAATGATAATCAATGTCATTAGTCGTTGCCAAATTATTGGCAGAATTATTTAAAAAGTCATTGCATTGCTCAAAAGAAGCAAGTTGTTTAGCCAAATTTTTGGCTGAAATAGAAAAAAAATATGATAGCGACACAGCTATCTGTCGTTTATAATAGTTAGAAAGATAGTACATATCAATATTATATCTATCTTTTGTCAAATACAAATTGTTACCTACATAATTGTTAATATCCACTAGATGGAATAAATGATTGTTAAATGTCAAATTATGCAATGTCAAATTAATTTCAAATCTTATGTTATTTTCTTCCTGTGGCAAACTGTTACTATATGGGAATGTAAACAATAAAATTTTTCTTAAACTAAGATTACTCAATGTTCTATAATATTGGAGCAATTCTCCTTTGTTCACATTTCCCCTATTTCCCATAAAAATTAATAATGTTGTTTCCTGTCTAAAGTTACATTTAATAATTTCTTTCATAATATCAAATAAAGAACAACCAGGCATGCAGTAATTTATTATTGAGTGTCCTGGGTATTCATCTGTCAGCAAGTGGCCTAAGTCCTTGCCAATCTCATCACAAAATAATACAATATCATTATTTACAATTTGTTTACATTGTTTAATGGAGTAATTAGTAAAAGGAATTTTCAAATCAACACAAGGCAGCGGTAAGGTGGTATGGCATGTTGCCAATGAATGGTCTGGTGTAGGTACATCGGATGGTGTTTGACAAAGCTCACAGTTGTTTGTTTGTGAATTTACCAGCTCATTCATTGCCAACACATATTCCCTCATTAGATCTTCAGAGGTATTATATTTGTTAGTCATTGCAGTAAGTTTCACTTGTAGGTGGTCAAGTTGTGATTGCAAGTCCTGTGTGTCAATGCTGTATTTCCTAGTACTTTGCTCCAAATTAAAAGAATACATATCTAATTGTCTAAGTAAGTTTAACCTTTCTCTATTGAGTTTAACATTTTTAATAAAGAACCTGTGTCTTTTTACCATTTTTTGTGTTTTTACAATGTATTTATTAATGCGCTGTGCTATGGGGGACCCACAACACAGCGCTGATTTTCAGTGGTTACCCGAAAAAATACGTACGGAACTCAAGTCAGGTTTAATGAGTTGAACAACAAAATAAAATAAAATAAACAGTATTCATAATATAATGCCTATACAACCAATTATAAGAATAAATATGATTAAATTACATAAAAAAAATATCCGCATGCATAAATAAAGTAGGTATCTATCTAAAACATTTTTATTTCACGGGAATATCAAGTGTTTTGTCTCGCTTCCACCCCGACCACCGCGCCCCGCGCGCCCGCACACAATATTAGTGTGATAATTATTATCTACCATAATTATTTTTTGTATTTTTATCAGTCAGAGACAATTTCATGTAGACATTTTTGTTCTCGAAGGATTCTTCCAAACGGGACTGACAACAACATAAGCCAGGAAGGCGGAAAGCTAGTATTTTTAAATTTTAATAATCTGTTAGTTAATTTAGTGTAAACGTTTATGATTAAAGTACTTATTTGAAAACAAACAAAAAAAAATATGATGCACCCACCTTCACCACCATTTTGCTGCCTGGCTAATAATTTTAACATGTGCTATATTTCTCATATAGCTCACGATACGTTTAAAAAAAATTAAAGTACTGGTCGTCGGCAAACAAACTTAAACATTGAAGAAGAAGATTTTATTAACACTTCACCTGGTCCACGCTATAGACATTCTATAGTTACTAACGCCTAAACTTTTAATCATTTCAATATCTTTCATGTAGCGGTGGTAAGAGTCTGCTGCCACATCTCCGTTCTTATGGTCTTCTGTAAACGTAGGGTGATCGTGGAGGTGTCCCATATACTTTCGCCTTTGCCTGTAAAATTGAAACGAATCTATACTAATATTATCTATAAGTACTTATTATATAAATATATACTATATATCTATACTATAATAATACATAATTTAGTATATAATTAATATATAATATTATAAAGCTGAAGAGTTTGTTTGGTTGAACGCGCTAATCTCAGGAACTACTGGTTCGAATTGAAAAAACATTTTTTTGTGTTAGATAGTCCATTTATCGTGAAAGGCTATATAATATCACGCTACGACCAAGAGAAGCAGAGCATAAATGAAAAATGTTGCAAAATCGGGAAAAAAAATCCTTTTGAAAGCTTCCGTTGCGTATACTGCGTAAACGATTAAAGTTACGCAAATCATATATGACGGAATTGTTCCCCTTTAAAAGTACTAAAAAAAGTCCGCGACAGCATAATATGTCTATCTTTTAAGGTTGACTTACCCCAACTCACCTCATTATTTGCGAAGGTGTTTTTATAAACATAATATAAATCCTTATCCAAATAATTACGTTATTCATCACAAGTATTTAATTTTAAACAAAATTGCCCTTGACATCATATTATGATTTCAATGAATATCTTGGGTGATATCATAGTTTTAAAATAATCACACTAATATTATAAAGACGAAAGTTTGCGAGTGTGTGTATTTGTTACTTCTTCACGCTCAAACGGCTAGATCAATCATAATAAAAAAAAATATAGAGGTAGCTGACACCATCCCGATATTCCCACAGGATCGAGACTTTTTGATTAACTAATATAATAATCTAAAACACCTCCATCCCAACACAACAACAACAACAACATCTCTCCTCCATCTATCACTGGTGTAAGTATACTCGTACTAAAACTAATGAGTATCATTAACTTCTATAACACTTTACGTGACACTAAACGCCCCCAGACGTAATAACAATGAATTTTCTATTGTGTCTCATTATGTCCTTTAACCGATTATATAAATGATGATGATAACAGAGACGCAAAACTATAGGTATCTCTAAACGCATTCGAAATTGTGCTTACGATTTCAGAGGGTATCGAAAACTCAAGTTTTTTTAAACACCACTTTAGTCAACTATATTCCGGCTACCGAGAGAATGTGAGCCTAGCAACTTTTAGTTCGACTCGATTAGGAACTAATAAAGTTTAAATTCGTAAAACACATTTTCTTTTGTACTCAGCTTCTTTCTGATTGTTAAAAAACGGTATACCGAATCAATTTGCTATAGATAAACTTCGATTTCCTTAGAAGCCTAGGATCATTTCACGAATGAAAACGTATTACCTCCTTCGTTCCATACTCCTTTAATTTGAAATGCGGCTGTCCACACTCCGATTATAAAATCATCCGGGAAGGAGTAATTGCTTACTCCAGACTTCACAACTGGACTTCCTCTTGCGAATTGCAGCAAGCTATAAACAATAAGAAGCAAACTGTATGGCCTTAAATCAACTATTGAAACTTAAAAAAAATTACACCTACTTTGTCTATCAGAATCTATGACTTATTCATAAACGTCTTTTAAACTTATTTTAGTTAAAATGCTGCTAAAGTTCGTTTGTCCTTATTTGTCACTTTGACCTTTGTGTTTGTTAGAAAGTGACGAAACCTATTTTAACTAAAATTGGTTTTAGATGTTCGATAACTTTTTATGAATAATAACGGTATTATTCATAAAAAGTGAAAATTTCATTCAATTTATAATACCAAATGTTTATGTCAACCTAATTCCGTTTGACGTAATCATGTATGACGATATTATTTCGATTTGTCAAGTTTGACACAGAACATTAAATAAAAGCCTAATCACAATGACAACATGTGTGCTGATGTCAGGCATAGGTTGGTTATTGACGAGATACCAAAATACTGTCAGAACACTACAGGAAGCCGCCGTGCAAAGTTACGAGTCTGGGGGCGGGCAAGCATGTAGTAGGGTGGAATAAATACGTCAAAAGCGCTCACACTGAGGCCCGTGTGAAGTTTCAGATACGAAAATCTTGTGGAATGCCTTCAGATGGCTCCATTTGTATTGCAATGAAACGGAGTAGGAATCATTTAAAAAAACAGTTAAAATATTGTCAAAATCACAAATCGCAAATACGTATCGATTTGTTAAGAGCCACGAACAATAGTATTTTAAAGAGTTTCTGGAAACAAACTGGTAGGATGAGTCCTAGAACTGGCCTACCCGTGAGTGTGGATGGTGAGACAGATGTGAGACGCATAGCCGGCATTTTTAAGGATCGCTTTGTGGTATCATCCGCGTTGACAGATGCCCGGTGTACGAATGAAGCCAGAGTGCCGGCGGTGTTTCCTCTTGGGTGTACTGCTAAGGAGGTGAAGAAAGTGGTAGAAAGTTTGTCAAGAGGGAAGTCGCCAGGTCACGATGGGCTTGGTATTGAGCATATGTTACATGCGGGACCTCACATTTACGGGGTTCTAGCAATGTTGTATGCGTTTTGCATCCGTCATACCTATCTACCATAGGAGCATATGAAAAGCGTGGTGGTGCCTGTGGTTAAAAATAAAACAGATGACATAGCGGACAAAACCAACTACAGGCCCATCTCTTTGGCTACTATAATTGGAAAGGTATTTGACGGTCTGCTTGAGCGCTGGCTTAGTGAGTATTTAAAGTTGAGTGATGCTCAGTTTGGTTTTAGGAAGGCGGTATCAACTGAGACCGCTATCCTGGCGCTTAAGCAGACGGCCATGTACTACACAGATAGGGAAACGCCAGTATATGCTGCTTTTCTCGACCTCTCCAAGGCTGTTGACTTAATTTGTTACGATAAGCTTTGGTCGAAGCTTACACTTCTAGAGGTACCCGAGGAGCTTATTAATGTACTAAAGTTTTGGTATAGCTCGCAGACTTACAGTGTTATATGGGAGGGTGCTCACTCTGAGACGAATATCGAAATGAGGGAAACTAAGCTTAATTTTATCGACGGAAAAAATATTTAAAAAAATCAAGAAACATTATTTTTTTAGGTTCTTTACTTGTGGTGTTAGACAGTGTGGACTAAAATCAAGTCGGAAACTTCTGGAAGTTATGACTCTGTTCAATGTGTGCCGCAATCATTTTGGTTGTCCGGACTTAGTTAGGAGTCTTTGTTACCTGGTTCCTCGAAAAGTTCATGTGCGTGAGGTACGCACTCGACGTCTATTTGCTACTCGTTTCTGTAAATCCAACGCTGGCTCACGTTTACCTCTTCATCGTTTGGTTGAGACATAATTATAACAATAAGTTTAATTTAATCGATATACTTTTTCTTAGTAAAAATGCATTTAGGAAGCAAATCTAAGCAACCCTAAAGGATCAGCAAAGTATGTTATAATGACGTAATGTTTAATAATGTACGCACGCAATTTACCAACTTTTTCCTTCTTTTTTTAAATTTAAAAACCCATATATAATTTTAGGTTAATAAATAAATATAAAATAAATAAATTTTATTGTAACAAAAAACTCAGTGTACAGAAACTCTGTGATCGATAACAACTGAACTGAACATTTTAGTATAATTACTGTATTGTATCTGTGTTACTAGCTAGTTTTTGAATACTTTCCATTGTAATCTGTGGAGAACGTAGTGGGTAGCATAATTGTTTAAAATTTAATATTTAAGATAGATATAATGACTGTTTCTTATTGTGCTACTGTTTGTTTTTCTTTAAATAAATAAATAAAGGAATTAATGGATTGCAATACCTATTAGGATCCCCATGGTCAGCAAGAGATATTAAGATGTTCTAATAATTACAAAAAGCCAGGTGGAACTGAATCCATAATATAAAATGTATTGTTAATAATATAATCGTCATACATCCAATGTGAAAGTATACTTACACAAATTAGTAGAAAATGCATCTTAATTTTATATCATAATTTGAATTGAGTCATAAATAATATTTTACATAATTACCATACAATTATAAATGATCAAATCTCTACGATCACAAGTCAGTGGTAAGTACTTAATCTATTTAACTCTGAAGGCGGCTAGATATAGTCAAAGTTAATTCGGCGTGTGCGCACAATGTTGGCATAGTTGTGTGCTGACAGCTTCGGTGTCCGTGTTTTATCCGGGCTGTCGTAGTCCACTTTGAATAAGCCGAATTTAGTTCTGAAAATGACAAAAAAAGATTTGGTTTAGAAAGAAACAAAGAAAATTGTTTTATTTGGGACATGCACAAGAAATACAAAAATCTTTTAAAAATGTATTGTAACACAAAAAAAAACAATCAAGACTTGTGCGATGCCAAAAAGTCTCCTATCTAAGTATAATGCTGCTATATTTAAAAAATAAATACCGCAGCCCTGGGTTTTTGGATAAGGCATGCTGTGATGCCATGGACTCACCTACGGACACTTACTTATAAATCCCACTAGGGTAATAAAAATAAATAAAATAACTTTTACAATAAATAAAAATAAATAAGTAAATACATTTTTAGCACGTCTTAGCTCATTTATGGTTCTATTCTACAAAATAAATACATTAATAAGATAAGTTTACTAGTTAAAATCATGGGGTTGAAACAAACACGTGCAATAGGTACAACTGTTTTTTTTTTCTTTCAACTCCGTAGTAATGTTATCATTAATCACTTCAAAACCGATCACAAAGGACGTAATTTCTGCTTAAAACCAAAACAGTGCAGAAATTATAAATTAAATCTCATCATTGCACAATTTCTAATTTTTTTTTAGATATACATTTACCACAGAGGTTAATATCTCCTATAAAGTTTAATATAAATGTATGCAGATCAAAAATATACTGGCTGAAAATAATAATCGGCTGAATAAAACCGACTTGGTGCAAAAAAAATCAAGGAGATGGAATTAAACTTTGTTTTCATTAACTTGAGTTTTTATTTTGAGTAGGTATATTTATTCACGGTAGGTAGATTGGTAGTTGAAAGAAAAGTAGATTACGCACCTTGCTAATGTGAGTAATTAATGCACTCGTTTTAATTTAGTTTTTAACCAACAACACTCGTGCATTAATAACTCGCTTTGCGCTCGATGCAACAATGTACTAGTTTAGATTAGTGGAAGGAGGACTCGGGGGCTCGCAAAAGATGGAAGGAGTGGAAGGAGGCCTTCGCCCAGGAGTAGGACAGCGCAGGCTAGAAAAAAAAAAGGTTGACGCTAGAATAACGATCGGTAACTCATTGGTCCACTCTTTCAAGGCAGTACTTATTATATACTGTACTTATTCTGGCAAATAAAGAAGTCATTCATCATTCATTCATACAATATTAATGTCACTTGAAAGAATGGTAAAACTCACATGTATCCAGTTTTCCATTCAAAGCAGTCTAATAAGGTCCAGCTGAAATATCCCTTAACATTGCCCCCATCTTCATAGATAGCTAGCAGCACTTGGTAGAGGTAGTCGTTGTAATTAGAAACTCTCTCGTAGTCTTCAGTTTGACCCTTATCGGTCAATCCATTTTCAGTTACAATTATTGGGATTTCCTTTATAATTTTGTAGTTATCTTGGATCCAGTTGATGAGTTTGCGCATTCCAGGCGGATAAACCTGTGTTAGTTTTAACCATATTTTAGGAATTTTGATAGGTTATGGAAAGATAAAAAGCTGCTTATAAGTAGATACGTAGTTTCGTACCTACTTGTAGAGAGCAAAACTCAAAAAAAAACTCAAAAACTCAAAGCATTTATTTCAATTAAACCAATTACAGGCACTTTTGAATTGTCAAAGAGTCGGTCAGTTAGTCAGAAAGTTGAAGCTATTTGCCCATTCCAAAACGTAGATCTCTATGGAGAAGAATAGGCAAGAAACTCCAAGGACACTCTTTTAAATCAAGATATTACAAAATCCTGGGTACATTATTCTTGTCGCTTCTATATGTGAGAACAATGTAAAAATATAAATGATTTACAAAACAATATAAAATATTACAAATAAGCCCTGGCAGATAGGAGAAGACCAGTCACAACTGACGGCGCCCGTTCACGAGCATGACGCGTGGATCAGCACCATCCAGCTCAACCATTTTGTAGGGAACCGAATGATCTAACACACGCGCCACCATCAGCGAGACATTTAAGTGAGCATGACATACTCTTAACTGCCAAACTTTTTTAAGTCAACATACATCATAACATAATAAACGGCTCCATGGTACTCACATTTACAAAAATTGAAAAAAATGCTTTTAAATTATACAAAACTATAGCTTGCAATGCATTTCAAAGATCAATAAAATTTTACTAGCAAAAGGATAAACATAATTACCTATTGAAGTATTCAACAACTACAACTTGATTAAGTACATTTTATATAATAAATATGATTGTAATGTCAGAAATAAAAAAGGGGGGAAGCATCTCTTCCAAATATTAAAATTTTAACAAGTGAGCCCAACCAATTACCAATAACGGCGGGCAACCAAACACTGTGTTTGACTTTGTAAATTTGCAGGAAAACAAGAATCCAAAGTATTTATGCAGTTATTTAGCATTTACATATATTATTACACCAAAATTACACTTAAAATTAAATAAAACTAATTTTAAAATACAGAACAAAATTTTGACATGTCACTCGAACAGTGTTGCCAATAACACTGCTGAGCTTTATAGTTATACTTAAAGGTACTTTATAGTTACACTGAAAAAAAAAGAGTGTTTGCTTTAACAAACATCTTGTTTAATGTGATCACGCATTTTGACTCCATACGAGCCTAACAAGATCTTGACTTCTGAAGCTAGGAGAACTTTGTTAAATTATCATAGTTCCGTCAACTAAGTAATTAGTTAGTTTAATTACGGGTACTTATTTAATTTAACTCAAATGTTGGTCAGTTTAAGAATGATGTAATGCTAACAAGTTGCTTGTTACCTTCAACTAAAATTATTATTTGATTTAAAAAAGTGAAGAAGTAAAATCAAACAAAGCATGTATGATGTAACAAAGACCGGTGATTATTCTGTACATTGTCGATATAAATAAAATGAATTTGTTCTGGCAAATATAATGTTTATAGTAAATAAATAAATAGTGATTCCAAACATTTTAATGCCAACTAAGAGAAAATGTATCTTAGTTAGCTCGCATTTTTTTCAGTGTGTACTCCATATTTTATAGCATTAGAATAATAACGGCAAAATAACGACAATTATTATGGTAAATAGATTATAATGCTTTGTATTTATCGTGAGGTAACGGAGGTTATTGTACGTTTATATTGAGATAACGAAAGAGCTAACTGTTATATTTCTAATTTTATATTTTATGAAGTACTAGCTGCGCCCCGCGGTTTCACCCGCGTAAGTTTAGACTCCATGGGAATATGGGGATAAAAAGTTGCCTGTATGTTAATCCAGGGTGTCAGCTACCTCCATACAAAATTTTATCAAAATTGGTCCAGCCGTTTGAGCGTGAAGAAGTAACCAACATCCATCCATCCATCCATCCTTACAAACTTTCGCGTTTATAATATTAGTAGGAAGGATAGCTTATTCGAAACAATACCGCAAAGACTAAATAAACATAAAACCTATAAGTAAGTATCATAAAAAACCCTCATGATTTTGATTCACATTAGTCGCCTAATTCGAAACACCAAATGCTGCTTTAAAGATTATTATTCCTATTGTTATTCAAACGTAAAGGATTTAATAATCTTTTCATAAAACTATTATATACAATAATCATTTGTATTTCATATACAACGTTATTCTACGTACATCTTTCCCGCAACTTCATTTGCATTCAAACTTCATTTCTTTGATTTACTTTCCAGCCACCCAGTGAAAGGTACCCAAAGAAATGAAACACAAGCAAATAATATTAAAGAAAAATCTTTCCTATTCCTGATGGAAAATTAAACTTACTGATAACCAGTCCCCACCAGGCACGGCCCAAGTAGGGTTCTGCTCTAATCTGCCTCCAGTGTCATGGTCCAAAGAAGGAATCTGCCAGGTTGGTTCCATTGTTGATGGAGTCATTAAATATGTGGTGTAATGGTTGATAGAGAAGAAATCTGAGCTTCCTTGAACTGCTTTTACCTAAAAATATAAAAAAATGCGAACTTATAGAACTTATGGGGGGTGCGCTAAGGTAGCTCGCAAAATGTCTAATAATATAATAATTATATTTTTATAATAATACTAGCTGCGCTCCGTGGTTTCACCCACGTAAGTCTTGATCCCGTGGGAATATAGGAATAAAAAGTAGCCTATATGTTAATCAAGGGTGTCAGCTACCTTTATACAAAATTTTATCAAAATTGGTCCAGCCGTTTTTACGTGAAAGAGTAACAAACATCCATCCATCCATACTTACAAACTTTCGCGTTTATAATATTAGTAGGATAGTAAGATATATAAAAGATACAAAAAAGCAACTTCACTGCTGGCTCGTATACGGGGTAGCAACAACGGCATTCTGAAGTCTGAACGCAATAGCAGTACGGTTTGACTGTCCCTTTCAGAAGCAGTGGGTCATGTCTTGTGTAGGCGTAGCGAGTAATGGCAAATAAAAATGTATTAGGATACGGTTTATAATTATTGTCAGTGGAAAGGATAAAATGCTAAAGCGCCATTTGGGCCAAAATGAGTTATATATATCGTTGGATTCGTTTTTTTTTCTGCGTCGATCTGTCTAAGTTTCAAGACAATCTGAGCCAATTTTTGGCGCTTTAGGATTTGTAAAAAAGTAGATATTATGTCCCAGATTCTAAGATCTATAGCGAAGGTTTTCCTTTTTTTAACAAACGTCGCTTTAGCCACACGTTTTTTAGGACAGAAGCCCTATAGAACGATTTTCCTTTCAACATTCTCTTCACAACAGCAACATAAGCATTTTATCTTTTTTGTAATGTGGATGACATTGTTCCATTATCAATTTTAAATTTTTGTATTTTATTGTTGAACAGTCTGTTAGCTATTATTGATTATTGTTACTGTGTTATTTTTAACTGTTTGGCGCTTTAGCAAAACTGTTTGCAAAGAAGATTAAATAATGGAGAATTAAGTAATCTATATAATTATATATAAAATTCAAAGTCCTGACTGACTGACTGACTGACTGATATTTCAACGCATAGCCTAAACCGCTGGTCCTAGAGACATGAAACTTGGAGGGTGTGTTCTTTGTAAAGAGTAGATATCCACTAAGAAAGGGTTTTTGAAATTCTACCCCTAAGAGGGTGAAATAGGGGATGGAAGTTTATATGAAAGTCCGTCAGTTTTGAAGTTAGGATCTTAAAATTTGGTGTATAGGCTGACAATTAAAAATTAATTTATACGTGCTTCACGTTTTTAATAATTCTACCCCTGAAGGGTTAAAAAGGGGGATGATTTTGTGTATGAAAAGTCCTTAATTTTCGATGTAAAAACACTAAATTTATTATCTAGGCTTATGGTTGGAAGCTAACACAGCGGTGTTGTTAGAATTTCAACCCCTAAGGGTTGAAAAAGGGATAAAATTTTATTTTTAATGAAAGTTCTTTTTAAGTTACAATCACTAATATTTCGGCTTATGGTTGGAAGCTATGCATCCGCTAAGAAGGGATTTTTCGAAATTCAACTTTTAAGGGGTGAAAAAGGGGGATAAATCTTATTCCTTGAGTTAATAAACCTGAAACTTGGCACGGGTACTAACCTAAATAAAATATAAAGTTTGTCATTTTTTTGTTTTTTTAAACGGGTTTTTTAAAACTGTTGGTTTTTTAAACGGGGGATATCAAAGTTTTTATGGAATAATTTTAACGCGCGGTCCGATTAACTTGAAACTCAGTATTTTTACTAAAAACAAAAAAATAAAGAATAACTTGAATCAGGTTTTTTTGACAATTTGCCCCTAATAATTGGGTGAAAAGTGATAGTTAATATACAAGACAGGATTTTACTGCTTGGCTTGATTAACTTAAAAATTGGTATAAACCTATAAATCCACTAATAGAAACGTCAAAAAGATGTTTGAACAATTTACCCTTTTGAGTGCGTAAAAAGGGGCGATACAGTTTGTATGAACAGAATCTTATTACTTTTGATATATAAACTTGAAATTTGGCCCGAGTATTTATTTACATAACATCACGCCTGCAATCCCCAAAGGGTTAGGGAGAGGTGTAGCTTTAGTACACCCACATTTCGCCAGTTTTGTTTAAGTCCCATGTAATAGGGGGCGAGTCTATTGCCATCGCGAAAGATATAATTATAGTACTAGAAGTAGGGATCTATTTGCTCAACCAGGTTTCAGACTGGCAAAAGTAGACTCATCTTTCATGGGGTACTGTTTAAAATGTTATAATAAAATCCCTCCCCACATACTTCAACTGAATGAGACGAAATTCAAATCTTGTATAAAACGCACACTATGCAAGCAGCCATATTATAGGTTGGGGGATTACATCGCTGATAGAAATGCTTGGCTCAATGCTAATCCAGCTCCACAACCACAACAAATTTATTAACATTTGAAAATACTGTTGGAGCTGCTGAAGATTGTAAGACTATCTTTTCATTGTATAAACTCAATCTCCTTTGTATTATATAATTGCATAGCACAGGTGTGAGTACTGTGTATCTACCATTTTCTGAGTACGTCTGTTATTGACTTGAATGTGCCCTGGCGGCTGATAGTGTCATGCTCACTCAAATGTCTAGCTGATGGTGGCGTGTGTGTTGGATCATTAAGTTCCCTTCAAAATTGTTGCGCTAAATGGTGCTGATCCATGCGTCATGTTCGTGAACGGGCGCCGTCAGTAGGGACTGGTCATTTCTTAGCTGCCACGGCTTATTTTAACTTAGTATTTTAGTTGTTTTTATATTTTTATTACGGACGCTTTAAACGTGCACGTCTTTCTACATTGTTCTCACATGTATAATTTCAACATAAATTATGTAACCAATACTATGTAACAATATTTTGATTTAAAAGAGTGTCCGTGGAGTTTCTTGCCCGTTCTTCTCCATAGGAACCTACTACACTTTGGAATGGGCGACTAGCCTCATCTCTCTGACTGACCGACCCCTTGACAATTCAAAAATGCCTGTAATAGGTTTATTTGAAATAAATTCTTTGAGTTTGAGTACAATTATAGAGCTACCATCTATCGGGTAATATGCCTTTCATTGACTTGAATGTGCCCTGGTGGCTGAGAGTATGTCATGCTCACTCAGGTGTCTCGCTTATGGTGGCGTGTGTGTTGGATCATTTAGCTCCCTTCAAAATGGTTGAGCTGAATGGTGCTGATTCATGCGTGGCTTTACATCAGTCAAATTTTATCGTGAATGTTGTGCTATAAAGTATTTTGGAATACGAAGATAACGATAAGATTGTGCGATCTCACCCATCGCCACGTTGAATAGAGCATACTTACATGTGGATCAATCTCTTCTATAAAGATATAGATAAATGTTCTAAAAAAAAATTGGAACTGACATGCATTTGGAGATAATCCTCTGCCGCTTTAACATCTTCTGGATTGTTAGGGTCTTTTGGATCAGCCCAAAGTGCATCTAGCGTTATACCAATTTGTCCTGAAAAACAAGTGTAATTATGCCAGCATTGCCTTTAAAGAGTTCAACGCGGATAACAAAAGTAGTTTTAGTAACAACCAATCTGGTATTAAGGGCCCGTTCACAGGTACCACAACCACAGCACATCGCAGCAACAAAATATGGGCAAGCAGTGGTTCTGGATATGTGTGAATAGTGTCGCTGCAGCTTCTTGCAGTTGCATTGTGTTAACTAGGAAATCTCGATGTTGTTGCGTTGTCACTCGAGTTGCGATGTGGTTACGTTGTGGCTTTTGTTTGCAGATAGACAGATCGACTTCGGTTTCGTAGAGGAAGACGTTGACGCAACGTTGTATTTGCGGTGTAGCCGGCCGCTAGTGCGCATTCTCGCTGGTGGTTGCGTTGTGGCTGCGACGTGGACTTGATGAGGTCAGTATCGCTCACACGATTTGTTATGACGGCCGAAATGAGGTCTGTGTGAATAAACTATTCATTTTGAAACAAATTAGTGCCCGTCCACGTATTATCGGGCCCCAGTTTACTTATACTACCTACTAACTAGTGAAAGGTAAAGAAAATAAATTACATACTAATAACATTCAAAGCACATAATAATATTATTAACCTAGTGTTTAGGCTGAGGAGAAGAAGTGGCCCAACAAACTCCCCTAGCAACACGACTCTGCTGTCTAGTTACAAGGGCTTTAAATAAAGGGATTGTTACGCTTGCGCTTAAAAAATCAGTATTTATAGCTATGTTAAGCTGGGCAGAAGAAGTGGCCCAACAAACTCCCCAGCAGCACGTCTCTGCTGTCTAGTTACAAGGGCTTTAAGTAAAGGGATTGTTACGCTTGCGCTTAAAAAATCATTATATGTAGCTACGTTAAGCTGGGGAGAAGAAGTGGCCCAACAAACTCCCCAGCAACACGACTCTGCTGTCTAGTTACAAGGGCTTTAAGTAAAGGGATCGTTACGCTTAAATTGATTATTTATAGCAATATTATTTATACACTGTATACCTTTCTGATGTGGTTTGAATTCTTTTTCATAAAGGCGGTAAGCCCGAGCATGGGCTAATAAGCAGTAGTGAGCACAGAAGTATTCCCCAACTCCATGTGAATTCAATGCTGGTACTTGGAGTCTCAGGCCATAACTCTGGGGCAAAGATAAACATCAAGAAAATAATGGAAGATATAACAAAAGGCAACAATGAATTAGCGATTGTTTTTTACCCCCTAAGTGGTAAGACTTCGTGAATAGAATATAGGATTATTTTTACTTTAATTTTAGTGATTTAACAACATTCATTCATCATTCGGTAATCGAGAACATGGATTAATAAAATTACTCTGCAATGCAACCTATTGTATGTCGAATCGGCAAAGTTGATCTTACATAATATCATACTTACACTATAGCAATGTTGATGAGGTTCGTTTATCGTTATCCACATTTTGACTAAATTTCCGTACAGCTTGAATATGATCCTCACATAGTCCTCAAAATAGTCTACGACTTTCGGGTTGTCCAGCCACCGAGGTCCATAAATGCTGTAGGCATGTCCCAGTGGAATAACGTAACTACAGGAATGATGTTGGCTTTTAGGAGTTTTTTGAAAAGAGTTCGGTAGTACCTTACGCCTTCTTGGTTTATGTAGTTGTCAGTCCCGTTTGGGAGTATCCTGCGAGAACAAAAAACTTTCAGTCGTGTTGGAGCCGGGTCCTCACGGAGGCGATTGGTGGCGGTGATCTCTCGCGTCCGGCCCTGGTACAAGCCATGGTTCGGAGCGAGAGTGCATGGGGGGCCATCACCTCCTTCTGCGAAGCAGTAATGAAAAATAAGGAGGCGGAACGCGTGAGGGAGAGGCAAATTTCGCGCCCTCACCCCTATCCCCTAGTCGCCGCAGGAGACACCCCGGGCGTCGGGAGTCACCGATTCCCGGCCATCGTAGGCGCGGGCTTGCGGACGGTAAGCGATGGGTAGTTCGCCGTCTGATAAGGACGGCCCGGGTCGACGGCGCGTTATGTTCCACGCGCGCCTCAAAGAGATGTCAGCACGAACTGACGGGGTCCGTTAGGGCCAATGCCTGCCAGGGTTGCGAGTTTGTCCGAAAGGCATATTGTTTCCCTGACATACAGGCAACGGAAGGAACACGCGTGGGTCAGTAAAAGTCTGACCAGAGCGGTAGAAGTTATTTGATACATTCCCACCCAAAAATAAAACAAAAAATTTGAACCCCATCCCAAAAGTGCCCAACGTGCCTAAATAAGTTTTTACTTCAAATGTATCTGAGCGTGACGGTCACGCAAATTAAGTGCTTTTTCCCCATCTCAAAAGAGCCCTGCGTGCTTAAAGAAGTTTTCACTTCAAATCTAACTGAGCGTGACGTTCACGCAAGTTCAGTTCTTTTTCCCCACCTTAAAAGTGCCCAACGTGCCTAAAGAAGTTTTCAATTCAAAAATGCTATTGAAGTCACTGTTTTGTCCCTGCACTGACGTAAACATTTGCATGAAAGCCATAACTTCATTAATAAACAGCCGCATCATAACAGGCCGCAAAATAATTAATAAACATCTTACCTGGGCCACGAAATAGACATTTTAAAGGCACTAACGCCTAAACTTTTAATCAATTCAATATCTTCCATGTAGCGGTGGTAAGAGTCAGTTGCCACATCTCCGTTCTTATGGTCAAGGGTAAACGTGGGGTGTTTGTGCAGGTATGTGTCCAATATACTCTCACCTCTACCTAGAATAACATAGAAAACAAAATGATAAATTGTATATCGAAGTCCTGATCTTAACGCATTTAAAATTTCGCTCACGATTTTGCAGCATATCGACACTGTATGGTTAATCCACACCACAGTCTTTTCAGTCAACCAAAGAGGTGGTAAACATATTATTTCCCGGTTTCTGAGGTCCACAGATAAACTCGTCATAGCTAATGAATCAACTAAGTTATCCATTTAAGCGAATTTCTTCCTTAACTGAGTGTTCACAAACGCTATATCTGTTGGGTAAGCTCCGGTAAAAATACCTCAGAAACTCATATTTACGAATGAAATTTTAATCCAACCTCCTTCGTTCCATGCTCCTTCAATTTGAAACGCAGACGTCGACACTCCGAAGATGAAATCATCCGGGAAGGAGTAATTGCACACCCCAGAGATCACAACTGGGCTTCCTCTTGCTATTTGCAGCAAGCTATAATAGACAAATATTAGAAGAAAAGTGTTAAGGTTCGTGCCTCAAATAAAAAAAATACGTTTTATACTTTTCTAGAGATCGAGAGAGGTATCACAATCTATTTCTAGACGATTAGCTACGTCATATATCTATATTTTAAGCAAAATCGGTATAACAATTTATGCTGTTTTGTGAAGTTTGGCACGCAACACTAAAAACCTAATGACAATTAACAACCAGTTTGAAAAATAAGTCAATCAATTAACTCAGTCTATCGCTGTCCACTGCTGGACATAGGCCTCTCACAGGCTGCTCTACAACACCCTGTCCTCCGTCTTTTGCATCCAGTTTGTCCCAGACACCTTTTTCAGGTTGTCAGTCCATCTGGCCAGGGGACGTGCCACACCACGCTTGCCGATATGCGGTCTCCACTCCAGGACTCATCTGTGCCACCGGCCCTCGGTCCTTCGACAATCATGGCCATCCCTGCACTACCACGTCAGCTTGCTTACTCTGGTAGCTATGTTGGTAACACCGGTTATTTTCCGGATAACTTAAATAACTACCTAGAGTCTGGCCACGCTAACTCTACAATGGAATAAATGGGCAATATACATTTTTCATCTGTCACTTGTGGTACTTGATCTGTCAGAGTCATTACGCTATAAGTTGATAATTCTAAAATAAATTAGAATAATGGTTAAACCTATAAAAAGTGGGAGTGCGGGAGCTATTATATAACATGAGAAGTAAATTCAAAGATGTGAAGGAACAGCACGGTGTCGTCCTTAGCCACAAACGACAATGTTTACAAGATATCGATAAGTTGACGTGCACGTAGATCTAATGATTTTGATATTACGCCTTTTGATGTTTGCCTATTAGATTATTCATACGCCTGTTCATGTTGTTTACAGAAGATTGTGTCAAATTACAACATCATGAAGCAAAACAATAAACTTCGTGGTTATGCGGTAATCATCCACTGTGAAACTACTATACTTGTAAATTCATAACAAGTACTTATTATTTGTAAATTACAGGTGGAATAAGTGAAGAACTAAAACCAAATCTTGAAGCTGCGCCCTTCAGAAGCTAAAAGAAGAAAACAGAATATTTAGATTCAGATTCCGATGACTGAACGAGTGTTCGATGTGGTTCGGGTTAAAGAACTTTATTCTCATTAAGACAATCGTCACTTACATGAGAACATTAAATCTTATTACTAATTATAATTATAATAAATCAGTGCGGGTAGAATAGAAACAAAAAGCAAAAAATAATGTGTATCACTGCACACTGTCAACAAAATTGGAAGAGAGTTCACTACATACCTAAGGTAAGGTGGTGGCACAAGTTAAAAGATATTGCCGTTTTAAACAAAAATAAACACAACACAATTAATATAGTGTTTCGTCGTTGTAAATAAAAGTGAATAATTTCTTTTTAAATATGTTGAGTGAAGTCGCTTCTTTTACATCCTTTGGAAGTTTATTATAGAGCTGTGCTCCCCCATAGGTTAGGTTATTTTTACCGTAGTTAGTTCTTATTCTAGACAATACTAGGTGACCAGCTCGACGAGATGAGTATTTACTTATTTCCCCTTCTGTTGTGAATGTAATGCGTGAGTGAATAAGTTTGTGAATGATTTTATAGATAAGTATGCATGTGTTGTATTTATAAAGTTGTTTGATGTTTAATAGCTTCGTGTCTTTGTAAATAGTTTTTGACGGTGTTAAGAAATCATAATTGTGTAGTATTTTGATTATTTTGTTTTGTAGAATTTGGATTGGTTTTAGATTAGTTTTAGATGAGTTACCCCATACTTCGATAAGATATAATAAATGAGGTTTAACAAGGGAGAAGTATATTACTAGCCGAACCTTTTTTGGAATAGATCTAACAATTTTATTCAGTGAGCCCACCAATGATGAAAGTTTGTTTTTAATGTATTGACGGTGTGCTTTCCATGTCAAATTGCTATCAAGAGTTAGTCCGAGGTATTTTTCTTGATCAGTCATTTTCAGTACTTCCCCGTTTATGCTTAGATTAGGGTGGTTAGGGAGTTTTTTGTTTTTAGCTCTAAATATTATATATGAGGTTTTGGAAGCGTTAATAGTTAAAAGATTGCACTGGTACCAATTTTGTAGTATATTTAAATCATCTTGGGCTTTTTTTGTGATGTCATTTATGTTATCTCCAAAATAAAATAGACATGTATCATCAGCATAAAGGGCAAGGTGACCTTGTAAGCCTGCTTGGTGTAAGTTGTTTACATACACTAGGAACAATAAGGGACCCAAAATAGAACCTTGTGGTACGCCGCATGTTATGGGTTTAGACGTGCTTTGGTTTCATTTAGAAAACTAATATTAATATAACTAATGGTTGTTCTCGTCTGGCTTACGGCGAGAACCTGCACAGGCATAATTAAGTGGCCAGTATTAATCACCAGTAACTTGCTTTGAAATATAAACTTGTGGACTCTGAGGTACCATACGACAAGTACGCGCCTGACCCAGTTCTCGAAAATGACCATGTCACATTATACTGGGATCGCTCTATCATTACTGACAGGAGTATTGTCGCTAATAACCCTGATATAGTAGTAGTATCATTTCACATGACAAGAACCTCGTGAAAGCTGAGAAAGAGAAACAAATAAAATATTTCGACTTAGCACACGAGGTTGTTGACATGTGCAACGTGAGCTCGGCTGTCATTGTGCCGATCGTCGTAACGGCCAATGGGCTGATAACCGTAAGCCTCGACAACATCTCTCGAGGCTCTAGTTAGGTGGTTGGATTAAGGGGCCGATTCAGAAGGCAGTACTCTTCGATACAATTCGCATTATGAGGAGGTTCCTGTCTCTGGAGCCCTAACCACCGGTAGCTTGGACCCTGCTGCCGATACCGACGGATCTCTATTTTTTATATTTTTAAATGTTTTATATAATTTCTAAGAAATATTAAAATATTTTTATGGAAAATATTTAAATAAACGACATAATATAACTTAAAATAACATTATGTTTATCATTCAAAAATGATTTATCCTTATTTTTATACTGTCCTCGAGTAGTTTCAGAGATCTCCTTAGACATCCGCTTCTCTTGTATTCAGGCTAAAGTATCAAAATCTTTTTTCGTAGTAAAGACGGTGTTGCCGTCTATAGATTTTCAAATTCCACATTTTATTTACTTCTGCAGAGTTAGCGTAGCTAGCACTGAATCAAGTTTTGTCAGTGGGAATATAGCAAAATAGTCTTGGTACAAAAAAAATCACTAGTCACTTAGGTCTTACCTTAGTGTTATCAAAAGTGCTTTGTTCGGGGCGACTCCTCTCGAGGTCCGCATTGTACTAACTAAAATAACACAACGGCTTGCGTGCTTTCATTTATTTAATGCGTAAAACTTAATGAATCATAAATAACGATGACGGTATTATTTTTTATCTAGTCTCATAACGTAAAGTTCTAAAGAACAATGGTGAAATCATATTTGAAATCAATTTGAATGTAGAAAAGTAATAATTATACGAAATTAATTAAATAAATTAACTACGTTTTTCTAAGCTATGATATTATCTAGATATGGCCGAGTAAAAAATAATTAACAAGTTATTCGACAACTTCGTTTTAAAAGATTAGGAAATTGTTGGTTAGGTTGGTTTAGTATTGCCATTTTATATTTATTTTCCTTAATAGTAGGTAGGTACAGCATATTTGCAGACAGGCGCTTTACTTTGTGTAAATTATTTCATCACTACGGCTCTCAAAACGGTGAAGGAAAACAACGTGAGGAAACCATGTTTTAGAACCAAGAATTCGAAGACATGTGACATCTACCAACCCGTATTGAGTCCGCGTGGTAGATTACAGCCCACTCCCTCTCATAGAGAGAGAGTAAATGAATAATTAACACATTTATTTTGTTGTATATCTAAGTTTATTCTGTATCAAATATAGCAACTCTAAACATAAAATAAAAAAACCTGTCAAGAGCGAGTCGGACTCGCGCACCGAGGGTTCCGTACGTATATATGATGTTGATGATTTCTCAAAAACTGTGCTATTTAGAGACATCATTTAATTTTTCCTGTAATCTTTACATAAACTTCTATCACATAGAATAATTTCAGGTTTTTATCTATGCAAACATCGGAGATAAGGGGGGGAACGGTATTTTTTTTTACATTTTTCATCAAAAGTCGGAAACTATACTACCTAAAAAAAATTAAAAAATGTTTGAGAATGTGCAAACAGCGTTCTTTCATATGGTACATACACCACATGCTTTAATAGCCTCACTTTTTCTTTTTTGAAAAATATTTGGGCTATCGTCATCTAAAACTATTCTAAATTTCAAGTTGATAGCATTAGTAGTTCTCGAGATATCCAGGTGTGACAGACAGACAGACAGACAGACTTAGTCTCACCATAAGGGTTCCTTTTTACCATTTTGGTACGGAACCCTAAAAAGGTATATATTTTTTTATTTCTCTCTTAATTTCTCTTGTTTGTAAAATAGTTGGGCAAACATCTAAAACTATTCTAAATTTTAAGTTGATAGCATTAGTAGTTCTTGAGATATCCAGGTGGAACAGACAGACAGACAGACAGACTTAGTCTCACCATAAGGGTTCCTTTTTACCATTTTGGTACGAACCCTAAAAAAGTAAATTAAAAAAGTCTAAAAAACCCGACTGCGTAAAAAGTGAACTTAAAAAAGATGGAAACAAGATTTATATAAATTATTGCTATAAACAATCTCATGCAGTTAGAGGCATTTTCTTAACAATAACAACCTATTAAGACTGGTGGTCAGACTTTCGGGCTTCTGACGATTCGTAACGACTGTTAAAGTTCCGCGAATGACTGCCGGGACCAACGGCGTAACGTGCTTTCCGAGGCACAGAGGAATCTTGGTATGTAAAGACGGTATCCCCATACAATTTCTCATCCCTTTTGTGACTCAATTTTACTATTCATCCCTTTTGTGACTCAATTTTATGATCAAGGCAGCAAGTCTTGTCATTGTTTTATAGACAATTTTTTAAATTTTATTGTTTATTTAGGATGGGTATTTTCTTGACCTTAGTCTAGGGCCCAAAGTACTAGTATAGGCTATAATAAATACCACCCACGGCTATCGAATAATCTAAATAATCATCGCTTTTATTTAAAACACAGTAATAAACGTTATCCAACAGTTAAAACGCCTAATAGTTGGGTGATTGCCTTCAAAAACTGTCCTTTACCCCTTCAAACATGGCACCGAGCCAAAATTATTGACATCGATCCAGCTGAAAATATTTTGGAATTTGAAAACGCTTTTGAAATGCGTCTATGAACGCTGTTATTTAAACTAATTAGTTATTTATTAATAGTCGTATTTGTTGGGTGTCAGCGATAGTCATGTTATGCACAGATCTTCACAATAATCAGCCTGCAGTCTTTTATATACCTATCCACCCGAGCAAAGACCTCTTTATAAACTGCAACGGTGTCTCTTTGTCACGGAATATTGTCTCACTCTTAACCACTACGGTTGGTAAATAGAACGGTGGTTTCGAATTCTAGTGGATCCTTGGGTATTCCGTGTTCCTTGGTGATTGAAATCAGATTTATGGAAAAAAGTTCTATAGCGCGGATTGCGGTAGGCGTAAAGTGGCAGAAAGCGTCATGTAATGAAAAAGCGTTATGCCCAAAAAATCTGTGTCAAGTGTAAAAAAAAATTTTTTTTGTACAGAGCCATCTATGTAGTATACGTTTTGAGTAGGTCATAGAAAGAAACAGAGAGACAGAGTGAGCATTTGGTCAAAATAAAAATCCAAGATCAAGCTGCGAAAATTTTAAAGTTTTTCATCATGCGTGTCGTTTTCATGGTTTTTGAAAGTGTTAAAGCCGATAGTGACATTTAAATTAAACTCATTTTTTTTTTTGCAAAAGTTAAAAAAAAAATCGCCATGGGTGTAGTTTGCGAGGGTGTTAAACTCGATAGTGAGGTCAAAATGTAAATCCATGATGGTGACTGCGAAGATTTTGTTTTTGTTTGAAATTATAGGTACAGACGGCTACACATCAAGCTATAATTTCCAGTATAAGCAGATCTCGCATAGTGTAGGATTTCCGTACAATGAGAGGTCCGCGTATACTGGAAATGTATAGCTTGAAGTGTAGCCGTGTGTACGTGAGAAGGAACTTCATTCCTGACAGGGTTCCTCCAACCGCACACGTTTTTTTTTAAACAATAAGCTGATTCTTTTTGTACGAGTATGTATGGTCACAGTAGTAATACAATCCTATCAAGCGTTGACAATTTCCCATAAAGTCCGCCTTCCCTGACCATAAATCGAGGGCGTCAGAATTGCAAGTTCCGATGTTTATTCAACGATTCACGTGATTGTCGCTTGCCATGCCAACTATCTATGTACTTATTAAGAATCGTGACAATTATATTACTAATGCAAAGGTCAATCGTATTATGACCAGAAAATATTAAGTAGGTTGTCTTAGCTGTGTAAGAACTAAACGACGACGCGGCGACGGGTTCATTTTTATTAGCCCTATTTTTCAGCTTCCATTGTACAGCATGCGACCCTTAAAAAATAGTTTGCAAAGGCAATCCATAGCTGGGATAAAAAAAAAGATATGTCACGGTAGCAAAAAGCCTTTCGCCTTTTCATTATAATGACACAATTTTTTTTTTATGTTGCCCCCAAAAAGTGACAAATTTCTTATTTTTTTTCTCACTTCAAAATTTATTAATTTACGTTATACGTCCGTGCTTGGGTTATACAAACTGTTTTTTTTGATATCCCATAACTCTAGGGTTATATTCTGTAGGTAAAAATAATACTAAAACTCGTAGAATAGGTGGTCCAAAAATGCATCGTTTCGGAGATATCATCAATCATAATTAAATTAGGTCAAAAATTGTCACCAGTATGACGAATCTTTACTTTTGCGAGGTTGCCAAACTTTGCAGTAGTGTAGTAAAATAAAATATGTAGGTATATTGGTATCGGGGCTTCCCGGCGGCAGCTAGTTAAGGGAAAGCTACCTTGTCGACGTTGTCATATTTCACGTAAGGGTGTTTTACATTAATAATCGTGACTTTGCCGAATTATTTTGTATGAAAATGAAAAAAAAAAAATAACGAAGGATTGGAACATAACTCATATGCCAGTTGATTCTTTGATATGGCCTCAATCATACCCTAGAGTTATGGGATATCAAAAAAACACGTATAAAAATTCATATGTGTATCAAACAACTTAATCGGTCGAGCAGGTTAGGAGCAAATCAGCTGTGACAGATGGACAGACAGACAGACAGACACACGAGTGATCCTATAAGGGTCCCGTTTTTTCATTACGAGGTACGGAACCTTAAAAATGTATGGATAGTAACAGCTAGCTGCCAAATTCTTCGACACGTGATAGTGGCGACATCTGAAGTGAGCAAAAGGCGGTTTACAATCCCATATACTTCGACTACAACAATCCGGCCTCAGTGTTGAATAGATGAATTACTGTATACAGATTTGATAATTTATCATTTATGACTAACCGCTTAGAGGCTATTTATGCCTCTTCTCTAGTGTCTCTTGTGCCTGATAGTGTAATAAGCAAATAAAAGATAGTGTGGCGGCCGGCATCTACAACGCCTTGGGAACTACGCATAAAAACCTGACGTCACACAAATCATCATGTAAACAGAGTTTACCGCGCGACTGGCTTATACAGGGTTATTTTTAAAACGTCAATAACCTCTTAAGGGGTCATTGTACTCATAAAAAAAAACCAGCTGTTCCCTCATTTATGACTATGTTTGCTGATGATAGCACAATAACGATCCCCTGTAAAAATGCAATTACCTATGAAAATGACATAAATGACTCCCTTGACTGTATAATTAAATGGCTAGACAGAAATAATTTGAATATAAATTTAAGTAAGACAAAAATAATGCACTTTAGACAACGTACGCCTGGCGTAACTAATTTTGACATATATTATAAAAACTACAATATTGACGAAGCAAATGATACTAAATTATTGGGACTACAGATAGACTACAAATTAAATTGGAAAGGACATATAGATATATTGTGTAAAAAAATAAGTTCATCTGCATACGTTTTATATAAATTATCCTACATAGTAGATGCCAAAACACTTCTTATGGCTTACCACGGTATAGTTGAATCGCAATTACGATATGGTGTCATTTTCTGGGCGAATTCAACAAATAAAGACACAGCATTTAAGGCCCAAAAAAGATGTCTCCGATCAATGTTTAACCTTAAAACCACAGACAGTTGCAAACATTATTTTAAGCAATACAATATCCTGACTCATCCTTGTATCTATATTTTCGAAGTAGCTTTGTTTGTTAAGCAAAGTCCAAGTCGTTTTGAACGTCTAGCTGATGTATTCCCTAGAAATAGACAATAGTATATCGCCTATCCCTATTAACATTGTCGTATATGCATTTTTGCATTTTTCTTTTTATTTAATTAATCACTCTTAAAAAGTCCCTTCTTTTAGTAGCTGCCACAAAAAAAATATTTACGAGTAATTTTTAAAATAGCCACGTTAATATTGTCGGATGTTGTCACAACCGCCAGTTAACAATGACGGATGTCAACTCGCGACATTGTTTGCGGGGCGCGAGGAGCGGCAGTCCGTGCGGTTGTGCCAGTACGGACCATGTTATACGGGCGATCGCACGTTGTGTGATGCTAAAGATAATTATTTATAATTTGTTGCTCATAAGTAATAATTATTAAGAATAATGTTTAAAATGTCCGCCCGCTTAAGGTCCGCCTGCTTAATAAAACTAGCCAATAAAAAACCTGAACAAAATTTCATGGAACACGAGAGTGTTGATATAAATATTTCGACTGCAGACGAAGATGAAGAAACACGTAACTAATCATTATTATTTTATTACTAAAATAACTTTTCGAATATGATACTAATTATTTAAAAATAAACTAATTACAATACCTACTTATGTAAGTAAGTATTGTAATTAGTTCGGTTAAAATTGTAAGAAGTGACATATCCGACATTGTTAACTGTCTTTTAAGGAGTAAAATATGTCGGTAGTACCACATCCAACATTGTTATTTGTTTTTTGTGAGGTAAAGAATGTCGGTAGTACCAGATCCGACTTTTTTGGTGGTTTTAATTTATGTTCAATTTGTCGGATGTGTCACTTTCAACTTTGTTAACGGTACTTATTTTACTTTTTGTTGGAAGAGGTACATATTGCTTTGTTCACCGATTAATTATATACTTTGTGTGTTGGTTGTGGCTTTTGAATTTTTGGTTTTTATTATTGTAGTTATAAAAATTCATTTTGACACTTTTGTTTCATCTACACTGGTTTGGTTCTTGTCAAATAAAATTTCGGCACTACAAGATAGTCAGGATTGGGAGCGCCTTAAAGGACTTTTTTATAATAAAAATAATGAATTAAAGATTTAACTCTATATTGAGGCGTCTTACATATTCGGATGTAAATTACGAACTAACTTATGTAATAGACTTAGACTAAACAATCATCTTCTTATCAGATATGCAACCTCAGCGACCACACAGATCGTGTTGGTCAAAAGTGCTTACACCCGCAATATTTGTAAGGGCTGTGGTTCCATAACTCCTCCCTCACCAAGTGCGAAATTATCGGTAATATTTGGATTCCGATGATTCCGCATAAAAGACAATTTTCTCCAAAGTACTATACTAAGACATACTATAGCTAAGATTACATAGAGTATTATAGTTGCTAAACTAACACTATTTGTTTTCACTGCACTATCACTTTCCACTATTTCACTTTTTAATGTGTAAGATAGATGTTTTAAATCGTCAAAGTTCAAGTTGTTTAGGTTCACTGTTTTGTTCCAGTTAATAGATGTTTCCTCTAATTTGGGTAGAACCGCGACTGGAGTTACCCGATATTGTATTTTCCCTGAGTAATGTTGCTTTTTGTGTAATTTAATGCCTTTCAGATAGACACTGCAGTTTCCGTCAATTTCCAATAAATATGTGCCCTTGATCGGTTTCCTGATAACATCATTGGCACATGTTTCGGTAAGCATTATTTCATTTCTAGTGTAAATTATCCAGTTGAAGAAGTCAATAGGCTGTACTTTTAGACTTTCCAGGTTAACTGCGAGGGGTTTACACAAACTAAGGTTTGAAGCAAAATTCATTAATTGTTCTATACACGTACTTTCAGGATACAATACAACATCGTTTTCCTTGCACAGGAACTGGTTGGCTGCCATCTCTTCACATGGGTTAGCTAGCGGTAAGTATGTAGGACCTTTCACCATAAAGTACGGATATTTAGGGATAATGGTGGTCGTTATGTTTTCATTGAAAATTGGAAGTGAATAAATTTTGAAGTAATTATACGTATTTTTATCTATTAATGGAATTTCCATAATGAATGTTATTTGGTTTTCTTTTACATAAGCTTTAATAGACATCGTTCTTTCTAACATTAATAACGTTTTCTCTGTAACAGGATAAATTAGGCTTTCAGTTTCAGAAATATTGCTTAACCATGCTAAGAGTTCAGATGGGTCAACAATGGTTTGATGTACAACAGACACTTTTGTAAATGATAATGCAGTTTCAATCTCATTTAAAACAGTATAAATTGACCTAAAATTACTTATAAACATATCGAACATACTTAAAACATATATAGAGTAAATAGAGTTATTTTCTTTAGTACCTATATTTTTTACTATTCTTTCTATGCGTTTCATGCGTTCATCCAAGATTTGAATATTTTCCTGTATAGATGTAGACTTGTTAGTAATAGAGTCAAGCATTTTTGAAATTATGGTTATTTTCTTATCCACGTGTGTTTGACCAATTTTTAGCTATGCTAGTTGAGCATCGTACTTAATTGCGTCCTCATGGGCTAGATTACCGGTAAGTATTTTAATCATTGAGCCAAGGGGATCAATGAGGCCACGTTTGAAACGTTTTGATGGAATAAGCTGCCTGAATTTTTGGACTGTTGAATTGCGTAAGTATTCTACCTGTAATTTCATGTTTTGGAACTCATTTTCGTAGGGCTTATGAACTATATGAACTATATTACTAAATTCTTTGTATCTATTAATATTTAATACTAAATCATAATCTATCGCCTTAAAATCTAATATCTTAACTATGGTCCACTTATCTTTCTCTATTACCGCCTGTCCTTGTTTAACAGGTAATATACCTGGGTTATTTTTAATCTCTTGAAGTTGAAGGCCTTGGATCTTGACCGTCAGTTTCAAGATCACCACGATCAGCCACAACCTGTGAAGGACGTTTAACGTTCTTTAGAGGCACTTTACTTTGTCTTTTACCTATCTGTACTGGTACTACGTTCCTATTGGTTTTTCCTGTTACTTTTGCTCTATGGTATCTAGGTTTATCTTTACTTTTTCTTATGTTAATGTCTTTTACAAATATATTATCATCCTCTTGTATGCTTAACTCAATTTCACCACCTTTCTTTTCTCTGGCCTTTTGTTTAATATAAGTATATTATTAATAAGTTCATTGTTGAATTCAGTGCCAGGGTCACAGGATATTTTCCTGGGAATGCCGTATATTGAAAAATACTTTAATAGGGCTCGCGCTACTTCTGTCGTTTGCCTACTTGAAATTTCAATAGCCTGTCCTAATTTGCTGAATGCGTCTACCAGTGTCAGGTAATATTTACTTTCTATATTAAATAAGTCAATGAATATTTCTTGAAAAGGGACATCTTGTGTCTGTGTTAATTGTAACATTGGTTTTATGGGCTTTCTATCGTATTTCATTAATTTGCAAGGCTGACACGTATTTATAATTGCCGCTACCGTATCTTGCATGTTTTCACAATAATAGTTTCTGCGAATTCTAACCATAGTTTCTTTAATTCCCCTATGGCATGTCTTTCCTTCGTGATGTTTTAGTATAACAGACTTTTGTTCTTTTTCATCTTCTATATATATTACTCTGTCTGTACACTCGTAGAACTGTACTGAATCTTTCTTAAAGATTTCTATAATAACTTTAGTAAATAGCCGTCTATGTATGTCGTTCTCAAAGTAAATAAAGTATTTACGCTTGGGTGTAACATATTCTTTTAAGAATTGCTTTATTAATTCCTCATTATCTAATGGATGAAATACTTCTAAAACTTTTTGATTTTTCTAGATAAATTTTGAACTTGTATTTTATTTTGGAACCAGGTAAACACCAATATTTGGTTTGGTTTGGTGTCAATTGCCTCTCTTAAGATTGGAATCCCTAATGAGTCTGGTTCTATGTTGGAAGCTACTGTACTTGTTCTGCTGCTATCGGTTACTGAACGAATAGGGAAGTTATCTTGAAATAGGTCCGCAGGTGTCGTCACGTCAGAGTCAGAATCTGAAATGGTTACTATTTCTGTGTCATTTTCTATAGTTGCTTTAGTTGTAAATTTTTCAAGTTCTTTTAATTGTTTTATTACTTTTTGTATATCAGATTCGTCTACGTTAACATTCATCGACGTGTCATCTTCGGAATCTATAGCATTAAGTTTTATGCGTGACAATGCATCTGCATTACTATTTTGTTTTGTTTTTGCGCCAACGAGTCAATTTACTATTAGGTTCTTTCAGGGAATAAAGCCAAGCAAGAGGTCTATGATCTGTAAAAATTTGGAATTTTTGTCCGTACAAATATGGTTTAAAATGTTTCACAGCCCAAATAATAGCTAAGAGCTCTCGTTCAATTGTGCTATAACGTGTTTCCGTGTCACTAAGGGTACGACTAGCATATGCGACTGGTTTGTCTGCTCCGATAGGTCCTTGGGATAAAACAGCACCGAGTGCCACATTAGAGGCGTCGGTTGTCAAAATGTAGGGTTTAGTCGAGTCAGGGTATTGTAGTAAAGGTGTATTAGTCAGTACTTCCTTGCATTTTTCGAAGGCATCTATGTAGTTTTGGTCTGTGATAATTTTGTTTCGTTTCTTTAGACAAGACGTTAGAGGCTGGGTGATTTTAGCGAAATCTTTAATGAATTTTGTATAGTATCCGACCAGCCCAAGAAAGCTTTTTATTTCTGTTGTCGTTCTAGGGAGAGGATAATCTATAATAGCTTTAATTTTATCATTGTTTGGTTTTAGTCCGTTTCTTGTTATCGTATGGCCTAGGTATAAAACTTATTTTCGTAAAAATTCGGATTTATCTAGTTGTATTTTTAGGTTAGTCTGTCGCAGTCTGTCAAAGACGGCTCTAAGTTTCTGTAGGTGGTCCTGAAGGCTAGAAAAATAGACGATGACGTCATCTAAATAAATGAGGCAATGTATTCCTTGGAGTCCTCTCATAATGTTGTCCATAGCTCGTTGAAAAGTTGCCGGCGCTGTTTTAAGTCCGAATGGCATTCTCAAGAACTCATACCGTCTTATTACAAAAAAATGCTTAAGTACTGTTTTATACCAAGACCACAAGGTCTAGGATTGTTACGGTATTCAAGTTAATATCAGGCTCAAAACGTGTTCTTATTACAAAACGAAGACTTTTCGAGGATCAGTTAGTACCAAAGAAGAATTCTTTCATTCGTTCATTCTGCATCTATTTGAAGCAACGTTTCGTTTCTCTAAATATTGATATTATAATAACACTTGAAATGCATAAATAATTATTAATCAATACAAAAATATGTCATAAATCGTTCTTTGTTTAGGTTACAATATAATGAACAAGCTCAACTTGTACTTTTGACGTGTTTTTTATAATCAAGTTATCATATTTTTTAACACCTCTAGCGTGAAGTGGAGTGAATTACTTATGTACGGCGCGGCAGTCGTAATTTGAGACGAATGTTTATGTTGCGTCCATAAATAATAAATCTTAGTATTAGGTACTGTTGATAATATGTGGTTTGATCGTGAGTTGTGTCTGGTTAAACCGTTGAAGATAAACTTAGTAAAACCCTAAGACGACCCCTGACCAAAACATGGATTTTTAATTAATATTAGGTAAGCAATGCTTTGTATCATCTTATTTCGACTGCCTAACGTGAATGTTCATATTATTATAGGAAATAAATTACGTCGTACTACGTATGACGATGTCTGTAAGATCGCCGAGACGTCTCCAACATAATTATCCAAATCTTCCAAATCCATCAAGTCGATTTGTAAATAAAAAGCCACACAATAACAATAAACGCTAACCTCAAATAAATTAGTACCGAAGTTAGTCCATAGAAAAACTAGGGGTCTCGGCGGACTAACTTTAGTACCATAGCTTGTTCATGAACTAGTGATAAACTTCATTTTATAATAACGTTTTATTTAGTCATGGTGGCAAACCTAGTAATTATCCTAGTACTAAATTTAGATCGTGTTTTGGAATAAGACGGATAATGTCCGTTTTGGGTACTAAATGCAGTTTTTGGTATATCGTCGTTATTTAATTCAATTTGGTGGTAGCCACTAGCTAAATCAAGCGTTGTAAAGTAAACGCTTTTGCCCAATTTGTCAAAAAGGTCAGTAATGTTAGGAAGGGGGTACTTGTCGTCCACTGTATTGTCGTTAAGTCTTCTATAGTCGATTACCATTCTGTATTTGATTTCACCAAATGCATCTGGCTTTTTGGGTACGAGATGAACTGGTGAGCTCCAGGGGGAAAAGGAATCTTGGATCACGTTATCTTTCAAAAGTTTTTCAACTTGTTTACTAATTTCTGCTGCTTGAGCAGGGGCTTGTCTATATGGCTTAGTATAAATCGGGTCTTCATTTTTTGGCCAAATGCAGTGTTTTACTTGATTAGTGAAGCTTAAAGGTATATGTTCACAATAGAATATGTCCTTATATTCTTCACATAATTGTCGTATATATGCTTCTTCTTCATCATTCATATGGTCTAGTCGTAATTTAGTTAGATTGTCGCGTAATAATTGGTCAGTCTCTATATTTTGGTCATCTATGGAATTTATATGGCATTCATTTTCCTCGTATTTAGATACTATGAAAGGCTTGATGACACATAATTCTATCTGTTTATCAAGAGTATTTTGTATGATGGTGGTTGCAAAACCGTTTACACATTTTACAAGAGCAGTAGGCATTCGTACTCCTTTACCAAACTCCGTATAATCTAATATTCCTACACCATTTAATAAATTGGTTGGTAATTTTGCTCTAATTTCTGATCTCGGTGGAAGTAATACAACATGTATAATATTAATATCCGTATCTAGGCATATAGGTATTTTAGCTGTCTTTGTTAGTAGACCATGTTTCCTTAAATCTATAACAGCTTCTAACTGTTTTAAAAGATCATTTCCTATCAGCCCGTCGTATAACGAGTCTACGTTGTATACATAGAACTTATGATGATCTTTACTTTGAAATACAGAAAACAAGGGAATTTGCAATAGCTGATTATGTTTGCTTGAGGCGTTCGTACTTACTACTTCAAATGGTTCGTATGACATGTAGTTAGGAAAATAGGTAGTCGCTATTCTAGGATGTATAAATGAACGAGTACTGCCAGTGTCGATCATGAATTTTCCGTCTATTTCCGGTATGTAAATATGTGGCAATTTTAATTTTACTGTATTATAATTTAATATTATTCTTTCAGGTGCCGCCGGTCTATGGAGGCTCGCATGTAAAAATTTTTTACTTGTTCTGGTTCAGTAGTATTATCTTTATTTTTAATCTGTTCATTTTTACCCAAGTCTTGTGTAGTGGTTTCGGGTACAGAGTCTATTGGAAAATCATTTCCTTCACTGGGGAAATATTCAGATAAATCATAACAATATTCGTATTCCGCAGGGTAAGTAAAATAGTCATCATAAGAAGGGTAGAGTTCTTATTCATTAATAGGGAAACCCTGCTGAGCTGCTCTTTGCGGAGCAGTTCTCATAGTAGCATCGGTGATATCTGGTTGAGGTTTGTTTTGTGTGTTTTGTTGTGGAATCGGAGCACGATTATTACTACCAAACTGACGCGGACGCATTGGCATCATTTGTTGATAACCAAGGGGCCTATAACCAAAATTAGGTCGGTAACCAAATTGTGGTGGCACCAAATTTTGTTTATTCATACCAAGTTGGCCTTGATTGTGCCCTGGCATGATAAATGGCCTATTAGGTGGAATTCTGAAATTAAATTTAGGTGTTGCACCAACATTATTTTTAAATGATTGATTTTGTTGCATCATTGGCATCGGCCTGAAACCTGGTGGCTGCGGGAATAAACCAAATTTAAATGTTGGTTGTGGTGCAACTGTGCTGTTAGCCTGAGGTTTTATATTATGGTTTAGATTTAACATTTTACCGCGCATCTGATACTGATCATAGAAATTAACTTATTCTAAAACTACAGATAAGGCCTCTTCCAATGTGCGTGGATTTTTCAGACGCACAATGCGTACCATGTTTTCAGGTAAGTTATATAAAAATACCTGCAGGGCTGAGTTGTTATAAATAGTAGTCTTACTTACTCGCAAATTTTGATCACTAATTTGGTTAACCTTTGACAACAACACTGATTTTACTGTTTGAATTCGTGCACAAAAATCACTGTGACTCTCATTATTTTTAATCTTTAAAGTTTCTAATTCGATAGCCAAACACTCTTCGCTTCGCGGATCGCCAAAATGTAACTCTAATAATTCCTTGAATTCCGCCCACGATTGAATGTCTCCGCGCTCGCTGATAAGCGCGGCTGCGTCACCCGTTAAGCGGCTAGTCACAACATGCATTAAGTATTCCTGTTGTAATTCTGATGACTTAAACTTATCGATAATATATTCACATTTGCTCAAGAATAAATTCAAATGACGTTTATTACCATCAAAACTGGGTAGAATTTTGTACAATTCATTTGGGATAAGTTTTATTTCTGACATTTTGGTACTTATTTAAATTATTTCTTAAGTAATAATTAACTCTATGAACTCTACGAACTCTACCAATATTACTTATTACAATAATTACTACTAATATAGTTATTAAGTGTTTCTGAACTCAATATGAATACCTGAACCTATCTAATGTTTAAAAACAGTTGTATGTTAAGTAAAGTATTTTTACATTACACTTATAATAAATACTTAATTATTTAAGGAAACCATAAAACAGTTCAAAATGGAAAACTTCCAATTCCAAGTTTACCGAAAGGATATGGACACGGATATCAAGGAGGTGAAAAGTCGTACTCACCAGCCTGCCACGCCCATCATCAGCTCTCAGCACTCCTCGTCACCGACGATATTTATTTGGTTCGTTGGATCACCTTGCCGTACACCACGCGTACCGTTGTGAAAATCGGGAAAAGTCTAATCACGAAAAATCACTTAACGCATAACAGCTTCCTTAGTGATCCTACCGGCTGCGCCAGTCAGGATTGGGAGCGCCTTAAAGGACTTTAAAAAAATAAAAATATAGAATTAAAGATTTAACTCTATATTGAGGCGTCTTACATATTCGGATGTAAATTACGAACTAACTTATGAACTAGACTTAGACTAAACAATCATCTTCTTATCAGATATGCAACCTCAGCGACTACACAGATCGTGTTGGTCAAAAGTGCTTACACCCGCAATATTTGTAAGGGCTGTGGTTCCATAACTAGATACACAAAAATGTACCATTTTTTTTTATTGCTTAACTTACTTTTTTTTTCAGTTAATAGATAATCTCCACTACCAAGTAGTTTTCAAGATCACTACAATGAGTTGAATGAAATGCTTGGTGACGTTTTCAATGAAGATGAAACTCTGGAAACAGAAAAAAATTAACCCACTGTTTCGACATCTAGTTATTTTAAAATTCCTACTGAATGTAATGTTGCTGTTGACCATGAAAAAATATCAAAAACCCCAACGCCATCCCCATCTTCTCACATGTGACTGTTCCAAAAAGACCCCAGGCTGATAAAATTTTCGTTTTTCCTACTTCTGTTAATATTAGTGTTTAGGTCAGTTTCCCCCTTTGGGGAAAAGGTCGCACCCCTCCACCGTACGACCCTGTAGAGCTCGTCTCCAGACTGGACACTCTCCCACTGACAGAGATTAAGTGAATTCCAAATATGAAGAAGTCTAGCCTTCTCTCATTAATAGAGTAAGGAAAAGATTATAAGAAATGTTAAATAAGATTTAGGAATTCATACTTATGAAATTGTGTGTGTAGTTTTAGAAAGCTAATAAACAATAGAGGGATGCTGAGTATATTATTATAATTAAACTTGTGAGTAACCGTTACGCTAAGGAACAGGTATTTTGTCAGCCATTACTCACATGATACTTTACATCTACACTCGGAGTACTCAGAGCAACACTTCCTTAAAGTGACGCTAGCGGCTTTTCAGCGGCATTGCGTCGGCCATCACGCTCTTTTGAAGACATGGTCCCTAGCAGTTCTTTCAAACTTATAAACGTGACGAAGCAGCTATCCCTGCAACAACCGTGCGAACCGTCCTTGTTTGGCAACGGAGCGGCTAGTTCCAGCGGCATTGCGTCGGCATCATGCTCATAAGGAGACATGATCCCTATCAGTCCTTGGACTGGATATAAAATAGTCGTGGTCACCCAATCCTCTGGAAGTTCACCCTTTATACAACAAGCATATCTTCAAGACACGTGTTCATGTCAGTCTAACTGATTTATCGGTCTGAGATAAAGAATACAACATTCCAGAATTACTAGACAATAGAGTTAAGAATCTAAACTCAAGATTCATTACTTAATAGCGTTTTTTGGATAATCTCTCTTAAAGCCCTATTATTGATCGGAGGCAGAGGATACAAAATTCAAGGATTAGTTACGAGTACTAGATAATAGATTAGAGAATAAAATCCAAGAATAATTAATTGATAGAATTGTGAATCAACTCTCTCAATGGCCTTTAGACAGCCCCCAAAGCCTTTAGCCACTTCCTAGTGCTTAGGCTGGGGAGAAGAAGTAGGCTCAACAAACTCCCCAGCAACACGACTCTGTCTGTTAGTTACAAGATCTTCAATCAAACACTCAATAGTGTTTATTTATAACCATAGGTTACAATGGTGTGCACAATGATACAATTAACACACGTGGTATTTAATAATACTATCAGCCTAGGGTAATTATTGTAATTCACCCAGTCGCACCAACAACACACACACACACACCCACAGCGTTATATACTAAATTATCATAATTATTATAATCTGGGCTTTAACCCAACTATATTTAACTTAATAATTAATACTCGCTATCTTGCGACAGCTCCTAACTTAACTCCCTCTCGCCTAAAACTCCTACGTGCTTATAATCTGATCGTACAAAATCAACTCTCCCCTTTCACGCCTTAACAATAACTAATATAACCCAGTCTAAACTGCACTTATTATCTAACGTATTAAATAAATAACGCTCTCGCTAACAAGATCTCTTCACAGAGACATAGCCTCATTCCTATAAACTCTCCTCTAACACTTCTAGGCAATCTAGTTCGATCGCACTCCTAACTTCACTCACATCTAGCCTACCAGCACGTCTCTATTCTTTTGGTAGTGAGTTCTTCTGAGTGTGAGTGTTCGTGAACGCAGCGTGGCGTTCGCAGTGAAGGCATAAATATGGGTCCTGAGTGATCCGCGCTTCCATTTCGAGGCGGCCACCGTTGTGTGAAGTTCTGTGTAGTGAACTTGTCGGGCGCGGCGATAGACGATAGAAGATCCCGTGAACCAAAGCTGTACAAGCCTGGTGTTTCTGTTGAACGCGATGACGGCGTGTGTCGGCTGCAGTCCTGATACTCCTGTTTCTTAAACGACTTGTCAAAACGTGGGTTCAGTTCTTTATTAATTAATAATAAAGCATTTCGTTTCATTTTAAGGCTGTGTATTGTGAAGCCGGGTTGTTTAATTTTGTATTATACTGATTAGATTTTTGATTTTTATAAGGTCGTTTAAATTAAGCAGTTTTTTTTATGATCCTTAAGTTTTCTTTTGATTGGTGTTGATTTTTGAAATAAATATCTAGTTACAAAGATATAAAAAAATTGTTTTATTTATAGTTTCTATTTAGATACGACAGAAATTGGTCTAGGATTTACTATTAACAGTGACGTATATGGCACTTCCAACAAATAATCAATTACTTTGTACACGTATCATTGTAGTATGTGGCACTTCCAACAAATAGCCAATTAGTTTATACACGTAACATCGTCGTATATGGTAGATCCGACAAAATACAATTTATTTGGTACGTTTAAAAAAGTCATTTCTGACTTTTAACATGGTAAAAAAAAACAATAATAGTAGTTTATTACCATGCAAGTAAACTCATAAACATGTTTTACAATTCTGTTGATTTTTGTTAACCTAGCTCGTATATTTAAAAAAATATCAACAATTCAAACTTTGACGCGCTCTCTTGTAATGTTGCCGATATTCACATCCGACAATGTTAATAGGGATAGGCGATAAATAGACAATAGTAAATTATGCCAATTAACGTGTCAAACTACTTTGGTGCGCAAAAGTGTCTACTTTTTTTTTTTTTTTTTTTTTTTTTTTTTTTTTTTTTTTTTTTTTTTTTTTTTTTTTTTTTTTTTTAGGTATGGCATCTCGTAGCAGACCTAGAGAGGTCGTTGCTACTTAACCGGATATTCCTGTGGCTGCCCTAAGGTTTTTACTCTTAAAGCCTCCAGCCAGGGCGCAAATTATATATATTAAAAACTAAACGACAGCGCACTAAGGGCACCCCCTGTGGGGTACGGACCTCGGCTCAGGGCGTCGTTGGGGGATCACAAAATTACTAACAATTTGGGGACGGGCTGGATCAACATTTTGATCATGATTATTATCAGGGGATATTATATTTATTGCTACGGCGCTCTCAGCCTCTAACCGGGCGGCTGGCGCATCGACATTCAAGGGACGGGGGGGAGGACTTTTATTACCATTTACTCGGGAAGTTCGCGTGGTACCTCGGCGGCGAGGACGGAAGGTCGGTTTGTGTAATTTGTGCACTGTACTCGTGGCCCTATTGCTTTCCTGAAGGAGAGTGATGGGGTCATCCGGATCTAAGAGAGTGTGCCTCGGTCGGCGAGTCTGACTAATGGCAGAAGGCCTGTAACTAGCGGCCTGCACAACCAAGGGGTTGCGATGACGTTCCGCGGATTCGAAAAAGCGCTTTGCAAGGCGCTTCATAAACTGTTTGATGGTAGGCATCTTAAGGTCTACGTGAAGTTGTTCGTTCCGAACGAACCAAGGACGTAATTCTATGGAGAAATCGGTTTTGAAGCGTCTGCATCTTATGAATGTGATATGACTTTGCGTGAGCGAAGACTACGCAGGCGTAAGTCATGATCGGTCGAATGCACGCGGTGTAAATACGCAATTTGCACTTAAGGGACAACTTGCTGCGCGGGTTGAGTACGGAGTGTAGTCGGCCGAGAGCAAAACTGGCGCGCGAGCGCACCTGTTTTATGTGCTCGCCGAACGTCATGTGATGGTCTAAGACCACACCGAGATATTTGGCTCGCTTCTCCCAAGGGATAGGCTTGCCGAACATGGTGATCGGTTGGGGCAGGGCGGGTGATCGCCGGGGCCTACAGAATAGGACCCCCTGGCTCTTATCAGGGTTGACTTCAATCCTCCACTTCCTGAACCAGGCCGCGAGTCTGTTGACTTCGGCCTGAAGGATGCGGGCGATATTGTCTTGCCTGAGGCCGGAGTAGTAGATGGCCGTGTCGTCTGCGAACAGAGCTAACTGCGCCTTTCTACATTTGGGGATATCACTAGTGAATATAGTGAATATCAGCGGTGCCAGCACAGCGCCCTGAGGGACGCCTGCGCGGAGCGGATGGGGGGAGGATAGCGCACCCTCGATGCGATAGCGGAAGGTGCGGTCCGACAAAAAGTCTCGTAAGATGAGCACGAGACGATCGGGCACACCGAGTTTGTAGAGCTTATATATTAAGCCGTTGTGCCAGACTTTGTCGAACGCTTTCGCAATGTCGAAGAACACAGCACCCGTCATGAGCCCGCGCTGGAAGCCAGCGCTTACATGCTCGACGATACGGTGGACCTGTTGTACGCACGAATGTTGGGATCTGAACCCGAACTGTTCGTTTGGGATGAGGCCCTTCGTCTCGGCATAGTCTCTGAGACGCTTATAAATAAGCCTCTCATAGACTTTGCCGAAGACGTTGAGCAGACTGATGGGTCGGTAACTGGAAGGTTCGGTCTTAGGTTTGCCGGGCTTCGGGATACCGATGACCGTGGCACTTTTCCAAGCTTGAGGAAAAATGTTGTTGCTAAGAGCGCCATTGAAGATGGTGGTCATTAGCATGATCAGGTGAGCGGGGAACAGCTGGAGCACCCTGTTGGTGATTCCGTCTGATCCGGGAGATTTACGGGTTTTCAGACCCTTGATAATGTCGTGCACTTCGTCTGGGGTGACGGGAGCCAGAGGACAACCAGGGTCTTCGACCGGAGGGAGATTCGCCCTACGTTCGACTTCAGCGTCCACCTCAGCGAGGTGAGCTTGGTCTACTGGTTGAGAGCTGGGCGAGCACTGAGTCTCGAGAGTGTCAGCCAGGCATTCAGCCTTGTCGGTGTCGTCGAATGCTATCGTCCTGTCGGGTCGTGTCAGAGGGGGCATTGAAGCTACTTGCGGGGATCTGAGTTTCCTCTGAAGCTCCCAGAAGGCAAGATGAGTGGGCTCTAGTTCACCCAGCATCTTGTCCCAGTTAGTCTCACGCAGTTCTTTCATTCGCTTCCTTACAGATTTCTGTAATTGGCGCATGAAGACTTTGTTAGCGTCACAGGGAAAGACACTGTATGCACGAGTGGCCGCGTTCTTCTCAGTCAGCAGTTCACGCACATCGTCCGGCAGCTTTCGGCGATGGGGGTCCATCGCCGGAACCTGCTTCGAGCAATCGCTCAGGACTGATTGTACGTGTTCCGTGAGTGAGTCGATCGCGGCCGTCGTGTCGGCGATCGAGTCAAACTGATCGGGGATAGAATCCAGTATCGGGGATGTGGTGGATTTCAGTCGGTCGCTTACTTTCCGCCAGTCCGTGACTACTTTCGTGAGGGGGGGTTGGTCAGGGTCAAGGAGTCCGTCGCAAGGGGCCAGTCTTAAGACGACCGGCCGGTGGTCAGAAGTCAGTTCGTCCATCGCCTCTATCGAATCCAACCGTAGGTTGATATTCTTTAGGAGCGCTATGTCCAATATGTCCGGGGATTGACTGGGGATATGGGGGTAGTGAGTAGGATTCATCGGGCCGATGATATCGAAATTTAAAACGGCGGTGAGGTCAAACAGATGTTGGCCTCGAAACGTGGTGGTATTACAATTCCAGGACGGATGTTTGGCGTTGAGATCACCCGCTACGATAACGGATTCACTCAGGCCGAAAAGAATCGAAAGATCGCGAGACAGCATTTGAAGACCGTCTGGGCTCGTGGTCGCGGTGGGCGGCATGTAAGCCGAAACTATCGTAATCGGTTGATGACCTGACATTGCTATTTTGCATGCAGACACTTCAAGACACGAGAGAGTTGTCGGAGCATCGAGCGGGATGCAATGGAGAGGAGTCCTATAGTAAATCAGGGTGCCGCCCCTGTGGCATCGAGTCCTGTCATTGCGAACTACGCGATAGTTCGCAATTGACGGGTCTCGATGACAAGGCTTGAGGAAAGTTTCCTGTACT